>OZ026626.1:78286752-78911752 GCA_964020975.1 Hermodice carunculata
TGTCTGGTGAGCTTCAAAAGTTAAAACACCGTGGTTGGAACTCTCGTTTAATCACAATATTTGTTCGAGCCGTAAACACACATCGAACACGACCAGACATTCACTGGCAATGGTGCTTCATCTGAGAACCCCTTTTATTGTAATTGTGAAGTTCCATTCCAGAGAAGGATAGTAATGTTACCAATTTTTTACATTTATATGCATAATACAGCATTATCTTTTTTATTTTGAAATTTTGTATTTATACTGTATTATATGCCCATTGAATGCATTATATTTATAGCCCAGCAAGGCTATGGGTTAAATTAGATATATTACATGTTAAAGGAAACTGAATGTAAAAGTTAAACATTAATTAAAATTTATGAATATTAATTTAAGTAAAGAGCACAGGAAAGTCACAACTGACAATGTATCACAATTGGTTAGACAGTGACAGGTCAGCTTATGGAGAGTAAAGATTTTGGACTGCGGAATCGAGTAATGACTACTGGGAAGTGGTTCTGACCGAAAAAAAAAGTCCTCTAAATACAGAATTAAACCTTTTTGCTCCAGACGTTGCCAATGTCTGCACGAAATTATTTTATATTTTATTAGAAAAGCACATTTCCATCCCGTTGAAAGGAAGCCAGTATAATGGAACTATACTTAAAGGAGAAGGTTTCTTGAATAAGAACTATGGACCACTTTCACTTTTATGTTCATTCTCCACACAGTTCAAAATTACCGCGGTTAAATTAATGAATTTTTAACTGCAAATGAACTTCTTGTCAAGTTTAATTCACGATGAAAACACGTCATGGTACTATTAAACAGCTGATCACTATTATTCACATGAAAAGCCATGCTGCAGACAAAGGCAAAAATGTTTGAATGGTTATCTTAGGCCTGCCTAAAGCATTCGATAGCGCCAGTTATAGAGGTCTCCTTGTTAAGATATGTCAACTGGACATTTGTCGTTCACTTTTATTTTCGAGGAAGTCCGACGTAAGTAATACACAAACAGTGTTGGTCTGGATGGGACGTTTTATGAACGAATGAGTGAATAAATGAATGGATAAATAAATGAATAAATAAACAAATAATATCCACCACCATCATCATAAATATATAAATAAATAAATTAAATGCAGCATCATCATCATCATCTGGTGTTCACAAGTGATCTTATAGATACTTTAACATGATAAGTCTTTATGTGTGCTGATGACACTTCTCTGTTTGATATTTTGGGATCAGGTGAACCAATTGTGAAACGTTTAAATGGAAATTTACCAGTAGTTCAAAAATGGGGAGTTAGATGGAAAGTAGATTTCATTGTTTCAAAACAGAAGATCGGGTCATTTTGAAGACAAAGCAAACCGTCCTCATTTTAAGTTTATGGGCAACAATGTGCGGAAACACAGTTTAAGGCTCAATATTTACTCGTAACTTATCTCAGGAAATTCATATACGGTCAGTTAGTAGCAAAGCTGCGATTCTGCTTAACGGACACTAATTAGAAGTACACGCACACAGCACCCTGGTCAGCTCTGGGGTGAATTTACCTCACAAGCACAGGCGTGAAACCTGAACTCGAGTATGTCTCTCCAGTCGTAGGGCACAACTGGGGTGTTCTGGTCTGTACAATCAGGGACGTGTTATGGCACGTCCCTGATACAATATATATATATATATATATATATATATATATATATATATATATATATATATATATGTATGTATCACGTTGTTATTATCCCTGTGTCCTTTTTCACCGAATTGAATGTAAGCGAGGACAACACCCTGTATTAGCCAACATGCTACTCGTCCAACACTCTTAAAATGAATCAAGTTTAATACTAGTACTGCTACTGCTACCACAACTATTGCTACTACTACTACAACTACTTCATACTTCTTCTACTACCACTACTACAACTACTACTACTACTACTATTACTGTTATTGCTGCCACTACTACTATTTCTGCTACCACTACCACTACCACTACCACTACCACTGACGATACATGTCTTAGAATAGCTAAGTATTGAAAATTGACGAGACCCTATGTTCTGCCGCACCACCAAGTTGCCAATAAGACGCACAGTCAGTTTTGCGGATAAAATATGTTCTTTCGTAAGTAAGATGAAGAAAGTCTTCCACAGGTTGCATTCAAAACCACACTGCGAAGTTGAATTACTTGCATGTGAAACATAGTGAGGAAAATTAAAAAAAAACATAAATATGGAAGATTGTGTTTCGACGCAACATGTTATATCTGCTGTATAGTGAAAGTTTTTACTTACCCTTAACCTGGAAACTGGTATGTTTGTCGCTTCAGTGATGCTGTCCAGCTGTCAAGATGTCAAGCTATCTATCTACCAGGGAACTCTTCTTTATATAGGTGAACTGGGAGTGCACTTAGTCACACGGTGGATCATCTAAGATTTACTCGACTAACAAAAAATGCGCATATTTGGCAGTCATGCATTCTGGAATCTCTATCGATATCGACCAATTAAGACAGTAAACAGTCGAGGACCCTGAAGCGTTAGGCCACAGGTAAACACACCTGCTACTCCTTTGTGAAACATCTTGGTACTATGAATGGTTTACCAGAATATTTGTTTCATGACGTATTTCACAAGATTTTGAAATGGACGCATCAGAGACAATATCAGTGCTTCATGTTCACCTATTACTTCTTAGCTTTTTATCTGCAGACTTGTACATATAACTCATAATCAAAAACCGTATGTATGAGCTAATCGGTGGTTTGCCAAATGATACCAAGATACCATTTCTAAGGGGGTAAGAGGGAAGGCCTAAGAACGCTTTTATGGCGATATATCTATTCCATTATTCTGCGTTTAATTCAAATATGATGTCATGGGATATTGTTGTATTCTAAATTCTCAAATAATCTTTTATGATGACTAGAGAGTCCTTAGTCAATGTCGGAATGGTATTGTTCAATACTTCAATCTTCCATCGTAAACTGGCTTGCCGAGAAGGCTTAGGTGACGGGTAATATTATGGCGCCTTCCAGCTGGTGGCACTTAATTCCCCAATTGTGTATGTCAGTCATCGGTTAACTCCACCCTCAAGTGCCAAGTGGTGTCTGTGGCGACACAGAATGCTTCTGCGATGAAATGAATCTGCTGCTTTGAGTTGTGTCACTGGGACTGACCAGTTGTACTGGTTTTTCGCACAGGAGTACCCGTTGATTTGGCAAATGCGATCTCTTTACCTTAAGAACATATAATGTCCTGCAACACTTCTATATCATCGACGCCAGATGTCCATTAGCAAAACTCTGTGCTCTTTATGTTCGTTCCTGCCACATCTTATTTTCTAAAATAATATGGAAGTAGGTTCAACCTAGTAGCAAGTGGAGCATTTATACTAATTAACATAGAGCCTTCGGCTTCCAGTGTATTTTACCGTTTTGTGTTGTTAGACTAGATCAGTTGATCAGGCAAGGTTACCATTCTCTCTGTAGACTGTATCGTTTATAAATGTATTTTCATGGAGTCTTGAATATATATATATATATATATATATATATATATATATATATATATATATATATATATATATATATATATATATATATATATATATATATATTATACTGTGTAACGAAACGACCATTACAGGCATTATTGGGGAACAAGTATATAAAATCTTGACGGAATCACTTTCAGATAATTATGATTCCTCAAAGATAAGATATGCAAATATAAAGTGGAATGAAGGCATATACAAACATCATCTACCTGTGCAGTTCATCATGAAAACAAAAAGTCAAAAGACAGAGACATCAGAAAACGTAGAAGGCTTTTTCCAATACGTTTACCATTTTTGTGTTGTTCATTAAAAATTTAAGGCTTATCTAGCAATGTATATAGCTTTTCATGACAAAACAAAAGACACAGACAGCTGCTATGACTAATGGACGTCGAGAAAACTGTCTAATGAAAACCTGCTATAAAACACAAAGATGTAAGAAACAAAGTTTGGGCAGGTAAAAAAGCCAGAACAATTAAAACAGGAAAAATCACCATTTCCTTATATTTATCAAAATGTTTAAAGATAAATGATCCAATTTAAAAATATTTTGAATCCAACAGACAGAGACTTTTCACTGATCAAAGTTGATATTAAAATATTTCCAGTTTGAGATAGTTTATCTTCTGAACTCTTTTGCTCAACACAATCGCAATGTTACTGTATATTTACCATTCTGCACAGGCAAATGTCACCCGAGTTTTTGTTGGGAGTATGATATGCATGAAATCTTTGCTGGTAAATGGGCTGTCACGAGCAAAAGTTTTCTTTCTTTTGGGAAATGTTAATAAAAACAGTAATTATGTTCTATTCCCTTGTGTTGTGTTCTGTCAAAGCTTTTATACCATTCCACAATGTTCCCTGAAGTAGAAATATAATTGGCTGCATTCAAGACTTGCTTGTGACTGCACATGTATAGTAGGGTGTATTCTCAGTTGTCTGACACAGTGTTGGTGAGGTCACCTGCAGTTCCTCCAAGATGAGCACACACCGACAATAACAATTCGGTGATGTTTAAAGTAGACTGTGCCTGGATGCTTGAAGCAATTTCTTGTACCATATATACAGCCAAATGTGTGATGTTGGGTGGTGATATTTGGCCTTAACTTATAGTAAGGAAAGGATCTGCGTAACATACTCAAGCCTTATTCTGATTTACATTTTTCTGATGTGGTTAGCAAAGTCTGTCATATTACCCATCAAAGTAATTCATAGATAAAAGAGAAGCTACCTACAGTTTATACAGAAATTGATGCAAATTAATTTATTAGACCTTTCTTTAAATATCATTTTATTTTATGTTATTCTACTGTGGTTAGCAAGTGTCTTGTTACCCACCAGAGCAGTAATAACAAAAACAGAAGATACCAGATTTTAAAAAAATATATATAATTATGTGGACCTATATTCAAACTCAATTCTGAATTACATTTTACATTTTTCTGATGTGGTTAGCAACTGTCATGTTACCCACCAAAGTAATTAATAAGAGCTAAAAGAGAAACTACCTACAGTTTATACAGAAATTGATGCAAATGAATTATTTAGACCTTTCTTTAAATATCATTATATTTTATGTTATTTTGCTGTGGTTAGCAACTGTCATGTTACCCACCAGAACAGTAATAAAAAGAGAAGAAACCAGATTTAATATATATATAAATAAATAAATAAATAAATACATATATATATATATATATATATATATATATATATATATATATATATATATATATATATATATATATATTTATTTATTTATATATATAAAATTATGTGGTTCTGTATTCAAACTCAATTCTGAAATACATGGTGCATGTATATTGCTCTTCTAGCTGTGGTAAGCAACTGGCATGCTACCCATAAAAGTACATGTAGTAAGAATAAAGAGGGGATACATATATAGTTTATGTACAGCAACTGGTGTAATATACATGTACAATGAAACCTGTTTAAAAGGGACACCATTGGTTCTGAGAAAAAAAATGTCCCCGCAAGAGAGATATCCATATTATCAAGATGTACTTACTTAGAAATAAATGTATTAGGTTCTGGGAAAAACTGTCTCATATAAGCAGGTGTCCCTCTTATCGACATGTCCCTATTGACAGGTTTCACTGTATACGGATCTATATTCAAATTGAATTTTGAATGGAATTTTACCCTGATCCACTCAGGGTTGCAGCTGCTATGGGCTATCACAGTAGTAAGAGCTTAAAAAAAATAATAATAATACAGCAACATGGAAGAATTAAATTAACACTTTCAATTATGCACTTTCAACAGATTATTTTTGGCCGAAAGGCCACAATAGCCTGACGGGTCTTCAGGGGGTAACTATCAGAGCACGTTTCAGAGCCTGTTCAACATATTAATAGTCCCAACAGAGAACCAAGAGCAACATAACAACAGAGAACATAAGGGGCAAAGCGATACACAGCTATAGGCATGTGAGCTATGACTGTAATGATGAAGTCATATCGTTTCAGTCGTTCAACAGGCGATAAGATGCACAAATTAAATATCTGGAGTTAAGGCAAAAAAACAAGGTCAGATAACATTTGCGCACGTATAAATCTACATTTATCTTCGAAAGTGTCCCACATTGTGCAATGCCTGCAACACGGACCTACTCTCATCATTGCCACCTATTTGACTGTACTTCTTTCTTAACCTAAGAAAGACCATCTGCCACATGAGAACATTTTTCTTTTACAACAACGGATATTTTGCTAAGCAGTTACCAGTGTACACCTGAACCTATTTATACTTGTGACATTTGAAAAAATCTTGGTGCTATTAACTGGCCTCTTTGATATACTCCAGATGTAAGAGTTTTGCTATCTGGCGTATTATGTTATGGTAATAGCGTATGGACAGGTAAGCATGACACCAGGAATGTCAATTAATGACTCCCTCAATGGTCGTTGCTATCAATAAGCATGCTGTAGTTCTTACAGCTCTGTAAAATAATGCACATGTTCAGACTTGAGAATTTTCATCCTTTATGGATTGGTGGATGCCATTATCACTAAATTAAACATTAGAGTAGAAATTAAGACAGCATGTCTTTCTGTCGTACATGTAGCTACATTTTAAAGTACTCCAGATTACCATATGTTTTTAATTGTACATGTTTATCACCTACTCCTTTATCACCAACCTGTGGGTGGAAGTTTGGAAAGTTGAAATTGAGGGGGTTGTAAATTTTGAGGGTAAGTTCGAGAATTCGCCACAACACACCTCGAGCTCCAAACGTTTCCGTATCTCTAAAAGATTTGGAAACATATTTGTGAAACTTGGTGTCACATACGACTAGTCGATACCTCCGAACAACTAGTCACAAGCAGATTTATGACAGAGATCATCCAGTATAGGTAGGGACAAAAATACACATGTAAACACGTATTCCTTTATCAGCTATGTTAACTTGTACTCACCCATCATTACGCAATGTTGAACATTAGTCACAAATCCGGTAATGAGAGTACCGACAGATAATAGATTAAGAGGATCATGACGGTACTGTGCTCTGCCGACTAGAATCTGCTGCTTCAGCAAGTACAGACTATACTATGCTGTACCTTCTCTGTGTAATATAATACGTACCTATTGCTGACCCATAGTTTGATATTACCAATACGTAAGCGAATATGTCACTTTGACCTTTCGAGGTCTTTCAAAATCAAAATTAAAAACACAGAAAGTTAGTAGGTACATTTATGGTTGATAGTAATCACAGGTCTGGGACCCACCATCACCAAGATATAAGCCAATGTGTCAGTTTGATATTTAAAGGTCACTCAAGGTCAGAACTAACCCCAAAGACAACACACAGGTACTTTTGCTCTCATGTTTCATAGGCCTAGGATTCACCATCACTGTGATACAAATCAATATGTCAGCTTTCCTTAGTCACCCCTCCCCTAAAAAATGCTCGAATTCTACAAACCACTATATATGCATACCTTTTGCACCATCTACTCCTTCATAAGTTTGACGAAGGTCCACCTGGGGGAACATCTTATGTGTAAAAAGCAAAGCATTTCATATAACAGTTTGGAAAATATTGTAGAACATATACTCTATTGCTGTGATATACTTGTACAGTGGGGGCATGTACCGGCCCAGGTCCCAAAGTCATCTTGCCATTCTGGAGAAGAAGAAAAAATTGGTCTAAACATATAGAAAATGACAAATAGAAAAAACAACAACTTGCAGTGTCACCATTTTGCGAAACTGTAAACTGGATGACTCCAAGTGAACGAGTATCCAAGACTAAAGTAATTGTCCCCGTAGTTCATGATAAGACAAATCAATACTGATTTATTTTTTCGAAAAACCAAAATCTTAAAAATTTGTTTAAAAAAAAATCTCATCATCATATACTTCGCACGCGTGGTACAGCTCCAGCTGGAAAACATCCATCTGAAAAATCCAAGCATTTCATGCAACGGTTTTAGCTCAGATGACCTGTCAGCCAGCTGAGCGTACATGATGGGTCTGCGTCCGTCGGCCGTAGTTAATAGTCCGTTCACAGTTACATTTTCGACCTCTTCTCCAAAAACCTTTTCAAATTCCCTTCAAGCATGGTCGGGATCTGCCTTTGTTGCCTTCTGACCATCGTCCCGTTTCTGCCATTTTTGGATTTTTAATGATTTCTGTGTTAATATTTTGCAAAATCTTAAGAAATCTCTAAACCCGCCTCACCAAGTGCTTCTAGATTGCATGTGGATATTTCTGGGGACATCTGGACCTTAATATTATTCAACAGGTGGTGTTGTGATTTGTCTCTATTATTTCACAAACTCTTTTGTGTTTTTCTTACGTTTCACTTCTTTAACCAGTCACTCAGATTATTCTGACACTTGGTGACAATGCAGCTTGTAGAAGGATCAAACAAACCTGATCACTTGGTAATGATAATCCAGATCCCTGATGTTTAATATTTTTTTCCATTTTAGTTATATGCCGTTTAACGGATATATTCCTATTCTAAGTCACTGGAGTTTGCAATGGTAGATCACATATTCGACTCATCCAATTTCGTCAGCCAGAATCACTTTAAAGTTTGTGGGAATGCTGGGTCTCCACTTCGTTTATTTTTCAAATGATCACGTTCAGATGATTTTCAATTTATTTACAACTTTTGTATTCGTTTTTTTTTTTGTTTTTTTGTTTTTTTGGTTTTTTTGTAAAATTTGTGAAAAAAATCTTCTCCAATGTCGCAAGACCAATTGCATCGAAATTTGCATAGGGACACTGCTGGTAACCCCTAGAAATTGCTTGGTAGTGCTGAATTATTTACATTTTCTTTTGATGTTATTAATTTCGAGATTGAGTGACCTTGAAAGGCCAAAGTGGGATTGTGACGTGTCTTGCAAATGGTGGATCCTATGCCCAAGGCAACCATTGAAAACGAACAGGAAAGTACCTAAGGGATTTCTTTTGGCATTGGTAATTTTCAACTTGAGTGACCTTGCAAGTTCAAACGGACATATTTGTTTATATGGTAGTAATAGTGGGTCCTGTCACGTTTTGTTTAAACATGATGACGCATGACCTGTATGATTAAAGACTGATATCGCAAACAGTGACGATAGTTTTCAACAAAGGTGACCCCAAGGTAATTCTGGAAGTCAGATGACCACTTCGATCTGTACATCTACGATTAGCTGAGCACAGGACTGTCACGGTTCTCTTGTTTAAAAGAAGTCGTGTAGTCGAACAGACACACGGGCGACGGGATCAAAAAAAGGTTTTATACGTTCTGCTGACAAGCAAGTCAGCACGGCTAAACTGGTGCAGAATGAGTCAAGCTACATTTCCATAAGGTTTGAAGAAATCCAGCATGTTATTGGGAAGAAAAGTCGGAAATGTAAAAAAGGGAAAAAAATAAACAAAAATACACATGCCATTCGTATACGCAACTTCTGGCAAATATTCACCTGGTGAAATAACGATATACTGAGGTTTTCGTACTCGTCTCAAAGACAGATAAATAAACGGTCGCCAGATCGTCCTGGCTGCACACGATCGAATGTCCACGAAACTGGTATCATAATCAAAGAAAGAATTTTATAGCATATAATCGTGGTAACCTTTTTCAATTATTAACACAGACGTCTCTGATCAGCCAGCATAAAAAAATGCACAAAGACAGCATAATTCAACGAACAATTTTACTACATACAGTGTTTTTTTATTCATTTTCATATTGATCCCATGCTGTTTGGGTGTACAAAGCGGAGAACTTCATTTTCTACGTTCGTAAGGAAATATAGTATTCTTGGTAATATTTTTTCTGGGATAAACTTAAACTAAAAGGTGAAACTTTGAAAAGTTCATACGTGGTTCAGTACATACATACATACATACATACATACATTCATACATACATACACACATACATACATACATACATACATACACACATTCATACATACATACATACATACATACACACACATACATACATACATACACACATTCATACATACATACATACATACATACATACATACATACATTTTAAACTTTATTCGTCATGTCCATTTACATGAAATTACACGTTGTGTTAATGCATGTGTTTGTGTAAAGTTTGATGCATGTTGCGGCCGTAGGAGCAACATAATTTTCCCATGAAATAGTAACTTGAATTCAACATTAATGTTTTTTTTTCAGGAAATCAGGAAACCTATAAATCGTTCACACGCGTATGGTTTGTCTCGCTTCCAGTGTGCTGCATTTGGTTGGTAGATAACCTAGAAGGTGGTATAATGCAAAAGTTCATTCAGTTTGTGTGTGTGGAAATGCAGATCAATACATGGACTCTCAAATCAACTCAAAACACCAGCCACACAAAGTATTGATACAATGTCCGCAAAAATATGTGGTAGCCATAATCACATCTGTACTTTTAGATCAGGTACTATTTCCATCCACGTTGCACGATTTGTCCATGCCCATTACCCGTGACAACTGTTGAAAGTACATATTGTTTTCCACTGACGTGATGTGTTCTGCATTTTCAGGGACGTCAAGGACGTCTATTGTGCGTATAAAATGGTACCAAGTAAACGAAACAAAGTATCCTCATAATGGCGTATAAAGCCGATCTACGTGCTTATTTGATAGGGCCACAAGAAAAGCGACAATGTACATTGTGTACAGACGTGCATACTTTATTCTGAAGGCACACATTGACAGTTGCCCATCCTATCGAGTGTTTTTGTTCTATTCTTGATCATATCTAATTTGAGAGTATTCATTTAAAAAGAAGTCGCTTTGTACTCATGAAGGAAATCAATTACCGTTATTTATATTTCGCTTTTTTGAAGGCAAAAATAAAATTAGAAGGCCATGTCGGTCATGTGCTCAGTTGACCTTGGATGCACGGACTAAAGAGGTGCAGTGACTTTTAAAACATCAATGTCACCTGTTTAAACACCATCATCACCGTATGCAATATCAAACATTCACTCACACAGTTTTAGAGTAATCTTTTTAGATGAAAGGAGGCGGGATCCCCTATTACAAATGTATAAGCCATTTGGTTAGTTTGGCCTTTCAAAATTCATTCTTGGTCAAAATTAACAACACAAAAAGAAATCATATAGGTATTTTCCAGTTAGTGTTTATGGTAAGATTCATCATTACCGAGGAAAAAACATGTGTGTCAGAATTGCTGCTGTCTCTTCTTTGAAAACGGTACATGTACATGTACCCTTAGTGACTATTCCAAATTTAGTTAATTCGTCGCACGGCTAGAAAATGACAGCGGTACCATTATACGAGGGAAAGGATGCAGGTTGAGCGCAGTCACGTTTAAACTGACTTTGAAGAGTATCTAACATAAAGTTTGAAAGTAGAGGTTCATACAAAGCACAGAAATTCGTACAAAATGGCGAAAGACTCACAACTCTACCTGGTGATCAGTTAAGGTCCAGGGTTTACCAAAGGTATGTCAATGCAAATTCGAAGCAATTTGCCAATCGCTTTTGGAGATGAAGATATTTTAAGATCAAAAAGAAAATGAAAAAAACAAAAACGAAAAAAAAAAAACAAAAAACAGACAAACAAACAAAAAACCACAAAGAACAATACAAAAAAAACAACACCCCCCCAAAACTAAAACAAAACAAAACAAACAAACCACCCCCTAAAATTAAAACACTGGTAAAAAAGAAAACTCATTGAGGTGTAATCATTTAAAGTAAATTAAATTTTGTAGAGACCCACCCAAGGTACATCAGCACTAAATTTGTCGTGAAACTGGCCGCCGATTTTGCGATGAAGTCGAAAATGTGAATTTCAATTATAAATCATCAGTGCTTCAGATACTACTGGTAATCAATTGAAACGTGCAATAACCTACAAGTACCCAAATTGAAAAAAAAAATACTACGATTCATGGATAAGCACGCATAACCACCTAGTGAGCAATTTTGTTTGCCATTTCATAAGGTACGTTTACGCCAAGTCTCAGCACAGCCTGTGTGATGGTGTTGGAGAAGGTAGAAAATAAAACACACAAAAACCATTGCAAACACCTGTAAAAAAATACTGCACCGCTTGTTAAATAGGTCTCGTGGTCCCTATGCAATTTCAAGGAATTATCCTAGCAGTTTTGGGGAACTAGATTTTTAAAGATTTCACCCCCCCCCAAAAAAGACACAAACAAAACTAAAACAAAACAAAAAATATATAAAAAGTCGCTGGGGCACGATTATTTGACCCAACTTAGAGGGAAATTATCCAACATGCATCCCCACCAACTTTGAAGTGAATCGGGGTGACCGGTTTGGAGAAGTCATGGAATGTAAAGATCATCAGAATCCCTATTGACCATAGTAATTAAAAAGAAAGAATACATTAACTGACAAGCACAAGTTTAGAAACAAGTAAAAACTCAATGATCCACAGCATAAGAACCTGGTATACACCTTTGTTTGACCCTTTCACAAGGTACATTTCCGCCAAGTTTCAGCATAATCTAAGTGATTATTTTGGAGAAGACGAAGAAACATTGCGGTGATACTTGTTGAACAAATTAGGGTGTTGGTTCCCCAGAAACGGTCCTTTATAATTTCGAAGCAATTGGTCAAGCCGTTTCGTAGAAAAAGATTGTTAAAAAAATCAAAATTACTCAAGCATGACCGAGCTTAGTAGAGACATATAACTGGAAAATACCTATATGATTTCTTTTTGTGTTGTTAATTTTGACCAAGAATGAATTTTGAAAGGCCAAACTAACCAAATGGCTTATACATTTGTAATAGGGGATCCCGCCTATACAAGGTAGATCCCTACCAACTGTGAAACGGATCCAGCTAACGGTTTTGTTGAAGAAGTCGAAAATATAGATGTGAACAGACGACGACGGACAGACGGACGACAGAAGCACCCAGGCGACTGAACATCCCGTAAGTTCAGATCACTGACAAATCAGCAGAGCTAGACACTAGATCTCTCTGATGGGTGAGAAGATGCCTACCACCGTTCGGTATTCCACTTTGGTGTTACAACCTTTGTGCAAAATACACTTGTAACCTTGACATTTGATTTTTGGAGGTCAAATGTATATTACAAGGGTGTGCATTGTTGTATTTTGACCCATCATGAATAATATGGATGACAACGGACAAGATTACGGCTAGATAAAAGCCTTTTGATGTATAAACGGCCTTCATTTTGATCTTCAGAAGTCAACTGGAAATTACACAAATGAGCATCGTTACGATTTTCACATTTCGAAAAGATCGTGTGTGCCATCACTTTTTACATGAAATAACCGTACCATAAAGAGAACTCATTACCCATATTAATAAGTATCAACCCAACAGTGACAGCAAAGCTAACTACGGCAAAAGACAGAGATTCAAGTTACTTAGATGCAAACATTCATCTGCCAATACTAATATGAAAATTTAAATTTCATTCCTGACTTCACAATAGTCACCATTAAAAGCAACTGGTGGTTTTAAACCAGTCCTCTCAACCTCTGAAACTTTTTTTTATTAACCACAGAGTTTGATTCTTTTTTCCTACAACACGTAGACACAACCACTAAAAACTCAAAATGTATCACTTGGGCCAAAGACAAGTGACACAGATATTGGAAAAATCCATGCTTGATGGCCACACTCTCTGGTTGATCTTAAACCGCTTTGCTGCTCTCTGTCCTCACACAGCAAGCAGTGTTTCACCACCACAAGTAACTCCAGTCACACTTATGTAAATCAATATTACCACATCATTCTAAGTCTCCATGATGCAAAGAAATTACATTCAAGTACCAGCAAGCCTCTCAGTAAGACAGTAGTTTGGGTTGAAATATTGTCTTGCATGATCAGATTCAGCTGCCAGCGTGCATTGCCTTCAAACTGAACTGTGGATAGCTCGTGAGTCAGGTCTTTAGATTGAAGGTGAAAGAGTTAAGTGAACTTATGTTAGCTTATTTGTTCTTTCTCGAGAGGTGGTCTATATACATACCCTTGCACCATTGTACTGCGATCATATCACTTTTGGATATAAACTATATGTGCACGTGAAGATCACGGGAGTTTAAAGCCACGACCGTCTGCGTATACACATATAGATGAATAAACTGTCCTCTATTTCTACTCATGGCTTGTTTGTAATAGACCATACCGGCATCCTTCTTTGTCTTGTCATGCTTTATATTTAAACTCTTTCACTGCCAAATTTTGGACTGATTCAATAGCTTTCTCGGTGCGCATTGGGCGCTATGAATGTGCGCCGAAAAAAAATCTGTTGACCTGGGATTTTCTCTCTGGAACTATAGGCATGCTGGCACTTGAATGAAAGATCTTTTTACGAGGAATACCAATCTGACATCCTAATGATAATTCAGACTAGTTTCAGTTAAGTAGATCGACGTAACTCGTGATGGGTACCGAAAGAGTTAAAGGTTTCAACATTGAAACATGTAAGCATGATTGCCCAGATTCAGCTTGGTTTGTTTGATGTGTAAATGACATGCCACTACCACAAACACGAAGCTATATGGAAGGGCATGTTAAATTCAGTATCTATTTGTGGTAATATTTTGTTCAACATTCTAGCCTTGTATACGTCAATAGTTTAGCATAATTTTCAATGCTGCAGCTTTAGTGTACTGTGTATTAGATGAGCCCAAGGCACAGTTCTAGAAAGAAAAGCTGGAAAGGGAATTTTATTTAAATATGTATGAATATTTTCAGCATATGAACTCGTTATTAAAAAGTATGGAAACCACACAACTTTTGTTCATTGGATGTGCATACCTATATCACAAATCTATAAACTGAAATTGGAGTGGTACCTCTCTCTACAATAATTTTAGAGATGTTTAAAATCTAAATGTTTTCTATATGCCTTATTTGTATAAATGAAAATGCTACAACTTCGGTCCATGGTGCATTGTATGCCTCTATACCACAAACCTGCAAATTGAAACATTATTAGTACCTCTATCTCTAAATTTTAAAGATAATTGATATTCAAATTCTTGTATATGATTAATGCATTGATAACTATTCGAGGTAAGGTGCACGAGTTCATCACAGATGCGGAGTTCCTACCGATTTTCAAAGTTGCTTTTAGGGTGTTCCAGAAAGGTGTCGTGGAGGGAAAATGAATGGATGGATGAATTACAAAGAAAGGAAGAACTCCAGGGAAAACAGCATATCTGTGTTTGCACAGAAACATGAAGAAAAAATGTATCGCCGAGGGCAAGGAATGGCTGAGAAACCTCCTCCGCCCCAGCTGACAATCTCACCTTGCTGTTTCTACTTTTAGCAGCATACCCAACTTATTTTGACCTTGGACGTCTGGAGGTCAAATGTCCCTAACAACACGCCTGTGGTTAAAATGTGGCCCAACATGGATCAAATCGGATGGAAACTGACCAAGTTATGGTCCGATGAAAATCTTCAGATGCCTAAATGGTCTTGGCCCTTGACGCCTAGAGGTCACCTGTAAATGTTCCCAGTTTGGCCTTGAGTTGGGATATGGAACAAATATAGCATCATTTGAATTCCTTGGTAAAGGTCCAAACACACAGGGTAAAGGTATATTAAGTAAAAACATGGTCCGATATTATTCCGAAGGTCAGTTGCAAGTCAGAATTATAATCTTCCAAATGTTGCCAAAAATAAGAACCCGGAAAAGGCATGACCTTCAAAACATAGGTAAAGGTCACAAATGAAGTATCAAGTACAAAACCAACAAAGAATAGAATCCCCCTAAAATGACGATTGGCAGCGTCAACTGTCTCTGAAAATCAAACTTTCCATAGATGGACTGTTTGACCACATCGGATGACACATTTTGGAGTTTTGACCAAAAACCAAAAAGTGACAGTGAGTGCCAAAACCTGGGACAGTAGGTCATGGGGACCCAAAATTTAAGTTGCCAGAACAAAACAGACGCATGCCGTGAGGCGATCTTTTGTGTCTTGAAATTAAACAGTATTCAGGCAATGGCAAAATCAAAACGGAAGAATAAGAACAGATTTTGAACACCACCATCCCTCCCCCAAAAAAACAAACAAACAAACAAACAAACAAACAAACAAACAAACAAACAAACAAATAAACAAACTAAATCAAGAACCCCCCCCCAACCGCCAAAATCCATCTTGGGAAGGGTTTTGGACTTGGAGAGGGAGTTGGGGAAAATCCGTTTTAAGGCGATAGGTTCCCATCCCGGCCCCTCAAAGTAGAGATAAACTGTAATGGAGCAATAAGCCTACAACACACACACCGAGAGGCTTAAATTTGGTTTTCCCTCTTGCGGTTTTGAGCTAGCACTAGTGCACGTCAGTCATTTCTATGATATCGCTCATTTGGAGGAATAATTTAAGAAATAAACTGTCCAGAGATCAGAAGGCATAAGCCTTTGCCCTTGGTGGTGGGCTTAATCAAAGTTAGCTTTGATTTACATCTATAATAAACATGTTATATCAGCTTTTTTACGACACGCTGAAAATTAGGTTTGTCGAATACTAATTTTCCATGATAAATATTTATTGCAGTGAAACAGTACCACATGAATAAATTTTTATGTCATATATATATATACATATATATATATATATATATATATATATATATATATATATATATATATATATATATATATATATATATATATATATATATATAGTGGTCTCTGCAGCTTAAAATAGAAGGGAGATTTACCCTGCCCCTTTCTTTTGCTCCCTGCCCTTTTTCTTTGCTCCCTGCCCTTTTATTTTGCTCACTGCCCTTTTTCTGTGATATAGACATTGTGCTTTGATGGTTAGTGGCATATTTCTTCAATTTTGACTACAAATCTTATGTGTGCAAGCTGGATTCAAAGAAAATATATCAAAAGTAGTATTTTCACCATAATTTACATACACTTATCAACAATTTCTTCAGTTTTGCATGAAACATACGCTATTTAATCTAGAACCTTACTTTTGAGGTGCCCTTATGGTCTGTACCAACGTTGACAAGTTGCCCTTTTAAGATCAAACTGCCCTGCCCTTGTGAAAACCTGTAGAGACCACTGTATATATATATATATATATATATATATATATATATATATATATATATATATATATATATATACAGTAAAACCTGTCCTTGTGGACACCTGTCTACTGTGGACACCTGCTTAATGCGGACAGTTTTGGCCAGAACCAAATATTTTTAAGTCATTTTCATATTGGTGATACCTGTCTACAGTGGACACCTGTCTATTGTGTATTGCGGACACTTTTTTGGGTACCAAATGCAAAAACAACCTGTCTATTGTGGACACAATATATCAATACATTTTTTGCAACTTGTTATGTTCCAAGCTGTAATGCTTGAACAATGCCATGCATGTTAAGCTGGAATCAAAGACTAATTAATCCATTGTTCAGTGGCCTGTAACACATAATAAGCTCACTCAGTCAAGCAGTTAGGCTGTAATGCCTCAACAAACATGCCAGGTGTCTCTGGGCACTGGTGCTCCTGTTGAGTGAGGTTGCTCACACTTTCTCTGTCTATCAAACAATTAAGCTCCACAGATCAAACATTAAGCCTAAAACAATGGACCCACTGAGACTCATGTGAAGTTATTCAAAATTTGTAGCAATGGCACATACAGTTATACTGTACTCAAAGGATATGATATCCCTGTGGTATGTTTGTTGTTTGTTTCTTTTCTGTTAGTAAAAAAAAAAATTACGAAAACTTTCTTTAGCCTGGTAAGCCCATACATGCACAATTTTTCCCTTAAAAGATAATAACTGTAAAATCCCAAGTTAAGATGAGTTTGAGTAAAGTGTCAGGGGCATAATGTACAAAAACTGAGAGTAAATGCTGTAGATGGGTTCATATGTGTATATTTTATGACAGTCTATACAAGTTTATCTCCTTTGATACAAATGTACTCGGAGATCCCAAAAGTTCAGCCCCTGCCTATTGTGGACACCTGTCTATTGCGGACAATTTTGCCAGAACCACAGGTGTCCACAATAGACAGGTTTTACTGTATATATATACACATGTATAAAGTGGAACATGATTTCATATAAAAAGAAAATAAAAGCGATTAGAAAGTGGATGGGAGTGCTTCCCATAAATCATAGGGTAGATAGTTTAGTTCTTCCTTTCTTATTTTAAATTTTAATCTTTTCACAGAATTGTTCCCAAAATATTCAGCTGTCATCCACTCCTTGTTTAACATGTTGCGATATAAGGTTCCACTGGGTTGCCTGTTCCATCGTCTCCAGATGGCGACACCTGCAGCATGACTATAATACGGTGAGACAAAGGGCATTTTTCGTTGCTGGGGAGGTGCAAAGGTATTTTGCAAAAGGTGCATATGGGTAATGATATACTTTGGGTGCATGTACGGGTAATTCTCCACGTTATCTGATCATTAAGGAATAATCATAAAAAACCACAACGGATTTTTAAGTTTCAAATCTTATGTTACGTTGGTTAAACAGGCGCGAACCTTAATGGTGTGCGATATTCCAGGTGAACGCAATGCCATAAAATGGTTGCCCGGAAAGCAAGCCCAACGTTGCTCTGTTGAACTGTTCTTGCACTAAATACTTAATACCCTCGTGTCTGGAGGCTGTACTAACAATTGGGAATGGCGCTCTTAGCGCATACCACAGCTATGTTCTCCAAATTATAAAATCAGATTAGGATGGAACGTACATGTATCACTATGAAGACTGCAAAAGTTTGAACCGATATTCATGCAGTTGCACTATATTAGTTACCCCGAGGTCATTCCATTAATTGTACAGTGCACGCTTGGCTTTCACCTCTGAGGTTCGATTCACGGCCGAGGAAGCAAGTGGAAAGATGTTCTGACTAATATAATATAATATATATATATATATATATATATATATATATATATATATATATATATATATATATATATATATATATATATATATATATATATATATATATATATATATATAAACACGCTGGTACTTTCGGACCTGTATCCATTATCCGGGCAACCTTCTACCCTAAGCTCTGTCTTTTACTCAACATGCGGGCTGGGCAGATCCGACTAGCGGTGCTACTAAATTCATACTCTTGGGGCGACTTCGGGGACTGATTCAAAATCCCTATTTTGGGGTCCACCACTGCCTACAACTGCAAACTGTACGGCGTTTTATTTGCATTTCAGGTAATGTTCACTCTGGAATTGAATGTTCACTGTAAGTCCCATTACACAATGTACATTACATTCACTCGCCAAATTAACCTTTCCTTAACACTAATCACTCACATGTTTTGGTTACTACCTCTCCAAAATATGGAATCGGGACTAACCCATAATGGCTGTCATTTTGAGAATTCCGCATCAAATGGTTTGTAACAAATTAGGGACGATGGGGGGGGGGGTTATAATATATGCACCCAAAAGTATATATTTTGTAAATGATTCAGAGCATTAATAATGATATGATACATGCTGTGGCCACGATTCACTTTGATATCCAAATCAAATTTGTTTTTGTGCGGCATTGCGCAATGTTCAAAATGTCGCTAGCCACTTGCCGGTTCAAGGTGTATCGTGTCGCATTTGGATATGTAACTAACGACCATAACTGATTCCGACCAAACCGACCGGGAAGATAAAAGTGGACGTGATAAGTCATGTTTTAAAAGTTCTTAAGGACCGTTTGCCGTAACTCAGAGCAAGGACACCTGGAACCTAGCGAAATATTACAATAACGATCGCCAAACAAGCGGGACTAAGCCTTATTGAACTTTGTGTTGCTATGCTGTTTCCCCGGCCTAAGTTAACCCTCCAGACAAGTTGAAATAAAATGCTCTGTTTGAGTTGATCTGAGTACAAAATGACAGCACATGTCGGCCGCTCCCTCGGTAAAATCTTTTAACCTGGACTATGGCTATGTTTTTTCACCGAACACCGTGGCTATGTAGCTATGCTTTTTCCCTGGCTCAAGTTAACCTTCCACTGCAGACAAGTTGAAATAAACTACTATGTTTGAGTTGACTTCACTGCAAAATAACGGCACACGACGGCCACTTTCTGGATAAAATTTTTCAACCAGGGTCGATCAATTTTTATTAGTTAAGGTCGGCTTGTGACGTTTTAAAAAAAAAAATTATTTTTATTTTATTTTTATTCGATTATATTTATACAGGGGTACTCGTTCAGCCAGAGGCTGTTTTTCCACGAGGCCCTGTTACAGATAAAATACAAAGAAATACAGAAAAAAAACATGCAAGTGGAGAAATATATACAACATAGCTTAGCTTAAAACATGCATAGTATACATGTAAACAAATCAATGAAAATAGTGTTTTTTATAGTTAGTTTTAAAATCATCAATTTTTACTTTCCTGTAAAAAGTTACACGTTAAAGCTATGTCTAAACTAGCTGTTTTGAGAAGATTAAGTAATTTTTAGCAAAAAATATATTAGAATTAATTTATAAGACAACGATATTGCCTTGCATTGACTATGCTGACACAATATGGGGAACCTGCACCACAAAGGGACTTAAAATGGCCCAGAGATTACAAAATGCTGCCGCTTGGGTAATAACAGGAAACTGCCATTATATAAATGTACGGGGGAAAACTTAGTAAAACAATTAAAATGGCAAACTATAGGAGAGCGGTAATGATTTCACACCGCACTCTTAATGTTTAAATGTGTGAACGGTTTTGCCCCAAATTATCTTTCGGACCAAATAAACCTTCTGAAGGACACTAACATATACCAGACACGTCAAACCAATAGACTGAATGTTTTTATTCCTTCTCCACGTGAGGACATCTTTAAAAGATTTTTTTTATACAATGGTGCTACAGTGTGGAACAGCCTTCCATCATATTTATTTATTATGTTTCGGAAAATATTTTTAGGGTCGGGACTCGGACCTTTTCATTGGGGTCGGTAGGGTTATCGGAAGCAAACATATATATATTCTTCGGCCTTAATTAACTTGGACATTTGTCGAGGCATGTTCTTTCTCCTTTTACACATTACCTCCTTTCACTTCAGTTGAATTTGCTGGCTGGGCACAGCCGAAGGCACTTGCACTTGTACATATATACATATATATATATATATATATATATATATATATATATATATATATATATATATATATATATATATATATATATATATATACATATATATATATATATATATATATATATATATATATATATATATACATATATATATATAATATGAAACTTTTCAATTTTTAATCACCCCTATCTTGTATATTTTTTAAGATCCTGACAATTCTATGTAAGATGCCAAAGTTAATGACAGAACTGATGCAGTATTCCCAGCAAATTTCAAAGCTGTCGCTTTTACGGTGAAGAGAAAATGGCCGTAGAGCGGAGAGAAAGAACTCCACAGAAAGGAGAATATCTGTGTGTGCACTCGGACATTATCATTGAAAGCCAGTGACAAGGACAGCGTATTTCGCAGCCAAGTGTGATCCGGAGAATCTATTTGGCTCCATTTGTGGCTTCCTAGCACCCTTCTGCTGTTTTATTGATATGTCTCAGTTAACTATCAACCTTATCCCTTTTATGACAAAATCTTGGCGTCTTGATTGGTTTAGAGCTATCCATTATATATTGCATTTCATGGTCTCGACTTCCAATCGCTATATTTAATGCTCCCCGTTTAAGATAACAGCAATAGTTAGTGGCTGCTCACATAATGCAAATTAAGCGCGCTCTCCTGTCAGAAGACAAGAAAATGGCTAATGTACTAGGCGCTGGGGCGCATTTTGGGTAAGAACCTGGAAAGCGCAAGTTTTCTCGTTTCATTGTCTTTAAGATAAATCAAAAATGGGATAAAATCACCTGGTTTGGAATGAAATACACTAATACACAGTATACAGCTTACATTCAGGAAGCTCTTTGCTGCAGTCAACTCCAAACCACTGACTTATTAATAATGCTCTGCGCTCTTTCTTCAACAGCCTCTGTCTACTTTCAGCGGTTTAACTCTTTTAGTGTCAGCTTTGCGTCAACAGCTTTCCTTGGCCACCGAAAGCCGTAAAGAACAAGTCATTCTCCCATAGTTACCCGTGTGGAAACACAATCATTCCCAACATACGTATGGAAAGATTTTACGACCGAAATTAAATAAAAGAGAGATTCCTATTGGTTGTTGTTTTGTTTGTAAGCCAATCAGATTACGTAAGGTAGAAAAGAGTAACTGAAAGCTCTTTCTTGAGTGACGTACCTTAGCAACGCAATGTTGAAAGTGAACAAAATGGAGTCGAAACGGCTGCTGCAAGCACGCTAAGCCAAGTAGGTTTTTGACAAAAACATAGGATTTAATGCTCTATGGGAGAAACAAAATTCCACATGGCCGTGTCTTGGGGAATGGCTTCAGACAGCACTCGTATCAAACCGTTCACTGCGAGCCTTTGACGGTTTTAAAACTCGTGCTGTCTAAATCCATTCCCCATGACACGGTCATGTGGAACTCTACATTTCTCATTTTCGGTACAGTAAATAAAGTCAAAGATCAGGTCAAATCAAGTCAAGCTTTGTCTGAGTCGACCATAGCAGGCAACCATAACAAAGCTATTCCAGAGGAGAACGCTGTTGATTCCTCTAGTAAGGGAGGGGGTGACCCATGGAACCCCCAGGTTACAAAGGTGTAACTCCTCCTGCGTCCCGGCAGCGTCAATCTATTCCAGCAGCAGACATTCCCTTGATATAATGCAAGACCGTCGGACTGTGTTCACTTTACAAAAACATTATCCAAGAAGTTGTCAAATCCGAGGCAGGTTCAGATATTATACATGGCGCTGTTAAATCGGAGATCGGATTCCTGTATACTCATATCAGTGATCTACAGGGTAATATTGATGTGTGTGAGAGCAAATTAAAAGGGTCAGACAGTGAAATAAATTCATTGAAAGCCAAATTGATCATTGCCGAAACTACAATAAATGACCTCGCCTCAAAGGTGAAAGAATTAGAGGAGTTCAAAGACGACGATACTGCCTCCGTTTCTCAATGAGCGAGACAGAGAGAGAGAGAGAGAGAGAGAGAGAGAGAGAGAGAGAGAGAGAGAGAGAGAAAGAAAGAGAGAGAGAGAGAGAATACACACGACAATAGTTTTGAGACCATATAAGAAGGACCCATAGGGTGGGTTAGCGATCGGGTGATAAACCTCCTGGCATCATAGCAAAGCTTCTAACATATCGAACCATGATTAAAGTTTACCAGGCCGGACGCAACAGTAACGATGGGTTCATCACAGGGGATCTTAATAAGCGACGATCACACATTATGTACCTGGCGCGATCGCCCATTAAACGCGAAAAGAAGATTCATAATTGCTGGACGTGTAGCGGCAGGATGTACATTTGCGAAATCAATCCTTTGGCTCAAGATCGTGAGGGTCAAGTGATCCAAATCCACTGTGAGGACAATCTCAACCAATACAACGATTTACATTTTGAACGATTTGGAACTGAATCAAATCTGGTATTTTGTTGCAACATGCAGAAATAAACTTCATATGAATTTCCTGTAGTTCACTGCATGTCTTTCTATTATATAAAGGGGGAAGAAACATAAGTGTGTTCATTATAATCTATTACACTTTTTTTCCTCCGTTTAAGATGTTCGCTGCGGGTAGTGTTACTGCCACTCATTATACCGACAACAATACTTGCTTTGTCTTCCGAAGATCAGTCACTATTATTAAATGTTTCCGTACCCATATGCGACCCCTTATGCGAAATTGTCCGGTACTCTCTTGCTTTGGAGGTGCATGTTGGTATTTTCTTTCAACTTGTTTCTAACTTTGATATCTACAATTTTTTCAATTATCAGTCATTTATCACATCTTTTGTGACAATACAAGTTTGATGTATATTGAGGCACATTTACATGTGAAAACTTATTGTTCTTTGTTCCCGGACGTGAATATTTTTGTGGTTTTCCTACCTCTAGTACTAGAGAGTTACCGGACAGTTTGGCACTAGGGGGGCCCATGTGTGGTTGAGAATTCTAAACAATAGCAATACTCATGCTGACTCCAGGACATACACAATATGTAATTATCATGCAATTCTGCTAACCGGGGAGTCTGACGTGTACTAGCTTGTGCAGGGTCCCCCTTCATGCTGCTATACAATTTGGCGCATGCGCACAATTGGAGCCTTCGGCCAGGTTTCCACTGTTCTCTCACAAGTATTTGCTGATCTGGTTACAACAAGGCCTTATTGCTTCTTAAACCAAAGTTTGTTGGCTTTAACTTTTCTGTTTGTAACAGTGAATTATTCTCTACATTGCTGTAGACCTTTTTCGTTTATTACAAGTGCCTCTAGTTGTGCCCAGGTAACAAATTAAACTGACGTCAAAAGAGGTAATGGGTAAAAAGGGAAAGAACATAAATTTTAAACATGTTTCAACGAACGTCCAAGTTACCTAAGGCCATGGGCCTACGAAAGGACCATGCTAAGGCCTGAAAAAAAATATATATGTGGTTCCGGTAACCCAACCGTACTGAAAAAGTCCGACCTTAAATAAATTGTATGACACATGGAGTAAGTTTCAAGCCACCCTTCCCTAATAGAAATTGATCGACCCTGAAAGATTTTATACAGAAGGCCGTCGTGTGCCGTTACTTTGCAGTAAATTAAATTCAAACACAGCATTTTGTTTCATTTTGTCTGGAGGGTTAACCTGGGCCGGGGAAACAGCATAGCTGCATAGCAACAGTTATTGGCGATACAACACAGCCGGCGCATCGCTGCATAGCCATGGTTGTTGAGTGATTGCTATCGTAATATTTTGCTAGGTTTCAGGTGTCCTTTCTCCGAGTTACCATGTCAAATGGTCGTTAAAATATTTTGAAAACATGACTTACTATGTTAACTTTAATCTGCCCCCTTGGTTGTATCAGAAGGAGTTACCATCGCTAGTTACAGATCCAAATGCGACAAGATACGCTGCCGAATCATGCACACATGGGGGAGCGCCATTTTTAACATGGCGCAATGCATTGTGGGACAGTCGCACAAAATTACATTTGATCTGGGTATGAAAGTGAATCGCAGCCACGTTTTCAGCATAGCATATATCATATCATCATTGATGCTCTGTAAAGTTCGCAAAATATATACTTTTGGTCTCATGTTATAAGCTCCCTCCCCCCCCCCCCGAAGATCGTCCCATTACTATCCTCATTCACCAACCGTTGGGTGTGGAATCCACAATTTTCGAAATGGCAGCCACGTCCGTGTGGGGTAGTCCCGATTGCATATTTTGAATAGGCAACATCCAAAATATATGTGTGATTAGTGTTAAGGGAAGGTTGATTTGTTGAATGAATGTAATGTCCATTATATGATGGAACCTTTCCAGTGTGAACATTACCTGAAAAGTGTAAATACCATGCCTTGAAGTTACAAGTTGTGGGCGGTGGTGGGCCCCAGAATAGGAATAGTTTATCAGACTGTGGATTCGCGCCCAGGCCATGAATTAAGTAGCAACACTGGGCGGAGGAGCAAGATTGCCAGCTGGCCAAAGATGGAGCTTGGTGGAGAAGGTTGTCCAGATAGTGGATATAGGTCAGAAACTACTGGTGGGTTTTTATACAATTAGTAACTATATATCACCTACTTATATTTTATGCTACATCGGGGTTATATGCCTTTTAATACAGTGTTTGTGCAGTGTTGCTCTTTTATATCTATGAGTTATGCAACATATTATACCTTCGTAGTACCCTTACAAATGAACCATTGTTACCTTCTCATCCACATATAAAAACCATACTGTCTGTATTGTGTCACTGCGGTTACTTTTGCATATAATATTGTACTTGTGGTCGCAACATTGTACAATTTATTTCAGTGTACACTGTATGAGCCATATAACACATTCTCTAGTTTGCAGCACTCTTCTATTTATTATCCCTAAGCATTGGACACGGCAGTGTGCCATCAAGTTTATATACTGATTTAATTGTCTACTTTTAAGTGTTCATATACCTGTGTTTTATGTTAATGTGCTGGCCGGAAAACAGTGTAGGTCAATATTTACTAAGTTATTTGCGAGCATATATATATATATATATATATATATATATTGTTAGGATTTCCCTTGGTTTGTATAGATGGTCTAGCTGCAACTGTTTATTTTACAATCACTGGGACTGAATATAATGCCCCAGCTTGTTTCCACTTCAGTTAAACATTGGCGGATAGTTTAACTAGGATAAGCTGTCCAGCTAGAAAGGGTACATATTGGTTCAGGGGTAAGTCAAATTGTTCTTATCTGAACCTGTACTATGAAAATTTGGTAATTAAGGTTTGTTTGACAGGTATTCTTCTTTGATATGAAGCTCTGCATTTATAAGCAAAACTTCACATATTTAGCTAATTCATCAATTGCCACGTTCATATTTATTCATTATTATGTGGGTTGTCTTTGCTGAATGTTTAGCTTAGACAAGGAGCCGCTACTCAGAGAGACATGTACGGGTAAAAGGCTCCGAAACATGATGAGTAGTTACCCGCTGAAGACCCTTTAATTTATTTGGGCTAATACAGCCTATGTCAAAATTTTACAGAGGAACGTGTGCAATATGGACAATAGAACTTCTATGTATACAAGTTAGACAGGGACAGGTTAGCTTATGGAGAGTAAAGAGTTTGGACTGTGGAATAGGGTAATGACTACTAGGAAGTGGTTTTGGACAAAAAGACACAAATACAATATATATTTATATATATCTTTATTCGTACATAATAATACACTGTATCGTATATATCATAAAGATACAAAGAAAGAGGTGAAAGAGTAGGAAAAAAACCACTGGTCATTCAACATCGAAATAATGTACGCCTTCCAATAACAAAGCTACTTTAACAGGTGCACAGGAAGTCAACGAAGTCATGGCACTCCTTCTGTGTTAAAGTACTCTGCCAGCTGCCATCTCTAACGCATAACTCGCAAATAGTATTGGCAAGTGAACAAACTTCAGCTGGTATGTGTCTGGCATTGTCAACAAGTACAAGCAGATCGTGTACATTATACAAAGGCAACTTTGATCTCAAAATATTTTATTTACATAAGATATGATTAAGACAATTACTCACGGCAGAGCGGCTCCCCTGAAGAACTAACTTACCAAGAATCTGTACAGTAACATTATTGCTGTGGTACACTTTACAAAAGAATCTCGGAAAACGCTTATGGAGTTGCGCCTCTATCTCAGCATCTTCACAAATCAAGTTTAGCAAGTTACAGTGGGACCGGTATGGTAGTCTCCAAACTAATCGGACAGCCTTTCTCCACGCCGTGTAGAAAAGTTCAACATATTTACTAGACAGGTCCCACGGTTGACATCCATACAGTGGCATACAGTAACTTTTGAGTAATTTGTATCTGAGTCTAACTTGTTACTTTGCCGAGTTTGGCAGGGAAATCATGGAAAGTAACCTTCATATTGGTCAATGTACAAAAGACAACTACTATATACAATGAAACCTGTCAATTGCGGATACCATTGGGAATGAGCAAAAGTGTCCGCAATTGACAGGTGTCCACATTACAGGCAGTAGCTGAACTTGTGCGGCCTCTAGGTAAAATGAACACATGTATATGCGCATGTCTATACATCTATATCTATGTACATGTAAGCATATACATATACATGTGCGTGATAATTAATCCTCTAATTCATCGCAATGAAACTGACACAAGGTTTTGTTATACATACTTATTACCCCCCCCCCAAAAAAAATCAACAGAAAATAGGCAGAAGTTCACAAATGTACATGTACATGATTGAGATCCTTTTCAGAGTTTGTTTCCTTTGATTGAGTAACTGTGATAACCCTACTCAACTGAAGAATTAATCCCTTTCGGTCGTGGATTAAAGCCCAAATACTCGTATATACATTTTCCACAGCCCGCTTGGTTCACTGACTATGGATAACTTCAGTCAAATCAAAAGATCCTAAGGTCAGGGATTTGTTACTGAGATTTCAGCTGCTTGCGTTTGTTCTGGCATTATCATTGTAGACGCCCGTCCAACTGGATATGGACAGTTGAGAACACAGGAATTTGTGGTGACTGGCATTTTTGATATATGTTGTGTCCACATCAGGCAGGTTATTTTGGGACTAAGAAAAGTGTCCTTAATACACATTAGGCAGGTGTCCTTATTAGGGAAATGTTTTTAGATTAAAATGACTTTAAATATTCGGGGCTGGGGAAATCTGTCCACGTTACAGAGGTGTCCAGATTAGGGAAGTGTCCACAAGGACAGTTTTTACTGTATATCAACTCTTTGCAATTATACAGGACTCTTCATTATTTACATATACCATGTCGGCTGTAAAACTACAAGAATTGTGCAGAATCTTGCTGTGTATCTTGTTATCTTGAGTGAACTGCCACATCATGTTTTTACTTCCTGCTATATTTTAATGTCTAAACATTTAAACAAGAGCGTAATATTCGAGTATTGGTTTGGCCCTAGTAGTCTATTCCTAACTTTTACAGTGTTTCTAGTGCGCTTAGAAGCATATACATACGTGACTTACCGATATGGAAATATCTTACCAATAATACAAAAATACTTACCAACTGGTTGGGTTACTACTGTGTTAGATTCATCTTCAAGGTGGTGGTCGATATGTTTGAAATTCAAATGTGCAGTTAGTTTCACTTTCACCCGGCTTGCGCTTGGGTCATCAACCTTATTTTTATTATTTACGTTATGGTGTACATTATACAGCTAAATTACGTGTGTATATATCTTCGAAGGGTTGCGTATTCAACAATTCGCAAGCGTAGTTAAGAGTGTGTTCTTTTTTGTACATCTACGACATTATCTTAATACCGCCACATACTTTAGTTGTAAATTGTTATTACTCTCTGGCGATATCCATACGAACCAAGGACCAAGTGAATATACTGACCTAGCACTGTGTCATGTGAACGTTCGAAGTCTATCTGATCACAAATTGAAAGGTATCCGAACAACCCTTGCCCCAGGTTTTGATGTCATAGGAGTATCCGAATCGTTTTTGAAGAGCACAAAATCCAGCAAGGATCTCAAAATTCCCGGTTTCCATATTATTCTTCGCTGCGACCGCGCTGGTGCGATGTCGCCCTATATGTATCGCGAGTCATTGTCAAAAGGCGGGAGGTACCCGATATTGAGATCCTATTTGATGAACTGGAATCCATAATAAAAAAAAATGCTTGCTGTAGTATATTGACCGCCAAACTCAAAATTGCACTTTGGGGATCATCTGCAAGACAGTTTGGAATATAAATTGGTTTATGCTGGCGGAAATGATAAGGTAATGATAGTAGGTGATTTGAACGCCAATCCCAGTACCTCTCCGGGGAATAAATAATGCCCATTTTGTTCCTGTCATAATCTACATATTCATGTCCGTGAACCTGCACGTATTACTGACCGCACGTCGATTTGCCTCGTTCAAATATTGTCAAACAGACCAGACAAAGTAGAAGATATCTCTTTGACTCCTCTTGTTTCAGATAACGACCACTGTACCGTGTCGGCCCGTTTACTTTTTTTTGGGGGGGGGGATTGAAAGGAACCCTTCTTATGATAGGGTAATGCTTGCCTTGGATCACCTGTAGTATCAAGAGGCTAATAAGGCAGCGCAATCGCGCGTGGAATAGGTATAAATGCCAGTCACAAAAGCCTCGGCCTCACACACTCCTCACCACTCAAAATATTGAACGCCTCTTCCAGTTATACAACCGGAAACGAAACTTTACAGTTAACACTATTAAAAACTCCATTCGTCTTTACTTTACCAAACTCCGATCTGAACTAGACTCAAGAGAAATAAACCCTAAAGATGGTGGAACCCTAGTAAATCTATTCTTGGTCACAAACTCTACCAAAACATTCCAACTCTTATTGACGATGGAAGGAATGTTTCTTCCGACCTAGAGAAGTCTGCATTCAACAGTTATTTTGCTGATCAGTGCAAGACCCCACTCGACGACAATCCTTTGCCCTTGCCCGACTTTGCCTTCCGGACCGAGGCCCGCCTGTCTATGTTTCAAGTGCAAGTACATGATGTGGAAAAGATTTTAAAGTCTCTGAAAACTAGTTCTGCTTGTGGTCCTGACGGTATAGGCAACACCCTTCTAAAATACTATGCCCTTTCAATCTCACGTTCCTCACTGATCTAATCAATCTCTGCTTATTCAACTCACATTTTCCAGATCCCTGGAAGAGGTCCAACGTGTGTCCCGTTTTTAAGAAAAATAACAAACAGTCAAAGGAAAACTATAGGCCAATTTCACTCCTCTGTAATGTCTCTAAAGTACTTGAGCGTCTAGTTTATAACATCGTCTATGAGTATCTAACCTCTAACAATTTACTTTCTGCTAAAAACTCTGGTTTTAAGAAAAACGATTCCACCATAAATCAACTTGGTAGCATACTTCATACTATTTACAGTGGCCTTGAGTTGGGCCTTGAGGCCCGTATGGTTTTTCTGGACATATCCAAGGCCTTTGACAGAGTTTGGCACGCTGGTCTACTTTTTAAACTGAAACAATTGGGGTTTGAAAATCCTGTGTTACTTTTTATAGAAAGCTATCTCTCAAATATATTTCAACGCGTTACTATTGGAGGACAGACCTGATCTCGGCTCCCTATAGAGGCTGGACTGCCCCAAGGTTCCATCCTTGGTCCCCTACTTTTCCTCGTTTACATTAACGACATCACTGTCAACATTACCTGTGACATCCGTTTATTTGCGGATGATGCCAGTATTCTTGAAATTGTCCATGAACCAATGGCTACAAAATCTATTTCAATGACATTCTCAGCTAAACGACAAAAGCCAGATCATGCTCCCCTACTTCTTGGAAACATACCGATACCTGAGGCTACTCAACATACACATCTTGGAGTTACACTCTCAAGCAATCTGTCATGGCACCAGCACATAACACGCATTGTTAACAAAGCCAGCCAACGACTTGCTCTTCTACGCAGACTCAAATACAAACTCTCCCGCCAGACTCCCATACGGTTGTATAGCACTATGATTCGTCCTATCCTCGAATATGGGTGTGTCCTATTTGATAATTGCACTGGAAACCTGTCACAATCTATAGAAGCTGTACAGTATGAGGCAGCCAGGATCTGCCTTGGCGCAACTCGATACACTCCACGTGTCTCACTTCTCGAAGAGCTTGAATGGCAAACTCTGGCAAATCGAAGGTTATACTTTGAACTTATTCTTTTCTTGAAAATGTATAATAGATTGACTCCACAATACCAGCATGATTTCATTCCTGGCGATGTTGCACTCAGTGCTGGTCACCTATTGAAAAATCATGCTGCATTACGCCAAATTAGATTACCACCAATCGCTTCGGCGATTCATTTCTCCCATCTACTATCAAATTATGGAAAAACCTCCAGGTTGATGCTCGTGTCACCGATTCCCTGCCGCAGTTCAAATCTAAATTAAATCTACTACTCTTAACTATCGACAAAAAACCCTTATACTTTAAACATGGAAATCGTTTCCTTAACATATGCCATACGCAGCTACGTCTTAATTTCTCTGTTGTAAATGCCCATCTATATCATGTCAATATCCTTCCAGCCTCAACGTGTGCATGCTCTCATACTACTGAAGATACGAAACATTACCTTTTGTTCTGCCCCAAGTTCACTGTGCAAAGGGTCCGTCTACTGAATACTGTGTCCCACTTACTCGCCCCAGGTGTAAATCCTACTCTAATAGTTCAGTGCTCCAGTGATATTTTATTAAACATTCTCTTGAAAGGTAGTGATGACTTGCAAGACACCGATAATATATTCATCTTTGAGGCTGCTCAGACATTCATTTCAGAATCCAGACGTTTTATTTAATAATTTGGTATATGACATAATTATAAGTCTCCATTATTTGACGTCAATTGTATTTTTCCTGTACATGCTGTGAATCTAGTCTTCTGTTCTCGTCCAGTGTGTATTGTATATATTCCGTGCGTTCTTTTATGTACTGGAGAGCCTCTAGATTAGTCTCTGTATACTATAAGGCAATCCAGAGAAAATAAATATGCTTATAATAATAAACAGACAGTAGCCCCCCCCCCCCGTTTACCCCCCCCCCCCAAGAAAAGAAGACGAAATCATGCTACCCTCACCCCCCAGTTTGCTCACACCAGGGTCTAAAAATAGAATTAAGTAATCTAGGGATAGAGGGATCTCATATTCCAGAGGGGATTAAAAAATAATGACTGCACATTCCACGGGGGATTTAAAATTACAAGCCCAGGGTCTGAAAAATATATATCTCCACATCTACTGGGGCTTAAATATGATGGCCCCACTGGTGAGAGATAAACTTTAAAAAATGGGATAAAACTGTGGCGGTCTGAATCAGGCGGTCTTGGGGCACAGGGCTAGAGTAGCAAAAGTCTGGCTGGACATGTTGACAAAAGGATTGCTTCAACACTACGGAGTCGACAAACCAAGCATGTAGATCTAAGGGACCACCGCATGCTGGTAGTGGCGTGACATATCTGACAGTCGGGATTAGGGCTGCTTTCTCTCAATTAACCCAATTCTTAATCCTCCAAAGTTTATAAGAGGGATGGAGTGGAAGGCGGGGGGGGGGGGGAGCTATCGAGAGTTTGGAGTCAGCAAACATGCATTTTTCCTTAATGTTGATAAAGTGCCCGAAAGTTGAGCCACACAAAGAATACAATGGATAGAGAAATTACCTGTGGCTCCATTACGTGAAGGCAGCCCAGTAGAATTCTACACAGACAATATATTGGTATCGACCTGATTGATTTGCAAAAGACACGCCGATATGTCAAATGTCGCACCAAGAATGATGGTTCTGCAATTGTTGCTGCAGATAAAGCAGGTTTAGTTAACTTGAGTTCACACAGTCTGCGGTCGGAGGTTCAAGTATAATGGCAAGACTGGTGAGTGGCGGACGATGCATACAAAGCATAGGCCTACCTGGCCAGAGTGTAGCATAATGCTGGAGATACAAGAGAAAGTCAATTGGAAACTCAGATGTACTTCAAAGACAATAAAGATAACTTGGATGAAACAGACCGCATGGTTGGTCTGTGATTTCAGAAATAGATACTTCCTCTCGCTGTTTGTTTATCGGTTTAAGCATGGCACGAGGGAAATCCGGCCGTGGATCCCCGCAGGCGATCCTGGCCGGATTTAGGCGATCCGCGGCCGGTTTTGCCCTCGTGCCATGCCTTAATCGATTTAAAACAAACAGCGACAGGAAGTATCTATTCCTCTTCTAATATGGGTATCCTCGCACTTTACCGAAATAATAAAACAATTTTCTCACTGCAAAGTAGACCTAAAACCATCCGGCCGGATGGCCCATGCTCAGAAAGGGGCGGTTCAAAACTTATGTGTACAGTTGTCACCAAGCGCCTTAAACCAATCAGACAGCGTCATTCCCAATATGGGAAGCTGAAATTGCTTGAGCCAAGGGGACCTGTTGTCAGCTGAATCTATGAGGTCCGTATGGTAAATTCTCAAATCCCAACATTAGCTTGTGTTCAGAAATTTGAGCTTGTCTGAAAGAAATAGCATGCAAACAAACGTACATTCTTGACATATTTTATTGAATATTATGTGCTTTTACAAGCTGGTAAACAGCATATATACATTTGTAAACATCAATGACCACACTGTCCGCAGTACAATGATATCAGTAGTACTGCAAATTTACAATGGATCTCAACTCAAACAATTTATTTGGCCTAGATATTTTGGCCATCAATAGAACATGTACAACATTATCATCAATGGGCCGAATAGACCCAATAAAAATTGTGAACAAAGAGTTCAACAGGCCTAGATTAGAGGGCTAACATCACACAAAATTATAGGTCTACGGCAACTCGCTTCATTATTGTGGATGATGACTTTATAAAAGTATCAACAAGAAGCTGGCAATAGTATATAGCACTGCATATAGTATTACTCGATGGTAATAATGTTATTGATATTGAACTAAGATTATAAAATTACATGTATCAACAGCAGGTTATAAGCCTAGACCTAGGTATACATGTAGTAACAATGAATATTTAAGAAATTCAACTAACGTTAGAGTTCGATAGGCCAAGGCTACGAACCTAGACGTACGTGTACACGCAATTAGCTAATACGAATCTATAAATATATAATGAACACGTGTAGCGTGTTGATAAAATTGTACCCTTCTCTTACATATGGTCAAACTTTATATTAAAAATACAATTGTGAAAATGAGCACCTGCAAAAAGAGACGAGCTCAGACTTTCTTGTACATTTCTTGTAATTTGAGACAGAGACAGGTTTATGACTACGCTTGACTGATTGACTTGAGAATGTAGGCCTATAACAGGGCTACCACTGTTACGAGAATGTAGGCCTATAACGGGGCTGCCATTGTTATGCGACTGTTGGCCCACAACAGGGCTGCCACTGTCATGAGGATGTTGGCCTATCACAAGGCTGATAGTCGTACGATCAGACACATGATTAGGCCTACTGTCACTGTGAGCAGGGACAAACGTACATGAAGGCCTAGGCCTATCTGTTAGTGATGAGCTTTGTTGGTTAGTTGCCATTTGGTCAGATGTCACAGTGTGTGTCGGACGGGCCTTGCCGTATATGTATGAAGTGCAGAGGAAAGACTCTTCCGTTTGGAAAGGGATGGGGCATCCAGGTATGAAACCAAGCTCGAGACATTTTTGTGGCTACTTAAAGTTTGTATATCCTTGGCTTCATACCCAGCTGCTGACAAAGCGCTGACACACGTTTTCCTCAAGCAATGATTTGTGTACATTTTCGACGGACCACCATTCCCTGACATTGTTTTCATGAAAGTGTACAGTTTGTTAACTCCCACAGGGCAATTTTCATACCATGGACTGTTTTCGTCAAGTGGTTTATTACAACGTGGCCTCTGATACAGTGCATCACATTTAGGATTTAGTTTGCTAATGTACTCTTTAAAGGCCTTCACTGGACAGTCACTGTCGTTTGTTTGTGCGTACATAGCACATTGCTTCTCATTTTCTATAGCAATTAGCATTCATTCCCTGTCTTGTCTTTCAGTTTCATTGTACCTCATCTTGATATATTCCACACCCTCATCATCTTCACATACTACAAATGAGTCCTTTTTCAAGCTACGCAGCCCTCCCGACCCCGCCTTCCAAAATGAATACTAAGAATGAAAAATACCCTATATTGTAACCCCTGAAGAGTGTCAAGAAATACATATTTGTACAGTCTCTGAATGTAACCCGCAAGAATTGTTTCTTTTCCACATGATGTGTCTTCGCCATCCTTCCTTAATTTTGCCAGGTAGCCACTGAAGACTTTATTTGCAGACTGAAACTCTATCCGCCATCAAGTTTATTTGACGATCAAATGGAAGGGAGGTCAGGTATCGGTTTAAGCCAAATCTGATCGACACATATAAAGATTTTCCATATTTTTCTTTCTTTTTGTTGCGGATCCCAACTTAAATTTACTGAGGAGTCCTGCTAGTTCATCAGCTGGAAGGTGCTCGAATTCTCTACTTTCATGGTTCTCAATCAACCAATCCGATACAAAATGATGATTATCTTTGAAAAATTAACTTCTTTGCCAAAATTAATCTTTAGCTATCAATTTTGTGTTCTCTAATAGGAAACCAATCCTCCAGATAAAAATTAAACAAGTTTTCCCTTTTCCCCCAAATTAATGATAATTTAATCGTCTGTGGAGTACGACGACTGATAATTTATTCATCTATTCTATACCAAAATCATGTAGGCCTGTACATGTGTGTAGGCCTACTTACAGAGAAAATTGAATGCTATTCCGTGGTTGGGCTTTTTAAAACTCATAACAATAGGCCTAAATTAGCTAGGCTTTTATATGAACGTTTGTTTTCGTTTTTTTTTTTTTAAATTTAGCCTTTGCAATTTACATAACATTTAATTAATGTCTTTATATTAAATGATGTTAACTGGCCGCAAAAGACTTGTTTAACTTGGCCACAGCCTGCAGCGCCATCTCTTAGCTGCAGGCGTGGGTAAATGTGAGTCTATATGCAATATCCCTTACGGTTCTCTAAAGTTAGGCCAAAGCCCGAAGATGGCGTCAAATTCAACTTTGAAAGAAGGATCGTTTATACACAATTCTACGGTAATTTGTGTTATGGTGGACTCATATATCTTACTCAAAAGATAAGAAATGGATTAATAACTTATTCAGCGTTAGTACAGGCCGAGGGCAACTTTAAGTCACCATAATGGAAAAAATTGAAAGTTTTAGCAGAAGGAAGAGAACATGGAAAGATGAGCGGACCATGCTCTCGATAAACTTCAGCTTTATTTCATATTTGTGTGTGTCTGTGTTTACAAACCTTGGAAAACACGGACAGCCCAATTTGTTTGTGATTTTGTAGAATCGGCAAGCCGCTCTTCGGCCAACCTCTGGATTTCTTCCTCAGGTACATCTACAAATCTCTGGGGAACAACAGGTTTTTCACAAAATTCTTCTTGTAAGTTGTATTGCCATTGGCCATAAATCGAACTCGTAGCACCCTCTTCCTCGACATCGTCCATAAAAATAGCAACATTTTGCTCACAGAGCTTGGACATTTGCAGGATTGTTGTTTCGTTATACATGTGACCTGTGTCCAATTCCATCAAATTGTAAGTCCTGTTCTATGTAGCCGAGAGGGCTTTGACAGCTTAATATCACATAATGTGTGCCGGTTCTGTTTTGATTTACTAGATCCCCTACATCAAAGTCCGTGGCGGTGCGTTGATCCATGTTGTTTGTTTGTTTGTTTCAATAATGCAAATGCTGTGGCGGCGTAAATGAATGAATGAATGAATGAATGAATGAATGAATGAATGAATGAATGAATGAATGAATGAATGAATGAATGAATGAATGAATGAATGAATGAATGAATGAATGAATGAATGAATGAATGAATGAATGAATGAATGAATGAATGAATGAATGAATGAATGAATGAATGAATGAATGAATGAATGAATGAATGAATGAATGAATGAATGAATGAATGAATGAATGAATGAATGAATGAATGAATGAATGAATGAATGAATGAATGAATGAATGAATGAATGAATGAATGAATGAATGAATAAATAAATAAATAAATAAATAAATAAATAAATAAATAAATAAATAAATAAATAAATAAATAAATAAATAAATAAATAAATAAATAAATAAATAAATAAATAAATAAATAAATAAATAAATAAATAAATAAATAAATAAATAAAATAAATAAATAAATAAATAAAAAATAAAAACCCAAAGCGTGCACCTGATGACGTGCATGTGATAGAGTTGCACTGATTGGACAATCGTTTGATCTAGCCGTGCACCTTATCAGCGGATTTAGTATGGGCGGGGATTTAACAAAGACAATGGTTTGTGCTTTTATTGACTCCGCCCATATTAGAATTCAGATTAACATTACAAAAATCCTACACAAACAATGGTCAAAGTGTGGACATGACGGGACCCCTGTATTCTGACACGCTTCCAAAATCTGATCTATTACTCAAATTCAATGGGATTCCAGCCATGGTCAAATTGGCACCTACTTCAAAAAGATTCCGTCTGATGAGAGTGAGCACCGAGAACTGTAAAGTGGATACTCAAACAGTGAAATCGTGGATATGTATGGTCAGTATGGCCCCCCACGCCCTACATGGAGATCAGTCGACGTCTGCGAATTCCACTGCCAAAAACCCCATCATGAAATTCAGACCTCATGACACATAGTAATTAGTATACTATGACACAAGGGACTTCACACATTCAACCCGACAGCTTATTCCAGGGCCGTGTACCTGCACAAATCCTAATTGGCTTGTTGGCTTCTGAAGCTGTGAAGGGAAGTTACACTCACAACCCATTTAATTTTCATCATTACACCCTGAATTACCTGCAAGTGACTGTGGTTGGCCATCCCTACCCGAGAGGAGCACTGGAATTAGACTGTGCAAACAACCTAAAGACACCTGGATTAACCGTTTCCTCACTTTGTTTATGGGAACAGGTAAACGGAATAACTACACTGGAAATGGCATTGGTTGAGATAATAATCCCAATGGCTACTGTCTTCAACTCCATCTGTTCAACATTGACCCATCCAAACAGATGCAAGATGTCATGTTTGTAAGTAGAAAAGGCAACATCAAATTGGAGACCAGATTTTCTCAGCCACTGCCGACAACAGTAGACTTGCTGACCTAAGCCATTTACCCCGACATCATTGAGGTGCATAACACTAGTATTAAACATGTACCTACAATGAATATAAAGCAACTAAGCTCAGCATTGCTGAAAAAACACCTGACCAGACCCTACTTTTGTGGCATTTGCCCTTCCGACAGACTGCCATATAAACTAATTCAAAATCACAATCTGTTGTTTGTCAACACGGATCCATATCACATGCCTGGCAAACATTGAATAGGTAGGCCTATATTTGTCCCGAGATATGGACCAGTGAAATTCTTTCATTCCGTTGGACACACTCCTGTTTACTACAAAAGAAACTTTGTAGGTTTCCAGAGACGAACGGAGAAAGGTGTCAAGTTATACAAGAAAATGATGCAGACCCGCAACAGTCTTATGTTTGGACCCTAATGAGTATTGTCTCGATCATTAGCCATTTTGGACGAAAACAAAAGAAAATATGACGACAAAGCGTTCCATTTCATTAGAAAAAAATTGAGACAAGAGAAAAATAGTAATAATAATGTTATTTTACACGTGATTGGTTTTACTACCAGTAAAATGTGTGCGCGAGTGTACGTCAGCAGTGTTCTGTATGCTACGCTGTGCTGTTCTTTACCTAGGCCTTTATAATTTATATGTTCAATGTCCCCGAGGCCTATTTAGGCCTATATATATATATATGCCCCATAGGCATGCATATATATATATATATATATATATATATATATATATACATATATGCATGCCTATGGGCCATATACATATAGGCCTAAATAGGCCTGGGGGACATTTAGCTTGGGATGTTTGTAATGTAAATGCAAACATGGTGCCGCCAGTTAGCAGTATGACTTGTCCGGGGATTAATTAATAATGGCACCGAAACAAGTCTTGCGCTGGTTCGCCGCTGATGACCCGATTTTATAAAGGCTAATAATGCCTAAAACCTTCTTCTAAATTTCAAATTTTATGAATATGATTTGTTCCTTTTATAAATCAATTTGCTACTATGATTTAGAACGATGCAGTTTTTTAGTGAATGGTACATAATAGAACTTTGCTCTTAGAATATCGGACTTGAGAGTGTTCGAACGGTACATGGGCTTACAGAATTAGGTTTGTTAAGTTTCTCTTTGTATTACACACTGAAAGTCCTGCTATGAGGGAGGAGATGCGAGACAACATTCCAACACATTGAATTTATTAGAGGTATACCTTCAAACTTGAAACAAGACAGTTTTCTAGAGCCAAACACAAGAGTCTGATCGTATTCTATGATCTGATGAAGGATATTAAAAATGACAGATTTATTCAATAAAGGAGTATTTGGGTGTTATTATAGTATATATTTTTTCTACAGGTACAACTTCAGTGTCCAGTGTGTTGTACATGTGCGTCCCTTGTGCCCCTTATTGTTCGTAGTTTTTGTTTATGAGTTGGTAGATGATTTAACATGCAAAGCATATCTATGTGCTGATGATGCGTCATTCTTTATAGAATAGTCGAAACACTAGAGGCGACAACTACAACTTTGAATGATAATTTGTCAGTGGTTGAAGACTGGGTTAGAAAATGGAAAGTGGATTCTAGTCCAAGTAAAACTCGGGAAATGGTTGTCTTTGTCAAAAAGAAAAAGCCTATTTACGTGTCTCTAACTCTTATGCGCGAACCTATACAGCCTGTACGTGAATACAAACATCTTGGTGTTATTATAACTGATTATTTGTGATGGGACAGCCATATGCAATATATATGCAATAAAACTGCTTCTCGTTTAGGTCGCATCAGACCCCGTAAATATTTCTTATCTCGCAATGTTTTAGAAAGTGTATATAACTCTTACATTTGCCACACTTTTGAGTATGCAGCACCTGTGTTTGACGGCTGGTTTGTACGATGTAATTAAGGCAATGCTAGAAACAGTTCAGTATATAGCAGCTTTGTATACATGTAACTGGCAATGTGTATACTTCTAGTCAACCTAAAATTTTGAAGCATCTTGGAAGGCGGAGCCTGGAAGTGAGGCGTAAATATCTCAAGCTTTTACTCCACTTTAAAATTACCAGAGAAATGTGTCCTCCTTAACTGCGAGCCTTGATTCCGCAGGCAAATATGACAAGAGTTTTATCCCTTCCGTAATGTTGAGGACCGCACGTTAGTCTTCATTTGCACATCCTTATTTCGGATCACGTATGTACCGTGTACAACTCGTCTGTGGAACACTTTATCACTGGGTGTCAGCAAAGCTCCCTCTGTGAATACATTTAAGCGTTTAGTAAAACGTGTATTTTTTCCACCCAGGCGCGGGCACTTGAGACACAGACCTGGCAAGCCGAATTTTGCTGAGAATCGACTTCACTTCATTGAAAGTGCATATTTTGTTTACTCGACGCTTGACTAATTCTTCGGGTTGCACGTGTGGATGTCCCAACTTTAACTCATTTCTTGCCGCAGTGTCCATTTTGTAGTGCACAGAGACAGGTGCTCTTGACAAAGGTTTCAGATATTTTCACTACTGGCCTAAAAGATGTTAATTTTGAAACTTTACGTAATTATGGACAGAGTCCAACGGGGGGGGGGGGGGGGGGTACTTCCATGTAGGATTGTACTGGGTATGTGCCGCGGGAAAGGCCCTTTCATAACTCCCAGGATTAGAAAAGCCCCCAAAATGTACAAGAGTGGATTAGGATAGGGGCAAAAATTATTTGAGTGAACCGAATGTCATTCATTTTTCAAGCAAATGTGCAGATTTTCGACGTAGGCTGGAGATAAAGGATATAATTAGTATTTTTTGAGGGGGGGGGGGCTTTGGTGAGAAGTAAGAATATGCTAAAACTTGTTTAAAATTGGAATGTTGGTCTCCAAAATGCACCAGGGTGCACCAATGCAGCACTCCTTTCAACACATTACTGGATTAAAAAAAGGGTACATTTTTACATCTGGTGTAGGATTAAGATAGGGTATTGCCCGGTTGCACATGTCCGAGTCTTGTAACCCAGAGTTAAATTGATAATCGAGGGCGACGTGACTCTGTGTTATGAAGCCATTGATCCAGAGTCAAATTGGTTTGCACTTGTCAAGATCAAGTCAGGGTCTGGTTGTAAAGTGCCACTGGTCCGAAGTTAGTTTCCGAAGCTTGTTTTACGCATCTGACTATTTTGGCTATCTTGTTTCAGAAGGTTAGTGGCATCTTTTACACATGGGTATGTGTGCTCTCCAAGTTCGGCTGAGCGTTTGGTATCTCAGTCTTGGTCGAATAGAAACTCCATAGTCATTTCCACTTTCAATGGTTTATTCTGCATAGCAAGTGTACAGAGTATGGACGGTTACATCGAGATGGTCCGTCGAGTCCTGGTTGGAATGGTTCTTCTCAGTGATGTTTTATAGAGTGCTGTCCCCACACTCTCTGATTCTCTGTACTGAGAGTGCTCTATTTATATTCTCCAAAATGTGAGATTTCATCCGATTTCATCATCCTCTCATTAAAATTGTTTGTGACAGTCTTTTCCTGTCATCAATTTTCTATTTCCTGTCATTACTCTTATTATGTGTAGGAGTAGACATCTCAGAAACTGCATTCAGTGCCCTCTATTCTACTTCCTAACAATTAAATCCATTCCACCGGAAATAACCTTTAAGGGTCAACTTTCAAGTACACAAAGTTCAAATATAACTTTAAATGTGAAACCATGATTTTCATACCAAATTGTTCCTTGTTATATACAGAATCCAAATATTATACTCTCCCCACACAATGTGGTTCATTGTAGTAAATATAGTAGGATTTGTAACCAGTCATAGTACACACTATCCATTCATCTTCATTAATCTTTAATTTCATTCATTGACATCGAAATATTATGAATGAAATAATTGCGGAAGTGGGACTTCCGTCATTGATAACATCACAGTGGCATCACTAATTAACAGTGTTGCGCATGTTCCGTTGTCAAGTTGTGATAACCACTTTCCCACTCAATTTTGTGTATATGATGTATGTACATCCTGTTGACTCTTTGCAAACATTAACTCTTTTGGTGACTCTTAGTTTTCCCTTAAAGTTTCATATATATGGAAACTTTATTTTCTTAAAGATGGCAATCTTTCCATTCGGCCATTTCTTCAAGTTAAATGGTATATCAACTATATACCTTTAACTATATACAATCATATAACCGTCAATAACATCGAGATATATTTATATTCCATCAATAATATCAATAACATCGAGATGTATTTATATGTCATCAATAATATAAATACCATTCATAACATCGATATATATATATATATATATATATATATATATATATATATATATATATATATATATATATATATATATATATATATATAAATAAATAACACTGCTCAGGGCTTGAAGCATTTTTGTCATTTTAACGCTATGAGCAGTGAGCTCGCCACCATATTTTTCCTTTAAATATGGAAAGGTTCTTAACTAATGTAAGTCTATTAATACAATACAATACATGCGTGATTAAATACAATACAATATATGTGACTATATACAATTAAATAACTGCATGAATGGCCATCCCTTTACAATAGGAGCTTTGTTCAAAAGATGGTCCCTTCATAAAATATACTGGTGAGACTGTACATGTCTGTTAAGTCGTGCCATCGCAGATGGTCTTGTTGAGAAGAATGAAATAGAAGTATCACTTTCTTCTTTTACTTCAACCCTAGACTGAAAATATTCTTCCTTGGTATCCACTGGTTTCACTGTTAACTCGTTAACAACTGCTCTAATTCGGGGTCCCCATTTTATATACACATATACCAAGATTATACACAAAGTCAGGGTGAGAAGTGCCAAGATCATAATCATTCCCCAGGAAAGGTGGTGTTCTGAATCACTTGGAATACCGTCTTCGTCTGGTTCAATCAGTGGAGCTAAATGCACTCTAGACACTGGTTTCAATGCATTGAATTTTATCTTTCGTAATTTCTTAAGGGCATCTCCCTCTGGAATTAATTCTCAAATTCTAATAGGGGGTATATTTTGAATTTGGAGTGTGCGGATCGAAAAGTGACCAATTCGTTGGGTTATACCAGGTAGTGTCCATCCTACTCCACTAATGCTACACTGCAGTCTTACTTAAACTATGTAAGTTCCAGCAGCTAATTTCCTAGACTCCTGTGGTCCAGCAATACATCTTGTAGTGACTGTTTCTCCCCAAGTCACCAAAATGTATTCACCTAAAGCGATTTCTTCAGCCTGGGCTAAACCATTACTCTTCGTAAGGGCTACTTCACATGTATGTCTTAGCTTTTTCTTCCCCGACAGAATTGCCCGTGTACAGGACCAAACCTCCGGCTGATATATGGGGCCAGTCCTACACACGATAGGGCTCCATCCAGTACAAGTTTTCGGATGGAATATCTCTCCAGTCTGTGGGTTTAATCCTACATCAGTATGTCTCACTAATACCTGGATAGCTAATCCAGTCGTATTATATGGTAAAGGCCAGCTATGGAGGTTATACCGCCAATAAAGATTTTCCTTGACTAAAGGTAACCTAACGCGGTACATTAGCATTTGGCCATCCCATATAGGCGTCACTCTCTCATGTTCATAGTACCATTGTATGGGTGTCACTGGTCTTCTCGAGGGTGTCTGAATCTTATTGAATAGTTCTACCAGTTGTTTTGGTGGTAACAACTCTTCGGTTAGTCGGCCTAACTCCAAAGATGCTTTCTGCCTATAAAACTTATCTAAAGTCCTTAAATAATTGTTCACTAGTTCTTCAAAAACTGTGACTGCTTGTTCAACATTATGCATTAACCATAATGTTTGTAGAAATCTTCGAGTGGCTGTCGTGTAATTCCTCATGTCTTCATATTGTGTCCGTAAGACTGTCGAAAGGTATTGTTCGATGATCTGTATCCGTCTTTTGTCTGCATCCACTTCTTCATAAGTGTGGTTTAATACAGTTACCATTTCATTCAGGCGATGAACTATTTTCCTCTGTTCTTTTCTCGTCGATGAAATAATCCGTTTTATCTGTGTAGTGTCTTTGTCCGTTGCTTGTCCAAACAATGTATGGGCGATGTCTCCAAAAATGTTGAGTAGTCCTCTCTTCTTCCTTCCTGTTCGGTTTGTGCTTTTCGGATTTGTCATAGCGATTTTGTTGTCCATCTGTGTCAACAAAGTCATCTTCTCGTCCAGTCGTTTGGTCCATTGTTTCTTGTCCGACACTGGTATGGTTGTTGTCTGTAGTAGGCTTTTCATGTTGGCATATTGATGATGAATGTTGTCCATCCTCTGGGGTCTGTCTAACGTCACGAGAATTGTCCACTCGGCAACTTGTATCTTGAGTAGGCTTCTTCCGGTAATCAGCACTCCATCCGGTAACGAATGTATGTCAGCTCCTTCCATCATGTTGGCAATAGTTACTAAAGTAACCATTATTAGTGCTCCATTGGTTGGTCTTGACATAATCTCTTCGCTGGTCTGTCCACTGGTTGTCGTACTTGCGTCAATAGCTTCTTTTGGAATCTTGTGTTGTATGGATGTGCGAACTCCTCAAATGTAGGTACGGGTTGAGTGTCGTCCGGCTCGGCTTCAGCTTCAACGTCTGGCTCTTCTATGGGTTGTCCGGTCTCTGAGTCTTGTTCAGCTGGCTCCTCCTCTGTCTGTTCAGGTCGCTGGTCTGGCAGGAACTGAAGCGTTGGTTGTGGGACAGCTGATTTTCTAGAGTTACGGACTGGTCTCGGCCGGATGTCCTCCCACGCAAGGTTTGGGTCGACCAATTTCAACTTGTTCCTATGTACTATTTTGGTCTTTCCGGTCTGTTGGTGACGTATCCAACATACGGGTCCTCGTAAGCGGATGACCTCATATTGTGGATCCCATTTAGAGGTCAGAGTTAACCGCTCTTGTGCTTTGAGAATTACTGTGTCTCCGGTGTGTATGTCCACAGCATTGGCTCTCCGGTTTATTCTCTGTCTATTGAATTCTCTTGATCCTTCAAGATGTTGTCTAGCTTTAGTCAATGCCTCTGCTAAGTCACTAAGTCTTCCTTGTAAGGCAAGAGTATCCTTATTTATACTTAGTACTTTAGTTAAAGGTAATCTGCCTCTTCTGCCATACATAAGGAAAAATGGTGTGTAACCTGTAACAGTACTAACACTATTCCTATAGGCTAGTAATGCGTTGGCAAGCTGTTCTTCCCATTTTCTTGCATCATTGTTGACTAATCTGGCGATCATTTCTTTCAATGTTCTATTGAATCGTTCTATCTTTCTGTTTGTCTGAGGATTGTATCCTGTAGTTCTCCTATGATCTACTCCTAGCTTTGACAAGTACATTCTGAAAGATTTTGCATTAAATTCTTGTCCTTGATCTGTGATTATAATTTCTGGAATTCCATGCCTTGGGAAGAAGGCTTTTGCTAGAGCTTATTCTACTACTTGTGCCGATTTGGTGGGTATAGGATAACTTTCTGCCTAACCTGACAAATGATCGATAACATTCAAACAGTATCGATTACCTTTGTCGGTTATTCCAAATGGTCCTATCAAATCCATTCCTACAATTTGCATTGGGTAGACAGGAATTGGCATTTCTCCCATCTTTACTCTATCTGGTTTTGGTACATGTACCAAGCATGTAGAGCACTTACGTAATCTTTCTTTGATGTCTTTTCTCATTCCTGGCCATACATAAGCTTCTCTAACCCTACATAAGGTTTTATATAAAGCCATATGTCCTACATCTTTATGACATCTGTCTATCACTTTGTCTCTATAAGGACTTGGTAATACCAGTCTTGGGTAGCTTGGTTCTGTCGACGTTGGTTTCTTAATCGAATATAATAATCCGTCAAATACTTCGTAACCTGAGTCTTCTTCTTGTGCAGAAGAAAGAAGGTCAACAAGTTCTGTTTGTTGTGCTGATCTCACTTCTTCAGTAGTCAAGTCATCAGCTTCCAAAGGAATTCTTTGTATAGCGTCTTCATCTCGGAAGGTGTCAGGATCTATCCAGTCTTCTGTATATAAAGTTCCTACTTCAGTCTTGGAAGACATACGTGACATTAAATCTGCCCGTATATTCTTTGATCCTTTGATATACTCAATTTTGGTTCCAAATTCTGCTAATAAAACTCCCCACCTTTGAATTTTGGTGTTCCTCATTTCTTTCGTAAACAAAGATCTTAGAGGTTTGTGGTCGGTGTACACGGTAAATTCTGCTCCCCATAAATATGGTCGTAATTTTGATACACAGTACACTACTGCATAGGCTTCTTTTTCTATTGTTGCCCATTTAAGTTGGTTTCCCGAAAGTGTATGGGAGATGTACTGGATAACTTTCTCAGTACCTTTCTCGTCCTCTTGTACTAAAATACCTCCTACAGCATGTCCACAGGCATCTGTGTACAATTTGTAAGGTTTGTTCACTTGAGGATAAGCCATGACCTCATTTGACTGCAAAAGTTCTTTCAAAGTTTGAAAACTTTCCTCCTGTTCTTGGTTCCAAACAAATGGTTGATTTTTCCTGGTCAACCTGTACAAGGGTTCTGCTACTTTAGCATAGGCAGGCAATGTTTGAGAATAATAATTGCACATGCCTAAGAATGATCTCACACCTTTGACATTTGTGGGTGGCTCCATTTTCACAATGGCTTCCACTTTTTCTGGATTACTTCGAATTCCATTTTCATTGATAATGTATCCTAATAATTTCACTTCTGACTGAGCTATTGTGCACTTTGATGGTTTAACTTTCAAACCAGCTTTCTTCATGCGTTCAAACACTTCTGCTAAATCTTGTGCATGTGAATTAGGGTCAGAACTGTAGATAATAATGTCATTAATGTACACTAGTGCGCACACTCCTATCAATCCAGACAGAATTTTGTCCATAATTCTTTGGAACTGTGAAGGGGCGTTTGTTAATCCAAAAGGCATTCTTACGAATTCATACAGTCCTTTATGGCATATAAAGGCTGTCTTTGGAATATCCTTATCAGCTACAGGAATTTGCCAGTACCCACTCTTAAGATCTAGGGTTGAATATACCTTGGCACCACTCACCTGATCAAATATATCTTGGATCAGTGAAAGGGGGTAACTGTCCTTCTTCGTGATGTTATTCAACTTCCTATAATCCACACAAAATCTTGTTGAGCCATCCGGCTTTGGTACTAATGTAACTGGCGAAGCCCAAGGGCTTGAACTTGGTCGAATGATATTGTCCTGTAACATCTTGTCCACTTCTTCTATAATTGTCCTTTTGGTCAGCGGTGTTCTGTATGCCTGTTGCTTGATTGGTTCATGTCTTTGAGTGTCGATGCAGATGGGGTCCGTCTCGCAGAGTCCATGGGGGTCTTCCTTCTCACTGAAGATGTCGGCATACCTCTTCAGTACTGCGTCGATCTTCTTATGTCCGGTACTCCTTGGCGTTTTCTTCATTTGGGTCGTCTTCGTAGAACTCACTGTCTGGGTGGCGTCTTGTATCCTCCTTAGTGGCCATGTACGTCCATACCATGTCAGTGTTCTTCTGGGGTAATCCACCACTCCATGTCCGTTGGTCAGTACATCATGTCCGAGTATCATGTCTTGTGTCATTCCTCTTACTACCAATACTGGAATACTGGCGGTGTTGTCCACTTTAATTTGTGTTGCTCCCAATGTGTCCAATTTGTGTCCCGAAACGCTGTATACACTTCCGCTGGGTTGTAGTAGTCTGGATCGGCTGGTACTTTTACATAATTTCTCAAACGTAGACTGGTGCAAGAGAGTTACACAGGCTCCCGTATCAACTAAGGCTGCACACCTTACTCCACTTAAGGTGAGTGTCATCATCCATCGTTGATCTATGGAACTTCTTGCGGCATCTAGTTTAAAGGCGATGACTTCACTGGTCGGTCCTTCGGTGTAGACTTCTGCTCTGCCTTCTTCTTATAACAGTCGGGGATTCGGTGTCCGGGTTTGTTACAGTAGAAGCATTTCATCTGGCCGTTGATTCTGCTTTGCTGGTTTCTTGGTGGTCGGTTCTGTGTTCTGGAGTTTTCTTCCACTTTGGCTAGTCTGGCTTCCAATCTGTCTTGTGTTTTCGCACAGGACTGCATGACTTTCAATAGTTGATCCATGTCCTTAGTTTTCACTTGGCTCACTTCCATCGGTTCTTCCCTTTCTCTGGCATTTCTTTCCAATCCTCTGTAGACTTCTAATCCGGCTTCCTGTTTTTCTGCATATGCGATGGCTTCGTCGAGGTTCGCTGGTCTTACTTCCACCACTATCTTCTTTGCTAGGTCCGAGCTGTACAATGCTTTCGTGTAGGCTCTGATGATGGTTCTCTCGGCGTCTGGTCTTCTGGTTCCTGGATAGGCTTTCACTGCGGCTTCTCTGAATATTCTGTTGAAGGCTTCCAAGCTTTCATATGATGACTGAGCGATCTTCTCCACTTCACTCTTTAGGCGTTCGACCTCATTCGCAGACAGGAAAGCTTTTCTGATGTGCTCACGTAGGTCAGCCCATGGTGTCTGTATTCGGTTGGCTTGAAGTCCTAGGAATCTCTCCACTTCTTTCTTCAATGGTCCGCTTATCGTTCTGGTCGCAATCTGTAGGGTGGCTCCTTCCACGGGTGGACTTATTGGAATGGTCATCTCCACTTCTTTGATCCATTCTCTCACTTCCGCTGGTATGTTGCCCTCACACTTGCGTATCGTTTGTACTAGGTTTTTCAATTTCAGTCGGTGTTTCTTCTCCGTGTGCCGTTGTCCCATGTTCTGGTTTAAATTATTGAACATGTCCGCAATTCCGTCCGTCAGGATTTTAAACTGTCCAGCATCCATTTTTATCCGCTTTCTCTCTTCTTTCTGCTTCTCTGGCTCTTTTTCTTGCAACTTTCTGTTTCAGGCATTGTACTGTTCTTTCCCAATATCTTTGGTTTCGTCTCACTTGCCATCTTCTTTCTGTTTCTTCTCTCCGTCGAGCAAGGAATCTTTGTCTTGACTTCAACCACGATTCGGTGATCCTTATCTTGGCAATTCCACAAGGCTTGATTTCTGGTGATTCGTTTGGCGTTCTGTCTGGTGCTGTTTCCTCTTCTTCGTCGCTGCTTATTAATATGTATTCTGGTGTTGGTGGTCGAATTTCTTCCGTCTCTGATTCACTTGAGATGATAATGTAGTCCATGAATACCTTCTTGTCGTCCTCGTAGTTTTGTTCTGACGATTCTGGTGTCCTCTTGATCCTGGAGTTTTCTTGATCCTGGAGTTTTCTTGATCCTGGAGTTTTCTTCTCGATGATCCTGGAGGTTTCTTCTTCTTGAGAATCCTGGAGTTTTCTTCTTGAGATCCTGGTTTCTTATTGATGATCCTGGCAAGCTCGCCAAATATGTAAAGTGCCACTGGTCCGAAGTTAGTTTCCGAAGCTTGTTTTACGCATCTGACTATTTTGGCTATCTTGTTTCAGAAGGTTAGTGGCATCTTTTACACATGGGTATGTGTGCTCTCCAAGTACGGCTGAGCGTTTGGTATCTCAGTCTTGGTCGAATAGAAACTCCGTAGTCATTTCCACTTTCAATGGTTTATTCTGCATAGCAAGTGTACAGAGTATGGACGGTTACATCGAGATGGTCCGTCGAGTCCTGGTTGGAATGGTTCTTCTCAGTGATGTTTTATAGAGTGCTGTCCCCACACTCTCTGATTCTCTGTATTGAGAGTGCTCTATTTATATTCTCCAAAATGTGAGATTTCATCCGATTTCATCATCCTCTCATTAAAATTGTTTGTGACAGTCTTTTCCTGTCATCAATTTTCTATTTCCTGTCATTACTCTTATTATGTGTAGGAGTAGACATCTCAGAAACTGCATTCAGTGCCCTCTATTCTACTTCCTAACAATTAAATCCATTCCACCGGAAATAACCTTTAAGGGTCAACTTTCAAGTACACAAAGTTCAAATATAACTTTAAATGTGAAACCATGATTTTCATACCAAATTGTTCCTTGTTACTGTAAATTGCTTTATTTTGGCGTGTTTAAATTTTCACGGTTTTAGTATTTTTGACATTTCACTGTAGTTTTAATTTCACTGTTTTGGAAATAATTCCAATTCTAACTATGTTAAAATACTATTTCGCTGTGTTTTTATTTTCACGGTTTTGTGCCATCAGCGAAATAAGCGAAAATAAGAATACCGCGAAATTAAAGCAATTTACAGTATATACAGAATCCAAATATTATACTCTCCCCACACAATGTGGTTCATTGTAGTAAATATAGTAGGATTTGTAACCAGTCATAGTACACACTATCCATTCATCTTCATTAATCTTTAATTTCATTCATTGACATCGAAATATTATGAATGAAATAATTGCGGAAGTGGGACTTCCGTCATTGATAACATCACAGTGGCATCACTAATTAACAGTGTTGCGCATGTTCCGTTGTCAAGTTGTGATAACCACTTTCCCACTCAATTTTGTGTATATGATGTATGTACATCCTGTTGACTCTTTGCAAACATTAACTCTTTTGGTGACTCTTAGTTTTCCCTTAAAGTTTCATATATATGGAAACTTTATTTTCTTAAAGATGGCGATCATTACATGGTGACTCTAGATTACACTGTTGTGTCTTGAGTGGGTATGCCTGTTTTGCATAGATTCTATTGTGATGTAGCTTTATTCCAATCTACCCACTTCTTTTTCCTTCCCCTGCATGGTTGTGTGTGAAGGCAAATTGAGGGTCACGCCATCAGAATGGGCGAAGAACGTAAAAAAAAAAAAAAGACTAAAAAACCTGCTCATTTCTAATGTGAACAAACGAATTCTAAAATTCGTAGAGGCGGACAAATATTCTGGAAAGTAAAAAAAAATGTTAGGGCTAAGGTCCAGAAGAGGGAAGAAGCCTCGAAAAAAAATTAGCAACAATTTCAAAGCAAATGTAGAGATGAGGGTTAGCAATCAACCAAAAATGCATGGGAAAATTTGAAAGATAAAATTGCTCAGTAGAAAAGCTCCCCGAAGGCAACTGGTGGAGGTGCCGCTCCAAAGCGAATAGTCAGTAAACCCAGTGTCCGTCAATTCAGTCATCCCTCAATTTAAGTCACTTTTCAATGCGACAGTTTTTTCATTAATTATTGGCATTCTTGAAGAATTGCGGACATTGAAGACATTTATGCATAGTTTTTGCTTGCATATTATAGTTTACCTATCTTATTTTGTTGCATAAAATTTGTTATCATAAAATAATTGAGAAAATAAAAAGATGATTTTATTCTGCCTTGACCAGCAAACATGGGGGAAAATTTCGAATCTATGAATGCCTCCATTTCCTCTAACTAGGAGATTGTTCATCCAGCTTTCGAAGGTGTTTGGGCACAAAAGTGTAATAACATTTATCGTGATGGTAAACATTGTTTATTGGTACAGATAAATGAAGTAGGTACTGATGAAACTTTTAATATATGTATTCCATGTATGGGTAATGAATTTGTTGTGTTGCGCATGAAAATATCATTTTGTGGCATCTGCTTGTTTCGTCATTCTCCTTGCCTTTGGCAGTGGGCTCTGTGGTGCCATACCAGGAAACAACTCTTTTTCCCTTATATATACATACGTGTGTGTGTGTGTGTGTGTGTGTGTGTGTGTGTGTGTGTGTGTGTGTGTGCATGGGACCCAGCAATTGCTCTGCTGGCTGCCCCTGTGTCTCCATGCAACAGACGCTCAACCAAATCAAATTTATGCAACTACTCAATATAATCTTCCACGGTACGGTAAAACCCCCACTTACAGCAAAGTGATGTGTACATACACTGGAAAATCGGTGTAACTTTACCTTTTAATCCTGGCTGTACCCTGAGTTAAATTGTGGGGTTAAATTCAGTAGGGCTTCAGTTTAACCCAGACATGTGCAAGTGAGCATACCTATTTGACAGGGCTTGACTCCAGAGTCACCGTTATCCCGACATGATCTGGACATTTGCAACCGGGCAAAAATTATAAAAATGTCCGAGGCAGACACGCACCCTGATGTTGAGTATGTGCCCCCTCCCCCCGGTCCAGCTTCTATATATGGCAGTTTATACTGGTAACTGTTTAATTATGGAGGCTACTCTGAAATATATATGTGATTCCAAAAGATTTTCCAAGTTCATAAATGTCAGATGAAACGCCAGGATGAAATGTTGTGATCAAGTCCCTACTAAATTATCCTGCAACAAACAATATTAGTGGTTTATGTTTGTGTATACTGTATAATCATCTGTTTGTCTTTTTTTTTTTCCTTTAGCATTATGTACTCTGTTCGATATCATTGTGGATCAGGAAAGTTGTTGACTCAGTCTTAAACATGTCACCAAAACGCTTAAAGATTGATCTGTTCATTGTTTTCAGTACTTTGTACATAAGTGCACACATTTTATTTGCTGCAATATCATCCATTAATCTCCCGTTTTTATTTTTTGTTTCAAGAAGTAGGCTTTGTTCCCAACTTTACAGGAGCTGTAAAACGTGACACAAGAATAATATGTGTAAATGTGCCCATTAGATAGACAAGCAGACTTGGTAATTATATTCTCACTCGACACAATATTCTGTAACAGACACTCCACCACACTACAACCTAAACAAAGGTAAAAGTACTCTGCTCAGGTGACCTTATATGCACAGACTGAAGTGGTGTTGTGACCTTCAGAATGACAAAATTGAAAAATAATTAAAACACATCTCTGAAACAAATAAAGGTTTAAAGATCCCAAGAAGTGTCTCTGCGTAATTGCAGGGCAATTATATCCACGGTTTCAGAGAACAAGATTTATAAAGATTTTACTGAAAAATGAACATAAAAATTCGTAGAGAAATTAAAAAATTCATTCAAGAGTTAATTTGAATTTAATTGGTACAGACCCACCGAACATGCACGCTCACCAAGTCTGAAGTGTATGTGGTTAGCGGTTTGAAAAAGAAATAAAAAATATGAATTTCTAATGTAAGCTCCCCCCCCCCCCCCCCGCTTTCATGCTAATCAATAGCAATACATGCATTAACCGACAAATAACCAAATTGAGAATTTCATTAAAAATCAGGAACCCCCAGTATGACCACCTAGCGAAAAAGTTTGTTTAATCCTCCCACAAGCTACATTTCCACAGAGTTTCAGAACAATCTGAGTGACAGTTTCGGAGAGGTCGAAAATAGGAAAAACACACAAATTAAGGTATAAGATTCCCAGAATTGTCAGAGCACAATTTCAAAGCAATTGGCCAGGTGGTTACTGAGAAGATTTATAAACAATTGCTGAACAAAAAGGAACAAAATAAATAAACAAACAAACAAACAAACAAAGAATAATAATAATAATAATAATAATAATAATAATAATAATAATAATAATAATGATAATAATAATAATAATAATAACAATAACAATAACAATAATAATAATAATAATCAAAACTCACTTGAGCAAAATTATTTGAGCAAACTAGGCAAAGACACCCCTCCCCAAGGTACATCCCCACCAAGTTTGATGTAAGTGTGTACGACAATTTAGGCAAAGAAGCTGAAAATGTGAAGTGCAATACACACTGATTTATGGGGTAATATCAGGGACCCATAGTATCACCGTTCAGTAAAAAAATTATTTAACCTGTTCACAAGCTATATTCCGACACTGTTTCAGAACAGTGTGAGTGATGGTTTGGAAAAGTCCTAAATACACACAAATAAAAAAAAAAAAAACAAAAAACAACAAACAAACAAAACAACAGGACCGTGAGAGTCCTGTGCGGAGCTGACCCTACATGCACAGACTAAAACCGTGAATGTTGTTTACCATGGAGTGCATACTAGTACATTATGCATGTCACCAAACGCATTTTGCCAATGCCGAGTCGCCAGATGCTTCGGGCATATTTGGTTGTTGAGTGTGAGCATTTGGCGATGCGATTTTTTTTTCGCATGCGTCAAATTTTATGCCAGCACGTTTCAGCATGCTTAAACATAATGCTACCATAGGGAGGGGGTGAGCTTATGTGTGGGCTGTACTGTACATATCCACCTGCTGATTGTAAAAAAATAAAGTAAAATCCTGGCACCACCTGTTGAACAAATTAAGGTGTAGGGGTCCCCACAAGTGTCCCTGTGCAAGTTGAAGCAATTGACTGTGCGGCTTCCGAGAAGATTTTAAAAACATTTTGCCAAAAAAATCCACTAAAGAGCTTCTGGCCTGTTTTCTGATGCCTGGTTTTACTTCTAAATTTAAGTATTTGGCCACATTTTTCAGGTCTTCCTTGACGAATTGACGGAATCTTTGAATGTTTAGTCCTCATTACCCATAAACACACTCGGATCTATTGACATGTTGTCCTATTGTCTGTATATTTACCAAAAACTATGTTTATAAATACCATATCCTTTGTTAAGTACAAACTGTAAGATTCAGTGTTTAGAAACTTCCAGAAATATCCAGTTGATTCAACCATTATGTGCTTATTGAAAAACAACTTAATGTTTGTCTTGAATTTGATCCCGTTTGTCTTGGATTGTTCCCGGACAAGCTCCCACATTTTGTTACAATGCTCGCCTTAAGAATATTCTAGATTGTAGCAGAACTCCACAAAGAAATCAATGACAATGATGAGTATAACTTTAACAATAAAAATATATTAACAATAAAAAATCAGTTCAAAGTAGGTAAATGAAATTATACACTTAGCTATGCTCACACTCTAATAATTAACAGACTGAAGATAAATCCTAATCCCTGGTGAGAGATTCTCCACAGGTACTGGCCCACAGTCATAAGTCCTATGGTAGGTACCAAATAGTCAGGTCCAAATCCCACAATGACACAGTTTTCTTCCAATGTGGTACACAGAACAATGTGCTGGTCCAAATCCCACAGAGGTACAGTTTGGTTCCATTGTGGTGCAATTAAACACCAAATATACCAGTCCACTCACAGGCACTGTCCACACTCCACAGGTGTACGTGAGTATCTCCTTGGCAATAGCAATCGCTCACACTCCCACCAGCTTGAAAACAAACAGCTTCTGTCAGAACCCAGAATTCTCCTCCCCCCAGTCATGAAGGGAGCTGCTTTATATTCCCGGGCTGGGAACTCTCACCAGTATTCTTCAGTTTTCTAATTCATCAAACAACATACTGCTCTGTGATATTTCTAGGCCACATCAGAACTTTTCCCTTGTTTACTACTGTGCATGTGTGTAGGTCACCACTCCAGACCACTCCATTGTTCATTGATCAAAGCTCATTGAGAAAACAGGCCAAATCAGTAACTACTTCAGTCATCTGTACCAATAAACAGTATTTCGATCACGGTAACTGGTAATACACTTCTGCGACTGAAAACCTTCGAAAGCGAGATGAACAATTTCTTAGTTAAATTATAAAAAAAACAACAGTCCCACTACACTTGGAACACTAACTGCACTGCAATATGCGCAAAAAATGCCTGGATGTTCAGATTTTTACCGAACATATAAAAGTTCCATGAAAAGAGAAGTGGACAACAGTTTTCAATAATAGTGATGAGACCAAACCGAATACCAGCTCAACCTTGTCAGATCCAGTATCATTTACAAAACAGTAAGACATGCTAGTGTTCATCGCCGGAAGGGTCCGTGACCAACAGTAATGAAATTTAAATGAATGAGGGTTGCTCATGTCCAAGTCCTGTAACCCTGAGTTAAATTGATAATCTGGGGTCACCTGACTATGGGGTCTGCGACTGTTACAACTTATATATATATATATATATATATATATATAAATATATATATATCGTTTCGTGGCAAATGCCGCGCAACGATATTTTCCTGCGTAATACACATTCAACATTCATACATGGAAAACATATATTAAAACATTCACCAGTATCCACTTCATTCATCTGTACCAATAAAAGGTACTACACTTCCGCCCGAACACCTTCCAAAGCGGGATGAACAATTTCTTAGTTGAAAGAGATGGACACTTTCGTGGATTCGAAATTTCATTTATGCTTACTGGTCATGGCAGAACAAAATCGTCTTTTTATTTTCTCAATTATTTTACAAAAAACATATTCTTTGCAACAAGCAAAAAAAGCAAACAAACAAACAAACAAACAAACAAACAAACAAGCGAACAAACAAAAAATGGGCAAAGAATAATATACAAAAATATGCATAAATGTCTGCAATGACCGCAATTCTTTGAGAATGCCGATATCATTTATACATGTATGTATGTATGTATATATATATATATATATATATATATATATATATATATATATATATATATATATATATATATATATATATATATATATATATATATATATATGTACACACACAAACATGAAATCATTGGACCCAGCAATTATTCTGCTGGCTGCTCATGTGTTTCTATGCATCAGACAATTAACCAAACCAATTTTATGCATTTATTCAATATAATCTTCCACAGTACAGTAATATCCCCACTTTACAGCAAAGTGATGTTTGCACATACTGGAAATCAGTGTAACTTTGGCCTTTAATCCTGACTGTACCCTGAGTTAAATCAGTGGGGCTTCGTTAACCCCAACATGTGCAAATGAACACACATATTTGACATGGGCTTCACTCTAGAGTCACCGTAATCCCGACCTCATCTGGACATGTGCAAGCGGGCAGGTATCTTCTACCTGACTTGGTTACCAGGTTACCAACATATTGGCAGTGGATTAAACCAGTTTTACGGGATCCCAATCTTCCCACTTTGGAAAACACCCACATTCATTTAAAGTAGGCCTAAAACAAATTTAGCCCTTAATTTAAATGTACAGTTATAAAAGGTAATTACATGACAATGGTTCATAGACATCATCCATACAATGACAAGACAATTAAGAATTTTAATTCACTCTACTATACTGAACCCCAATGAAAAGTATCCACATAAAAAAATTAACACATTAATTTTGTAAGTTACTAAGTACTGTGTGTGCATATATGCATGGTTTGGAGCCTACATCAGGGTCATTCAGGACAACTTTTTAACTTTTGCTGGGTTGTTACATAATGCATGTGACTTTTGTGCACCGAATATGGCTTCTGACCACCACTCCTATTGGATGGCTAAAATGACCTGATGTTTTCAGTGGCTTTAAAAAGGGATGTTCAGCCAAGAAAAAAGCCAGTGGTCTCAGGTGTGTTGAGGCGATCATGCCGCGTCTGAGCCAAGGTCAAAGACACCATGCTTTGGGGCTTGCAGAGGGTGGAGTCCCAATCACTCAAATCGCACAAAGAATGGGGTGTACTCGGCGCACCATCCAACGACTAATTGAACGGCAACAAGAAACTGGATCCGTAGATGATCGGCCTAGGCCTGGCCGAGAAAGAGTGACAACACCTGGCCAAGACCGTCACATCCGGCTGATACACCTGCAAGACCGTTTCCGTACAGCAGCCCAAACAGCCCGTGAGACTCAAGGGGTGAATCACCGTCCTGTCAGTAGTTCTACTGTGGAGAGGCGACTGAGGAGCAGTGGCCTAACAGCCAGAAGACCTTACAGGGGTAACCTGCTGACCCAACCCAGAAGAGAAAGACGACTGCAGTGGTGTAGAGCACACTCCAGGTGGACTCGCCAGCAGTGGAATACCGTCCTTTTTACTGACGAGTCCCGTTTTTGTGTCAGCAGAGCAGATGGCAGAGAACGTGTGTGGCGCCGGACTGGGGAGAGATATGCAGATGCCTGTGTCCGTCAGGCAGATCGATGGGGTGGACCCTCTGTCATGGTGTGGGCAGGCATCAGCAACCGCTACCGGACACCCCTAGTGGTCATTCAAGGGATCCTCAATGCTAGGCGGTACATTGATGAGGTGCTGGAGCCGCACATGGTCCCATTTATGGAGCAGCATCAAGATCTGGCGATCTTTCAGCAGGACAATGCACGTGCACACTCTGCAAGATTAACAATGAACTTTCTCAATGAGAACAACATCAATGTCATGGAATGGCCAGCGTTCTCACCCGATCTGAGCCCTATTGAACATTTGTGGGATCAGTTAGGCCAAGGTATTCAACGGAGGACACTTAGGCCTACTACCCGAAACCAGCTGATCCAAGCTCTGCAGGAAGAATGGAATAATGTTCCCCAACACAGAATTCAAACCCTGGTCAGCAGTATGCGCCGCAGATGTATAGCATGTGTTGATGCTCGAGGTGGCCACATCCCATATTGAACAGAAAAATTTGTGTGACTTTCAATTAGGGCAGTTAATGACATTTTTTGCCTGTAAGTGACGTTAATGTCGGTAGAGCGTGACATTATTTTTACGCCAGAAAAGTGAATGCTTTGTTAAGTTCTAAGCACGTCTAGGTATGAAATGTTTCAAGTATAAACAATAAAATACTTCAAAATTGGCATGTGGATACTTTTCATTGGGGTTCAGTATATATTTACATTAGAATTGCATAACATGTCAAAACTTGAATTTAAACACCAAAACAAAGTCTCCACGTGAACACAGGACAACTAAATTTGATACTGATATTATATTTACTATGAAACATGGAAAAGTTCTTCTATGTTCCATTCTCACTTGAAAATACAGCACAATAGGCCTAAAATTCGTTATAAAAATATGACTTGTATCAGCTGAGTAAGTATTCCTTAAATTTTGTCAATACATCCAAAAGGATGAGAAAATAAAAAACCTGTATTGTTCAACATGATGCTTGAGAACTTAGATGATCCTTATTTTGTTTTATATTTGTTGTAATTATAGTAAATTTTATGCTCCAGTATTGAAAGTTTGATCAAACTCAAGGTAAAATAATCTCAGCCTCAACATTACAATACCAAAACATATTTCTATGTGTTTTACTAACACTTAGAAATACCCTATAGGTTCATAGAAATCAACATGATAATTCTGTAAAATATATTTATATTTATCTTTAAAGGTAAGAAAAATCTTTTTTAATCTTATTTCAGAAAACCCCTGTTTAATAAGTCTTCCAAAAAGTGATTTATGTCTATCAGCAAAATCTTTAAAGTCAGTACAGTTTCATGCGAAAGCAACTAGTCTTGAGACATAGACATCATAAGCAGGATTAATAGGAATATTACTATTTATATATGGATAATTCACTATATCAAAATTGAAATCATCTCTTTTATCATACACTTTTGATTTTAATATGCCACCATCATTGAATAAGAGTAAATCTAAAAATGAACGTGTTATGTTCGATTCAGCGGTTTCTTTTAGTTCCAGATCACTAGGATAAATTGATGTAATATACTCCTTTAAATGTTTGTTGTTGACACTTAATAAATCATCTATATATCTGAAAGTTAAATGATCTAGCATGGTACTTTTTATCTTTTGCCATTTTCATGTAAAAATTATACTCGTGATAAAATAAATAGAGCTTAGCCAAAAGTGGCGCACAATTGGTACCCATGGGAATTCCTATAACCTGTCTAAAGACACTATCACCAAAACGTATATACATATTATCTATCAAATATTCAAACGGTTTTATAAAGTCATCATAGTCAAATGCATGATGACCATTCTTAGCAGAATCACCAAAAAAGCATGTTTATGACCAATTATAATTTTCAGAAATTTATTTTTCTCAAAAACCTTAAAAACCAATGTTTAAATGCTACGTTTCAAATCTGCATGAGGTATTGTAGAATCTACTGAATGTCACTGGCTGAGATAGTGAAATTACATAATTGTATTGACAGGTAGTGGTCAATACAAACCAGTATAAATGTAGTTTGGAGACAATACTGGCTTTCACTTGTCAGTACAAGTCCGTAGAAATGAAGTGAAAAAAATCTGAGAGTAAAGAAAGTACGATTCAGTACTTTTTTTGGGCTCTTTGTGTAAAATCATGTCGCTGCTGTACGTTAGTGTACAAAAGACACTACTATAGGATACTATTGACATTCATTTTTATTGCACAGATGGGGACGACTTCAAGTGGCTATCTGAAGTAAATTTCCAGCAGTGCTCCAGGAAAATTTTCCTCCGTGGTTTTCACTTTTCATCATGTCACTGAAATTGAAGAAAAAAGAAAAACGTCCATGCATAAACCTCTTTGCTTAACCCAAACAGAAACAACAACTACAACAACGAGGATGACGACAATGATGATGATGGTAGTTCTTAATATTCTTCATTTGCAGCTTTATGGACAATGTTTTACCCTTCTTAAAAGCATTTACTTTAATCTTACGAAATATGAAATTCCGGTTTTATTCAAAGCTGTCCACAGCCTGTTTCTTTCTGAACATAAGGATACATCCTCCATCAGACTTCACAACGATATGGGGTCCTATAATAGTAAGGAATCCTGAGTCAAGTTTCACACAGATTGACATCACATGTGACCAAAGGAAACTCACCTGAACAGTGTGGCAATGTTACAAGGGTCATCATAGTCCAAAAACCAGTACCATATTATTATTGCTGTGTCACCAATTATTATCCAAGGAAAAATGTGCTGAATACATGCAGTTTATACTGCTTTTGAAAACAATGAATACTTACCATACAAATTTGGCTGTTACTCAGTAAACCATTGTTAACCAGAATGTATCATGTTTTATAACATAATTTACCTCTGCAGTCCAAGTGGGGACTCTGGTAGGCCATATTTTTCTTTCATAGCAGATTTATGCATGGAATGATTTTATATCTTGTGAGTTAAGAGAAAAAGTAAATTGACCAATATGTTATTCATTAGGACACACAATTTGTGTCCTGGTTGGGCTTCTGTTTAGCCTTTTCTTGACAACCCATTCCGTTGGGCATAGAAATGAGCCAATGCCCAGGGCAATTATGCTTAGGCGTGTTGGTTCCAGCAGGAGCAGTTAAATGCACAATATCCTGAGCAACCATCATAACACGTCTTTCATCTTATGTGTTACTACACTCTGCTGAAAACTCATCTTCACTTTCTTTTTCTGGTTTGGCAATAAAGCAGCGTAACAGCCAGTAAAAACTCTCTGGTATCACAAACTTTGACCTGGTTAGTGTTAGATCTGAAACACTTAGGGGCCAAGCAAATATGCCTTGGCATAAATTGATCTAAGACTTTATTAGTTTAGCAGCACTGTACAGCAACTTTGCTTTGTTTGAGTTATATGTCTCAGTTTGTGACTTTTCTTTGGATTCAGGGGGTGGTGGTTGAGATATTGCATCTGTCAACATCTTAATGACATCCTGAAGAGATACAGAGCTGGAGTACTCAAGCGCTGAATTGGAGCGATCATATGGCTTGTGCTAAATTTTCATCACCAAAGTGCTTCTTTATTCAAAGCTGAAGTCACTGAGTAGTGTAGCTCTCAGCTGACAAACCCTCTTCACGCAGGTGGTGTTTGTATGTATCTTGTAATATTGACATGCCAAAAGCCTTTCCTCCATTTAGATCTACAGATACGTCTTCTGCCGATTTTGTAAAAGTTTTATCATGATGATTCTTCTCTGCCTTCATGGAAGCCAGCAGCCTGCAGATTGATGTTGCTGATGTATGAGGCCTGGCAAGCTTTATGGTATCTAGTTTCTGCTGCAACAAGATCACTTTTTACAAAAGCAATTGTCCGCAGCATCTGCATCACCCTTGGCAGTTGCAGCTTTTTAGAATTGTGTTTAAGGCTTCAAAAGTACTGACCATGGTCATTTCCTTCACCTTTCTGTGTGTTTTTCTTTCACAGAAGAGACATGCAGTCCAATCGGAATGGGCTGCCTGGGAGCTGGACACCCTGGAGGACTCTATCGAGCTAGTGCTCAGCTGTAGAATGCCTGACACTTTAGTGGGGGAAGAGGCGGACTTTCTTATCGCATATAGTGCAGGTTTTGTTTACTTGTCCATATTGAATAACATTTATGGTGCCAATGGATATTACCCTCTGACAAACTTTGCAGGTTTGATTTTTAACGTTCATACACATCATCTTGTTTCAGTGCTTCAACTAGTGTTTTTATGGATGCTTCCCGGCCCATTCTCAAAGTCTCTTTAGACACACATGTGCCCCTTAATGCTAAATTGTCCGGTACTCTCTTGTGTCGGAGGTGCATGTTGATATTATCTTTAAACCTGTTTCTAACCTTGATATCTATACACATATCAATTATCAGTCGTTTATCACATCTTTTGTGACAATACAAGTTAATTTTGACGTATATTGAGGCACATTTACATGTGCAAACGTATTGTCCTTTGTTCCCGGAAGTGAATATTTTTGTGGTTTTCCTACCTTTAGCACTAGAGAGTTACCGAACAGTTTTGCACTAGGGGCCCGTGTGTGGAGTCCATATGATAAATTAAGCACTTGCCAAAATTGTTCAGCTTTTTTTAATTGGTAACAAGTCCACAATGTCCTGATATTCTTGATTGGTCATGGTTCTATTTGACTAGATATTACACTATCTGAAATTACACTATCCAAAGATGGAAAAAATAAAGAAAAGTCTAATATCCCCTGTCTGGCTTGACCCTGAGGATAGTGTATGAAGGAACAATTATCACTGGGCCAAAGAAAAGTAGATGCCTAATCCAGTAACACCAGCACCAAAAAATAACATTAACTTCCCAATAACATTTGCACCAGTTCAGATGTGACCTATGACTATAAAGCACTGGAAAGTACCACCTCAAGAAGTGAGAAACACCCTACTTAACAATAAATCCTAGAAACTAGAAGACAATTTGAAACTAACAAGACATTCTATATTGTATAAGACATACAACTTGACCAAAGACAAACTAAAAACCCAAATTAATGACAAGGAACGACAACACAACGCAAAACAGGTATCATAGCAATGATGAGCTGCAAAACAATCTATGACAACCTACCTCCAAACACAACTGAACAGAGGAAGAATTTCAAAACTCTCCCCATATTGCACTAGCATTCATCTTTATGGCCATATCCTCCCAATTTAGTTTTAAGTCCAGTGTCAACAATTTTCGAACTATCACTCTCCACATGAGGCACGTACCACATCAGTATTTAGTTATTTTCCCCTTTGAAGGGCAGAGAAGTGAACAATGTATTAAGCCAAGAAGGGTGCAATTCATTCCGTCTTATTTCATAAACAAAGACAAGTCAAAATAATACAGACACTGCACCACATACCAAACATTTTGGTCATCGCAAGGACACTAGTCAACAAGCTGAACAGTCATGAAACCAATACTCATGTTTTCTTGCAAGTGATTGCTACCTGGACATTGTTTTAGTATGTGATCCATTCAATGAAAGTAGTTAGTAGTATTTTGAACAAAGGGTTTGACTGAAGAGACGCCTTAACATAATCATTTGCGAAGTTCCATCTGCTATTACCAAACTGTCAAGCCTCCATTCAAAGTGGACAGGGATTTAAGATATATATTCAATAATATATGCTCCCAACAACGAACACTCAACGGAAAGGGGAATGGAATTAATTATGTTAAACGAACATAGCAAGCTTACTTTGTACAGTGGCCATCACGGAGTTAAGCATCTAATTTACAGTCATGACCTTGTTTTGAAGTACCTCCTTTCCTCCACTTCTCCGCCGCCGCTTTGGACATCTAGCAAAAATGCATATGGGTCGCCTGCAAAGCATCACTTATTGTGGTCAACAGATATGTATTGTATTCTAAACTGTAAGGAACAGAACAAATGTGTATGATTCATCTTTACAATACAAACTACTTCGTTGATTTGGAATGCATTTTAATGTTGTATTCAGTGATCACAATGGTCTATTTTTCATTTTGCGACAGCATATCCACATGTAGAAAACAGATTTAATCATTTCCCGGATGTACAATTGGATAGATGATAGGGTCTGTATAATGTAGAAAATGTAGATCTCAATTATTGACCAACAGATTTGTTTCTACATCAAGTTTCTAATAGCTTGGTGGCATTGGTTGGACTCACTGTTACTTTCTTTGATGTGAAGGAGAGATGAAGCTATATTTATGTCCCTGTCCACATGTTCACAATGGGTCAAATTTGCTAAAAAGTAAATGCTGGGAATTATTTCAAGGATGCTCGATTCACGTTCCCTGGTAAAAGACTTTTTTGTTCAAGGGCCAGCATTACTGTAGTTACATGGAATATAGGTCCAGGTCACCAGCTTGGGCATTCATCCATAGCAAGCCAAAGAAAGCTGTTGACTGTTCAGAACCTGATACTGAAAGAGTTAATGAACCCAGTCAAACAAACATAGTTGGTCTCCAGAACCATATATATGTCTTGGGACATTTTTTCACCACCTGCAAACAAAGTGTTTATGGTGGCATGCTTTTATGTAATAATACTATGTTAGCTTCTTTCTAGGATACTTGGTGAGAGCTAAGTAGTCCCAGGTCAGGCCATAGGCAAGCTGTCAACTGGCATAAGATTATTTTGGTAGGTTTTACACCTTACCTTTATTGATAATGCTAACAAATATATTTAATACAAAGAGAAACTTAACAAACCTAGTTCTGTAAGCCCATGTACCGTTTGAACACTATTAACTGCGATATTCTAAGAGCAAAGTCCTAGTCTGTGCCATTCACTGAAAATGCATAGTTCTACATAATTATAGCAAATGAATTTTTGAAAGGAACAAATCTTTTTCATAAAATTTGAAATTTTGAAGAAAGTTTTAGGCTTTATTAGCCTTTATAAAATCGGGTCATCAGCGGGGAACCAGCGTAAAACTTCTTTTGGTGCCATTAATCCCCGGACAAGTCATTCTGCTAACTGCCGGCACCATGTTTACATTTCCAATACAAACATCCCGAGCTTGTGTGTTAAGGAATAAAGCAAATATGATGCTCCTTTGTTAATAGGCCTACTTATAAATGTAGCCCACATTACATAAATATGGTGAAACTATTTAAGTTTACACCTAACATTCATGATTAGGCCTACCAAAATTGAATCATAAAATCAATTACGTAATATGTTTTAGTTGTGACACTGCTCATATATACCAAGAAAGAAAATTATGAACAAAGCGATAGTTTATACTTCCAGTCACTGATTATTGGTTGGAGTTAGGAAGTTTGCTATTGTTTCATGCTCTAAAAACAAAATAGATGTGTATTCCCGAAGTCCAATACGGTACGGACCTGAAGAATTTACATCATTTATACATACCGAGACGCACAATGTTGGGGACACCCTGATGTATGTAACACACTTACACAATATACATTGTGTTTTGCCTGAACACAGCTTAAATGTGGTTAGTTACAATAAATTTTAAGGCATGACATGATAAAGATCACATTAACAGTTAGTGGTTATATGGTTAAAATGGCACCCAAGGAATGCCGCATTCGATCAACAAGATAGACTGAAGGAATAGCAAATTTCATTGGAAATAAACGAACAAATTACTTTGATTGGCAAATAAAATCTGAACCTAATTTGTAGCCAGCTCAGAAATTTTAAGATTGCATCTAATGAAAATTGTGATATTACTTTTCGACAGGAGAATATTTGGACGTTATGTTACAAAAGGAATACAATAATGTTGTTTATGGGTTAGCATAAAGGCTGCATTTATAATTCATAATCTGTATGATTTATTAAAGAAAAAATCATTTATTCTTGTCGGTACAAAGCCCTAAATATGTACTTGGCGAATGTACATGTATTTGTACATTCAAAAAGATATGCTTCATGTGCTCTTTGTCTGAAAAGTGTTGAACAGAAACTTGTGTACTGGTATGAAAATTAATATAAGTTCCATGCAACGCAAGGGATACCTTACGTGCAAAATCGAACACATTTAATCTCAATGGCTAACCAATGAGCATAATAAATAGCAGAGGGATAATTGTGTGTGGCCCTATTGATTTAAATAGAATTATATGAAATTATTAATATATAGGAGTAATTGAAATTTGTCTGACTATTAAATTCTTCGAACTTAAATTTCAAGTTAATATTGTGTCCAATCCTGGGATGAAATGGGTCCTTAAATTTAGGAGCATTTATTTGTCTGGCGATCGTTACCAGATGAACATGCCATAGTTGTGACATTGCTCATATATTCATGAAAGATGAACAAGGGGATTATATCATAATGGGAATTCATGTACATCACAGAAATACCCACACGTTCTGTTTCTTCTCAGTAGGTATCTTCATGTCACTGTCCTTTGATGTTTTAGCATTATAAAATGGTGCATGAATTTCCGAGTCCGGTAACTCATCTGCTCCTGCGTGATATAAATAGTACATGCATACGTGTGTACGCCTTATAAATGTACAATGAGGCACAAGACAGCGATGGCAAGCATTCTGTGTAGAAATAGCAATGCAAAAGATTTGATCATGTGGCAAGATTAATCGAATATCACCTTTATGTCTTTGCTTCCATGTATGTTTTTCCCATTTTAAGTAATTAGTCACAACGTCATAATGCAAACGCTTGGCACCAAACCTCCCTCTCCATGTATGTATGTATGTGTCTGTCTGTCTATCTATCTATGTATCTATCTATCTAGACAGATAGATATAACACACACACAGATATATATATATATATACATATATATATATATATATATATATATATATATATATATATATATATATATATATATATATATATATATATATATATATATATGTGTGTGTGTGTGTGTGTGTGTGTGTTTGTGTGTTTTGCATGAATTTAGCCATACACTGAAATATATGAACTATACCTTTTTTTCCATCGTAACTGGCGATGACACAGGTCAGTATTGCAAACACACAGAGCCACATCAACCTCATTTTGGGCGAAGTCAAAGCAGCTACCAAGAAAGAAAATTTGCGAATAAGGTAAAAATGTACAATTTGTTAAATGAAAATATCATATTCACAATCTGAAATATCACATGTCTAGAATTATTTAGTGGAATAAATTGGAACAACGCAGTCTCATTGTACTAACTTTACTATGGCTACTAACACTTGTACAATAAAGATGTCATTCAGACTTCATATTATGAGCAATTAAGCTTTCTGGTGAAATAGACAGTTTGACACACAGACACACACAAACATAAAAACTAACTATTAGTCGTGCAACATTTTGCCATTATATGTGCAAAGCGTACTGAATGAATGTATAAACCACTCCTCAATATACTCTGAGAACGGGACATGAGACTCTTCATGGTCTCATATATATACTGAACCCCAATGAAAAGTATCCACATGCCAATTTTGAAGTATTTTATTGTTTATACTTGAAAGATTTCATACCTAGACGTGCTTAGAACTTAACAAAGCATTCACTTTTCTGCCGTAAAAATAATGTCACGCTCTACCGACATTAACGTCACTTACAGGCAAAAAATGTCATTAACTGCCCTAATTGAAAGTCACACAAATTTTTCTGTTCAATATGGGATGTGGCCACCTCGAGCATCAACACATGCTATACATCTGCGGCGCATACTGCTGACCAGGGTTTGAATTCTGTGTTGGGGAACATTATTCCATTCTTCCTGCAGAGCTTGGATCAGCTGGTTTCGGATAGTAGGCCTAGGTGTCCTCCGTTGAATACCTTGGCCTAACTGATCCCACAAATGTTCAATAGGGCTCAGATCGGGTGAGAACGCTGGCCATTCCATGACATTGATGTTGTTCTCATTGAGAAAGTTCATTGTTAATCTTGCAGAGTGTGCACGTGCATTGTCCTGCTGAAAGATCGCCAGATCTTGATGCTGCTCCATAAATGGGACCATGTGCGGCTCCAGCACCTCATCAATGTACCGCCTAGCATTGAGGATCCCTTGAATGACCACTAGGGGTGTCCGGTAGCGGTTGCTGATGCCTGCCCACACCATGACAGAGGGTCCACCCCATCGATCTGCCTGACGGACACAGGCATCTGCATATCTCTCCCCAGTCCGGCGCCACACACGTTCTCTGCCATCTGCTCTGCTGACACAAAAACGGGACTCGTCAGTAAAAAGGACGGTATTCCACTGCTGGCGAGTCCACCTGGAGTGTGCTCTACACCACTGCAGTCGTCTTTCTCTTCTGGGTTGGGTCAGCAGGTTACCCCTGTAAGGTCTTCTGGCTGTTAGGCCACTGCTCCTCAGTCGCCTCTCCACAGTAGAACTCCTGACAGGACGGTGATTCACCCCTTCAGTCTCACGGGCTGTTTGGGCTGCTGTACGGAAACGGTCTCGCAGGTGCATCAGCCGGATGTGACGGTCTTGGCCAGGTGTTGTCACTCTTTCTCGGCCAGGCCTAGGCCGATCATCTACGGATCTAGTTTCTTGTTGCCGTTCAATTAGTCGTTGGATGGTGCGCCGAGTACACCCCATTCTTTGTGCGATTTGAGTGATTGGGACTCCACCCTCTGCAAGCCCCAAAGCATGGTGTCTTTGACCTTGGCTCAGACGCGGCATGATCGCCTCAATACACCTGAGACCACTGGCTTTTTTCTTGGCTGAACATCCCTTTTTAAAGCCACTGAAAACATCAGGTCATTTTAGCCATCCAATAGGAGTGGTGGTCAGAAGCCATATTCGGTGCACAAAAGTCACATGCATTATGTAACAACCCAGCAAAAGTTAAAAAGTTGTCCTGAATGACCCTGATGTAGGCTCCAAACCATGCATATATGCACACACAGTACTTAGTAACTTACAAAATTAATGTGTTAATTTTTTTATGTGGATACTTTTCATTGGGGTTCAGTATATATTGGCAGGAAAGGTTTTGAAATGATCTTACTCTCTGTGATTCAGCCTGGAAAATACCTGTGCTTATAAGGGCTTAGAAGGAACATTTAAATATACATGTAATTAGGTGTCAATACTTGGCGCTTCCTGCCATTACTTAAATCTAGCCCTGATGTGTACAAGCAAGAGTAAAAAGTAAATTAAAAATATAGAAAAGCAAGAAGCGGACGAAGAAAAGTTTCACTGAAGACAATAATAAGTGAGATGTTTTCAAATGTCTAGGCAATTTGCCAGGGCAAAAGAGGGCAGAGGAAGCAGGCTGTGCTGGGCTGACCTGCTAGTGGCACACATACTCGCCAATTGCGACTATTCACACACATTTTTAGTCAGGAAGCAACACTTGCGACATGCACAGTCACCATTCGTAAACTACTGTGCTGTAATATGTTCATTTATAGATTATTATGGAAAGTAAGCCTTTCGTTAAAAATGAAGGTATGAATGTCACACCCATTCACGAATATGCTCGGTGAAAGCGGAGTAACATGCAGTACATTCCCTCATTAATTACAATGCTTACATTGCTTCTATACTAAGTTTTAAGCGCATCCAACTTGGTGTTTTGTTTAGTATAACAGTTCCTCAGTAGTATACAGATAAATATCAAGAGCTTTTTCCTCAATGTTATTATGAAAGCACATTCTAGCCGCTGCAAAATAATAGTAATTTAAACATGAAAAGTTACCAAGTACTTTAAAGACGATGCTTAGATATAGGGAAATTTTGTTGAGTCAAACATTCCACTTACTGAATTGCTGTCTTCACAAGATGACTGAAGCCTCTTCGTACAACATGTTTGCTGAGAGCAATCTGTATTTATACTACGTTTCACGTCAAATATTAGCAAAATTTGGGACGCAGCATTATCTGTGTTTACTATTGAGTTGCCCACACCAGGTGGCCAGATATCTTCCGTTCCTGAGTGTCTATATTGTTATGCAGATACCACGACTATTTAATGCACATTTAGTCACGGTACAGGTATCAAAACTGCGGACATCCATAGGAGAAAACGTGATGATAAAGAACTGTCACTATCAACATAATTGATATATAAGGTTTGGCAATGTTTCCATTCATGCAACTTGAGATAATAAAAATAAATATAAAACGGATAAGCTGATCGGCATTCCTGCTACGACATGAAAACATCCATGAAAAGTGCTGCCACCTGGTCAGACTAGACCACATAGTGTCTAATGGCTCGTTGATTTTCATAGTTAAAAGAATGAATTTCGTGTTTTTAAATGTGTGTGCCAACACAGAATTTTCTTTCTTTCTTTAACAACAAACTTGTCCGACATTTCATTTGAAGACGATTACGTAGAAACTCCAAACTTGGCATGATTATACCCCCATACATCAAGTCTGGTCTTTTTATAAAGTACGATGATAGTTTTAAAAATTACGCAAATGAGGGCTATTTCAAAATTTAAATCTTGAATATCTTCAAAATTGTTATTGGTAGAGGCGCCATTCCTACTTTACTCATTGATAAGTTTATGCAAAAGTTGTAACATTTAAATTTATGCAAATTAATGGCATTTTAAAAATTTAAATTTGTGATATTTCAACAACTATTCCAGATAGAAGTGCCATTCCAATTTATTTCATAGGTTTGTGCTATGGGCACATCTTATGAAGCACAAGGAATATTGTAGAATTTGGATTTATATGTGCATCTACTAGGTTGACTTTAAAAATTGGAATATTGAATATTTATCTTCAGAAATTATCATGCATAAATGTGCCATTCTGACTTCACATCCTAGGCTTTGCCATCCTTTAGTTTGTCCAGAGCTAAGCTCTCAGACACCACTAAAGCTAGAATATCTGAAATGAGGCCCTATCCACGAAGTTAAAATAATGCAAATCAGGAGCAAGGATAGCAGACGTGTACATATTTGTGATAGACCAGACATACAACAAGCCATAATCTGTCGTTAGCAGTCAATTGCATGTATATGTGCACATCCCAAAGTTTGTTAATTGTTTATATTCATGTCAGACATGACACATTTATGTTACCATATGGTGACCATTTTGTCATCAGTCCACCCTGTAATATCAACATTCAACAGTGATCTATAAATTAATCAAAGTTGCAATAAAGGTCGACAGTACCAGAATAAGCTAGACCTTCTCATTACATTACGAAATCTTGCTTGTCTGCTGACATTTGACATTCTTTTTTGTTAAGGTTTTTTTGGGGGGTTGTTTTTTTTTTGTTTTTGTTTTTGTTGTTTTTCGTTTCTGTATGGTATTTCATTTTTACCAGACTTTTTAATTCTAAGAGCTATATTTTGCTACATGTTTTGCTGAACTTTCTTATTTTCTCTCAAGTAGCTTTTCCAATTTCAATTTGAATGTACAGGACAAAAACATTCCTTTCTAGCCACACAGACAGATTTGCTTTCAAGCAAATCTTCTTTTCTACTTTTATAATACTTCTGTTATGCTAGGCACGTACACAATCAAGAAGTAGACCATGAAAATGTTTTCCTTTTCTGAACAGGAACGAATTTCAACTGGGAAAATAAAAAAATAGCTAAATTTTCATTATGTTTTTTAGCTCATCATGATAAAATTTGATACTATAAGCTTCAAATACCTCTGTTCAAAACCAAAGTGTAAAGCACATAAGGATAACTTATAAAATATGCATTTTTATTTGTATTTCCTATGCTTTTATTTATATGGCAGCCTTGTCACAATTTAGATAGTATGCACCTTCAGAACATACATACACACACACTCATATATATATATATATATATATATATATATATATATATATATATATATATATATATATATATATATATATATATATATATATATATATATATATATATATATATATATATATATATTGTTAGGTGCTTCTGAACATAAAAAACAGAATCATGTCAAATGCAAAGCATTAATACAAGCATCATTGCTAGCGTACATCCGCAACTTCATAACCCATGCCGCAGTGGAATGAATTATGTAGCTTAAGACGTTTGTTTGACAGGTCCAGGTGTATTCTCACTAAGTTTGCAAATAAATGCAGCATGCAGATTGGAAAAAGAAAGTGAACATAGTAAAAATGCACAAAAATTTGCAAACAACAGGACTGTCACAGTCCTGTGGTCAGCTGATCTGATATGCAGAGGCTGTGAATTTCCATTGCAATCCCCATTGGCTCACATAGTAATCAATGCGAATGCATTGATTAATTGACAGGTACCCGCTTTGAAAAAAAATTGTTTAAGATTAGGGATCCAGATTTTCACCACTCAGTGAACAACTTTGCTAAGACCTCACACAGGCCGCGTTTCCTTCACGTTCAAGACCTATCTGAGTAACGCTTCTGGAGGAAAGGGATGTAGGCTGTGAAGGACAAAGTGAACAGGGAAGGTCGGTTGATCCATTACCTGCAGACTTCGGGTCACCGGGGCATTGGTAAAGGAAACATATCATGATTTGAAACGTAAATTCATATACACACAAACGGGCATTAAAAATAAAAATAATAAAATAAAGCACGATAATCATAACAATGTCACGAGCAGTTTTATTAAAGGAAATATATAACCATGCACGTATACACAGCCTGGTTTCTAATCAAAATGATAAACATTTTAGTTCCGGGAACAAGTGTAGGTTATACCAATTATTACTATTTTGTGGGTTTTGGGGTACTGCTTTTCGGAATTTTTCGTGTAATTCTGATTCACTCACTGTCTTTCAAAACGGGCTTTTTTTACTCATTGGCTGTATCGTGGAGAATGCTGTTTCACTCACCTCATCCGGCTTTTCAATGCGGGTAGCTGTACACGTGGGTTGTATCATGGACTGCTCTGTTAAGTCCCTTTTTTTCTACTGACTCAACGTGAAATAATAATTCCTCAGTTAACAGGTCTTGCACGTCTTCTGGAATACCTGAATCCAGGGGAAATATATTTCCCTCACCCAAATGAAAAACGTCCGACATGACAATTAAGTGTTTGTTTCAGTCGAATGACAAAACTCGTGCGCGTGGGGGCTGTGGTTAAAATTAGAGTGGCCAGCATTTGGAGCAGGGAATAAAGACATGCACGTGGATCACTTGTTTACATCGAGATGCGTGCGTGGGCGGTGCATCTATACAAACTGACCAGTCAGAGTTGCGTTGTAAGCTGGTTATAAGGCAAAGTGAGGCGTCAAAACATTTTGTCATATGGCTGGCAGGAATTAGCCAATCATAAGGCTCAAAAAGTGTTGATTATATCCCATAATCATTGATTATGAAAAAGAATGTATTATGAAACTTGATAATGCATCTTTTTTGGGCTGACCTTCACCCTCAATAATCGCAAAAAGGGCCCGCAAAAAGAGTAAATTAAGTAAAACCTATAACTCACTCTTTCCGAATTAACCCTTTCAATGTCTAACAATAAAATTTGAAATGATTTACCTGAATTTCCATGATAAAAACTTTCCATTCAAGTACCAGCACGCATTATACCATCAACCACAAAACTTCTGCGGCTCAATAGTCTTGATGCAGTAGCATATCATGAACGCAAAGCAAACTTTGATTGTGAAATTGTAAAATCACTACAAATAAAAACCAACATACCTCCCAGTACTGCCGGTGCCGTCATTTCTTTGGAAAAATAATTGCTGAGTTGCAATATTATCAAGTTCAATTAGAGGCACGTCATCTTCCATTTTGTGGCAGCTAGCAGATTCACGAACTACCTGAACGCCTGAGCGAAGTCACGAATGAAGTGACTCAGAAGTGAAATGACACTGTCACACGTGTGTGTAAGAATTTGATGACGTAACTGACAGATAATACGCTTTCAATCATGAAATCACTGATCCGACCTAAACACAAATGTCCATTCCTACCAGCCAATGACAAATGTGTTATAACATGAAAGGAGACGATTATGGCTATGACAACTGTCTCGTGGCTTCGCCACTCGACAGTTATAAGCCATAATCGTCTCCTTTCGTGTTAGAACTCTCACTTATTGTCTGACCTTGCCTTATAACCTACACTTATCTCTGGGAAGTGTGTCAGAACATCCAGATGTTATGGAAGATACATTTAAACCATCTGGTAAAGTGAACGCGTGTCCTGTAGTTTCCTAATCCATAACATTGCTCATAATGAGCTGAAAGTAGGTTGATATCGTAAGAGGCCAAGCTGTTTAAGAGAAGGAGAATTTTTGGCCCAACAATAAAGAGACTTTTTTAAAAATCACTGGACCAAGACCTGTTGAACAAAAGAGGTAGAGCCTCACCCAAGGCACGTTCGCGCCAAGTTCGATGAGAATCCCACTATCATCAAGTCAACTGCATTAATTTTCAAAAAAGCAAACAATAACTATTTCTGCCATAAAACCTCTAGGCTGCTTGAGACCTTGAAAATTCGAAATAAAGCGTATGAATTTTGGTCAAGGTCATTGATTTTTTGTGCAAGCCGGATGTAGAACCTCACGAGGACGATGAACCCTAAAAATCTTTTTATGATTCCAACCATGCCGTTCTTGAGATATGGCATGCAGAATGCTTAAAGCAAAATGATCCGTTGCTCTTGAAAGTAGGCGAGGTTGCTGTGGTGCAAACTAGATGTGGACCCTGATGAGATCAATAAACCCGCAATGTATTATAATCGTAGCCAATCCAATTTCTACAGATATCTTGTGCATTAAGCGTGGGCCGCAGATAGACGGACAAAGACACGGATGCCTTGACCACAATAAGCCTGCGTCCAACCTTAAAAATGTGAAGCTAAATGATTGGCGATATGAATTTGAAATTAAGTCAATGAAGTTGCATTTATTGCACAAACTAGATGTAGAAGCTCGGGGGGGGGTGGTGGTGTCAAACCTAATAAAACTTTTATAATCCTAAAGTATGCAGTTCTTGAGACATTGCATACAACACGTTTAAAATAAAATTGACACTTTGACCTTGGAAATAGTTCATGGTCATTGTGTTCTTGATATATTGCACGTAAAATCTACACTGTAAAGTTGAAAACAGTTCATGGCTATTTTATTCTTGATACAATGCACATATATTGTTTGACGGTAAAATTGGCCTTGTGACCTTGAAAATAGGCCAAAGTCATTGTGGTGCAAACTAGATTAAGAGCTTGTGACCTTGGACCTTGGGCCTTGGACCCCATCATAGAAAATGCTTGTGATGGGCAATATTATCTGATTACTTATATTACATACATAGATTGTATATGGAGATTCTCAAATATATCATTATTACAGTTACAGTATATTATTAGTTACTATGTTCAATCAGACAGATATCCGTGTGGTCATTTTATATTTTGCCGGCCTTGTATCTGTTAAAGATTTTTTATGTTCAGAACTGTTTGTTCTGAGGCAAGATTTTGGGTTCAAAAATACCATACAAATAGCGTGGTATTGTTCATGTAGAAGCCTATGGCATACCTAAACACTAGATGAAGCCATTGGTACACTTCTCCCAAGCAAATTAACTGTACGTTTTAGGCTGTCAATCAGGAACACCATGTTTCAATCAGTTGTCCTTGTCTTGAATGCATGTGTGCACATACAGATTAAGGTTTCCAGATTTAGGCTGGGTCATACAAGCTTGTTGCAAATTAACTATCTTAACTACTTACCCTTTCAATTAATACTGAGTTAAAGATGGAGTCCACATCTCTCCTTGACCTTGGTTGGGCACCCATCCATGCCAAGGAAACTGTTGACTTGGGGCATGTTATCATAATAGATTTCACGTACAATTCTCATTCAAGTTAGTTTTCACTACAGTTGAAAATAGTCAAATACATTGAAACAAATGGCATTTGACCACCAGTCAGTTTAAGCCTGTCCCCCTTAACCGACCAAAGCTGGTTTCTAGGTGAATGTCGTCTGCTTCAGTGTTTTCCACTTATTTCAACAGTAGTGAAAAACAGTTTGACTGAGAGTTGTAGATAAGACCTATCACGATCACATGCCCCAGGTCAACTGCCTTCCTTGGCATGCATATGCAGGTTAGGAAATAAATGCCCAACCCATGCCAAGGAAAGCTGTTGACTCAGTCTCAATTTAAGGGGGGAAAGGGTTAAGAGCAGGGGACTTAAGTAGACAACGTATGAAGTCAAGCTGTGTGCTGCGGTTAACGTTCAGGATATTCAAGCCTGTGTGCTGCGGTTAACGTTCAGGATATTCAAGCCCCGCAGAATTCACAACAGATCCATTTGTTATAACTTACTCAGATAGAATATTCAAATTATTTACTTGTAGTTATATGTGTTTGAGGTAACTAGAATTGCATAGTATTACATATTTATTGAGTGTTGTTAGATGGTTGACACTGGGGTACGAGATTTACCCAAAACCAGTACTCTGTGAAAAAAATGCTCAGAGTCCACACTCAATACCAGATGGAGAACTTGAGTGGTCAGTATGGGAAGGGACTAAGACCCCTGTGAGATGTAAGCTGTGATACTTGTATGTTGAATATCAGAATCACCCCCTTTCCCGAAATGTTTTATTGATAGTACTATGCCTACAAATTCGTTGAAAATATATTAAAAAAAAAAAAAAAAAAAAAAACCTCTGCTCCAGGTGCAGAGTTGTTTGAATGCGAGTTCAACTGTGTGATGAAAAAAAAAACAAAAATGTGTGAGCACACATGTCAATATGCGAAACTCCGGCAAGTCCATTGATAACAAATTTCACTCTGTGCCGTATCAGTTTTGAATGCTGATATGCTAGGGAATAATGTTAATGAAGAGTGTCATGTTATCATGAAGGTGGCCGCATGTTTAGTACTCGTGTACTAGTACTTGAGTGATATTTCAACTAAACAGCAGTTCTATGGTTTAATGGGGGTGAGGGTGGGTGGGGAGGGGTAGGACAACACAGGTTCAGCTCACAGAGCCTCCCAAGTCTCCCGCCTCGGCGGGAGATCTCCCACTTTTTCGTATTTTGTTTTACAAAGTCTCCCGCTCTCCCTCCTTTTATAAAATGTCTCCTGTTTTTTGTAAAATTGAAACAAAGTAGCATTATTTCATCTGTGGCAGTAACGTTGTACTGCTTTGCCGTGTTGTACTATATATGCGCGGAATATGTCTATGATAGTGCCTAAATTGGTTCAAAATGCAAGAAATGACGGTGCAAATTTCAACTTTTTCCTGGGGAAGCATGCCCCCAGACGCCCTAGCTATGCTTCACCCCTTTGGTGCTCACCCTCTCGCTTTTCAGTACCGACAGGAGGGAGATCTACTTTTGACACAGGCTTAGCGTGCAGGCTCTGAGCTCAAAGCTGCTGCAAGTATGTAAGAAATTAAACAGTCGGGAGACCACACATACTGAAAATATATTTGGATATGAAGTATATGTAGCTTCTTCAATGCATTGATGGCTTCCCGGCCCTTACTCAGGGATGAAGGCTAAGTGTTGCTTTTTTATCACAAATATCAATGGTAAGTATACAGAAGGGGCTTTACATATATATATATATATATATATATATATATATATATATATATATATATATATATATATATATATATATATATATATATATATATAATTCAGTATGGCTTGTACCCATGAATATGCTGTGTGCATGCCCGTGTTTCAGAAAATTCGGTATTTTGTACATGTGTTTAGGTTGAATGGACCAGCTACTTCTTCAGTTGATATAATTACACGCTTTGCTTTTTCAAGCCCATGACTTCTGCATAATCCATGAATAATTGTAAGGAAAAGAGATTTTTTTCTGATAACATGGTCATGATATCTCTGTTTCCATTGAGTGCAGCTGTAGCTGATCAAGGCCTAGTGCAGCAGCACTTTGTCAGAGTGTTTGGTGAATCATGAGCCAAAGTCTGTAAACAAATTCAAAATAAAACTCTTTGCATCTCAAGGAAAAAAAGGGGGCTGGGGGTATGAAAGATCCAATAAAGCAATGTGCATGTGGAAAAGGGGGGGGGTGGTGGCGTTTCCTGATTGTTGGGGGGGGGGGGGCTGGTATTTCCTGATTGTTCAGAGGGGTGATCTAGTCCTGATTTTCAAGCTTACCAGGATATTTTTAGTGAATATGGTTTTTGTGTGCTACTTGGAAATGAAGATGTTCGATTATATGTGAACTTGGAATTACATTTGGGTGACCCTGACTGAAATGATCTTCATTCACAAGGTATCATTTGTCATTTTAGGATGATGAAGAGATATTTGTTTGGGACAATATGATGCTCACCATATAAGGGCCAAGGTGAGATTGAACCAGGGTGGACCTTGACTTGATTTTGAAGGTGACAGGGTTATTTCAGTGAAAGTACAGCTTGTGCAACATCTCGAGAACTATTTGAACTAAAAGGTGGATATTGTACATAATGACTGCCCATATACATATACATGTAAGGGCAGAGTCGAGACTGTACAAAGGTGACCTTGATCCAATTTACAGTGCCAATTTTTTACTGGATAACTGTGTAACTGTGAGCCAGGACTTTGATATTGCAGATGATGGTGAGATAAAGCCTAATGGAAGTCCCTCATAAAGTCAAGCTCAGACTGCTCGTCGTGACTTTGACCTACATGTAATTTCCAATGTAAAAGGGCCACATAGGCCAGTCAAGATCAGCTGAGCACAGGACTTTCACGGTCTTCATGCGTAATTTGTGAATGAGCATAAGATTTTATGCATCTTTTTGACCATTGACCATTAATGGAGAATTGGGTGAGTTGTTCTATGTATGAATATGTGCACGTCTATGGAGAACCTTCATTTTACTCCTCCAACAGTTGTTCTATTGTATAGTGGACAGATAGCCATGCAGTACATGTGGTAGAAGAAACCTTTGGCACCCTGCTTCGTATTTAACTTGTCTTGCCCTCTTCCAGGAAGGCTGATCAGGAGGCTATTGGTCGCAGCACAAGGTTGCCTTGCAGGCAACTATGAAGGCAAAGATAATTTTTGTAATTGTTGACAGGAATGTCTGTCAGTCTTATTTGACAAGGATAGTTATTCTTGTATATAACTCTGACAAACGTCTGAGGCATTGTAATGTAATGTTGCAGTTCATACTTTCTTTTTGTTGAATAAATGCAGAATGCAAATGAAATGGGATCTGTTCATATTTAGATCATTGACCTTAACCTGATAATGGGTACCTTGACCCTGTAATGTGGATCTGTACAATAGTCACACTCCTGTCATTTGTTTTTTTATCCATTATTTGTTCATTGTTTGGTAAAATCTTCTCCAAGACTGCTTAGCCAATTGCTCAAAATTGCACGAGGACACTATTGGTGACCCTTAGACCTCAATTTGTCCACCAGATGGGGCTATGATTCTTTTGCTATTTTTAGCTTAGCTGACCCGTTTGTCAGCTGAGCTAATGTACCCTGTAGTCTTGATCCATTTACTTTCTGTCCGTTCATCTGCTTCCATCCACAATTTACACTTTTGACTTTCTGTACAAAACCATCACCCAGATCCACTTCAAACTTGGTGGTAATCTGCCTTTGGTGGGTTTCCATCAAGTTTCTTCAAATGGTCAGGATCCACCAGTAATTTTAGGATTTTTGAATAATTGTTTGGTTCATTTTTGGGCAAACCTTAAAAATCTTCTCTGAAATAGTACTGCTCTGCCAGTTGCTTCAAAATTGCATTGGAACACCTCAAGTTATCCCTAGACCGCAATTTGTTCAACTGGTGTCGCTGCGTTTGTTTGTTTGTTTTTTTCTTCTTTTTGTCTCTTTTTTAAAAACATTTTCGATTCCTCCAAAATGGTCGCTTGAATTGTCTTAAAACTTGATGGACAGGTAGCTTATCAGAAGATTAAACAAAGTTGTTCGCCTGACGGTGATATTAATGCATACATTCCACTTGGTTACAATACAAAGGAACTTGGCTTTGCATTGGTAAGTCACACTTTTTATTTCTTCTCGAAAACCGCCAGCAAGATTCACTTCAAACTTGGGTGGGATGTATCTTGGATGGGTGTCTACCAAGCCTGTTCATATGGTCATGCTCCAATGCTTTGTACAACTTTTTAAGACTTGGGGGTGGGGGGCAAAAAAAGAGAAAAACTCCTCTATTAAACTGCCAAGTCAATTACTCTACAATTGCATAGAGACCCGTCTGGGGAACCACAAACCTTAATTTATTCAACTGGTGGCGCTGTGATTTTTTTCTATTTGAACAGCTTTTGCGCTACTGTTTGGCCTTTCGGGCTCAATGATTAAGTAAAAGGGGTAGGGAACGTCTCCAAAAATATTATAAGATTGCTTGTTCATCCCAATTGATAAATTTATGCTCAGGCAAGGCAAGGACGCACTGTGAAAAAAGTGTTGGTACGTTTGTATATATATATATATTATACTTTCCTAATACAATAAGTAGCTAATATACAGAGGTGTGGTTTGAAGCAAGTTATTTATCTCCAAATTCCTAAACGCTTCTCCTTCTTCTTTCTTCGTGACTGTCTTTTTTGATCGCAGCACATTGCTTGCCTACGTCATGGCATACGGCATTCATATGCATGATTCAGTGTCAGTCTCCACTCACGATCGGTCGGTAGATCATTTACACAATAGCACCCATGGACATTGTAAGCATCTTAATAAGTCTCACCACTCTTATGTAACACCACAGTTTTCGACTAGAAAATTTAATAATCCAAATGATCTCCGTACAGATACATCTGTACTTTATTATAGGATGGTCAATCGTCCGTCGTCTGTCTCTACTCACGATCGGCAGGTAGATCATTTACACAACAGTACACATGGACATGTTTAGCATCCTCATAAGTCTCATCACTCTTATGAAACACCACAGTTTTCCACTAGAAAATTTAATAATCCAAATGTCCGTCCATTGTCCATCTTCTGTTCAACCGCAATTCACATTTTCAACTTCTTTTCCAAAACCATCAGCCAGATTTACTTTAAACTTGGTGGGAATGTACCTTGAATGGGTATCTGCTAGGTTTGTTCAAAGGGTCATGCTCCAGTGATATTTAGATTTTTAATGAAGTTTTGTTCTTTTGTTGGGGGGGGGGGGGGCGGGGGAGGCAAATCTTTAAAAAAAATCCGTTTCTCAAAACGGCTCACCCCATTGCTTTGATATTACAGAGAAACACTCTTAAGGACTCCTAGTTCTCAATTTGTTCACCAAGTGGTGCTGCGATTTAAAGAAAAATTATGACTTTTTTCTGTGTTTTTTGCTATTGGTCACTTCCTCTCCAGAAACGTCCCTCAGATTAAGCTGAAAGTTTGTGGATATGTTTCTTGTGAAAGGATCAAAGGAAGTGGTTCACTAGGTGGCACTGCTGTGGATTCCTGATTTTTAAATATTTTTCAATTGGGTACCGATCTGTAAATGCACCTTTTCTATTAATTTATATGTAAGTCAATGGGCATTCTAATGCTAATTCACATTTTCGACTTCTCCGAAACCATCAGGCAGATTGACTTCAGACTTAGTGGTAATTACCCTGGGTTGGACTAGACCAGGTTTGTTCAAATGGTCATACTCCAGTGATTTTTTAGTTTTTGGTGATTTTTGTTTGGGGGGGGGGGGCGGGTTCTTTTTTGGGAGCAAATCTTAGAAAATCTGTTTCAAGAGCGCCCACCCGATTCCTTTGATATCACACAGGGACAAACCTAAAGACTCCTAGTTCTTACGTCATTTACCAAGTGACGCTGCATTTGTTTCAATTTTTTATGACTTTTTGTTTGTTTTCCCTATTTTCGATCTCTTCTCCAGAACCGTCACTCATATTAAGCTGAAACTTGGTGGATATGTTCCTTGGGAAAGGTTCAAACAAAGTTTGTCACCAGGTGGCACTGCTATGGATTTCTGCTCATTAGCGATTTTTTATTATTCGGGTACTTATCAGTAAATGCACCTTTTCTATTGATTACTATGCAAGTCAATGGGTATTCTAATGCTTATTCACATTTTGAACTTCTCTGAAGAAACTGTCTGTCAGATTGACTTCCAACTTGCTGGCAATGTACCTTGTGTCGATTTCTACCAAGTATGTTCGAATGCTGACGCTCCAGTGATTTTTTTATTTTTTATGTTTTTTTTTTGGGAGGGGGGGTGATCTTTAAAAAGTTTAAATAGGAAACGTTAACTTGGAAATTTCTTGTAATAGTTATAGCTTCAACAATTTTGGCCAGATTTGTGTCAAGCTTGGTAGGGGTGTACCTTTTATAAATGTCTACGTAGCCATGCTCTAGTGATTTTTGGACCTTGACCTTATTCCCAAGGTTACAAGAAAACTGACATTAAATTTACTTTTCACTTGTTAACTTGAGAACTGTTTTGAGTTAGGACCTTGATGCTGCACGTTATAGTTTCTTTATGAAGGTCACGCTGATAAGACAGTATACGAGTGACCTTGACCTCATTTCTGGGATCACTGTGCAAGATACATGAATCTTACTCCTCAGTATAACTTTAGAACGTTTTGAATTGTGACCTTGATGTTGCACATGTTAGTTTTCTTCCAAAAAGGTTAGACTTTCTCAGTACATGGTGACCTTGATCCTATCCCAAGTTCACAGAGCCACACGTGTGATGAATCTCTAGGTCAGCTGAGCATGGGCTCTTCACACTGCTCTCTTGTTAAAGTAATATATTATGATAGGGGTTTCGATCACATAAATATGTCCAATTTATTACATAATACGAAGGTGCAGTCATGCATACAATCTTACCTTGATAGTGCTGCGCTAAACCTTTCATGCCAATGTTCGAAAAGTATGCCTCCAAGATATTTAATTACACAAACGTTGTTAAAGAATTTAATCTAGATTACTATAAAGAAAACAAATGCCCATGTCCATATCATAATTTGCCTTATACTTCGAGTCATCATGGTCATATAATTACTGGCGATCTTTCTATTGTACCCAATGATGCACAACGCAAACTGATTGTTAAAAGGCCTAAATACCGTAGGCCATACGAAATTGCTTAGAATAAAGACAAGAAACTGGTTATCGAAGCAGTTGAAGAATATGCTAGAAAATGGGTAAAGGATACGTGTGATATTTCAACCAAACCACCACCGTATCCTGTTCTGACAAGTCTAGAAGTTCTCCAGTGCCTGCAAGAGTGCATGTCAAAAATGTTTAATACTGTTAAAGCATCCGAGAGAATTATATTATTATCGTATGCAGACATTTTTATTATAAGGTTCTCGTTGACGAATTAGGTCTATTGATCAACTCAAGTTCTCCCACATATGAAAAAGTAAACAAATCATTGGATTTTATTTTAAACAAACATCAACAATTTTTATCTTCATTTGGCCTCAAATTTTCTGATGTACGTGCCCTTTTACCCAACATTTACTCACTACCAAAACTCCATAAAATCCTGCTAAGTTCCGATTCACAGAGGGTTCAAAATTCTGCCGCACTTAAGAATTCTCAGTTTTGTTGTCTAAAGGCTTGAAGAAAGTACAGGAATTTTGGTTTAATTGGTTTAATTACTGTGGTAGGATAGAAGCATCTTCCCGTTTTAACATTTTTCGGAAGTTATCCAATTTGAAGATCCTGTTGGAGCAATTAAATGGTACTTAAAATTGTTATCCTTCATACTGCATTTCGTATTCGTTGCCGATACCTAAAAATATGAAGCTGCTGGAATATCTACCTTGAACGTCCCGACATTGACCTGGCTTTTTTGATGTCTGAAGGGTTTTGATCATGGATTGTTTTTGTTTATTCGGATTTTCGGTGCAGCTTTTCTCACATTATTGAAAAAGTTATCCACTCCTATTTTCATGAAAGCCATTATTTCTATGTCCTCAGTATAACATCTTACAATCTTTGCTAAATACAAATACAAATACAAATACAAAATATAAACTTGATTGTTCCAGCAGGTGGCACTGCAAGATTTTAAGATATTTTTTAAAAGCAAATATTTGTGTGCTTATGCTATTTTTTCCCTTTCCTCCAGAAGCGTTACTCAGATAGGTCTTGAACGTGATGGAAACGCGGCCTGTGTGAGGTCTTAGCAAAGTTGTTCACTGGGTGGTGAAAATCTGGATCCCTAATCTTAAAAAAAAATTTTCAAAGAGGGTACCTGTCAATTAATCAATGCATTCCCATTGATTACTATGTGAGCGAATGGGGATTGAAATGGAAATTCACAGCCTCTGCATATCAGATCAGCTGACCACAGGACTGTGACAGTCCTGTTGTTTGCAAATTTTTGTGCATTTTTACTATGTTCACTTTCTTTTTCCAATCTGCATGCTGCATTTATTTTCAAACTTAGTGAGAATACACCTGGACCTGTCAAACAAACATCTTAAGCTACATAATTCATTCCACTGCGGCATGGGTTATAAAGTTGCGGATGTACGCTAGCAATGATGCTTGTATTAATGCTTTGCATTTGACATGATTCTGTTTTTTATGTTCAGAAGCACCTAACAATATATATATATATATATATATATATATATATATATATATATATATATATATATATATATATATATATATATATATATATGTATATATATATATAAATATATATATATATAAATACGTATATATATATATATATATATATATATATATATATATATATATATATATATATATATATATATGTAAGTGTGTGTGTATGTATGTTCTGAAGGTGCATGCTATCTAAATTGTGACAAGGCTGCCATATAAATAAAAGCATAGGAAATACAAATAAAAATGCATATTTTATAAGTTATTCTTATGTGCTTTACACTTTGGTTTTGAACAGAGGTATTTGAAGCATATAGTATCAAATTTTATCGTGATGAGCTAAAAAATATAATGAAAATTACGCTATTTTTTTATTGTCCCAGTTGAAATTCGTTCCTGTTCAGAAAAGGAAAACATTTTCAAAAGCTAGTTGAGAGAAAATAAGAAAGTTCAGCAAAAAATGTAGCAAAATATAGCTCTTGGAATTAAAAAGTCTGGTAAAAATGAAATACCTTACAGAAACGAAAAAAAAAAAAAAAAAAAGAAAAAAAAAAAAAAAAAAAAAAAAAACCTGAATAAAAAAGAATGTCAAATGTCAGCAGACAAGCAAGATTTCGTAATGTAATGAGAAGGTCTAGCTTATTCTGGTACTGTCGACCTTTATTGCAACTTTGATTAATATATAGATCACTGTTGAATGTTGATATTACAGGGTGGACTGATGACAAAATGGTCACCATATGGTAACATAAATGTGTCGTGTCTGACATGAGTATAAACAATTAACAAACCTTGGAATGTGCACATATACATGCAATTGACTGCTAACGACAGATTATGGCTTGTTGTATGTCTGGTCTATCACAAATATGTACACGTGTGCTATCCTTGCTCCTGATTTGCATTATTTTAACTTCGTGGATAGGGCCTCATTTCAGATATTCTAGCTTTAGTGGTGTCTGAGAGCTTAGCTCTGGACAAACTAAAGGATGGCAAAGCCTAGGATGTGAAGTCAGAATGGCACATTTATGCATGATAATTTCTGATGATAAATATTCAATATTCCAATTTTTAAAGTCAACCTAGTAGGTGCACATATAAATCCAAATTCTACAATATTCCTTGTGCTTCATAAGATGTGCCCATAGCACAAACCTATGAAATAAAATTGGAATGGCACATCTATCTGGAATAGTTGTTGAAATATCACAAATTTAAACTTTTAAAATGCCATTAATTCGCATAAATTTAAATGTTACAACTTTTGCATAAACTTATCAATGAATAAAGTAGGAATGGTGCCTCTACCAATAACAATTTTGAAGATATTCAAGATTTAAATTTTGAAATAGCCCTCATTTGCGTAATTTTTAAAACTATCATCGTACTTTATAAAAAGACCAGACTTGATGTATGGGGGTATAATCATGCCAAGTTTGGAGTTTCTACGTAATAGTCTTCAAATGAAATGTCGGACAAGTTTGTTGGTAAAGAAAGAAAAAAAAATTCTGTGTTGGCATACACGTTTAAAAACACAAAATTCATTCTTTTAACTGTGAAAATCAACGAGCCATTAGACACTATGTAGTCCAGTCTGACCAGGTGGCAGCACTTTTCATGGATGTTTTCATGTCGTAGCAGGAATGCCGATCAGCTTATCCGTTTTATATTTATTTTTATTATCTCAAGTTGCATGAATGGAAACCTTGCCAAAGCTTATATATCAATTATGTTGATAGTGACAGTTCTTTATCATCACGTTTTCTCCTACGGATGTCCGCAGTTTTGATACCTGTACCCTGACTAAATGTGTTTTAAAATAGTCGTGGTATCTGCATAACAATATATTTTAGAATTCGTTTGTTCACATTAGAAATGAGCATGTTTTTTAGTCTTTTTTTTTGTTACGTTCTTCGCCCGTTCTGATGGCGTGACCCTCAATTTGCCTTCACACACAACCATGCAGGGGAAGGAAAAAGAAGTGGGTAGATTGGAATAAAGCTACATCACAATAGAATCTATGCAAAACAGGCATACCCACTCAAGACACAACAGTGTAATCTAGAGTCACCAGACCCTGACTTGATCTTGACAAGTGCAAACGAATTTGACTCTGGATCAATGGCTTCATAACACAGAAGGCCAGTTGCAGACGTCTGAGTGAACCCGTGGTCATTATAACCAAGTGTTAACCTATGGTTAAGTGAAATGTTGGGTTGCACACCTCGGTGTCATTGCTGACTGTGAGTTAAACTTGTGGTCAACCCTGACCAAGACCTGGGCCTTGGTTAACTGCTAGTTTTACTTGGCTTTTTGTTTTGGTATTACATATATACCTCTTTCCCCTGATTCTCAGCAGTTAGGGAGTGGTTTGCACTTTGCAGTGGAGGGTGAATAGAGCACACAACTAACATGGATGCATATCTAATGCTTCTCGATCGTGTAGAAACTGGAGAGAGACTTTTGAGGAGAACTCCCGTCATTCAGGACAGGAGCATTCCATTTGAAAATTATGACGACGCTGAGTTTATGTTCAGATTTCATCTTCCTAAACATGTGGTTCTGGAGATACTTGATTTGATAGAAGCCAGACTTCAACCCACACAGACAAAGGTAGCGTCTGTGCCTCCAATTCTGCAACTGCTGATAACACTTCAGTTTAATTCTAGTGGAACATTTCTGAGGAATGATGGAGATTTATTTGGCGTCCACACCAGCACGGTGAGCAGGATAATACCTGTTTGCAGCAGAGCACTAGCATCATTATACCGCCAATTCATATTTTTTTCCACAGGGGAGAGAAGTTGGCATGATACAGGAACAGTTTTATGCCATAGCAGGTTTACCTGGCATTGTGGGTGCCATTGATTGTACTCATGTTCCTATTCGATCTCCAAGGGGTGAGAATGCGGAACTTTTCCGCAACCGAAAAGGATTTTTTCAATAAATGTCCAAGCTATAGGGGATGCCGAGCTGAAAATTTGAAACCTTGTGGTACGGTGGCCTGGAAGTGCCCATAACAGCCGTATTTTTGGTAATAGTGAAGTTTGTGCAAAATTTGAAAACGGAGAAATACATGGCATTTTGTTGGGGGACAATGGGTATCCTCTTCGCCCATGGATATCTAATGACCCCACTCCTCAACCCAGCAACGAGAGCAGAGAGAGGATATTATTATGCCCATTGCCGTACCAGAGTTAAGATTGAAAATCTGTTTGGAGTAATGAAAAGACGATTCCCCTGTCTTTCCCGCACATTGGGGTTAAAGCTGGAAAATACCCTGGCTGTAATTGTTGCATGCGGTGTGCTTCATAATATAGCCAGGCAACATGGGCTCATCGAATTAGATGCAAATGAGCAGCAGGATAACATCCATATAGCTGTACATGCACCTCACAACCAAAACCAAGGAGGGCGACCTAAAAGGGCGAGGCTGATAGCCCTATTTGAATAGACAATGGCAAAAAGGTAACTTTGAGAAGACTTCATTTTTCAATTTATTTCATTTAACTCATTGACACCTACTGATATATTTTCTTGCTAAAATCTGAAAATGTCTGCTAATTCTATTTTGCTAAATTAGGGATTATTTTTGGATGAAACTTGTATGGAAGATCTTGCAAAATTATATGTCCATGGTCAACAGCTTTCCATGGCGCGCTCTGGTCGCATTGCATCCAGTCCCACTTCAGGGGCAATGAGTTAAATTCAACAATATGCTTATCATATTTAGGAAGTTATGAAGAAAATAAAATTAACAAAAAGATTAATCTCTATCAATTTCTGTAACTTTCCAGAACTCATTGCACTGTCAATTCAGTGAATGGTAGTATAAATGACCACTTTATGTTCCAATCTTGGATATATATTTTACATTACTGTGATATATTAAATGGCTGTCACAGTTCAGTTCAGTTACGCTTTGCCATGATTTTTCTTTCTTTTGAATCATACGCCCATTACTCTTCTTGTTCTCAATTTTTGTTCTTCAACGAGCTCTGCCAGTATCTCCTTTTCCAATGGCGTAAAGTTCACTTTAGTTTTTCCATTCATAATGTGGACACAATTTTTCTGCTACTGTCTTATCCCGGCAACCATGCAAGTCCTGTGCATTTATGAAACCACACATGTTGAACAGGTGCCTTTGATTGTACAAAAAAGTGGCCACGTTTATTTGAGGCATGTGAATGTGGATTCAACCTGTGGTTGTGTAACCTGTACTTGACTCAACCCTCTGCAAACCAACCTTTCGCCATTCAACCAGGAGTTAACTCCTAGTTAACCTGTGGTTTCATGACCTGGAGTCACCTATTTTGACCATGAGTTAACTCTGGGGTTAACACCGACGTGTGCAACTGGCCAAGAGTCACGTCGCCTTCGATTATCAATTTAACTCTGGGTTACAAGACTCGGACATGTGCAACCGGGCAATACCCTATCTTAATCCTACACCAGATGTAAAAATGTACCCTTTTTTTAATCCAGTAATGTGTTGAAAGGAGTGCTGCATTGGTGCATCCTGGTGCATTTTGGAGACCAACATTCCAATTTTAAACAAGTTTTAGCATATTCTTACTTCTCACCAAAGCCCCCCCCCCTCAAAAAATACTAATTATATCCTTTATCTCCAGCCTATATCGAAAATCTACACATTTGCTTGAAAAATGAATGACAATCGGTTCACTCAAATAATTGTTACCCCTATCCTAATCCACTCTTGTACATTTGGGGGGCTTTTCTAATCCTGGGAGTTATGAAAGGGCCTTTCCCGCGGCACATACCCAGTACAATCCTACATGGAAGTACCCCCCCCCCCCCCTTGGACTCTGTCCATAATTACGTAAAGTTTCAAAATTAACATCTTTTAGGCCAGTAGTGAAAATATCTGAAACCTTTGTCAAGAGCATCTGTCTCTGTGTATTACAAAATGGACACTGCAGCAAGAAATGAGTTAAAGTTGGGACATCCACACGTGCAAGCCGAAGAGTTAGTCAATCGTCGAGTAAACAAAATATGTGCTTTCAATGAAGTGAAGTCGATTCTCAGCAAAATTCGGCTTGCCAGGTCTGTGTCTCAAGTGCCCGCGCCTGGGTGGAAAAAATACACGTTTTACTAAACGCTTAAATGTATTCACAGAGGGAGCTTTGCTGACACCCAGTGATAAAGTGTTCCACAGACGAGTTGTACACGGTACATACGTGATCCGAAATCAGGATGTGCAAATGAAGACTAACGTGCGGTCCTCAACATTACGGAAGGGATAAAACTCTTGTCATATTTGCCTGCGGAATCAAGGCTCGCAGTTAAGGAGGACACATTTCTCTGGTAATTTTAAAGTGGAGTAAAAGCTTGAGATATTTACGCCTCACTTCCAGGCTCCGCCTTCCAAGACACTTCAAAATTTTAGGTTGACTAGAAGTATACACATTGCCAGATACATGTATACAAAGCTGCTATATACTGAACTGTTTCTAGCATTGCCTTAATTACATCGTACAAACCAACCGTCAAACACAGGTGCTGCATACTCAAAAGTGTGGCAAATGTAAGAGTTATATACATTTTCTAAAACATTGCGAGATAAGAAATATTTACGGGGTCTGATGCGACCTAAACGAGAAGCAGTTTTATTGCATATATATTGCATATGGCTGTCCCATCACAAATAATCAGTTATAATAACACCAAGATGTTTGTATTCACGTACAGGCTGTATAGGTTTGCCCATAAAAGTTAGAGACTCGTAAATACGCTTTTTCTTTTTGACAAAGACAACCATTTCCCGAGTTTTACTTGGACTAGAATCCACTTTCCATTTTCTAACCACTGACAAATTATCATTCAAAGTTGTAGTTGTCGCCTCTAGTGTTTCGACTATTCTATAAAGAATGACGCATCATCAGCACATAGATATGTTTTGCATGTTAAATCATCTACCAACTCATAAACAAAAACTAAGAGCAATAAGGGGCACAAGAGACGCACATGTACAACACACCGGACAATGCTGAAGTTCTACCTGTAGAAAAAATATATACTATAATAACACCCAAATACTCCTTTGTTGAATAAATCTGTCATTTTTAATATCCTTCATCAGGAATCAGGAATCAGGAATCTTTTTATTCAAATCAGAATACATACATTGCATCTAGATACAAAAATAGTCAAATTATACATAAACATATTTGAGATATATCACAATATACATATACTGATTTGGGAGACTTGTGTTAAGGTCATATAATGACCGCTATCACACAAGCCACCCACATTTTAATTTCTCTTAATTTATCTTTATGCAGATAATTTTCACTGAAAGTCTACATCAGCTGATGGAATAGATATTATCATTTAAATTTTTGAAAGAACACGCTATTTGGGTCTCTAGTTTGTGTGTTTAAATCACTCCGCTTTAAAAAAAATCACCTTACAGAATTACAAATGTAACAATTTGGTAAATGACACTCATTTTCATATTTTTCAAGATAATAAATTTTTATATAATTTGAAAACCCTTGGATACTGTGTGTACTAACCTTATCTTTAATCATATCTGGTGTGTCATTTAGATTATGAATCAATTGATGCCTTATACACTGATCCACATAGAGACGAGAAGTTCTAGTTATAAATATGTTGCCCCTTCCTCTTGTGTTATAATCATGTATACTTGAGTTTTGAAAAAGTGGAAAGTTTCTCAAATACACTGGCAATGTCTCGTTTTTTAATTTGTAATGAAATTTTAGGAGCTGTAGTTTATATATGTCTTGAAGTTTTATCAGATCATCGAATAGGATCAGACTCTTGTGTTTGGGTCTAGAAAACTGTCTTGTTTCAAGTTTGAAGGTATACCTCTAATAAATTCAATGTGTTGGAATGTTGTCTCGCATCTCCTCCCTCATAGCAGGACTTTCAGTGTGTATTTAATACAAAGAGAAACTTAACAAACCTAATTCTGTAAGCCCATGTACCGTTTGAACACTTTCAAGTCCGATATTCTAAGAGCAAAGTTCTATTATGTACCATTCACTAAAAAACTGCATCGTTCCAAATCATAGTAGCAAATTAATTTATAAAAGGAACAAATCATATTCATAAAATTTGAAATTTAGAAGAAGGTTTTAGGCATTATTAGCCTTTATAAAATCGGGTCATCAGCGGCGAACCAGCGCAAGACTTGTTTCGATGCCATTATTAATTAATCCCCGGACAAGTCATACTGCTAACTTGCGGCACCATGTTTGCATTTACAATACAAACATCCCGAGCTAAATGTCCTCCAGGCCTATTTAGGCCTATATATATATATATGCCCCATAGGCATGCATATATATATATATATATATATATATATATATATATATATATATATATATATATATATATATATATATATATATATATATATATATATATATATATATATATATATATGCCTATGGGGCATATATATAGGCCTAAATAGGCCTGGGGGACATTGAACATATAAATTATAAAGGCCTAGGTACATGTAAAGAACAGCACAGCGTAGCATACAAAACACTGCTGACGTACACTCGCGCACACATTTTACTGCTAGTAAAACCAATCACGTGTAAAACAACATTTTTATTACTATTTTTCTCTTGTCTCATTTTTTTTCTAATGAAATGGAACGCTTTGTCGTCATTTTTTCTTTTGTTTTCTTCCAAAATGGCTGATGATCGAGACAATACTCATTAGGGTCCAAACATAAGACTGTTGCGGGTCTGCATCATTTTCTTGTATAACTTGACACCTTTCTCCGTTCGTCTCTGGAAACCTACAAAGTTTCTTTTGTAGTAAACAGGAGTGTGTCCAACGGAATGAAAGAATTTCACTGGTCCATATCTCGGGACAAATATAGGCCTACCTATTCAATGTTTGCCAGGCATGTGATATGGATCCGTGTTGACAAACAACAGATTGTGATTTTGAATTAGTTTATATGGCAGTCTGTCGGAAGGGCAAATGCCACAAAAGTAGGGTCTGATCAGGTGGTTTTTCAGCAATGCTGAGCTTAGTTGCTTTATATTCATTGTAGGTACATGTTTAATACTAGTGTAATGCACCTCAATGATGTCGGGGTAAATGGCTTAGGTCAGCAAGTCTACTGTTGTCGGCAGTGGCTGAGAAAATCTGGTCTCCAATTTGATGTTGCCTTTTCTACTTACAAACATGACATCTTGCATCTGTTTGGATGGGTCAATGTTGAACAGATGGAGTTGAAGACAGTAGCCATTGGGATTATTATCTCAACCAATGCCATTTCCAGTGTAGGTATTCCGTTTACCTGTTCCCATAAACAAAGTGAGGAAACGGTTAATCCAGGTGTCTTTAGGTTGTTTGCACAGTCTGATTCCAGTGCTCCATTGGGGTAGGGATGGCCAACCACAGTCACTTGCAGGTAATTCAGGGTGTAATGATGAAAATTAAATGGGTTGTGAGTGTAACTTCCCTTCACAGCTTCAGAAGCCAACAAGCCAATTAGGATTTGTGCAGGTACACGGCCCTGGAATAAGCTGTCGGGTTGAATCTGTGAAGTGCCTTGTGTCATAGTATACTAATTACTATGTGTCATGAGGTCTGAATTTCATGATGGGGTTCTTGGCTGTGGAATTCGCAGACGTCGACTGATCTCCATGTAGGGTGTGGGTCCATACTGACCATACATATCCACAATTTCACTGTTTGAGTATCCACTTTACAGTTCTCGGTGCTCACTCTCATCAGACGGAATGTTTTTGAAGTAGGTGCCAATTTGACCATGGCTGGAATCCCATAGAATTTGAGTAATAGATCAGATTTTGGAAGCGTGTCAGAATACAGGGGTCCCGTCATGTCCACACTTTGACCATTGTTTGTGTAGGATTTTTGTAATGTTAATCTGAATTCTAATATGGGCGGAGTCAATAAAAGCACAAACCATTGTATTTGTTAAATCTCCGCCCATACTAAATCCGCTGATAAGGTGCACGGCTAGATCAAACGATTGTCCAATCAGCGCAACTCTATCACATGCACGTCATCAGGTGCACGCGCTGGGTTTTTATTTTTTATTTATTTATTTATTTGTTTGTTTGTTTGTTTGTTTGTTTGTTTGTTTATTTATTTATTTATTTATTTATTTATTGGCAGACGCCGCCACAGCATTTGAGTTATTGAAACAAACAAACAAACAACATGGATCAACGCACCGCCACGGACTTTGATGTAGGGGATCTAGTAAATTACAACAGAACCGGCACACATTATGTGATATTAAGCTGTCAAAGCCCTCTCGGCTACATAGAACAGGACTTACAATTTGATGGAATTGGACACAGGTCACATGTATAACGAAACAACAATCCTGCAAATGTCCAAGCTCTGTGAGCAAAATGTTGCTATTTAATATTTTTATGGACGATGTCGAGGAAGAGGGTGCTACGAGTTCGATTTCTGTGCCAATGGCAATACAAGAAGAATTTTGTGAAAAACCTGTTGTTCCCCAGAGATTTGTAGATGTACCTGAGGAAGAAATCCAGAAGTTGGCCGAAGAGCGGCTTGCCGATTCTACAAAATCACAAACAAATTGGTCTGTCCGTGTTTTCCAAGGTTTGTAAACACAGACACAAACAAATAAAGCTGAAGTTTATCGAGACCTTGGTCCGCTCATCTTTCCAGGTTCTCTTCTTTTGCTAAAACTTTCAATTTTTTCCATTATGGTGACTAATAGTTGCCCTAGGCCTGTACTTACGCTGAATAAGTCATTAATCCGTTTCTTATCTTTTGAGTAAGATATATGAGTTCACCATAACACAAATTACCGTAGAATTGTGTATAAACGATCCTTCTTTCAAAGTTGAATTTGACGCCATCTTCGCGCTTTCGCCTAACTTTAGAGAACCGTAAGGGTTATTGCATGTAGACTCACATTTACCCACGGCTGCAGCTAAGAGATGGCGCTGCAGGCTGTGGCCAAGTTAAACAAGTCTTTTGCGGCCAGTTAACATCATTTAATATAAAGACATTAATTAAATGTTTTGTAAATTGCAAAGGCTAAATTAAAAAAAACAAAAACAAACGTTCATATAAAAGCTTAGCTAATTTAGGCCTATTATTATGAGTTTTAAAAAGCCCAACCACGAAATAGCATTCAATTTTCTCTGTAAGTAGGCCTACACACATGCACAGGCCTACATGATTTTGGCATGGAATAGATGAATAAATTATCAGTCGTCGAACTCCACAGACGATTAAATTATCATTAATTTGGGGAAAAAAGGAAAACTTGTTTAATTTTTATCTGGAGGATTGGTTTCCTATTAGAGAACACAAAACTGATACTTAAAACATTCATTTTGGCAAAGAAGTTAATTTTTCAAAGATAATTATCGCTTTATATCGGATTGGTTGATTGAGAACCATGAAAGTAGAGAATTCGAGCACATTCCAGCTGATGAACTAGCAGGGCTCCTCAGTAGATTTTACTTTGGGATCCGCAACAAAAAGAAAGAAAAATATGGAAAATCTTTAAATGTGTCGATCAGATCTGGCTTAAACCGATACCCGACCTCCCTTCCATTTGAACGTCAAATAAATTATGCCCTTTTCGGCCTTGAAACCGTTTTATATGACGTTTCGTATGGCCTTCTTGAAATTAATAAGAAAATATTCCTGGCAGTCCAAGATTACATTCTAAAAAACAAACGTTTTCAAACCGGTGTTTGTTACATGATGAGTAGAATTAATTCTGCATTTGTAATTTATAATTACACTACATAATTATGAATCTTCAATGAGATGGTCGGTAATTAGCAATTTCATTGCTTCTTTATCATGAATCGCCCCAGTGTCTGTCTTGTGACTTGTGGTGTCCTTCTTTATTTTGTTGATCCAGGGCGGAGCTCTTCCTCCTGGCGGTGTCTTTTAACTGCCAGCAGTTTAGAGCTTCGCTCTGGACCCTTGACGTCTCGTTTGTCCTGTGATATTGTCCTCTTCCGACAAGAGGGGTTAATATAGGGCCTTGCCCTTCTCCCCAATTGTTTTCTTTCGAATAAAATTTGTTTAAACCAAACTTGATAGCGGATAGAGAGTTTCAGTCTGCAAATAAAGTCTTCAGTGGCTACCTGGCAAAATTAAGGAAGGATGGCGAAGACACATCATGTGGAAAAGAAACAATTCTTGAGGGTGACATTCAGAGACTGTACAAATATGTATTTCTTGACACTCTTCAGGGGTTACAATATAGGGTATTTTTCATTCTCAGTATTCATTTTGGAAGGCGGGGTCGAGAGGGCCTGCGTAGCTTGAAATAGGACTCATTTATGTGAAGATGATGAGGGTGTGGAATATATCAAGATGAGGTACAATGAAACTGAAAGACAAGACAGGGAATGACTGCTATAGAAAATGAGAAGCAATGTGCTATGTACGCACAAACAAACGACAGTGACTGTCCAGTGAAGGCCTTTAAAAAGTACATTAGCAAACTAAATCCTAAATGTGATGCACTGTATCAGAGGCCACGTTGTAATAAACCACTTGACGAAAACAGTCCATGGCACAGGGATTTGCATCAGAAAAATAAAAGTGTGTCAATATCAATTATCGTTGTTTGTCTTGCTCTCTGATCGAGGGCGCCGGACTGAGGGCGCGAGTCACTTTAGTGACGAGAAGGGGACAAACGAGATATGCCGCCTCCGCGCATTTTTTCCCCGATTAAATCGCTTTTGTTCGCTGCATACATATAATCTTTAGCTCCAGTTGTTCCTAAGAACCTACTTCGTCGATTACAACGCAACAATCGCTCCACTAGCAACAACGTACCGTTTTTTTTCACCTTTATTCTCAACTCTTCAAATAAGTCAGTCTTCATTGTACGGAAATGACCTTTGACCGACCCCAAACGGCAACTTCGGGGGGGGGGGGGGGGGGGAGCATACAGTCAATTCCTAAGGGTGAAAAGAATTTTCACCCACCAAGAAGACTTTGAAGTGAACACTGAAAAAAATCTTACTCTATTGTCAAAGAAGGGGATACCCAATCCCACCCTTGCAAAAATCTCTTGACAAAGTTAGACTCCTGGACAGAAATACATTACTGTCCCCCAAAAATAGGCCAGATGATCAGGACCAAGACAAGCTTTTCCTGATGACCCAATACCACCCATGTTTACCACCACTGAAGGGTATCATTCCAAAAAACTGGGGCCCAATACAAGCCTCCAGAAATGCATCGATCTTGGCAGATAAGCAAGTCATTGTAGGATTAAGACGAGCAGAGAATATTAAAGACATTTTCACTCCATCTCAAATCATGCAGGTATCCCACTAGACCAACCAGGCCACCACCTGCCATGTCAGGTGTGGATGAATTGAACCCTTGCAACACTATGGCTTGCAGGTATTGCCCCAAAATGGATACTCGGGGTACAGTCACAAGCACCCGGATGGGTAGGAATTATTCTACCCCCAAAGGAGGATATTGTAAACACAACAATCTGGTTAACCTCTTTACATGTAGCACGTGGAACAAACAATATGTGGGCCAGACAGGTCGAACACTGATGGATAGAATGCTTGAACATTTCTAGTACATCAATAAACAAGACGCGACACAACCACTGGGCAGACATTTTCCACTCCCAGATCACAGCAGTCCAGATTTGAAAACTCAAATACTGGAAGACATCCGCACACCATCAACATTAACCAAGACTCTAAGATTGAGACTTGAGAAAGAAAATTACTGGATCCATAGAACCACATGGTCTCAACTTTATGATAAGCTTGCTTGCTTATGTCATATGCTAAACCTTTTTATTGTGCATGGGTATCCTCACTTAATGTTTAATTCAGTTGTATCTTATATTCCTGTGATTGTCCAATGTATCTTGCATTATACATTAACTGTGTACTGTTCCCTGATTGACTAAATGTAATATTTTTGTACAGCAGAATCTCCAATTAAGACCACCTCCATAAAGAGACCATTTCTGTATTAAGACCACCAATTTACAGACCCATTTTTGATTTCCCTTAATTACATTATATCCCCATTAAGACCACTCCCCTATTAAGACCAATTTTTTTCAGTCCCTTGGGTGGTCTTAATAGGGGGATTCCACTGTATCTCTCCCGAGAATGGAGGCAATAAAAATATACATACATACATACATACATACATACATTCAGAGCTTAATGACCTTGAGGGATAGGCCAAGGTCACACAACATATGAAACAAGGCTTAAAGCCTGGAGGTGGGGCTTTTTGTTGTTTTTCCTTTGTTTTCATTAGGGCATGAACATATGTTTACATGTATAATATACATATACATGTATATGAAATTTGGGTACATTTGCGAGTTAATATTCATGGCTATGATAGTAATATCTGTAAGACCTTAATTTACCGGGCTTAATATGAATATTTTGTTAACATTTCAATACATGTAGGTTTGTGTATGATCAAACAAAAATTTATTTTTAGGGTGGGAGTGAGCATATTTTGGAGATCGTTTATGCGCACGCATAATGTGTTATGACATATGTAAAGCAGCCACAGTGACGTATGAAAAGACCTGTTGCTGAAGCCACTGCGAAGAGGTGGAACTAGAAGAATACCTGAGGATTACTCAGTAGTTTCACAAGTAAGTGCGTTTTTTTCATATTTCGTTGTTTTACCTTGTACATATTACACGAGCGAAGATGTGTTTGTATAAAATTTGACAGGTTCCCTGCCACTTGCGGTGTCATCGCATCAATGTGGTATCTACGCGGTCATTGCCATGTTGACCATCACATGAACATTATGGCGATGTCATTCACCATCAGCACATGCTTTTGAATATCGGCGCATTGCTCACAAATTAAACTTGATGTGTGTTTTGAAGTCTTATACTGAGTTGTTATTGTATGTCACTAAGTCTGCTTTATTGATTGCTACATTTTTAATGTTTGTCAGGGTCAACACATAGCAGGCACAATGAAAACTTGTAAGAATGACACAGATTTTTTTCCAAGAAAATGAGTCAGATATCTGAATATTTCAGATTAATGAGTCAAAAAACAAAGGAACAACAACTTCAGTCCCTTCAAATTTGTGTCATTATAATGAATATGTCAGATAACTGAGTGTCACTTTGAGTTTTCACTGTATTATTTCATTTGAGCTCCACTACACTTTAATCAGGTGGTGCAAAATAGAAACAGAATTGTTACCCCCCTCATCACTGGAAGTGCTTCTCCTCTGGTTTAGTTTCTACCCTTGATCTGTAAAAGGCCACCCTGTACATTTAATACATACAGGTTGTCATTTTCCATTCCAAGGGTATGCAGGAAGATGGACCTTAAACAAGAGGGCTGTGTGAACAGCCAGTGCCTCAGCTGATCTTGACATTCATCACACTTGCAGCTCTATGAACTTGGGAAAGGATCAAGGACACCATGTTCTGAGTAAGTCTGACCTTTATAGAAGAACACCCACACGTGCAGCATCAAAGTTCAAGTAATTCTCAAGTTATAATGAAGAGTAAAATTCATGTATGTTGCACTCTGACCCCACAAACGAGGTCAAGGTCATTCATGTACTGTCTCAGCATGACCTTCATACACAATAATTAACATGTGTAGCTAACTTAAAACAGATCTCAAGACATCAAGTAAACAGTAAATTTCGTGTCAGTTGTCCTGTGAATTAGCATTAGAATGCCCATTGACTTACATAGTAATCAATAGGAAAGCTGCATTGAACGATAAGTACCCGAATTGAAAATCCTTAAAAATCAGGAATCCAAAGCAGTGCCACCTAGTAAACAACTGTTTGACCCTTCCACAACAATATATCCATCACATTTCAGCTTAATCTGAGGGATGGTTCTGAGAACAAGTGAAAAATAGCAAATCCATACAAAAAAATTAATTTAAAAAAATTGCAGCGCCACCTGGTGAACATATTGGGAACTAGGTGTTCCCGGGAGTGTCCATGAACGATATCAAAGCAATTGGGTGAGCGGTTTCAGAGAAGAATTTTGAAGGTTTGCCCCCCCCCCCAAAAACAACAAAATTTATAAAAAATCCAAAAATCAATAGAGCTTGACCATTTGAACACACTTGGTAAAGATCTACCCAAGGCACATCCCCACCAAGTTTGAAGTAAATCTGGTCAATATTATTAAAGTTATGACCATTACAAGAAATTCCTATGTTAAGTTTTCCTATAAAAACTTTTGTAGTGATTTTTGAAAAAAAATCACAAAAAATCCAAATTCATTGCAACATGACCATTGAACAAACCTGGTAGACACCCACCCAAGGTACATTGCCACCAAGTTTGAAGTTAATCTGGATGATGGATTTGGAGAAGAAGTCGAAAATGTAAATTAGCATTAGAATGACCATTGACTTACATGATAATCAATAGGAAAGGTGCATTTACCCCAAAGAAGCTGATTTGAAAAAATCATTAAAAATCAGGAATCCGCAGCATTCCCACACAGTGAACAACTTTGTTTGGCCCTTCCATCAGGAACATATCCACCAAGTGTAAGCTTAATCTGAGCGACGGTTCTGGAGAAGAAGTCGAAAATAACTATAGCACACAAAAATTCACCAAAAAATTAGAAAAAAACTGCAGCGCCACCTGGTGAACAAATTAACAACAAGGAGTCCCTAGATGTCTTCCTGTGTGACGTCAAAGCATTAAGGTAAGCAGTTTCAGGGAAGAAGATTTTTTAAGATTTGTCCAAAAAAAAAAAAAAATAAAAAAAAAAAAAAAATCTAAAAATCACTGGAGCATGACCACGTGAACATAATTGGTAGAAACCCACCCAAGGTACATTGCCACCAAGTTTGAAGTTAATCTGGATGACGGTTTTGGAGAAGAAGTCAAAAATGTGAATTAGCATTAGAATGCCCATTGACTTCCATAGTAATCAATAGGAAAGCTGCATTGACCGACAAGTACCAGAATTGAAAAAATCCTTAAAAATCAGGAATCCGCAGCATTCCCACATAGTGAACAACTTTGTTTGACCCTTCTACAAGGAACATATTCACCAAGTTTCAGCTTAATCTGAGTGATGGTTCTGGAGAAGAAGTCGAAAATAGCTATAACACACAAAAATTCATAAAAAATTAGGAAAAAAAAATGCAGTGCCACCTGGTGAACAAATTAAGAACTAAGTGTCCCAGAGAGTGTTCCTGTGTGATATCAAAGCAATTGAGTGAGTGGTTTCGGAGAAAAAGATTTTTAAAGATTTACCCAAAAAAGGACAAAAAAAATTCATTAAAAATCCAAAAATCACTGGACCGTGACCATTCGAATAAACTTGGTAGAGACCCACCCAAGGCACATCTCCACCAAGTTTGAAGTGAATCTGGCTGACGGTTTTTGAGAAGAAGTCGAAAATGTGAATTGTGGACGACGGACGGACGATGGACCCTCAAAAAACCTCAGCTGACTGATAAGTCAGCTGAGGTAAAAATCACACCAAAATCCCAGCAGAAGATGGGGTTTTAATCACACTTAAAATAGGCATATATATATATATATATATATATATATATATATATATATATATATATATATATATATATACATATATGTATATATATATATGTATATATATGTATATATATACATATATATATATGTGTGTATATATATATATATATATATATATATATATATATATATATATATATATATATATATATATACACACATACATACATATATATACATACATACATACATACATTTCAACCTCTATTCAGATCGTTCAAAAAAGGCAAGTTATGTATGATTACGATGTGACAAATCTAAAGCTCAACATGTAAATGAATCAAACCAACTTTTAAATTATATAAGTTTTGCTTTGCTGTAATAATAGTTTTCACTGACGCCATTTTCCCTCCCATTAAAACACAACTTTTCCCATCTCTCCGTGACTGTTCTGGTGCACAGTTTCCCTATACAGTATATCAATCGAAGAAAAAAAAGTTTTAGCATCAAACAAAGTAGCCTTATCGAGCGCAAGGTTGAGTGAGTACAGCACTGAGTGATAGGTCATTCAAAACGTGAACTGAAAATGTCGACAGTCTCAGCATGGCAATGTTTACAAACATCCACTTCTCGCTCGGATCCATGACCTAGATCTTGATTCATCTCAGAATCCCACAATCAATTGAACGCAATCATTAAGCAGACCAAGTGACATACAATAACAACTCAGTATAAGACTTCAAAACACACATCAAGTTTAATTTGTGAGCAATGCATTGATATTCATAAGCATGTGCTCGTGATGAGCGACATTGCCATAATGTTCATGTGATGGTCAACATGGCAATGACCACGTGGATACCACATTGATGCGATGACACCGCAAGTGGCAGGGAACCTGTCAAATTTTATACAAACACATCTTCGCTCGTGTAAAATACACAATATAAAACAACGAAATATGAACAAGAGGGCTGTGTGAACAGCCCGTGCCTCAGCTGATCTTGACATTCATCACACTTGCAGCTCTATGAACTTGGGAAAGGATCAAGGACACCATGCACTGAGTAAGTCTGAACTTTATAGAAGAACACTTACATGTGCAACATCGAAGTTCAAGTAGTTCTCAAGTTATAATGAAGAGTAAAATTGATGTACGTTGCACTGTGACCATACAAACAAGGTCAAGGTCATTTATGTACTGTCTCAGCATGACCTTCATACAGAATAATTAAGATGTTTAGCTAACTCAAAACAGATCTCAAGTTATCAAGTAAACAGTAAATTTCGTGTCAGTTGTCCTGTGAATTAGCATTAGAATGCCCATTGACTTACAAGGTTTTTTAAGATTTGTCCAAAAAAAAGAACAAAAAAATTCATTAAAAATAAAAAAATCACTGGAGCATGAACATTTGAACAAAATTGGTAGAAACCTACCCAACATATATTGCCACCAAGTTTGAAGTTAATCTGGATGACGGTTTTGGAGAAGAAGGCAAAAAAGTGAATTAGCATTAGAATGCCCATTGACTTCCATAGTAATCGATAGGAAAGCTGCATTGACCGACAAGTACCAGAATTGAAAAAATCGTTAAAAATCAGGAATCCACAGCATTCCCACATAGTGAACAATTTTGTTTGACCCTTCTACAAGGAACATATCCGCCATGTTTCAGCTTAATCTGAGAGACAGCTCTGGAGAAGAAGTTGAAAATAGTTATATCACACAAAAATTCATAAAAAAAATAGAAAAAAACTGCAGCGCCACCTGGTGAACAAATTAAGAACTACAAGTCCCAGGGAGTGTTCCTGTGTGATATCAAAGCAATTGGGTGAGCGGTTTCAGAGAAGAATATTTTTTAAGATTTCACCCAAAAATCACTAGACCGTGACCATTTGAACAAACTTGGTAGAGACCCACCCAAGGTACATTGCCACCAAGTTTGAAGTTAATCTGGATGACAGTTTTGGAGAAGAAGGCGAAAATATGAATTAGCATTAGAATGCCCATTGACTTCCATAGTAATCAATAGGAAAGCTGCATTGACCGATAAGTACCCAAATTGAAAAAAATCATATAAAATCAGGAATCTGCAGCATTCCCACATAGTGAACAACTTTGTTTGAGTCTTCTACAAGGAACATATCCACCATGTTTCAGCTTAATCTGAGTGATGGTTCTGGAGAAGAAGTCGTAAATAGCTATAACACACAAAAATTCATAAAAAATAAGAAAAAAATTGCAGCGCCACCTAGTGAACAAATTAAGAACTACAAATCCCAGGGAGTGTTCCTGTGTGATATCAAAGGAATTGGGTGAGCGGTTTCGGAGAAGAAGATTTTTTAAGATTTACCCAAAAAAGAACAAAAAAATTCATAAAAAATCAAAAAATCACTAGACCGTGACCATTTGAAGAAACTTGGTAGAGACCCACCCAAGGCACACCTGCACCAAGTTTGACGTGGATCTGGCAGACGGTTTTTGAGAAGAAGTCGAAAATGTGAATTGTGGACGACGGACGGACGATGGACCCTCACAAAACCTCAGCTGACTGACAAGTCAGCTGAGGTAAAAACACACACTTACTTGTGAAACTACCGAGTAATCCTCAAGTCTTCTTCTGGTTCCACCGATGGAACTTGAATATTCAAACAGAGTGCGGCAGGGAATTCCTGGACAACGTCATTTGGGTCATTTACATACAGATCTCGCGCATGCGTACATCTTATGTTTTCCGTCTGAGCCGGCTTTTCGTCTGCTTGTGCGACCAAGAAAATTTAAATTACGCTACTCACAACGAAAAGAATCGTGCCCCAGCCGCGCGTGACAAAATAAGACAGACACACACAGTTTCCATCGGTGTTGAAAATATGGAGCGATAGCGGGTTGTAAAAGAAGGACAAGGTCAGCCTTGGGTGAGCAAGTGATGATGATGTCGCTACATTCATTCTGAACAGGTCTGACGTTCAGAGCTGTGCCCAATTGTCGCACGTGCCGGAAAAAAAAAATCAAAGATCACAGGAGCCGCCCATTTCTCTGAAGTCGTTATATTCAAGTCGTCATGGATACTTGATCAGTCGTGTTTGTAATCAATTGAGATTGAATCCGAATATCATTATTATATTATAACCGCTCCAGCTTGATGAAGTTTTCTTTTCTTTTTCTTTCTTTTTTTTTGGGGGGGGGGGGGGAAGAGTGGCTAGGTAATCAAATTCATGGGACAAAAGTGCCGTTAATTAAGATCAGTAAAGACGACGGCAACTTCAGAGACAAAGAGAGAGAAAAAACAACAAACAAATGGACATATTATCTACGTTTCCCGCTAACTTCGAGATAAAATTTTGTCTGCATCGGCAGCTCTTGACTGCACATATTGCGAGGAAGACGTGCCCGCGACCTCCGCTACTTATCAAGCTGTTATTGTCTACGATGTCAAAGATTTATGTTATTCTATTCGTCATCAATTTTCCTAGGGGCACCATAAAATTTTCTCATGAACTTGACTTTATCAGTTCTGTATTTCTATAAGATTGTGCAAGGTATAATGTGTGAGTTTCTTTCTTAAGACATTTGTCTGCATGCCACTTGTGTGGGAAGTTGCAATACGTTGTTCAGAGCCTCGTCCGACAGAGAATTTTACCAACATTTCTCGACGACAATATAACGAATTTATTTTGAAAAATTAGAAAGAATTGTACTTGTAATTTCACATTGCTGTGTACCACACTAGCCAAATGCATTTGCAATGGATTAGAACAAGCTTTGAACGTTGTCACCATTGACAGAACGGTATACTGCACAACGGTCTGAACGGGTCCTCGGGTGTCACACTGTGTTCGGTATAATGGCACATGCGACATGAAAATTTGATGAGGAACTGTACGTTTCGAAACATAAAATTTATTATACAAAGAAGCCTCATTCTCTCACTCTTTCGGTCACTGCTTCAGCCATATCTATCTGCTATTATCGGTCGCGACCGTATACATTCTCCGAAAACACGCACACACAAGTCCAACTAAATAACATCCCATTTTTCTGCACATGCTTGCAGCACAGAATTATCTATCGTTCTTTCTTGTAAGTCATATGCAGAACAAAAGTTGATGTACATAAACTTAAGGTATCAACAATTTTTTCCAAACAAAACATTTTAGTCAAGTAATTCAGAATTTCATCTGGTCCTTTCTAGATCTGCTGTGGGTTTTGTGTGTGTGTGTTTTGTTTGTTTGTTTTGTTGTTGTTGTTTGTTTGTTTTGTTTTGTTTTTGTTTTTTTTTCTTGTTTTTTTGTTTTTTGTTTGTTTTGTTTTTGTTTTGTTTTGTTTTGTTTTGTTGTTTTGTTTTGTTTTTCTTTTGTTTTGTTTGTTTGTTTTGTTTGTTATTTATCTCGCATTTTTATTTTGGTAATTTGCGATGAAAAAAAAATACTGAGGATTTCAAATGTATCATACCATGATGCAAACTCGAAATATATGATTGCTTAATTGCATAGGAACAATCTACTATAGTGTAGAGTTGGTAGGAACACCGCGAGGAAAATTATTCAGACGATAATATTGACAAGATCTAAGAAGAGAAAGAGAGAAAAAACGAAATACAGATTTTGATTTGTTACGAATGCAGTGCATCGTCAATAAAACAAACATCCTAAAACAAAATTTTTGGTAGGAAACACGACGAATTCTCTCTCTCTCTCTCTCTCTCTCTCTCTGCAGATAAGCATGAAGATAGTGTTTTGCTCACTGTAACCAAGGAGAGGGGGGGGGGGGGTTCGGTACGCTGGTACAGGTAATTATTCTTCTAGAGTACGCAGTACGGAAAATAAAAATCTTTCAAAATTTTGGATAGTACGAAGTACGTAAAACAAGACGGCTTCCAGTACGGTAAATAAATAAAAAAAAAAAAAAAAAAAACAGTACGCCAGTACGAGAAACCCCTTACCGACCCTCAAGGACGGCTTTTTCTACCATCTTTGCTGTAACATTAATAACCAATGGAACGGAGGTACCTGCATCCTAGAACTGCTGGTACCAAATTATAGACAAATCTTGAAATTGGAAACGACGTTTGTTTCACTGCATAAAAATTTAGTTTCCTGAGATTTGAGGTCAATATGTTCCAAGTTGAATCTGTATTTGCAGTGAACGGTGAAGATGACAATCATGTGTTATTGTTTGCGACCATGTGTGTTCTCATTTGCTCGTTTTCCACACTTATGTAATCTAACGCAAACAAATATGTCTATCAAAATATATACCAATTGAACACAAACACAATCCATAGCAAACGATCGCGACTTGAATTTATAAAAACATGCACAAGTTTAGCGTCAAAATGAACACCATACATAAAAGCTTTATTTGCTGTTTTTCGTCAATAAATGTGTCAAACATTGTCATTGACACCGGAACATTATGTAAGACTGCATGCCGTCGTCTTCAAGTTCGAACGATGCGAAGGCCGTAGGCTTGAACAAACAACATAGGCACCGATGAGCGTACAAACTCGTCCATTTATCATTGAGTCTTGCGATACGAACATGCATGATTAAAATATTATCAAGCACAGTTAATGACATGAAAAATTCTATTCTCGTTGACGACCAAAAAAATAGTGGTATTTCACAGTTTCACTCTGTCTCCGCAGACGGCTCTGCCAGCACGTGGAGATTGCATGCAATTGTGCTTTGCTCTCGCAATATAGCGCACGCCACGTGACCGGCGAGAGCCAACTGGTTCTAAATATATCTCTCATCAGCGAGGAATTGCCCTAGAACCGTTGTGCATGGCCGAATGCCGTTACAAACAACACTTGCATGGTCGAATGTAAAAACTCTTTCTTGCCGCCAAAATATCATGTTTATTGACCAAAACGAAGGCACAACGGTCCTTCGACGCATGATTAGTGATGAATTACGTGGATAGGTACGTGTATGAAATATCGCGGAATGCAACTTTAAAGCACTTACATATTGTTATTGCGCCAAAACAGCGTACTTGCACAAGACTTGTAAGGGGAAGTGATAACTTGATTACATTTTCTCGTGGACTTTTTAGATCACTGTAACAAATGCTCAATGGATTTTTTCCGTCTGATGCATCTTTGGACGTGTTCAGACTGGTAACTGTCTGGATATGCAAAAACCTACGGAGAGCCTCATTGAGCTGACAAAAGTTCGGTGTTCACAGAATTGAGGTCACATTCACCCACGAATACAAGCAAGATACGGAACTTCTTTTAACAGAAAGGTCCTGATAATGTGCATAGATCGATAAAGAATATCTACATTTTACATCAGCAATGAGCAGTAATACCAGTGTTACCATTAAGAGCACAAATGAAAGAAAATAACTTGCACCTTTTTAAAATCTGTTTCTTGTTTGCACCAGAATACATACGTTCGCCGGATGACATATTCTCACAGTTAGGCTTTTTCAGCTAACAGTTAGTTTCAGCAATTGTGACCAGTGGTGACAGAGTATTTTCTCTTATTAAACCCTTCAGGTATCAGTCTTGTTTATTTTGCCGATATCAAATGTTAAGAATAAAGTCTTGTCACAAATCAGGACTATTAACACAACAGGAATAGTTCCTGGTTTTCAAATATTGAACTTTTTAGGTCTACTATGTACAATGTACATGAGAGGGGGTCTCCTTACGGAGCCCCACCTAAAAATGTGACCATTGGTCTAATGCATATTTGGTGCAAATTTTGCAGTACTGTTCCATTTCAGTTTATTAGCATAATAACACATTTAATGTGTTTTGATACCTATGATGTTAGTTCCAATAATTACCACCAGTGGCACCGCCCTGACTCCCCTTGTCAAAAACTTTTGCCTGTTTAATGTAATGGTATATGGATGTATGAACACAAGTTGAGATGTATAGGCCATAGCAAAAAAAAAAACTTTTTATAAAATGCATGTGTGCTGTGACCTTGAGACAATGTCAAGGTCATCCATATTATGCAAGATCAAAATTCCATATACATGTGTGATAAATATTTGAAGCATTTTTGGTAATGTTAGCCTTATTCTCAACGTTTTGAATTTAGTGTTCTTTTCTACAGGCATAATGACCCTGAAAATATGGTCAAAGTCACTCATAATTTAGCAAAATTTGAATATTGACCTAATGCATAATTGGTATAAATTCAGTAGTTCCATCTGAATTCAATATCACAAAAATGTGTTTAATGGTCTTGATACCTCAAACAGGGGGTTCAAATTTCTAACACCACGGGTTCCTGTAATTGTACATAGATGTATGTCCACAAGTTCACATGTAATGACCATTACAAAATATTCTTTTATTGAAATGCATACCCTCTGTAACCTTGAGAAAGTAGGTCAAGATCATCCAATTTATGCAGTATCAACCTTCAACATATGATATACATTTGTGGTATATTTGGTATCATTAGCCCGATTCTTTCTCAAAGTATCAAATTGAGTGGCCTTTACTAAGTGGTTAATGACCTTGAAAATGTGTTATGGACACCCAAAATTACATAAAATTTGACCACTGGCCCAATGCATATTTGCTGTAAATTTTGTAGTTCTGTCTCAATTTAGGATCACAATAATGAATGTGTTTTTGATACCTATGATGTTAGTTCCAATAATTACCACCAGTGGCACCACCACGACTTCTTACTTTGATCTGTATAATATCTCTGTACTGGTATGTGGGTGTGTGTCCACAAATTCACATGAACATCATTTTCTGACAACTTTTCATGGTTTCCCTCTGTGACCTTGAGAAAGAAGGTTAAGGTCACTCATATTATGTAATATTCAACCTCCACATGACATACATTTCTTTTACATTTTGGTGAAATTATCCTTATAATTTCTCAAATTAGTGAACTTCTTAAAATTTTACCGAATAATGTCATATTTCCTGTTTACCTGCAGGTGGCACCACTAGTATTGTTCACATTATACATAATCACCTCCAGAATATTCTCACCAACTTCTATAAGCATCCATTGAAAATTAAACACACCAGGGCATTTTCAATATTTCACTTTTTGGCTTCTGCTATTCACCATGTGGCACCAACAACAATGAAAGGAACCCACATCTTTATCCATACAATATGCCCCCAAAATTCTAAGGTTCTAACTTAAAAATTGTAGATGCTATAGTGATAACAAGCAAATGATTACTTTTCGAATGGACTGACACACAGAATGACGGACAGACAGACATAAGTGATTGCATAAGCTGTGTGACCTATGGTCAGCAGCGGTAAAAATCACAATGGTGTGCAACCGTGTGCACGAGACTTGAAAGTTAATACAAAACTTATTTTGCAGGCTACCTTTCACCTTCCAAAAGCATAATAATTCTCTGTGAACACAAGTTCTAACTTAGAAAATCTAATATTTATTACCTGAATGACATTGTAAATACATACATGTACCGTGCAATGAAACTGTATTTTGTGAACATATCACCATATTTCTCAGGTTTGTGTTTCATTAAAGGTGTTCTGTGGAACCGAAACCTTCCACACTGTAAGTCACAACACACCGGCCACCAAGTGTTTGATGCCCAAGGTTGGCATTTTTTAACAATACCTACATTTACATTCTACTCACCTAAATTTGATAGATTCCCATCAGGTCTTATCACACACATTCACATCAATGTTGCCCACTGGGGCATGTTAAATACACCATGCTGCATGGTGGCAGCACCTGCTTCCCATGTCACATGACAATTTCAACCAATGAATGAAGCAAGCTTATTTTGCTCCCCGGCTGTCCCCACCTGCAACAGGTGGACACACGTCACCATCCTCTGACAAGAAATAGGGACATTTTCTGCTTCCAAGGGGATTTTATACTGAATAAAGAAAACAGATGTAGTTAGTCGATTCTCATGGGAAGATTTAGCAAAATAGGGAAAACCTGCACAGTGAAAAAAATCTGAAAATTAAGGCTAAAAGGTGCAAGGCTCTTGCTAAATGGTGGAGGTCCTGGTAGATATGGGGGGGGGGGGGGGGAGCGCAGCAGTGCCGCCTACAGGACACAAGCTGGCCTTTAAAAGCTCATATTTTAACGAACATCACCAATACAGTGGTACTTGCTGTATGCAACCATTGCGGTGAGCAGCCGCATTGCTTTTTGTGGTCACCAGGCTCCAACATAGGAGTCCATTTCTTTGTAAAATTTACCTGTGGTGACAGGTCACCTGCTGTATGCGGCCACTTTTTCTTGGCAGAAGGGGTGACCACATACAGCAGGTACCACTGTAGCTACAAATTTGACTCTCTTTCAGGTTGGGACCCTCGGAAAAAAATCCTTATGGAAACACTGCAGTTGGCACTCAAAGTGTTAACCAGCTGGTCAGGGACATGGTTTCACGTATACAAACAAGAAGGTCAAGTACATTCTGCATAAGGCTTTCTTAAAAGTTGTGACCAAACTATTCAGCCTTGACTTAAGTACAGACAAAATAAGAAGCACAATTGTACTGTGGTACCTAATTCCCCTTGATAGACACTTTTGATAAATTTAGGTAAAAAACATGTATACAGTGAGCATAAGACTTATTTCAAAGAGTATAATCGCTACTCACTGTTAATGCAGTTGCTTGGTTTCAAACAAACATGCATGTGGTAAAAAAACATCCCATTAAAGATCAAGATAATCCAGTAACGATTTTGAAAATAAAACATTCATATTTTTTGTCATCTTGTGAATCAGTTTTGGTTATTCAGAGCAAGAAGGTTCCGGACGCTCCCGTATTTAGAATTTTGGTGGCTAGAAAAATGGCTACATTTTTGGCAAAAACAGGCTGTGTGTGCTAGGGCCTGCACCACAATGGCACCTTGACCAAAGTGGATTCCAAAGTTAGAGAATCTTGATGCCATTAAGCAGGAATAAGGTACTGTAAATTGCTTTATTTTCACGCACTTTACAATTTTTCACGTTTTTTTGTTATTTTGACATTTCACTGTAGTTTTCGTTTCACTTTTTTGGATGTAATTCCTATTCTAACAATGCTAAAAATCTATGTCACTGTCTTTCTGTTTTTACAATTTTGTGCCATTAGCAAAAATAAGAATACAGCAAAATTAAAGTCATTTACATTTATGAGCCAGACAGCGATAGTCCTGACTGCCCGGGTCAGCACATGACTGAATAGGGCACTCCACCAAAACTGCTCCGTGTGCACGTTAAAGTTACAAAGTCAAGTCAAGTCTTCCATAAAGTGGGTTTTGAATTTGCTCAATATTCCTCATTCTCGTTTTTAATCTGGTGGCAAAAGTGAAGAGAAATTTCATGATTTATCGGCTAAGTATTTAGCTGTAATGCACTTAATAACTACACATCTGAAATGCACCTGACAAATATATTTCTCGAACACACTTGATGAATTGTTTATCTAAAAATCTAAAATGTGCTTGATAAATTTTGATCTCAAATATAAATGATAAATATAGATCTCAAATGTATTTGAAACATGGATATCAATGTACTTGATGAAGGTGGATCTCAAATGTACTTGATAAATATTGGTCTACAATGTATTTGATATGCCTGGATTTTAACATAGTTTGGGCAAATCACCCATATGATAATGAGATCCAAACTATGCAATAAATTGTTAACCATCATACCATTATTCCAAATCTTTAACTTTTTTTTGGGGGGGGGGGGGCGGCAAGAATATAGACATGTGCTCCAAAACTTATACATCTAACAAATGATCAAAATCATCTAGCTTCAAATTACCTCACTGATCAACTGATCAGGATGTGGACAAAGATAATGCCTGAACATCAGATGCATTACCAGTGTTCCCAACCCTCCCGGATTCCTGGGGAGACTCCCGGAATTTTATGCTGAAAATACTTGAAAAAGTGTGGATTTTTGACCATTTTGAGTTACCTCCCGGAATTTCATCAATATTTCCCTTCTATATTTCATATTAATTTATCAACCTCCCGTAATTTTACTTTTTATCTCCTGGATTTTAAGTTTGGCAGGTTGGCAACACTGCATTACATGCATAGTCCCAGTGTCCAGTGTAAGTGGGAAGCAAGGCAGTGGATCTCAAATGTCCTTCTAAAGTATGGATCTCAAATGATAAGCATGAAGCTCAAATGTCATGAAATATCATTAATGAAGCCTGGAATAATCGTCTGTGGTGATGAGATCCATTATAGCCTGCATGACAGCCCCTTCCTTCTGCTGTGGGTTCCAGTTGGTTTGGCCTGGGTGGGTGACCTTGTACTCCAGTAACTTGTCCAACTCCTGACGCAGCTCCTGCAATACACATGTGCTCAATTTAACTCTTTCAGAGCCAACTGCCGCTAAAATTGAACTAATTGAGACAGCGTGCTGTCAATTATAACAAGGATGCTGGATTCATGTTCCTTGTAAGAGGACCTTTCATTGAAGTACCAGCAAGCCTGCAGTTACTTAGAATACAACAGTCCAGGTCAATAGCTGCCCTTGGCACATGGCACCCAATGTGTGCCACAGAAAGCTGTTGACTCAGTCCAAAATGTGACAATCAAAGAGTTAACACCACTTTAATACAACTGAACATGATTTATGAAAATAAAAATTCCGCATATTCTGTAACTCCAATTTCCTGTTGGCAAATTTACTCAGAATATAATCTTAACTGTGTCATGATCATACTCCTATTCACTGAACGCAGACTAAATATATGATACCTGGAAGAAATGAAAAACTGACCTTGACCAGATTGGCGATCCTCCATGAAGATCTGAAGATAATCCAGTCATCAACTATGATACAGTCCTGTCCGGATTCCTGTCAGAAAATATTTATTAAAAATATATGTACATTATCCTCTTTTATAGCTGACATCAGCGTATAGACCTTGGGCAGTTTGTGAACTCTGACATGTGTAACCTTCAGACCAGCATTCCATTTAGCTGTGATACCCAATTTAACTCTTTCAGTGCCAATCGCGACTAAAGTCAACCTACTTGAGTCAAACAAGTCCGAATTATCATTAGGATCCCAGATTTGTATTCCTCATAAAAGTACATTTTATTAAAGTACCAGTATGCCTATAGTTCCAAAGAGAATATCTTAGATCAACAGCTTTTCTCATCATGCATTGGGTCCATTGCCCCTAAAAGTCAATGTGCTTTGAAAAGACCCTTTTAGGACCCCAGAGGGCAGCACTCAAGGGTGATCATTTGCATGACTTTCCTTATTTGCATAACGACAAACCCCTCTGAAGCTTTTGTTAAGCAAGTATCCAAATTTATGCAAATGAACACTGTAAAGTGCTGCCACCTGGTGTCCTAAATTCCACCATTGACATAATACCAGACTCCTACCATTTGTAAAACAACCTTTCATTCAGGTACCAGCATGCCGACAGTTACAGAGACCATGAGGATGGTATCAGTCAACAACTTTCCTCTGAATATTTCATGCTGTGGATGCAATGCACCAAAGTGCATCCAAAAAAAAAAGGCTGTTGATTCAGTCAAACGGGGCATTGAGAGTTACATCTCATATATTTGATGGATATGCAAATTTATCGTGAAAATATGATCACATACAATGTAAATTACATAAATTTGCATCCTTCTATGAATTATATCCTTGTTTTTTCACCTTGCATGCATTTGATGATGTGCACATAAAAACAATACTTTTACAACTTCACAGGGAAAGAATGTGCCACTGTGGTACGATGCTTTTTTTTCTGTGTCTTCCTACCTTGCGAACGGAGAGATTTCCGCCAAAGAAGAGCAATGGATAAGGAGACACCACTGAACTGTCATAAAGATAGATCTGAAAAATAATCATATACAGTTGTATCTACTCTTCCCGTTTATGGACTGCCATATTATTTCTAATAAAGACTCTGTACTTCAAATATTCAAACAGAAGGGGCCTTTACTTACAACTGTTAAGTGGTATTTATTTACTTTATTTTTATTTATTTATTTATTTATTTATTTATTTATTTATTTATTTATTTAATTTATATTTATTTATTTATTTATTTATTTATTTATTTATATATTTATTTATTTATTTTATTTATTTTATTTTTTAATTTTTTTTTGCTGGGGAGTGATCACTTGTGCTCCCTTCCACACACGCCTAAAACATTTCATGTGAGCTGTTGATAATTTACCTACACAACAGACGATGCAATTTCATACAGGTAGCTCCCCTGGACTAAGTTACGAAGAGCTATTCACGGCTTGCCAGTGATTTGCACAAATCTTCATGTGAAATCAAGATGGAAAACCTCAGAAACGCACTTCTTTGTGTAATACTTTCATACTACCAGTTGGGCTTCAGTGCATGATGCACCATTTCGATACAAAATGCTTTCATTATTGTCTTATCGGGGTCCAGTAGAACATGACAATGGTTGGGGCAAAGGTACAACTAAAGGTAAGGGATCGTGTACAAATAAAAACCTTTCCAAAATTCCAAAAAAACAATGGAATCTGATTAACCCCCTCCCTCCATGCCCATTCCAATATCACCAAATTTTTGGAAAACCAACAAGTCAGCTGCTGCAGACATACATCTCAACCCATACATTCTTTCACCCATATAATGGAAAAACAACAGGTATGTGTCACTTTAATATATTCTTTTAACTCCTAGCACTATGCCAGTATCTGGTATCGCACACAGTGTGCCACCGGGCAGTCCTCTAATCGCTTGCTCAAGAGAGGACATGCTGGATTGAACGTGCCTGGGCTCTGTGAGTTTTGCGATTCGATCCTAGTGATCAACACAAAGTCGGTCAGAAATTACATGAGGTATAATTCTGTGCAATTTTTATTTCAATTTACCCCCTAAATTTTTTTATGCTTTATGGGATGTCAAGCGTCTGGTCACCTTTTTTTTTTTTACCAACAAACACGGTCACGGGCCGTGCAACACAAGCGAGTGTGAACAGGCATGAGTCCGGGCATGGTTTTCCGTCATGTGCATATATTTTTTCAGACCTTCGGTCATAAATTTCATTCCTCATTTGTTCTTTTATACAGAGTTTTATCCTTTCAGACATTTTAATCAAATAAACGCAACAAACTTTGGATAAAAACATCGTGCCGTGACGTATCTGAGACAGCGATCGACAATACATCGTGTTTACGCAACTCTCAATCAGGCTTATCTTCGTCACTGTGCAGTGACAGAATCTGCGTATTTTCCTTGCCTTGCATATGGAATTTTTATTCCTGCCTTTATCTGTGTCTAGATCTGTTCCATCAAAGTCGTTTTGCAAAAGTATGATGTCAAAATTTCACATCTTGGTCCTATAATCTTTGCGTGAATGCGACATATTCACCTGCACAACAAATCGAACTTGACTCAAGCACATGGCAAACAACGAGTTTGATTGGACGGTGACTGGCACGTGACCAAATCCATCCAATGAGAAACCTGGAAATGACCCAGCGCATTTATAATGAGGTTCGATTCTCATTCTGAGCTATTTTTGGAGGGACACCCCAGGAATATTTATTTCTTAGCCAATAAGAGAGCTTGTTACATTTAGAGACGAAATTCTCAGGATTCCAGAAGTATGAAAAACAATGGCGGACGACGCAAAACACCGTGGCGGCAAAGGGGCAAAGTTACGAAGTTTTAGCGTAAATTTTGGGAGTTGTATCATTCAAAATGTCACGTAAAACGAGTAGTTGTTTCATTTTTATCCATATAATAAAAATATATTTCTTTTTATCTCAAAATCGAAATAGCCATCGGTAAATAATGAAGTTTGTCTACGACAAAATGCACATGCTTGACGGTAAATAAACATAACGGGCCGGTGGGAGGCTGTCGACGGTCGGCGTGCTGTGTTGGCGGGTATAACCGCCTACGGCGACAAACGATGTTCAGATACATGTAGAGTATGACCGCCGACGGCGTGCTAGGTGTTAATATCCTCCAAAAACTACACCTCCTTATTAAAACAATACATGAAAATTAAGTTGCATTGGAAAGGTTATGCAGACCATGCATGATCAGGCTAGTCTTTAAAAATGACCGCTACCGCTACCGCATTATTACATCGATAATTTTGAAGCTTTCCAAAAAATTGGTGAAATTCCGATTTTGCCATTAACCCCCTCCCTCCATTCCGATGGTTTCTCAGAATTTTGGAAAGGTTTTTATTTGTACACGATCCCTAAAGTAGTAAGATGATCCCATCCGTCACCTCACTATAACTCTGACTGACCTTAAATGCTATTAACATCATTAAATGCATACAATTTTTTCCCATTTAGAAATATACAGGAATTTTCTGTTGCGGACAACAACAGTCCTCCGGGAACTCTCCAGCCCAGAGGGCACCCAGAAAAACTGTGACCTCAGACTGTGGCAGGTCAAATTTCATTCCATCTGACATCAAAAAGACTGATGTAAATCTCAGCTGAGAGATTATCTTTTGCACAGTAAATAAGTCCCGAGATAAGCCTTTTTGAAGGGGGGTAGGGGGGGTTCGGTACGCTGGTACAGGTAATTATTTTTCTAGAGTACGCAGTACGGAAAATAAAAATCTTTCAAAATTTTGGATAGTACGAAGTACGTAAAACAGAGGGCTTCCAGTACGCCAGTACGGTAAATAAAAAGCCCCATTACACCAGTACGGGAAACCCCTTACCCACCCTCCTTTTTGGCATCTTAACTTTCCAGAAAAAGAAGACGCCTCTGTAATTAACTTTCTGGTTGTATGGATATTTTATACACTATATAGGAGGAAAGAGCTCTTTTCTCTACCTCTGACAGCACAGCATAAGCCTCACAATGTCTACATTAACTAATTAAATTAGGAGTCCTGACAGAGTTTTCTTTAATACTCTGGTTGAATTCATTTGTGTTACATGCAACAGTTTTGGGTTTTTTTTTGTCATTTCAGGCAATTCACAAAAATTTAAAAAAAAATTTAAAATTAACATTTACTATTTCCCCTGTTAAACTTGGACCAATTATGCATTCTTTGAGAGTCCTTATTGAAGTGTCTTGTCATCAGCACGTAAGTGAAAATGAAAGTACGGTAAAATAAATCAAATCAAATGAAATCCATTCAATGTATGAAGTTAATAAATCTGCATGTGACCTATCTTATGACTCTACAGTTAGAAGCCCATAAACACACATATTATTAATCATATCAAATGACTGTGCGCGATGGTTTCAGCTTGAAACACATCACAAGTCTTCACCTGATTACCTCAAAGGCCAGCTCGGCTGAAGATAACATGTACAATCTATTCCTATCCTAATTAATCTGATAAGGTCAGTCATGTTCCCAGCTGGGTGCACCTTGAATGACTTGACTCCTGCAGTGAGACACACTGAACACCTGGTTAAGCATTTATCTTTGATATATGGGTCCTGCAGTGGTGTTTATAAAGAAGACAGTTCTTGCTCTAAGTTTTCAGGGCATGTCACCAGCATGTAAGAAGCCCTAAAATATTCATGGTATTTACAATATCAATTTACAATAATAAGGCTCAACATAGTCCTGTTATTTACCTTAGTAGTCTTCATCTTCATATGGTAAACCACCCATAGGGACTCAAAGTTGCAGGCAGATTCATTGACGGACTTCGGATGGAAGCGAACACTACGCTCTGTCTTGGTCTCCAAAATGTTGGGCCTGCAAGTTTTAAAACACATTTACACGTCCATCACGCCAGACACTACCATATCTTGTCTGCAAGTATTGCCAGCCAGTTGTCTGCTGGATATGAGAACCGCACTTAATATTGACCACACAAACATGACCACTTGGAAATGAGGGGTGGCTAAAATAAAAGGAACAGATTCCCCGGATCAGTTCTTGCAAATGCAATTACCTCTATGTTCTGAATCCTGACAGGTTGAAATGCAACTGAATGCTATATTAGTCGTGGCTTTGCAGGCAAATGTGCTTACCAGATGTTGATGATCACAACAACATGCATATATAAAAAGTAAAGTCAAGAGCCTAACTCTTTGTGATCATTTGTCTGTTGTGCACCTTTGGCTTGGAGCTTCTACACAAGTCCTATATAGACACCGCTCCGTTAACTCACCAAAAGCCATTTCACACCACAGTTTTGAAGTCCCTAGTGGTACATCGTATCTTTTCTGTGTTATGTGATCACCATTGCGAGGCTACCTGCTTTGTGTGATCATTTTTGGACCTGTCCTATGGGTGCATGGTCCTAGACAGGCAGACTACTGCACCTCCACTGTCATTATTAGTAATGGCATGCACAGCCGTGGTACACAAGATTTGGCAACCGAAGCAAGCTGTGTACCACGCAGCCCTTCAATCCTCATTGAGTAATCTACAAAAATTATAAGTTTTAACTCTCTCTCTCTCTCTCTCTCTCTCTCTCTCTCTCTCTCTCTCTCTCTCTCTCTCTCTCTCTCTCTCTCTCTCTCTCTCTCTCTCTCTCTCTCTCTCTCTCTCTCTCTCTCTCTCTCTCTCTCTCTCTCTCTCTCTCTCTCTCTCTCTCTCTCTCTCTCTCTCTCTCTCTCTCTCTCTCTCTCTCTCTCTCTGACATATCGTCTCTTTTTGCTGGTGGCCTTATTTCACAAAAACAAGTGTTATTGCACATACCTTTTCCCCCTCTCATGCTTTGGTTTCTTAATGCGAGCCACATTAGGGTAGAGTCCAGCACAAACGACTGCTTTCACTAATTTCTCTTTGCCTGTATGGTAAACATAAATATTCAGTAATTTTCATAATGCATTATCAAGCTTTTGAATTCAGGTTCTGCAGAAGCAAAACATACCGACTCAAACGCTAGGGAAACTTAGATACCATCTAAACACTGTACAATAATAGATTTGAAATTTGGATACTTACTTCCTGGTAATGTACTGCACTGCATTTGAATTTTGCTTCACACCCAAGAACTTAAAAATCAAATTTCCTTCCAAGAAAGCACTAGCGTTATTCAGACAGCAAAAGTGACGACTCTCCTCCAGCGTGAATATACGTGCTCTTTTTTTTCCTGTTCAGTAACCTCACTTCCCACATACTGGAACCATTGTTCGTTGGAGTCTCACAGTCAGATGACACACTATCAAATATACATGTATTGTGTTCTTTACCATCATTCCTTGATATTTCTGTCACCCTGCATTTATTATTTCAACTCTTTCAGGGCCAACTGCAACTAAAGTCAAACTACTTAATAAAAAGAACTTCTCTGAATTATAATAAGGATGCTAGATTCATATTCCATGTGAGAGGTCCTTTTATCCAAGTACCAGCATACCTATAGTTCTACAGAATACGGTAGTCTGAGTCAACAGCTTTCCTCGGCATGCTTTGGGTGTGTTGTGCCCAAAGCGCGCCACAGAAAGCTACTGACTTAGTCCGTGACTTGGCACTGAGGGAGTTAAAAATGTAATTTCTGTCCCCCGTTCTTCTAAATGAATATTTCACAAAGGCTTTGGCATACATCATCACATAATATGAGAACAAGAGGACTATAATAGTCCTGTGCTTAGCTGGTGCTGCATGCACAGACTGACAACTGCAAGCACAATTTTTTTGAGTGTGTACACTTATGGTGAAATAAGGATAAACTGGACCATTTATGACATAACTCTCATTGCAATTAAAGGCAATCTGATCAGAGTATATCCTGTGAATGACTCAGCTTGTAGGGATGCCCTCAAACGTTCCAGTGCTCTTTTGAAGCAATTGGCCTAACTGTTCGCAAGAGACATATGAGATTTTCCAAGAAATAGAAAACAATCAAACAAACAAATAAATAACCAAATAAATAATCACAGAACTGTGAGCCATTAAAATTTGTCAAGGTATGTCCCAACCAAGTTTGAAAGGATCTGGCCTATGTCAGGGCAGGGAATTGTCAGCTTATCAGCTAATTTTCAGATTTTTTGTGTGCAAATATACCAGCACGTGTCTTTGTTAAGACGCCTACATGGAAATTTCAGTATTTTCTGGGTCCCATCATTTCAATGTTTTCAACGACGACAACAAATTCGTCCCTGCTATGTTTCTGTAGACGTCACCAATGTGAATTTTGGACAGACAGAAGGATGACGGACAAAGGACCATAGAGTAACCTCAGCTTTAAAAAGTAAAGCATCCAATATAAGACTGTGTGGTACCTGAGTTTAGGTTTGCGTTGTGGTTAAGCGTGGATTTGTTGTCCAGGAATCTCAGTTCATACAATATCTCACAGAACTGTTTTCTCATGTCTGCAAGCATCTGTAACAGGACAGAACTACATTCACTTTTTATGACTTGTACATTTTCCTCTTTTTTTTTTTTTGTTCGGACTATTAGACATGTTACATGAGAACATTAGTAAACAAATCTGTAGAGTACAAAATCTCTGTGGGCAATGTTTAACAACTTTAAGCAAAATTTTTAAAAATAAATTTGGCATACATCTCTCATAATCGAATTAATTTGTCTCATGTATATAATAGTCTGATCGGTCACATTATAATGAATAGGTGAACGTGAGGCTATGCAAAAACTAAAAGTGAAAAGTGTGGTACTGCTGCAGACAATCTTGGTCAAGAATGACTCATATGGTAAAATTCTATTCAAAATCATACACTAAAGAGGTCAACGACAACAACAACGCATGTAAGGTCACCAGAATTGGTTCTGACTTTTTTTGCACATGACCATAACTTTTTAACACTTTCAAGTCCAAGCTTTTTATACAGACCCCTAGGGGAAGGTGTTAAACCGTGCAGATGACTTGATTAGGACCAATTAGCCCAATGAACAATGGATCTCCATCAACAGCCACATGTTAACTCTTTCAGTGGCCAGCTTTTGATTGAGTCGACAGCTTTCTCTGGCAAACTCTGGGTGCAATGCACACAAAGCATGCCAAGGAAGGCTGTTGACTAAGACCATTGTATTCTCTGGAACTATAGGCATGATGGTGCTTGAATGAAATGTCTTTTCACAGGGAACATGGCTTTAGTATCCTCATTACAATTGAGAGCAGTTTGTCTTTAAGCAGTTAATTTAATCAGGGACATGTTATAGATGGACTACCAACGGGAGCGCTAATCCCTTTAGTGGTCAACTGGGCGCGACGACTACAAAGCGTGTTCACTAGCACCACTCAAGTTAATCCCCCCTGCTCAGTCCGTTTGTTGTTCCATCTATGTTTCCGCGTTCGGTTGTATCGGGTTACATACATCAGGCTTACATCGTGTGTGCTATTGTACCAAGTTCAAAAACGGGAAGTTTTATGCGTGCGCAACCAGTCTCATCGTTTGAATCAGAACTGTGCAAGTCCATCGATGTGTTTTTCGTTGAAATCGGCCGATAAAAGGGCTAGTTTTTGCATTTTTTCTGTCCAAAATGATGCAAAGTTAGACAACTTGCTTGTGTAATAACTCCTTATGGCGTAATTAGCAATAAAAAATGTAGTTTTAGATGGATAGTGTATCCCGGTAGGATCATAATGGTGGTTTCATTTCTTGTAGCTAAGTCTGGCGTAACGCTAAATTTTGACTTTAAAATGTGGAACACGGTGAAAAATTTTGCACATTTCAGTCGGTGACGCGATTATTCTCGCCTTTCATCGCGTGACCTGGCCCACGAGACTGCCAGCAGCCAGTGCGGACCGTGGAGTTGTGTTTGCTCAGCACTGAAGGTGCTCCCTCAAACACCCGATCACTTGAGCAGCGGCAACATAGATGGTACAAAGGGGGCCCCGCCGTTGGTAGTCCATCTATAACACGTCCCTGGTTTAATCAATGTTCACAATGAAAGAGCCAAGGAACTCCTTACAACAACCTGGCATCAGCCTTTGATAAAGTGGAGGGTGTTTAGATGCGGGTTTCACATCGAATGTTCTATACAGAATCTGAGTACAGGAACCACAATGGAGATTTATCTGTGATGGCAAACACCTTTTATCTTACCTATTATTTTGTTTGCGAATAAAAAGCAATGTTATTCTTATCATAAGCACACTGTAAATGGTCTTGTCTCCATGGGTATATGGTTCATGATTTTTGCATTCTTGGTATTTAACTGAAGTTTTAATTTCACTATTTTGGACATAGACCGCATCAAACTTGCATTTAAATTTTCTTTCACCGTGTTTTCATTTTCATGGTTTCGTGCCAGTTGTAAACAAACAAAAATAACAATACAGCAAAATGAAGGTAATTTCCCTAAGCAAAGCTTTATCTGGAGTACTTTTTTATTTTGCACAAAAATCCTAATTAGTTTCCACAAAATTAAACACAGCAAATTTTATGCAAAGAAGTAATGCTTCTCTATCATAGCAATGGCTAGCACACATGTTTAGCCATAATTGTGCATGTATGTGGACCTACAGTAATTTGCTTTAATTTCACTGTATTCTTATTTTTGATGATTTCACTGATGGCACAAAACCATTCAATATACATGTAAAGGCATGGTGAAATAGCATTTCAACATTGTTTGAATAGGAATTATGCCCAACACACTGAAATTCAAACTATGGTGAACTGTCAAAAAAAAAAACCCCTAAAAATTAAAACATACACAAATACATCAATTTACAGTATACATCAAGGTACATACACATTCCCTAAGTCTATGTAGATATGGACCATGTCCTCGGAGTGAAAAAGTGGAATTCTATCATAATGTAACCCCATAACCAAGATTCATCCAACAGGAACACAGTATTGGAGACATTGACTGACCTTGAGTGTGTTTGCAGACAAGAAGTTGTTGTAACAATACTGTCTGTCGGTACCCAGGTGTTTGGCCCGCTGCCAGCCCTGTCACGGAAAAACACATCCATCAACATCATGCCACAGAAAGTATCTGACCTAATCCAAGTACTGCAGCAAAGCATCATGGGAAATCTCATAAACAATGGCTGATGGAATGTACCACATGCTTCACCAAGTTTCTTCTCATTTTAAGGGCTTTTTATTTCTTTTTGCAAATGTCATTCTTCTTCAAATACTGCATATATTACATAAGGAATAGGAGTTAAATAGGTTTTAATACACACATATTGCAGGTTCGAGTCTTGCTCGTTCCTAACCTAAAATATATATTTTCAGCATTTCCTTAATGCTAGTGGATTTAAATCGCCGTTTCTAGAAATAAAATAAATGCCGACTCAGTAAATATGCTGCATTACCGTGTTGATATGGCATTGGCACATAACTACCTCCATTGAACCATTCTTTTTTGGGAATGGGGATTTGGTCGAGTGGATATGTGCGTTTCCCATTTCAGCTAGGTAACTGGTACCAAAGGTTGCAAGTTCGAGTCCCGCTCGTTCCAAACATAAAATACATATAAAATTGAAAGTATAAAAAGATTCAGTGAAGATTAAATTAAAAGTATGAAGATAAAGTAAGTCATTCTGCGTGAGAGCATTACCCATAGCTTGACTGCTGTCCAAAATGCAGAGAGCAGGGGTACAAAAGCTGGTTACCTCAAATGCCTTGGCTAACATAATGTGGTCACTATAGCTTCCCTCTGACAATTCCTTGCGTCTCTGGTCAGCTATTTTTTCCTTGCCCTGCAAGAGATAAAGATAACTTACACAACCAAGACACATTGGGATTAAGGGTATTTAGTGTGGTGACTGTGGTCCCTTTCTTGCTCTCTCCCCACCTCCCACCCCACCCCCATCCCCCTCCCCCCCAAAAATATGTAGATATCCATGCATAAAAAATTAAATACAAAATCCAAAACATATCAGACGTAACAAGACAAACCCCTTGTCCAGTTCCATATGAAATGAGCCAATGAGGTTAAAAAAAAAAGGACAAATCTCTCCACCCTCAAGATTATTATTATTTGTACATACTTTACGCTAAAACGACAGGACAAGTGTTGAGACAGAGAGGCATTAATTCCTCTTCAGTGTATCCTCACCTTCTTCAGGAACCAAGGTTTTCAAGCAACTGTCACCAGTGCTCAGGCAATCCAGAATCTATACCAAGGTAAAGTTATGATGTTGCTAACATACGCACATACTGATGCTTATGTCAGCTCATTGCCCTGCTGTTAATTATGTTGGTAATTTCAATAGATTCTCATCTAACTGGATTATTGCAAATGGCTTTTTTCCACATATGGACGACAAGTAAACTCGTCCCTGGTCGGTCAACTGGTGCATATTGCTGTCCTTAGTGAACAACAGGCGGGGGGGGGGGGGGGGGGGGGGATGGGGGCTGATCGAATCCCCAAGACAGCGGCAATATGAAGACATCAAGTTCTCCTATTTACAGCATATATTTAGTGGCAGTACGAAATTCTTTAAGAACACCAATGTGTTGAACAACTGTGGTTTATCATGGGAAAATGAGCTAAGACATTAATAATTTAGTATAAGACTCAACAAAAAAAAAAAAAGTCACTTTCCCATGACATTGAGACCAACTGGTTCTATGGAGCAGAGCTATACATAATTTACATCTGAAAACCCTACATACTGTAGTCATCTTAATAAGCACGCAGTGCGCTATAAAAAAATTTCATCCAAAACTAAAAAAATGTAGATCTTAAGTGTAATAATAAATTCTACCACTTGTCTAAAAACTATCGGATATTTTTGGAGTATTTTCTTTGAAAAAAATGGGGAGGGGAGCACTTATTAGGAAGTGTGCACTGATTAAGATCAACACTGTATTGCATGTATCCCAAACATTACGGGTGATGACTTTTGCAAACAAATATCATTCACAACAAACACAGTTTGAAGGTTGAATACATTGGCACACCACCAGGTGGTGACCTCTAGTGGCAGACAGAAGCAAAAACTCACCATGGGGATGTAGAAAGCATCCTTGAAGCTCAGACTGGCAGCAATAGTGAGAATGGGAGACAAACAGCTGAACATGGCACCAAAGAGAAGCATCTTGCCCGTGTGCGGGTCCACTGGCATTTGAGCTAAATGAAAACCCAGGGGAGTCAAGTCCTCGTTCTTGTCCAGGGCATTCTGCACGGTAAAATACCAGAGTTGTCAGGGTTTTTTTTGCACAGAATGAGAAGGTTATGAAATGGCCTCAAATTTGGTGAAACCAGGGACGTGTTATACACGTCCATACCTGCCTTCATGGAAATATGATACAGAGAAGCAAGGTGTCTTAGATATCTTACTTGTGCATTCATGTACAAGTATACTTAAGGCTACCAATTGTTAATATTTGGCAAGAACTTTTAAATTATTTTGAAATTTTTTTTCATCACCAAACAAACCCAATATATTTGCACAAAATGTTGAAATGGTTGATTTCATTTTGATATTTGAATTATTATTATTTTTATTATTATTATTATTATTATTATTATTATTATTATTATTATTATTATTATTATCATTATCATTATTATCATTATTATTATCATCATCATTATTATTTGGGGGGGGGGGCAGGCTTGCTGGCTGTTATGCTTAAACTTTCAGAAAATTTGCTGTTGGACTTCCCTATCACTGCACATTCTGTTTAAGAAATGATCTAGATGTCTTTGGGGGAAAATTGAGCATCGCTTAACCTCGATATATCACTACAAATAGAGCAGCACCGTACAGATTTTATTTATTATTTATTCAAACATAAAAACTAGCAATTGAAACCAATATCAGCAACACCAGAAATTAAATAGAGTACGGTACAGTGAAACAAAAGTCAATATCATAAGATGGAAATTGTTACGTGTGAAAGATTATTACCATGAACAAAATCATGTTTGAGTTTTACACATAGATAAATGAGGCCAGCATTGAAGTTTGCCATACCCTTTTTTATTTATTTATTTATTTTTTTAAATGTGGCATGCCTTTGTTGTGATGACGTACCAGGTCTATGAGCGTCTGCACCGCTAAGTGCAAGGATTCCAGTGACGGAGGCTGCATGGCTTTCCTTACAAATGGCTCTATCTTCCCCAACTTCAGCAGCTAAATACAAAAGAAAAATGCATAGCATTAATTTGGCGATTGGAATGCCATCGTAAATTTTTTATGGATTTTTGAAGTTGCGGGGGGCACATGTCAATATTGGTATATGTAAAAGGACAATCATTGTGGGGGGTACACGGCATCATGACAGCTAAAGGCCCTCAACAATGGTTTACAGTCTCTGAACTGCTTAATACATGTATACTCATCATGGACGGCTCAGATGTCTAGTCGAAAGAGTCAGACAGTGAAGGCATAAGCATGATAAATGAATTATAATGCACAATTTTGTTGTTTTATAAAAGAAAATCCCATTCACACTTTTAACATGTAATGATGCTATCATTTGCTCCAAAAATAAAAACAAAAATGAAGTGTCATCTAGCAACGACACAATAATATGCTACTGCAGCTCACTTATATATGAGCCTCCCTATAAATTGTATCCCCAAGGCATTTGGCATGGTTTGAAAATGGGGAGCACATATAAACCCTGAGTTCAATTCTGCACATAATCCTTATTTGTTAATTTACTTATTATTTTTTTAAAATGCATTAAAAATCAGAAAATGAGACCAGCCCCATGGCAATGTAATATGCACTAACACACATCATGTCAGTAAAGTCTACCAAATTTCAAAGACTTCTGCTGGAAAACCTGAGACTAGTTGAGGATACAAGTTCAGCCCCCTCCATAAAGATTAACATGTACATTTACCTAGCATTTAAAAAAAAATCAGAAAATGACAGCAGTATCATGCCAATGTAATGTGCACTAGCCTAGACCATGCCCATGAAGTGTGCCAAATCTGAAAGGGATACAATGAAAAACAAGGGACTAGCTGCGGATACAAGTTCAGTCCTATCAATAAATATGAACATGTATATTTACCTAGGATCTGTACAATTCATAAAAATCATTGAAAATCAGAAAATGAAAGCAGTGACATGGCAATGTGACATGCACTGGCCCATATCATGCCAGTTAAGTGTGCAAAGTTTGAAAGGGATCTAAAGAAAATCCTGGGACTAGTTGCGGATACAAGTTCAGTGTTATGGACGGACGGAATGACACACATGAGGATTCCAATATACTCCTCATAGAAGCATAAAAAAAGAGTAAAAATCCAAGATGGCAGTCATGTCACATGACCTTGGGTGACCTTGAGATAATTTTGGCGATGCATATTCTGAGGGCTATTTGCAGCTTTCCTGTGACAAATGTTTCTCAGTCACGAACTTTCTAAATGTGCTCACGAATGTGTTTTAATTGAAATTAGCTGAATTTGTGTGGTTATGTTGATTGCAGTAATTGGCCAACTTATCAAATAAGCTAACCAACACATTTGCCATGGCAACTTCCCAAATTATATTTGATAAACACAATGTGTTTTGCAGAAATCCAAGGCATAAATGTATTTGTGATCTGGAAACAGTTTAGGAATGCGACACTGATCTTGGTGAATCATTTCATGTTGTAAAACATGTTTTTCTTTTTGTTTTTTTTTATTTGTTTTGTTTTGTTTGTTTGTTGGTTTTTTTTTTTTTTTTTTGGCAAAATATCAGAATATGAAACAATACTTTGGTTACCATGGCACCCAAGTACTACACCTATTGTTTTCATTTTAACGCTTATGGAACCCGAGGGCACTACTTCTACTGGTTTAAACATATTTTATTACACGATCAGAGAAAAGGGCTATGCCCTATATGAACTCTTCTCTACTTCTACTGAACATGTTGATATATAGTTAGGATAAAAAGTTATATCATAGATACAGAATAATTTTGGGTCCAACATTTGGAATTTTGTCTAAAAGCCCCAGACACAGGCTACGAACTACAGTGTACATAAGCCAATGAAATAGCCCAGACCAGAAAGTGTTCAGGTAAGTTCATTTACTTATCCACTATTTACTAAACCCCCCCCCCCCCCAAAAAAAAGAAAAGAAAGAAAAAAAAAAATTAAAAAAGCTAACTTAAAATACCAGCCAGTAAATACAGGCATCTTACCTTAATCTGTAGACACAGTTCCTCTAACCGTGTTCTTAGTATCTCAGGTAGCTGGTAATCTATGAGGCTTTCTTCTTCAAATGCTGTGTACAAATGATAACACTCCCCGGGCTGCACCCTAGTGCCACATACAGAATGAATCAGTGACAGAATACTTTGTGCGACACCCACCAGACATCCCAACTTTTGTTGATTTAATATTACATGTATGTATGAACAAATCTATAGCTGGTAGTTTGGGTACTCCCAACGGCTTTAACAGTCTTAGAGGTTGTACAATTCCTTTGTTTCTGTTGGGAATTTTTTCAGGGGGTCACAAGAAGGGAAATTCATGGGAGAAGTCTAGATTTTTACCAATTTTAAATGTAAATAAATCAAGACGCGACACTTTGGAATTTTCTCAGAGGGCACTTGAGGTTTCAAAAGGGTAATACTCCCCTATTTGAGGGTTAGCGCAAACACTGCATGTCTAATAAGATCACTTTGAGCTGCATTTGAGGTGGCCATACACGAGAGGGATCACTGTACATGTAATGTAATTTGCCATTTGACAATTGACGCGTCTCCTCACCTGCCTGCTCGGCCGCGTCTTTGCCGCGCATTAGCTCGACTGACGGGCTCTGCTTCCAGAGTTGAGATATTCTGTTCTGCATCAAAGTTCTTCAACTTCATCTTGCCACAGTCAATGACATACACAACATCGTCTATGGTGATGCTGCAACAGAGCAAATGCCAGGACTTGGTTTCCGACCGACAGCTGATAAAGACTTCTATTGAGCACCTTTAACCCTTGGATTACTTCTGAATCATCCACTTCTTGTGCTTTTGATGATCAATGCTGAACTGTTTGCTTTACAAACTTAATTCAAATTTTGACAAATAAAGCAACTTAAGGAAAACCAGAACGATGAGTTGGGGCCCCTTCTCAGTCTTAATGATAAGACATGCCCTGGCAAAGTAACATGTCCGCATATTTCAGCATTGTTGGAGAGAAATGTCGATGCACAACTTTCATTAGGGCATTTCTGGGTGAAAACGTCCGAGAAACGCTGGGGTACTTTCTCTTCTCGTTCCTACCTCTGTGTGCCTCGGTGTTTTCACCCAGAAGTGGGCAAATAACTTTTGCTTCTTATTCCTACCTCGCAGTGTCTGGGGGAGGAAGGCAGAGATGTATCCCTTTAGGGGCATTTTGGCTCACCAAGAGCAAAGTTTCGGGAAAGAAAAAGTTTAAGCAGATCCCAGTTGCAACATTTGGGTGGTTTTGACCTCAGTCGAGAGCGGCAGGTTTAACTTTAATTCAGAACTGTAGGTTCAATGCATTCCTGGTCAGAGCACCACCAAGTCGATGGATGTCCTTGGCACAGGTTGGGTGCATTGCACCAAACTCATCCCAAGGCCAGCTTTTGACGTAGGGCATGTCATCATGAACTGGTTGTCATCATGACTGGCTGTGCACACAAGTCTCAGCCAAAATGTTTCCTGCTAATCAGAAATCTAAGTCAAATCTTCAAGACAGACATCAATTTTCAGGTGTGTACTTTGGGGACATTTTAAGCGGGAAAGGGTTAAACAGTAGTTTTACCTCCTCTCATGTGCGCTGTTTTTCAACCAAATGCCTTTTTTGTCAAAATACAAAAACATTCAGACGTTTCAATTTTGCTTGTGTATACCTGGGAAATTTAAACATTGGGTTGCTGACTTTGAAAAAATTGAGCCAAACAGGTAAAATGTAAACCCTGTATTGTTTTTTACATACCTGGTTTCTGCAATATTTGTTGCGATGACAATCTTTCGGACCCCTGGTGGTGGACGAGAGAACACTTCCCTCTGGTTGACAGTTGGCATAAGTGAATGGAGAGGAATGATGACAAATTTACCTGCAGAGAATGATGGGTTATGGTTGACATGAACGTAAATACAGGTCCACAAGAAATCTACATGCAAGACAATGTAATAGTCCAGCTCTTGTTTGGCACATTCTATCTGATAAAGCCACAATTTTTAACTCATTCTATACCAGTCCCTGATTTTTCCTTACATTTGCATATTTAAATTCTTCATGAAAAGAGCTTTCGTTCAAGTACCAACATGCATGCCTGTAGTCTTAAGTCAGTGGTTCTGGCACTGCCCAAGACCTGTGACCATAGTATGGAACGAGTTAAGAGGAAAGAATGACATACAGTGAAACCTGTTTGAGAGACCACCCCTAGAGCAGGCCAAATAGTGGTCACATAGCAGGTGGTCTCTCAACGGAGGTGCAATAACATGGGACACATAGCAAAAAGGGACTTTGGAAATATGGTCTTAAAAGGCAGGTGCCCTTTCATTACAGTGGTCTCTCAAAACAGTTTTCACTGTATTGCTTTCATAATACTGTAAATTGCTTTATTTTCACGTGTTTAAATTTTTACGTTTTTTTCTATTTTTGAAATTTCATTGTATTTTCAATTTCACTATTTTGGACATAATTCCTATCAAAGAATGTTAAAATACTATTTCACTGTGTTTTTATTTTCACGGTTTTGTACCATCAGCGAAATATGCCAAAATAAGAATACAGCGAAATTAAAGCAATTTACAGTAGCCACTAAGAGAGTCTAATCCATTTTGTCAGGTCATTCTCTGGTCATGTGCAGTAGCCTGTGATAGATGATTGTACATAAGGGAATCACAACTGCTGTACAGTATGCATGTATACACACACTGTAGGCCTGACAACATAGTTTAGAGATCACACATGTATCTGCATACGCTAGTGGAAAACAAATATCTGGCTTTAACTTCTTCCATGCCAACTGTGACTACAGTTGAATTATTTAACTCTTTCAGTGCCAATCACATCTTAAGTCAATCTACTAAAGTCAAACTAGTCTGAATTGTCATTAGGATTTCAGATTCGTATTCCTCGCAAAAAGACCTTTCATTCAAGTACCAGCGTGCCTCTTGTTCCATAGAAAAGCTGTTGACTAAATCCAAATATTGGCACTTGAAGAGTTAAGATGAACTGCCCACAAGTACAATAAGGGTACTAGATTCATATTCCATGTGAAAACACCAGTTATTCAAGTACCAGCATGCTTATAGTTCTAGCAATATGATGGTATGGGTCAACAGCTTTCCTTGGCAGGCTTTGGGTGCAATGCACACAAGACTTGCCCAGAAAAGCTGTTGACTCAGTCCAAAACTTAATACTGAAATAGTTAATATCCACACACAGTCATGCCGATTATGAACTTGTGAGACATTTTCAAAATTTACAATTTCGTCAAGTTTCCAACTGTCCAACAACATATAGCTCCCATTTTATGCTGTGGATGGCAATATCCGCAGAGCAGTGGCGTCAACGTACATGTAGTTATACAGCATTTTCATAACTGACAACAGTTTTAATACAGATTTTTTCTTTAAAAGTCATTAATGAGACCCCATACATGCTATACACAGTTTAATACATCACAGTTTGTCTGGCGATCATGAAGCACTGTACTATATGCACACATGGCCGCAAGTAGTTCTCTTTCGCAGATATTCTCATGTCGGGAAAACTTGAGTAACTCCTCACCAGGGTTGGCAAACATCTGCTGACCCTTCAGCTTGTCGTGCAACTTCTTAATCTGTTCCCAGCCCGGGAGGAAGATTAAGATGGCGCCATCCTGAGGGCAGACAGAAAGATGGTCAGTGTCTTTGTTTGAAACTAATAACTGCTTAGTAAAATACGGTGCCTATGATATTATAAGACTGTTTCTCCTCATCTCAACTCATTCCGTATGACATGCAGTTACAGTATTTTCCCTCAGAAAAGATATATGAAATGAAATGAAATGAAATGCAATTAATTCCAGCAAAGCATAACAAAACAAGAGGCCCACATGCCCAATGCTCTGCTGACCACCATCACCAAAAAAATAACTTCCTGAAATGTGTTCACTCCACAACCTTGAAAATTGATCAAGGTCATCCATATTACGCAATATCAAACTTCCACATCATACATATTCGTGATACATTTGTTATCATTCACCTTATTCTTTATCAAGGTACTGAATTAAACGTCTTTTTCTTAAAGTGTTTAATGACCTAGAAAAAGAGCTCAAGGTCACAGTCATTGGGTCGTGATGACCCAAAAAGTAGGTCACCAAGTAGACTTTTATATACATGTACTCAAGTGAAATTTTGATCTGGAGGCTCAATTCTATCTGCCTTTGAAGTCCAAACTACACACTACCATTACAAAATGACCTCTTCAAACTTAATAGGTATGGTGACCTCACAGAAATAGGTCAAGGTCACTGAAATTACAGAACATATCAGCATATTGGAAATGATCTATATTTTTTGTAAATTTGGCATATCTATTTCAGTCATTTTTAAAAGGTATAGAATGTTTATCATTCAAGACATATTAACTCATAATTTCCATCAAATTATAGGTGGCGCCAGTAGTTTTTGAGTTATTCAAGAAAAACAATAAACTTGGACAAGTGCCAAAATCCATAACCGTTGGGTCACAGTGACCCAAAAAAGGTCAACAAGTACAATTTTACATACAATGTGATCATGTACAATTCTCTTCGCCATTGATGTCCAAACTACAGCCTGCCATTACAAAACCACCTCTTCCAAATTTACAGGCCTGGTGACCTCACAGAAATATGTCAATGTCACTGATATTATATAACATGTTAGCATTGGACATGGTCTATATATCCTATAAATTTGCCAAGTCTAATCCAATGACTTTTGGAGATATGGAATTTTATATCTTTAAAGACATTTTGGCTCATAATTTTCATCAAATTATAGCTGGTAGTAGGTCTACTAGTTTCTCAGCAAAAGTGCCGAGAAACACCGAGGGGAGAGTAGCATTGCAGTAGACCTTGGAGTTTGTCGGCAAAATTGACGATAAATGGCGAGAAAAGGATTTTTGTACAAATTTCATCATCATTTGTCGGCAAAAGGCAGCAAGAGTGGCCCTTTCTCGGCATTTTGGCTCTCCTAGTGTGATGACATGCACGGATATTAATTGCATGTACAGTGAAAACTTGTTATAATGACACCATCTGTTCCCGTAGAAATGTGTCACATAAATGAATATGTCAGATAAATGAATTAAACAACAATGAAAATGAAGTCAACTTTTGTCATTCAAAACTTGTGTCATTATGATGAATATATCAGATTTCAGAGTGTCGCTATAATAAGGTTTCACTGTATCTTAAACTTTACCCTTTCCGTAATTTAATTCATGTACAGTACAAAGTTTCAGAATTTTACAATAGATATGTTAAACCAGCAAACCTTCATCATTTTATTATATTCTCTGTCTTGAGTACCGATCCTTCAATCTACTAACCTCTTTCTTCAACACGATATGCACTATGAGGGCAAGAATGAGGTCAAGATCAATCTCACTCGAAACATCAAGTTTTCTTAATGCGCTGATGGTCTGGTCTGAGTACCTGGCATCACAGAAAAGTACAGCAACAAGGTTAAGAAAAGCCAAGAGGCAGTTTTGACAGGATGTCGAACATTACAAAAAACACACACAAAAAATCAGACGACTATTAGAGTGCCACCTGTTGGACACAGTGAGATTTAGGGTCCCCAGAAACTGTCCACTGTGTAATTTTGAAGGAAATGGGGAACCAATTTCACAGATTTCCCGATTGTTTTCCAACAAAAAAAAAAAAAAGAAAAAAAAAAGAAAAAAAAAATGTAATTACCTTTATTGGCATCAGTGGAGTATAAAGTATTGTGCAAACTTGGTAGAAGCCAATCCAAGTTGGATCCCCAACAATTTTGAGGAGCATGCAGTCAGTAATGTCTGACAAGCCAAAAATGTGGATTTTGGACTGCAAGATGGTTGGACACAGCAGCAAAAAAAAAAACAAGAGGGCTGTGTGAACAGCCCGTGCCTCAGCTGATCTTGACATTCATCACACTTGCAGCTCTATGAACTTGGGAAAGGATCAAGGACACCATGTTCTGAGTAAGTCTGAACTTTATAGAAGAACACTTACATGTGCAACATCAAAGTTCAAGTAGTTCTCAAGTTATAATGAAGAGTAAAATTCATGTATGTTGCACTGTGACCCCACAAACGAGGTCAAGGTCATTCATGTACTGTCTAAGCATGACCTTCATACACAATAATTAACATGTGTAGCTAACTCAAAACAGATCTCAAGTTATCAAGTAAACAGTAAATTTTGTGTCAGTTGTCCTGTGAATTAGCATTAGAATGCCCACCTGGTGAACAAATTAAGAACTAAGAGTCCCAGGGAGTCTTGCTGTGTGATATCAAAGCAATTGGGTGAGCGGTTTCGGAGAAGAAGATTTTTTAAGATTTGCCCCAAAAAAGAACCAAAAAATTCATTAAAAATCCAAAAATCACTGGACCGTGACCATTTGAACAAACTTGGTAGAAAATAAATTCCGTAACTAACAAACAACTCTCCCTTTTCAGCAATAGATGAAAACACAGGTCCAACAAAAATGTTGAAATCAACACCTTTAATGACCCTGCTAAAGCTAAAATTATCAAACTTCACACAGAATCCAATATTACAGTGGTCTGGACGTAGTCTGTGTGTCCCTGTTGGGTGGCAACTTGTAAACAGACACGCTGGAATTTGGTAAGTACATAAGTACCCTGGCAGGCCCTATATAAAAGTGAAGTGCGGCTTGAATGGATACGTCTGTCTGGTATGTAACATTTCGTAACAGTATCTTTAACTTAGTCCGTTGTTGCTTATTTTGGACAAAACTGGACGTGCTCTGAATTGAAATAATGATTATAGATTCATATTCTTTGTAAACCAACACTTTTGTTCGAGCATCAGCAAGTCTGCGGTTACCACAAGAAGGGTCCAGGTCAACAGCTTTCCTCACTCTGCTTTTGGGTACATTGCACCAAACGCACACTGCAGAAAGCTGTTGACTGAGTCAAAACTTAGCACTGATGGAGTTAAAGGAGGTCAGACTTAAGAACCAGAACATTCATTGTTATTGTACCAAGTGTACTTTTTTTCACCTGGCAAATAAGCGTGACAAGGTAGAAAGTGTCTTCATAGGAAATACAATTAACAGGAACAAACTCCTGCTTAAGCACAACAGGATGTTCAAATTAGGGACTGGTCTCCTCAAATGAGTTGTTGCCTGCATATCTGACCACGAGAGTCAGCCTTTTCAGTGCCATGTCTGGTCTCCACTCTGCAAACAAAGAGCCTATCTCACCGACAGGTAGAGCCAACAGTACAAGGGAAATTATTGCAGGACACACCACTTCCAGTCGGCAGTGACTGACCAATCACAGAAGCTTGTAGGTTACTTGGAAGTGAACCCCGTGCCTGTGTCTGTTGTTAACATAATGCTATTGCAAGCACTCAAAGGTCAAGCTTGTCTCCTAAGCAGACTAAACTGCGTGTTTCTTTTTATACTCCATACTGGAGTAAATAACACATGGAACTTTGTCTGCTCAGCAGGCAATGGTCCAGCTAAGCAGGCAAACATATTGTGAAAAACTCAAACTGTACATACTTGTTACCATGGTGACACAATTTGTTGATCCAGCTGTCGTAATGTGCTCGTTTTTCAGCCATTTCATTCTTTTTCCGGCCATATATTCGTTTCCTGGGCGGTACTCTGCCACTGTTGCCTGGATTATACCTGGTTAAAAATAAGGCGCATGTACTGAATGAACAAATAAAACAATGGTTAATGCAACATTAAGACCCCCTCAGCCATGGATGGATGAGCCCTTGTGATCTTGAAGGTATGTCCAACTTGCTGAATGTCAAAATTAAGCAAGCTTCAAACGAGATGCTTCCACAGTTAAAGTTTCACGATGGTAGCTCAATTTGTTCAAACGTTATTGCATCTGCAAGGGTTATGGACAGAAGGAAGGAAGGAAGGAAGGAAGGAAGGAAGGAAGGAAGGAAGGAAGGAAGGAAGGAAAAAGACAATAACTTGTCACTCCAAAGGCCAAGAGGGTAAACAAACAGGAGTGACACAAAATTCATCACTGTTGCCATGTAGATCCTCCGTCAGGTTCCTTCATTCTCCACAAAAAAGGGGGGTATGTCTTACAATTAGTTAAAAGTATAGACACATTTGTTTTACATGGATTGTGAAAGAAGTCAAGCTGACTTATCGAGTCACTCTCCATGGCACAGATGTTGGCGTATACTTCCTACCTTGCCTAGTGGAGGAAACCGAAGAACTCGGAGAAAACCACCGTGCACGGTTAAAGTGGTAGGAACTTTTTCCACATGCTGCCCAGGACGAGAATCGAACCCGGGTCGCAGAGGTGAAAGGCGAGCGTCTTACCGCTCAGCCAACCGTGCACCCTTAGCCAACCGTGCACCCTTGTTGCTTCCCATGAATTAGACAAAGCTACATGAAACCTCCATTCAGTCTGTTCAGTGAAGAACACAGACAGTTTGCAACAAGTGTGTTTGACATGCAACACGGTTTTTACATTTCGTAAGTATAATTACTCAACTTTGTATAAACATTGTTTCAAAGTTCTCAAACTATGAACATAAACAAGGGTCACATAATTTCCTAAAAAATGTACGAGTTTACCCTCAAAGTCCCTGGAAACGTAGAACATATACTAGAATTAACTGACCCTGAATTAATTAATCAAACTTCAGCTGCTGACCTGGTCATTTCAATGACATCCTCTAGCAGAAACTCTGTCACTGGATATGTGAAGCCAGGTATGTGAATCATCGGACAGTCGCCTGGAAAGAATTTCATACAGTCATACATGGCCACTTGTCAACCACGCAAACCCATATTTGCAGCTTCCCCGCCAGTTTTATGCAACAACATCCTCTCCTTCAATAAATCTGTGTTCTTGCAGCTCAGGCCATTCATTGACAACAACTCATGGTTGCTAGTTAGTTCATGGCCATTCTTTTTGTTCCCATTAATGGGATTTTCGTAGCAAAAAGGTCTGAAAAAATAAATTTTGAACTTTCATTGCCCCTGCAAAGTTTCAAGGGCCATTATTTTATTACCCACTAAATGAAATTCATGGCCATTGAATAGATCAAATTAACAACCAATAATTCATGAGGACTCTTTATACATTATGGCCCTCATTAACAGTGCAGCCATAGTTAAGAGAATTTTAATGGTCAGACTTTGTGGATTTCCTGTCTAATTCTAAAGTTAATTTTAATTGTCATATCAACTGCTCTATTTCCAGTCATGCATATACAGAAAACATATGGGCAATTCTGTACATGCATGTACATATATGCTGGAAATTTGAGTGGTGACGTTTGAAGAAAGCATTAGCAATGACTGATTCACAACATGCAAGAGCAAAAATTAAATTAAAAACTCTTTTATCTTGTGTGAATAACTAGAGTATTAAACCAATCTCCATGTTGTTCGGGTTTTTTTTGTTATTTTTTGTTTTGTTCTGTTTGTTTGTTTGTTTGTTTTTTTTTGTGTTTAAAATCCACTCCATGCCACATGGACAAAACCAAAAGTTGACACAGTAGTCATCAATCTATTGTCACCAGCATCATCAGTCAGTCATAAGAAGGTTAGGGATTTATCTTATAACTCTTGGGTGGATATATTGTTTCAAAGACATTTTTCTCATTTTTAGCGCACAGTAATGAAAAGTTCTAAGTCATTTTGTTATTATAGGTACAAATATGTTGTTTACTTTCGTGTCTACGTAAATGACGTCAAAAATTACATATAATTACGTGCAAGGTCTAACTGACCAGTCTAACGTTCAAATAACACCTTTACTTCCATTGAGAAAGCTGGGGACATCACCGGCGAAATATCTGGATATCAGAAATATTACCACATGGATTAAAAGTCCAATATAAACTTCGATTTATGATTCATCTTGGGTGGATGTTCAACAGAGTTTGGCACGCATGGACGGATTTGTGAAAAATATCGTACCAAAGTAGTGAGAGAACATCTCCGCGTTCAGTGTAGCACTCATTAGGATAAGCTTAAGGTCTCGTCGTTTTCTGATCAAATCTTTCAAGATGATCATCAGGAAGTCCGAGTGCAAATCTCGTTCATGAATTTCATCCAGGATCACGTGGCTTGTCCTCCCCAGCAACCTGTCAGAAAACAATAATTTCTAGACACTGCGTCAACAACAGGAAATTTGAAAGTTCTTAAATCACTGCATTTTAGTTAATTTTCTTCTGCAACTTAAGTCAAACTGCTCTGAATTATAATAAAGTTGCCAGATTCATGCTGCATGTAAAAAGACGTTTCATGCACATATCAGCATACCTGCAGTTACTCAGAATATAATGGTCCTGGTCGACAGCTTTCCTCAGCATGCTCTTGGCACATTGCACTCAAAGTGCACCGAGAAAAGCTGTTGACTCAGTCCAAAATGTGTCACTGATAGAGTTAAAATGATACATTGTTTGAAACCTGCAGTATGGATTAACCCTTTCAGGCAATACTTGCCTGCAAAGCAGACCAAGTTACGTGTTACTACACTTGGTCTGCCCTTCTTTGACAGGATTTTATTTATAGTAAGGGAAACAGAACTATACTGTGACCCTCCCCATAGACTGAGACACCAATCAGGAAGTTCATCATTATCGCCTGAACCAGTAACAGCCTCTGGTCCCTAGTGTACTGAAGCCTGTTACCATAGTAACCATACTCAGCCAATTAGAAACTGAGTCACTTTTCCAATGCAGAACAGTGACCTTGTCAAAGAAGGGCAGACCCCAGCGGAGTAGACAAAATACGCAGCTTGGGTCTGCTTTGGAGGCAAAGGCAGTACAGCCTCCTTGAATAAACTTGCATTATGAATATATTCATAGTTCTGGGATCGACAAAAGATATCTTCAAGCATATTTAAAACAAAATCTCCTTACGGGTCAGATGCCAACCACTTCAGCATTATGCCTGTGGTACAGTACAAAATGGAGCCCTGCTCTCGGGACAGCTTGCTGCAGGTAGAAATGTTCAGAAATTAAGAGACGACAAAAAGACAACATTGTATCAAGCACAAATATTTGTTATACAAAGAAATGAAATGGTGTTCCCTATTAATTCTCCTGCATAGCCTTATTGCCCTGGCCACTATTATGGGACTTGATATTTTTGAGTCAAATTTAAACACAACTGCAAAAATATGGCAAAGGTTTACATGTACTTTATGACTGGATGGCTAGATTATTAGGGATGGTTCAACATTATCATCATTTTTTAATTAGTACTTAGGGTACAAAATTTCATGACCGCCCTCACTCCCCCCCAGATTAGTCCAGTGAAACCGCCCTGTACTGAACACCCTTGGGACCGGAAAAAAGTGTTCAGTATAGTGAGGTGTTCAGTATAGGGAGGTTTGATAGCATTGAAAGTATATATTTGGGACCAAGAAATGGTGTTCAATATAGAGAGGTTTTTGGTTAGAGAGGTTTTACTGTACTTTAAAAATGATTATTTCCCCCCCCCCCCCAAATCACATCATAATTGCACATAACAGGCCAAAACTGACCATCATTTTTCCATATTCAGTGAAAGTGTACAGACCCATTTAAACCCTTCCCCCTTGTGTACTGTAAGTACTAATTCAAAAATGTTGAACCATCCCTTAGGACAGTGGTCCCCCTGTAATAGAGCCCCCTTCAAAAGGCCACCCTCTCTGCACAGGCCACTTCTCCATGCCTCTAACGTGGTACTGTAACGGTGAAACCTTTCTAATTGAATACCTCCTTATAACAAACACCTCTATACTGAACACAATTTCTCGGTCCCAAATATATACAGTGTTCTCTGCAGCTCAAAATAGAGGAGAGATTTACCCTGCCTTTTTCTTTTGCTCCCTGCCCTTTTTCTTTGCTCCCTGCCTTTTTATTTTGCTCCCTGCCCTTTTTCTTTGCTCCCTGCCTTTTTCTTTTGCTCCCTGCCCTTTTTCTTTGCTCCCTGCCTTTTTCTTTTGCTCCCTGCCTTTTTCTTTTGCTCCCTGCCCTTTTTCTTTGCTCCCTGCCTTTTTCTTTTGCTCCCTGCCCTTTTTTTTCTGACATATACACCTGGTCTATACACCATGCCTTGATAAACTAGGGCATATTTGTCATATTTTCCCTAATTTTCAGTGATACAATTTGTAAGCTGAACTCACAAAAATTCTTTACCTTAACGTGGGTACAACTGTTAAGAACTTTCTGGGTTTTGCATCAAAACTATGCCCTTTTTGTACAAGTTGACCTTCGAGGTGCCCTTTTTGGTCCTTACCACATTAAAAAATGCCCTTTCTAGATGTAATTGCCCTGCCTTTATGGAAAGCTGCAGAGATCACTGATATACTTCCAATGTAAGCAAACCTCCCTATACCGAACACTTCACTATACTGAACACTTTTTTCCAAGTCCCAAGGGTGTTCAGTATAGGGAGGTTGTACTGTACACGTACTTCATTGTATTGTTCCTCTCAAGAGAGGCCATCTCTCTAATATGGCCACTTTTTGAGTGCATTTAGGGTGGCCTTATTAGAAGAAATTATGTTATCAGTGTGACAGTAACAGAATGTGTTTCCTGCTGAATGTCAAAAAATCTTCTTTTTTTTTAAATCAATTTGTTGTCACATTTGAACAAAATACATTGTGAATTCAAGCTCACTTTTCACTCAGAGCACCGTTTTTCTCCAAACTATGCCCATGTTAAATTCACTGGTGAAGTGAACGACTGTGTACAAAACCCGACCAATCAGGGGCCACTTGTTGCTTGTCACATGTCATTACATGTGTAGCTTGTGAAGTGTTGTTGATGACATAAAAGCAATGTACCATGATGCCTTTTTTCCTTCAGTCTTAGAGGTCAAAGCAAAATGGCCAATTCACTGTGGTTTGTTACCTGTCACGCGATTACATGTACAACTCGTTCCATGTCACTAACAACGTAAAACGATGCACCACCCATGTTTAAGCTCAGTCCTTGTGTTCAGGGCACAGTTAAATCTGGTTACCAACAGGGTGTAAATTTCCTTATCCAATAGGGGAGAGCAAGAACAGAAGCTTCCACTTCTCTCCTGCAGAGGGCATTTTCAGTCATTCAGGGCTACAGCTGTGTATTGTCATTACTTTTCATTGTAATTCACAGCTTAATAACTTTAAAACCGCTCACTGCAGAAACAGCAAAATTTGTGAGGTAAAATTATGTGCATAGCTGAAATGTTCACATAAATTTTATTCTTGCAGCTTTAAAAGTAGTCTTTTAATTTGAGGTTAATTTAACGTGCAATTCAATGGGAATACACATCTCTAGCCCTGAAGAATTCTGTGTATTGGATTGTGTATTCAGCAGAATAGACAGATAATTGGTAATTTTGACCTCTCCTATTGAAATTCCCATACTGAAATTAGAATAAACACTAGTTGGGAAACTTCATCATTGACTTATCGACCATGGTCTCAGCAATGCACCTACCACACCTTTGATGCATCAACAGCCCACTGCCTGAGCCTTGTTTGATAAGTAAATAATGGAGCGTCTCCACTAGCCTTTACCCTTGAAGTATAATAGTAGTAGAGTTGGCCTACTGTTCAAGACGAATCTGGTAGCCTACACTGCTTCCATTTCCACAGCGCTCATCTCTTTCGTCAGCGACACGTTCTGCCACCTTCAAGTACACATCAAATGCTCTAAAGTTGTAATTAAAAACTCCACATGCAAATGGCCAGTTTTTCTGTGCATCCAATTACCTCTTTCAGTGCTAACTGTGACTCAAATAAAACAATTTATGATGAACAGCTCTCACTTAAAAGGATGATAGATACATATTCCTTGTGAACAGACTTTTCATTCAAGTACCCGGCATGCCTATAGTTCTAGAGAATATAATCCTCCAGGTCAACAGCTTTCCTTGGTGCACTTTGGGTGCAATGCACTCAAAGTGCACCAAGGAAAGCTGTTGACTCAGTCCAAAACTTGGCACTCAAAGAGGTCAGGTTGAGATAAACACATCGCGTTCTACTTTGTTTTTCCACAATATCAGTATGTCACGCTTCAAATATTCATGCCAAATTTTGTGCTTTTGAATATTTCCTGCAGAGTGCCATACTTTAAAATTTCTATCATGTTGGCTTGCATCAATTTTTGCCAAACAAGTGCTTGCAAAAAATAAAAAAAAAAATAAAAAACAGAAGTGAATGGGAATTCCATGTGTACCTTTTTTAATAGTTTTCAACTTTTGTTTCAACTGTGAATAATGAAGCAGCATATCTGATTAAGGATGGGCACTTTTTTAAACTTGCCACATAAAGGTAAACATGCTTAAGCATAATTTATCGACAAGGACGCACAAGTATGTTCTGACGGACCTCCCTATCCTAGTCAAACTTTGGCTATAAACAGGGAGATGATTTGCAAATGAAGATTACGTTTCCTTGGTGAGACAACTACTGCTCACTGATGGTCTCCAACTGGCCAAGATGATGAAAATTCAAACAATTCAAAATTCAAAAATTCTTTCGTGTTGACGGGAGCGATATCATAAGTGACTTCTGCTGCGTGATATCTTCCTGTAAAGCTTGACTTCAGCAGCATATGTCCCATTGGATTTCACTGGGTGCACTGCAACAACTGGTTGTCCCCCAGCTGCCCTGTTGCATCATGTGGCATGACAAAACTACCCAATTACATGCGAAAAAATATTCAAATTCTCCTGTTCATCCAAACTTAAAATCCCCCACAAGAAGACATCATGTCCATCCCACTTATGTTCTTGCCAACCATTAACGCCTCTATACACCCATTTGTGTGTAGAATTTCTAAAAATATCTCTGAGCCAGACAGACCTATACAAAGTTTTGCACAGCCTTTGTATGGTCAGTATGCATAGAAACAGCGCTAGTTCACAGCTCTCAGATTTTTAATTAATATTTGCACGAAGTATGTATTTTCACTGTTTTCCCCTGATTCCACCTTAAATTTCCAGGGCATCTGAATGTTTTGACACCAAAGTATGATAGTCACGTTTTTTTGTCGTGTTGCATGAACCTTTCACACATAATGTTGACTTTCCACACAGTTACCATGGCAACAGATGTATATAGACCAACTGTTTTCTGGCCACATTCTTATACATGCTGACCCAGCACACGGTTGTCACAGCATATATCCCTATAGAGACAGACACAGCCTGGATATGTTGAAAGCTGTCTTGTTGATGCATGACAAACCAGGTTTATGGATGACGAGTAAGCGGTCTGATACATGGCAAAATCCGGCTGATAGATGAAGTATCAGGCCGATAAACTACTGTGTCATAAATTTAGCCGGCTGATAGATTACCCGTACAACAAAGTAGGCTTACAAATACAATATAGATGGTCAACATGTCAATTTGTACATGTACATGTGCGAGCACACAACTCACACTGCACCACAAAGTGTGATGACGTGCGTCAATTCATTTGGGCCATTTCACGTTCTTTTCTCACAAGACCCTGAGCGTCACTCACTAGACCTAGACCTATATCACTTTAGCCCCAGCTCATATATTCAATTTGTTTGGATAGCACAAATAAATACAGTAGTTGTGTTTATTGACTTATTTGCATCATATTGGTGATATATCAGTTATCACATGCTTGATCGTATGGCCTGAGCTTTGCTCGGGCCCATAGATAATCAAACATGTCGTAACCAATATGTGTGTGTGTGTGTGTACATGTATATGTATATGTATATATATGTATGTATATATATATATATATATATATATATATATATATATATATATATATATATATATATTATGTATATATGTGTATATATATACATATATATATTTTTTTTATATTTATATAATTATATATGTGTGTGTGTGTGTGTGTGTGTGCATATACAAGGTCTGTACAAAATTGTTTCAGATCTGGAGGTTGCTTAATGAACTTTGTTGACTGATTAATTGATTAATGAAAGTAATTTGGCTCACAAAACAATGCCTAGCACACCAAGAAGATATCACCCAAACAAAATTATGCAGATGATTTCGAGATGCTTAACTACTTTTGTTCATTGATTAATTAATAAAGAAAGTTGTCAGCCAATTAAATTTAATCTTATGCAAATCTCCTGCTTACGATCTACCAACCCTGAAAATATTAAAGCACCTATAGTTCCAAAGATATGGCCCAACAAAAATTATTTCTGTTCTGGCAGTTGCCTAATGAAATATTTTAATTAATTAATTACTATAAGCAATTAGGCACACCTGCTACCTATAATCTACCGACTCCATAAATTTCCGAGGGCTAGCATGTACAGTTTGGAAGATATGGCCTGAACAAAATTTGTTCTGGACGGACAAAAGGACACATTGATGGCCCTCATTACCATATACCCCCACTTTGTGGGCGGGGTATAAAAAGTATTATTGTGTGTGTCCTCTCCAATCGTGTGCGTGAAATTTTCTTTTTTTATTTCGATTAAAGTATTATATGTTTTTGAGTTGTGACTTCGTTAGATTTAATCTGCCAAACTCTTTGTGAGTTTCGTATTCCTGAATAGGGTCTACTCAGGAAAATTCAGGACTATTTATCCTTCAGTAAAAATTTGATCATACAGAAGTTGAAACCACTGATGCAGATGACATTTGACCCCCAGCCAGTGATGGCCAGTTTAAGGGAGAATGGGTCAAGGCACACAAGTTTGATCATTACCGAGGGATAAAATTTCAAAAGCCAAGTACCAAATTCACGATTATATGGCTGAGGGCAAATGGTAATTTCCAGCCCTGCCACGCATTAAGAAAGAACATTCATCTAGAGGGACTTGGGACAACTTCCCTGGACCTACTACATGTATTAACCTTTTGGATCCCCCTCATGCTGTAAATTTCTAAGATGAATAAGGTTACTGTCATTTTAAATCTGGGATGAATGGGTTAAAATCTTGTCACTCTCTGGACATATTTTATTGTATATTCAGTTGACCCTTTCCCCTTTGAATTGACACCTGAGTCAACAATTTTCCTTGGCATGAGTTGGGCACTTAGTGCCCAACTCACGCCATGGAAAGTTGTTAACCTGCGGCATGTGATCTTGATAGGGATCATCTACAACTCTCAGTCAAAATTGTTTTTCCTTACTGTTGAAATAAATTGAAAACACTGAAGCAGATCACATTTGAACACCAGCCGGTTTTGGCCGGTTTAAGGGGGAAAGGGTTAAGAGTTACATGTGGGCAGTACATCAAAATCTCACAAACACCACTCGTAGGCATGAACAAATTGTGGTCTCTCAAGACAGGTGGTCTTTGGTAGGAGGAACAATTAAGATGAAAAGTACAAAGCAACATATCCTGAAAAGGCGGTCTTTCAAGGCAGGTGGTCTCTCATCAGAGTGGTCCTTCTAGACACGGGCCACGGTTGCCAGGTTTCTCTTTATAAAAATGCTTTTACTTGACTACAACTTGCCACATATGAAGTAGCGAGTTGCTTGACCAAGTCATGTTCCAGCTATGTGGGGTTAAAACTTACAGATATTGCACTGATCCTCCGTGGCTGGGTGCAAACCACACGGCATCTTGACCCCTCACCCCGCAAAATGAAGTCGTCCAGAATGAACTGAGATACCTGCAAAGGGAATCAGGTGACTTTCATTCACACATATTTAAATGCAAAACTGACAAAATGGGCACGTTAAACACCTCTTGCAAAACGATCTTGTTGAATAGACAATATTAGAGGTGAGGCTGGTTCATGTGTATCTCTTATTCTCTGTGCACACAGGGGGTTTGAACACTTGATGTGGTCCAAGTTTTAACTGTAATCCACTGGCTAGTTTGCCTGCTTGCAGACAGGTGGAAGTTTCTCCCTTACATGTACAGTTATCCCTGTCTTGAGAGCCAACCCCTAGGGCAGGTCAAAATGTGGTCTCTCAAAACAGGTGGTCTTTCATTAGAGGTATAATAACATGGACAAGATAGCACAGCTTTCTGAGAGAACGGTCTTAAAAAGATATGTGGTCTCTCATTGGAGGGGTCTCTCAAGACAAGTACCACTGTATTTCTAACACTTTTTTTTTTTCTTTTTTTTTTTTTTTTTTTAACACTGATTGATCAAAATGTAAAAAAATGCACGTTCCATGAAGGACTCTCATCCTACAAAGACAGGCTTACTTTAACAAAGTCCAAGTAGACTGTCCTGGCCTGTCAAGAATTGATGCAAACTCCCCCACCTTTGTCATGGGGTGTAACACGTTTATAAATTCATATTTACACCTTCTGCTTTTCGGCTGACATTCTCCCATTGAGAACAGACCTGAAAATTGTCTCCTTTAGCTGCTGCTCAAAAATGGATGACATCATCTTCTCACATAATGTAAAATATTTTATTCACCCTTGCATCAATTTTGTAACATCTCTGTTCTGGAGAATTTGTTTTACAGTCTCTTAATTTCTCTTGTCACAAAAGATATTGTATGCTAAATATCTATAATCAAACAAACACATTAACGTGAAAACATATTATGAGCATGAGATGAACCTTTAGGCCTACGTGTGTCATTCAGCAGAACCTCCCAGTCTCATCCAAGAAATTGATACAAACACATTTGTGGAGGCCATTACAATTCCACACCTGTCACATAAATTCCCAAACTATGCTTTTACTCTCCATGGAAATTTACCATCCGTCCCTATCAGAGACACACATGCTCTGGATATAAATTAACTTCACTGCCTGGATGCCCATCGCTGCTTCCTCCCGCAGTTTTTACACAGGTCTTCAATCAAAAATATCTTATTGAGTACGACGCGGGCCCAGCATGACCGTAACTAATGCTCATTCTGTTGAATGGCCATATATTCACGCAGGCGGAAATCCTCCACGGAAACAGTTCCAGTGATGAATGCCAGCCCATGCATGCGCAACATAGTAGCGGCAGCAGATTCGAATGCCTCGCTGATTTTGTATTGCACCGTTGAACAAGAGACACGCTTCAGCTGTGTACAAGCATCAGTGATCCACTCTGCTGGTCAAATGTACACTGATGTGTTTCTCACCTATAGATGTCTCTTTTCAAGGGGCCCAGTCAGCTCTCCCACTTTTTAGCAAGAGAATTCCTGTTTTTCAAAGAAATCCTGTAAAACCCCTGTCTAAAGACAAATTTCCCATGGAACAAAAAATAAAAAAGGAAAAAAAAAGTGCTTACATCTCCAAGTTTTAGTTCCCAAAATGTACTCGCATTCACAAATTTAACGACAAATTCACAAACATTTGAAACTTTAGCTTTGAAAATGCACCAAAAGAACCTATCTTAACCCAAAATTGATTTCACAAATTTTTGCTTAGTTCACCAATTATAACATGTATAAGGCACACTTTAATGTAAGTATGTCCTCAATCAGTTGGAAGGCAGCGTGACCTTGTACCTCTCTCTTACAAACAGACTGGTCGAGAACATCTCTCTCTTTGGTTTGAGCCCCAGTTGGGGCCTCTTTGTGTTTGGGACCGATTTATTTGTACGTATAGGAATGTATGGAAACTGAATACAACGTCACAATAGAAAGGACTTTGAAGCATTGAAGCTTTTGTCTTGTGTGAAGGGGTTAAAAAGATTTCCCATACTGGCATACTGGCAATTTTATTTCACTGTATACTTCAAGCCCCTCAAAGTTTGTTTTCTACGTGTTGCACCAGTCATTATTTCTATCCCCCCCTCCCCCCCCATTTTCCGAACATTGCACTAGGGGTAAGGTTATCACCTGTACTGGCATAGTGGGGACCCCCTTTACACCCCTTCTAATGTGGTAATACTTTACACATAAATTTTGGCTTTGTGGTGTCCATGGCTTGGAGGAACTAAGTTAGTGTCCACATAAATTGTATTTCCACCAGTTTAAATTTCAAATTTTCACAGTTTTTGTATCTTTGACATTTGACGGTTGTTTCAAGTTCACCATTTTTAGTGGACTTATTCCTATTCAAACAATGTTAAAATACTCTTTCACTGTGTTTTTGCTTTCATAGTTTTGTGCCAACAATGAAATGAGGAAAGATAAGAAGATACAGCACACCTTAGGCAGGAAAAAGTGGTCTGATCTTGCCGGAGGTCTTTCAAATGCAGATATATTTTTGCAATGAGAAAATATAGTAAATTATCGTAAAAAGCCTTCTGTAAAATTCATGCCGTGTCCCACGGGTTTTTTTTTGGTGGCAAGTGCCAATCTTTGGAGCTAAGTCTAGTATGAATATATTACAGTGGCCCCCCTCTAATAAGGCCCTCTCATGAGAGGCCACCCTCTCTAAAAAGACCACTTCTCCATGCCACAAAAGTGGTATTCCCATTGTATTGTCCCTCTCCAGAGACCACCCCTCTAATGTGGCCACTTTTTTGCAGCATTGGGATGGCTTTATAAGGGGCCACTGTAGTCCTTTTTTTTGATAGACCATGCCAAGGGCAAGTTTTGTCCAAGTGGTCACTTAAAGCAGGTGGTCTCTCATTGGAGGTAAAACAAGTTAACAGTAAACTTACGGACTGATTGAATGTTAAGTATGAAATACAGGTGGTCTCTCAATATTGGGGGACTACTGTACAAATAAATCAAAGTGTAGCATACAGGCTTCCTAGGTGTTGGAAACAGTCATATATATGTAGTTCTGGTGATTAAGTTCATCTGAAACAGCAATCTATTCAATTATGCAAATGAGTAATCCTGACAACATACCAAACAGGGGCCAGTGTGAGAACTTCACTGTAGTTCCTCAGAATCCCACCAGGGCACCCTAGTCAGGGAAGACATTATTTTCCGCACTTCCAAAGATTTACAATGTTCATATAGTAGCGTGTTAAAATCGGTCATCTTTATGTTGAACCTCCACAAAGTGAGGCCTTATAAGTGCAACTTTAACCGTTGAACCCTAGGTAAAGCTTAAACTAACTGCATTGAAATCGGTCATCCATGTTCTATACATTTTCTTCTTCATGTACTGTAGCTATACCTGCAAATTAACCCGTTCAGTACAATTAACTCTTTCAGTACCAACAGCAAATAAAGCTGAATTAATTGAAATGAACTGCCCCAAGTTATAAGAAGGGTGCTAAATACAGGTTCCTTGTAAAAAGACCTTTCATTCAACTACCAACATGCCTGTAGTTAAAAGGAACAGTACAGTCCAAGACAACAGCTTTCCTCAGCAAAGCCCAATGAAGAAAGCTGTTGACTCTGTCCAAAATGTGGTATTGAATGAGGGAAGCCACTGCCACAAGAGACCACTTGACAGCAGATACCATGGTCCTGTCTGAATTATATAACATGTCCATCAATGAGAATATATGCATGTGAACCACGTATACGTCAAAGTCAAGCCAGCACTCCTGGCCAAAGATCACATCAATATTAAACTACTGGCACATGCATTTCATTCTCTCGAACTGTTTGCTACCAATCAAGGGAAATTTTCTCTTATTTCTAAATGTAATTCCAAAAGAAGATACAGCGTGATCACTGAAGTTGCCCCAACATGTCTGCAAAGTAAAACCTTGGTTGTACATGTTCATTCATATCAGGCCAGGGGTCAACTTGGGTATTTACACATGGAAGTGGTACCCAAGTCCAACAGTCTGCAGAATTGGTCTATGATGAATCCCAGAGTTTCATGTAGAGAATTACTGGCATACTCTGTCTTCTTTCCTTGCCTTTCCTACTCATATAAATTTTACAAAATTCTTCTTCTTTCTTACTTTCTCTCTCTTTTTTTTTTTGTTTTCTTCCCTTCCTTTCTCTTTCTTTGTTCCTTCCCCCTCCTTCCTTCTTTCTTTCCTTTTTTCTTTATTCCTTTCCTTTCCTTATAAAAGATGCACTCCTTTTTAGGTTGTGGTCAAAATATACTTAACATATATATATATATATGTACACAGTTGTATCACATACCTCTCTCGAAGAGACCTACGGAAACACCACAGAAGTGCTCCTGACAGTAGACACACCAAGAACCAATATACCTGACTGATTACTGTAAATTGCTTTATTTTCGCGTGTATAAATTTTCACGGTTTGTGTATTTTTGACATCTCACTGTAGTCTTAATTTCACTGTTTTGGACACAATCCCCATTCAAACAATGTTAAAATACTATTTCAATGTGTTTTTATTTTCAGGGTTTTGTGCCATCAGCGATATAGGCGAAAATAAGAATACAGCGAAATTAAAGCAATTTACAGTACATGTTTGTTAGACTGATAGGCCAGAAAAGAAGTTTCTTCAGGAGACTACATGTATTTATAAAGATTCCACATGTTTGTACATGTCATTATCTTGACAACTTCTTAATTTTTCAGCGAGAACAGTCACAGAAAGCAAAACATTAGCCAACAAAAAACCCAGAAAATTCCACCCTTAACTTATTATTTGATTTACATTGATTTCAGGGAAATTGGTTGATTTATTTTTGAGCAGAACTATTTCAAAATTAGCACATCTCTAGCAAAGAATGTTTGTTAGATATTTTCACTCAAACCTGGTCCAGCCTTTTTGCTGGCTGTGTGTCGTGTATGTGACACATACTCTGGTTGTTATTATTGTTATCAGTTAAATATTTCTTTGTCATAGAATTGGCTATTGGGGGAAGCAGCACCTGAACGCTTTGATACATGAAACAAAGTCCTTTCTTAACCTCAACTTGCAGCCACGACATGGGTGAATCATGATTGTTATCCGAACGCCATGCTTAATGACCATGTGAGCAAAAACAAACTAAAACTTCAAGAACCCTTAATGGTAACTTGTGACCCATTTTTAGATTATGTTTTTTAATGAGACTAAAAATTCTCTGTGTGAAACTACCTGGCACAATGGAAAGGGTGCTGGTACATTTTACCAAAGAGGGTAAAAATCAATTGAAAGTCTGTCAAGTTCAAGGCAGTTTCAAGTATGCGTTCGCCACCTTAAATTTACCCTGGACTTAAATATAGAGACCACCTGCCACGTGTAACCTCACCCTCTGCCATAGCACAAGAAAATGGGACAAGGGACATTACTATGGAATCCCCCTATTAAGACCACCTAAAAGACTGAAAAAAAGTGGCCTTAATAGGGGAGTGGTCTTAATAGGGAGTATTATTTAATTAAGGATAAACCAAAATGGGACTGTGAAATGATCTTTATATAGGAAGGGTCTCTTAATGGAGGTGGTCTTAATTGGAGACTCTACAGTACATCAACATGTTAACCCTCTAAGTGCCACTCATGTCTAAAGTCGATCAACTAAATTCAAACTAGTCTGAATCATCTTCGGGATCTCAGATTTGTATTCCTGGTAAAAAGACCTTTCATTAAGGTATCAGCATGTCTCTAGTTCCAAAGAAATTGTCCCAGGACAACACCTGTTCTCGGTGCGCATCGTGTCTAATGCGTGCCGAGAAAAGCTGTTGACTCAGTCCAAAATTTGGCTCTTAAAGAGTTAAAATGATGGAATGGTAAATTGTTTGCAGTGCTCTGAAGCAGTAACTAGTGTGACACCTGACAGCGACAGCCTGACCCTATGATGTTTGCGTTTTCATCATGGCTACAAACAGAGACACCTGCATCCCACGATACCTTTTGCTTTCAAATTGTGAATGCACCCTTCCGAAAACTGAGAACTCAGAGAGAGCTCATCTTGCTGTGCAAGGCCAAATCCCATGGGATTTTTTAATTTTGTCTGATAGTAAATAATTTCATTGCTATGCCATGACCCCAACCCAACGCTGACAAGAAAGAAATTAACTTTGAGACCAGAACAAGGTTTCCAGGAAGTGGCCAATATCACCCCATTGATTAGCAGCAGTTTGAACATCAAAGCACACATTTCTGCCCTAGGTTTGCCTTGAATCCCTCTGTGATGAGTCAAACCTATTTCTTGAATATCAAAACCATCATGAAATGTTTTTACATGGAATATCATATTCTTGTGTACAGCGTACTCTGCAGCAAACCTTCAAAATTTTAATATCTTGCTGTCGGTATTATTATTACTTCTCTTTATTATATTTTCTTGCTATATGTATATATACATATCATATGTCCCTGCTTACTCTTAGTTATAGGTCTGTGACCATTTTGATTGATGAGGTATATATTTTCAACAAGTTAATGAGTATTGCAGAGCAATACATAGTCCCCCGCTCGTCGCCCATGAGGTTGAATGGACTAGACGAAAAGGGTTGAAATGAATGGACTAGTGTCAAGTTCACATCCCTCATTTCCAAGTAACCTCTACTTTGGTTTGGTGCCACAGAAGCTGTTCAGTTTTGCAAACAACATGATACAGGGTGACATGAAAATTAATCAATGCATTCTAATATATTATCAGAACTACTTTTCTTCTAACCTAGTGACCCACTTTTGCCATGTGACGACAGCAATGCCCCAGGAACTATGCAAGCAACATTTTGGTAGCTGTAGGTGTTATGGTATTTGAAATATGGCCTGGACAAGGATTTACACGGAGTTTATACTGTGACCTACATATCTGACCTAGTGACCTATTTTTGCTCATAACACATTTTCAAGTCACAATGAATTAACAGGTAAAATTTCTTTACAAGAAGTCAAAAGTAACACAAAATTATAGTCAGGACGTGAAAATACTGAACATTTACAAATCACTGTGACCCACATATTTGACCTGGTGACCTAGTTTTGCTTTATGGCACATTCTTAGATTAAGCTTCACATTTGTGTAAAATTTCATTAATCTAAGTAAAAGGACAAAAAAGTTATGGCCCGGACAAGATTTTGAATGGATTTCACAGTGACCTAGATATTTGACCTAGTGACCTACTTTTGCCATGTGACACAACAACTCCCCAGGTAGTATTAAAATAATAAATTTGGTAGCTGTAGGTATTATAGTAAGGGAAATATGGCATGGACAAGGTTTTACATGGAGTTTACACTGTGACCTAGATATTTGACCTAGTGACCTAGTTTTGCGTCGTGACACACTTTTAGGTCACAATACATTATCAGTAAAATTTTATAACAAGAAGTCAAAATTTTTTAAGAATTACAGTAAGGACATGAAAATACTGTACATTTATGTATTACTGTGACAAAAATATTTGACCTAGTAACCTAATTTTACTTTACGACACATTTCCATGTTAAGTTTCACATTTGTGTAAAATTTCATTAATCTAAGTAAAAGGACAAAAATGTTATGGCCCCGACAAGTTTTTACATGGATTTCACATTGTGACCTAGATTTTGAAGCTAGTGACCTACTTTTGCTATGCTACACTCCAGCACCCCAAGAAGTATTCACATAACAAAGTTAGTAGCTGTAGGTATTATGGTATAAGAAATTTGGTGCTGACAAGGTTTTACACAGAATTTTATACTGTGACCTATATATTTGACCTAGTGACCTAATTTCCCCTCATGACAACATTTTGGGTCAAGGTACATTATCATGTAAAATTTCATCAAAAGATGTCCAAAAGTTAAAAAAATTACAGTCTGGACCTGAAAATTCTGTATATTTACATATCGTGGTGACCCAAATATTTGACCTAGTGACCTAGTTTTGCTTTATGACACTTTCTTAGACTAAGCTTCACATTTGTGTAACATTTCATGACTCTAAGTAAAAGGACAAAAAAGTTATGGCCCGGAGAAGATTTTTCATACATATGTATTCTGTGACCCAGATATTTGACCTAGTGACCTACCTTTGGCACACGATACACCTCTATCCTAGGAAGTACAAACACATTAAATTTGGTAGCTGTGGGTGTTATGGTGTTGGAAACATGGCCCGGAGAAGCTTCGGACGGACAGACTGACGGACGGACGGACGAGGTGCAAACCTATAGTCCCCCACCAAGTGGGCGGGGGACTAATAACAGCTCTTCAGCCACAGTCACTCTCGTAAACGCTTGAAAGTGTCACTGTATGTATGTACCGATTGACAAGATGCTAATGTTTCAAGAGCATGCATGTTTTGATTTCCACCTTTAGCCTGTTTTCAGAGCATGCATGCACAGCAACCAAACACAACATTATCTACTGTAAATTGCTTTAATTTCGCTGTATTCTTATTTTCGATTATTTAGCTGATGGCACAAAACCGTGAAAATAAAAACAGTGAAATAGTATTTTAACATTGTTTGAATGGGAATTATGTCCAAAACAGAGAAATTAAGAGTACAGTGAAATGTCAAAAATACAAAAACCGTGAAAATTTATACACGCGGAAATAAAGCAATTTACAGTACCTTGAATGTCATGTAAGGCATGCTTCAGTTGGATTAAATGTATATGCGGCTGTTACCCAATAGCGGCACTGGTATGCATATGTGGTGCTTGCAGCCGTAGCAGACAATGAGAACTGAAGAGGAAATCAATGGACTTTTACCTGTGTAGTCTTTCCACATCCAGTTTCACCGCTGATCACAACAACTTGGTTCTCCTTTATTGTGTCCATGATTTCCTGAAAACAAGAAAACATTTCATATCCAATGTACATGCAGGTCAGTACATGTACATGTACGTAACTCATTCAGTGTCAATCACATCTACAGTTGATATACTTAAGTCAAACTAGTCTGAATTATCATTAGAATCCCAGATTCCTATTCCTCATAAAAAGACCTTTCATTCAAGTACCAATATGCTTATAGTTCCAGACAGAATACCACAGGTCAACACTTTTTTCGGCATGAAGAGAAAAGCTGTTGACTCAGTCCAAAATTTGGCACTTTAAGAGTTAAACCAGAGAAATTCTAGACTTCCCAAATCTGTATCCAAAATACAAATAATATAGACATAAATAACAAAAAGTTTCTGTCATGGCCCCTTATATTCATCTTATACTATTTTAGCCATTTACACACTTCCTTTAGCCAAATTCCAGAAAGATTAGCATTTGGCTCATTGGCTAATGGTTTGAGCAGTCCCTGTTAAACTGACATTCGGCTTTATATTGAAAGTCCAAAAGCACAACAAACTAGGTAGAGATATGATCAGATATCATCAGAGATCGCTATGAACAAACCCCTCCCCCCCCCCCACACCTGCAAACCCATTTTTGCCCCAACCTTGACTCCTTAAATTCAACGTTGATATACATTTTAAAAGTATATGAATGTATGTTTGATATACCTATTAGTTTAGCAGAAGAATTGAACCAAAATGGTAATCTACTTATTTTTTGAACATCCATACATATATCATCTTGACCTTAGAGGGTTTTTTTTGCATATATATTTCGTGTAAATAAAAAAGCACCTTCAGCAATGTACAATGAGTGTAGAAGTAAACTTCTCACAAAATGGTTATACAGTAGTCCCTCCTTTGAAAGACCACTCCTTTGGGAGACCACCTCCTTTGGGAGACCACCTCCTTTGAGAGACCACAGTTGTCAGGTCTTTCTGTAGTACTTTTCGTGTTATTTATACCTCCTTTGAGGGACCACCTGCTTTATGTGACCGCCTTTCGGGTGGCACTAGGGGCGGTCTCTCAAAGGAGGGACTACTGTACATGTATGTACAGTGGAACCTCATTAATACCATGAATATGGACCTCATTAATTTGACCACTTCTCCTGAAACAGAATTGTTCACTTCAAGTAATAGTGATTTTGTAATCCAGATGCTTCATTAATCTGAACAGTTTACTGCAGTACAAAGGTGTTTGGATTAATGAGGTTCCACAGTAATAGCATTTCAAGTTACTGAAGAAGATGTGCTTCTGTATAAGTAGGCCCTGACCATGGCAGGGTGTGTGTGGGAGTGGTGAATGATGCACGTATACATGGATCTGTTGTCTCACTTCAGTGTATACATCGAGTAATGTCATCTTGGGAAAACAGGCACCTCTGAGGTTTTATAACCACAAAATTAGCCAAGACGTGGGCGTGGGATACAAAAAAATCTTTTTCTTTGACAAGCCTTATGACCTTAAGCTCCAGTGTAAATTGGAAAAAAAATGAATAAATAAAAGCTGTGCTATGAGCCAGGCAATTCAAAACAGCACAGTAATTTGCTATTCCATCAATATTTTTAATTCATGAGTCAAAATTTGTTTTTCATTAGTAGGTCACAATTTGAGAAAAGTAGGATGCTAATGACATATATCTCGCAAAGTATTAACATGGGTACAATAACCTCTCGTTACAATATATTAAAAGGCTTGAATTTATGTGACTAAGGCGATACCTGCGATTTTTCAATTGAATGACCACATGACTTTAACCTTCAAATTTCTTGGAAATAATATGAATGGGATGTATTCATATTTAAATGCAGTACTACTCTAGCACCTATTGAGCATAAAAGGAAGCCACCTGCATGAGGGCAGATCCATGTATTTAGCATTGTCAACAGTACATGTACTTTCTCAACAAAATAAACAACACAAACACAGAGAATTCTTTAAAAAATGTAGTAATATATATTTGAAACATAAAGGATGCCTAAATTGAGTAGAAATTGGCTCTCTTTCAGTTGAAAAGATGTCATTTATGGATGTTTATGTAGTATATAGTACAAATCTGCCCTGATCATGGTGGAAGCATCAGTCCGTTACCCCAGCAACACAGGAAGTGAGCAGGATCGCAGTTAAATAATAATGTCTCTTATTATATAAAAAAAAAGCTGGCTTCAGTCAAGCGATCTGCAGTACTGAACAAAATACAAATCTGAATTATGGGCTAAGAGTTGTTTGATCATGGGTTGGATAGGTGGGTGGTGGGTTTCCGGTGTGCACGCACCCCTATACTCTCCTCCTCGGGTGCCATTTCTGGCCAGCTGAAAGAATTGGGAGCTCTGTTTACTTCCATCCAGAGAAACTGATTTAGTGCTGTGCGCACGACCTCTACTAGCGATTCTACTCTCTTCCGAGATAGGGAAAGCTTATACGTGACCTGCAAATCCTCGAAGAATTGTGGAAGTAGGGCTGGTCTTGGCTTGAAACCAATCTTGTCCCCAAGATGGCATCTGGCTGGTTGAATCACAGACAGAGGGAAGGCAGTGGCACAGAGGCAATCACTGCTTGGATGTGTGCTGTGGGTGTGGAGCCATAGACTGCTTCTCCTTCTCCCTTCGTTGGGGAGCCTACGTGGAAGGCCAGACAGCATCCGGCTTTTTGCAGATGCATGCTACATCCCATCACATAAACCGGTTGGAACTGGAGGCAATATGCTTAGTGCTACTCCACTTCCTTGACCTAGCGGAGCACAAACATGTTCTCATTATGGGCCACTACAGGACCATGTTTGGATATCTCAACTGGCAGGGCGGGATGCGCTCCCAACAGCTGACAGAGTTAGCTAGACGTGTCACCTGATAGCGCTCTGATGAACACAACAACCGCCAGGTGCAGATCCAGGATTTGTCGGCGGGGGGGGGGGGGGGGGAGCTGAACATAGCAAGGCCCAGGCCCCCGGCGGGTCCAGGGCAGAGCCCTGGCGGGGGGGTTAAGGGGGTGGAGACCCCCGAAGCTCCAGGGTTTTAATGCATTTAAAGGGGCATAAACTGCTTTTTTCTGTCAATAAAATACAGTGGCTCCCCTCTTACAAGGCACCCAAAATGCAGCCTAAAAGTGGCCTTGTAAGAGGGGTGGCCCCTTCTGGAGGGGGAATATATATATTAAAATGTTACACTATCTGCATAAGAATGGTGATTTTTCAAGAGGAGTGGCCTCTGGTGAGAGGGGCCTTATACAGGGGACCACTGTAAGAGATATGATGTCTGGTTTATCTTCATTTGGGATGTCAGTGTCCCATAATAAACCTTTGATAACCATTACAAAGGGTTTTATTTTCCAAAGCTTCCATCTGCTGTTCAATTGTCATTGGAATTCACAAATTCTCCAGAACAGGAAACTATGTGTAGTTACCATGGTAATATATTTGAAAGTTATGTGACACTTGTCAAATGAATTTGAGCCCATAAAAAACAAGGAGGACACATGAAGTGACCAACATTTATGAACATGTGTAACTATAAAACATTGAAGCCTGCAGCTGTAAACTGGAATAATTTTACAATTAGATCACAATTCAGGCAGCACCACACAACTACTTGAATGACAAAAATGCAATAAATCAAATAACTAATAAAACTACAAAATTAGAGGAATGTTTTGAACTATATTCATAATGCCACAATATATGTTTTAGAGCTTGATTTCACAAATCAGCTAAAGTAAATATAATACATAATCTCAGTACAAATTGTCAATCAGCACCATCTGATCACTTAATATTTAAAATGATCTGTCTGAAATCAGAATAGTCCGAGTTGCACTGAGTAAGACACAAATCCACAATGTGGATGAGGATTTACAAATCACTTATCACATTCAGTCAGTACCACTGAAGATACATCTAAATACTTCTAATCATTAACTAACTAGAAAACTAAGCCTCTGAAAAATTACTTCAATTGTTCTAAGGAAGTCAAAATATATTACTATGCTACAAATCCACAATACAGGATATGATTAACCATGAGCAAATTAAACTAATTCCTCTCAGAGGAATGTCTCCAATATCACAAGTTTTAGAAAAACATATGTGCTTTTTGAATTCACAAATGTGTAAAAAGTATAAATCTTCAGTCAGCAGCAAAAGTAATACTAAATAGTCATGAAATCATTTACCTATCACCTTGCTTATTAGAGGAAACTAGACTGAGGTAACTCTGCTGAAAGAACCAATACAAACTGCAGATACGTATATCCATCGTGCAGTTCTGTTTGCTGCTTCATTTAGTTACTTATCTCCAAAAACACAGTCAAAACAGTTGTAAGAAATAATGTCTTTCTATCTATTTATTGGACGCACATGTAAATTCCCAAGTTTAAATGGCAAACTTTCCCGCACTTATGACGTCAAACCGGAAATTTACAATGCATGGTGGGAAGTAAAATCGCCTGGCTCCTTGCGATTCGCTACTCTGGCTTATGCATTCACGTTGGGAACCAGTCTTCCTGCACCCGACGGAGGGCGCTGCAGTATTTGTTGTTGTTTTTGTGCCTGTCAGCCTGAGGTTCTTTGACACCACATTGATTAATCGACTCTGTGTCTTTGAAATTTGGTGATTCGGAAAGCTCAGACCAAAGATGTAATGGGTAACCCCCCTACGCTTTCTCGTGTGACCGGAGATGACCAACAATTTTTGGAGGCGCCAGAATTTTTTTTCTTTTAAGTTTCTTTTTTTTTCCGATTTTTTTTTTTAGGGGGGAGGGGGAGCGCGCGCTCCCGGCGCTCCCTCCCCCCTAAATCCGCGCCTGACCGCACTCACATGAGGCACGTCCTGGGCCTACAAATTGTCCTGTCTGACCAACTCTCAAGAGGTCAGCCTGAAGGGATGTAGAGGTCGCTCCAACTATGGGTCGTTCGGGTCATGTGGGGTACCCCACACTTTGATCTGTTCGAGACAGGTGCAAATGCAAAACTTCCAGTTTATGTATGTTTTGTGACCATGGAACGGCCAGGTCTCGAACCAGCAACCAGTGTCGCCTGGCAATGGAACCCTAGGCCCTAGCAGTGGATGCTTGCACCATTGAATGGAGCAACCTTTGGGCTTATGCCTTTCAACCTCCACAGATCCTCCAAAGGGTCCTGCCAAAGGTACGATCCCATGACTTTAGTCTGATCCTATATATAGTCGCCCAATGGCCCAGAATGGATTGGTCCCTGGACCTTCTGGAATTAAGCATCAAGCCGCTGTTACATGAACCGGCATAGCCAAAACCTCTGGCTCAACTGTGTTCCATAAGAACCCTCAAGTGCTTAACCTCTAGGCTTGATGGTTGTTGCACAGTACATCTGTAACAGAGGTTTCTCGCAATCGGGCAGCAGATAGAATTGCCAGAGGGGGGCTTTGAGGCTGTTTTTCTAGCGGTTTACTCGGCAGGATGGGAAGTGTTTTCAGACTGGTGCATCGGACGGAGAAACCACCGGCGGGCTCCATGTACCGCAGACTTTGCAGAATCCCTGCTGTAACAATGGGAGGTCCTCGGTAAGAGCATGAAAATCATGGAGCGGTTTCGGTCTACCACCTCCTCAATCCTGGCGAATGTCCGAGACGTTGGCATAGGGAGTGATCTTTGTCCTGCTGCATGGTCTTAGTCATACTGAACAGGTGGCTTTTGAGTGTCCAGAGGACCCCTGCAGGGTGGACCTCAAGTACTACATGTGTTGAAAACTTGTTTTCTCTTACCACTTGCTTCTGGGGCCAGAAGAAGTGAAATCCACTCTCTCGCACATGACCAAATCCAATGGTCATATGACCACTCCCAGGTGACCCTGAGACCTCACTTGACCTTCCTTGCAAAGAACCAAGTGGCTCCAGATCCATTTATGGCCTTTAGGGATTTTACCATTTATGCCATGGATATGGATCTACCCATGGAGGAAAGAGCCTTGTGCCAGGCGAAACCTCTGACTTGGTATCTCTAGCACACACACGATGCCAGGGGTCAGATGTCCCCCTCCGCCTTCATTTTGCCCCTGGATTAGTCTGGAAAGGAGCACGTCTGCCAAAATACGATCCCATCATGGATTAAGCAGACCATCCTGAAGGCCGACCGCAATGTTTTGGACCGGCCTTGGGCCTTGAAGCAGGTCTCAGCAAGAGCTCATGAGCTGTGAGCCTTTATAAATGCCTCCTGGTGAGCCCTAAGGAATGTCACTGTTGTCGATATCCTCCAGCCTTGCCGCTGGTGAATGTCTATGAGTTACATCGAACACTACCTGTGCGACTTGATTATGCTGGAGGAGGGCATTTATGCCTTTGCTGGCGTAGAAGGCTCCTTTGTATAGGTTCCTGATACTTGTCCATTAGACTTCCCTTGTCCCCTAAGGGCAGCCACCAAGTTCCAGTTTATGGTACACTCAGGTTTAGAAGGGGATGCAGTCTATAGGTTGGCATACATGTACCTGGAGTAGACCTAGATCTTGTCTCAGACTTGTATTGGGTGGATGTCCCCGGGGTCCACCAGGCCAAAGAGCCAGCAGATCCGTTTCAATGGACACTGCCTTACGGAACCATATGACGGCTCCCCCTTGCCCCCCCCCCCCCCTTTCCACAATTCACTGGTCTTGCTACATGTACATATTCAGGACCCAAAGAGTGGAAATAGACAATGTCTCCCTTATGGCATACAGCTCTCCAATTGGCAGATGGCATCAAGGGGGGGGGGGGGGGCACTGGCAGTCCCATGCTGGTTGGTTAGGAGGGTTTCCCAGCCTAGGCCAAGATTCTGCTATTGACAGCCTCATGTTTACAACCCTCTGAGGTTTTCCCAACAGACATCACCTCCTCACTCGACTGATAGCCCCTCCAAGGGTATTGGTCCCGGTGGTTGTTGGTTGGTATGCATGTTTCGTTACACCCTCCTGCAATGCATTTGAATATGAGCGATGGTGGCCGAGAGATAATGTTACTAACTAATATGTGAAATTTTTAGTAATTTCAGTATTAGTGAGTATACTTACTTCTCGACCATCAGAGAAGCCCACACAACCTCCCAGCTTCCTTCCCACAGGTGATGTCCACTGACCAATCACAAGGAGGAGGAAGAAAAGGGGCGCATGCACACCAGAAGTCAGAAACCTTCCAGAGGAACCAAGTGATGGTGCACCGGGACCGTAAGGTCTTCAGAACAATCTAGTCCCAACCTAATTGTGTGGGGCACTGTGGCCCAGACATGGAAGTCTAGGTAATGGTGGTCAAGAGCTAAGCATAATCACTGACACCAACATTACTAAAAATTTCACATGTGTCGGTGCACTGTGGAGATGCAAAGGCATCTCAGCACACACAGTAGTCTCAGGGAGTCTATGGATGCATATCAGATGAATCAAACTTTTTTTAGCAGATGTTGTCACGCTTTGATGGTCCTGAACAACCCAGCGGTACTGGTGAAAGTGTCTGTGTGTAGGAGTGGATGGTTGGGCAGATCTGCACCAATTGTAGAAGTAGACAATACAGGCCCTGACAAGACATTCAGGTAATGTAAAGGCTGAATGTTTAGCAATAAGGTACTCAATACTAATGTATCACAATGATCACTCCCTAACAAAATGTTTCTTTGTTTCTTGAAACCTTATGTTCTTATATTTTAGTTTACAATCAAATGAAAAACTTTTTCATAAAATGACTTTCCTACAAATACATACAGTGAAATCTCATTGTAATGACACTCAAATATCCAACATATTCATTATAATGACACAAATTTTCATGGGAAAAAGTTCACTTTCTTTGTTATTTGATTGATTTATCCAACATATTCAGTTATCTGACACATTTCTTAGGGAACAGATGGCGTTATTATAACGAATTTTCATGTATGTATGTATGTATGTATGTATGTATGTATGTATGTATGTATGTATAAACACACTGAATGCCTACTATACTTTGACTAACAGTTCCCCGAATCCCAGTCACACCCTAAAATGCCATATTCTTTCTTCATCCTCATTTTTGAATATCAGAGCTTTACAAAAAAAAAAGTTTTCAATAAAATATTTTTCCTACCTAATGTTCCTGTATGTTTTTTCAAGTACCTGGAAAAAAATTATTCATTTTGTTTGGCCTCAGCATATAACAATTTCCTATTATAATTCCAAGAAAGTGTCTAGTGTCATAATTGTTATCTGCTTCATTTTTTTTTTTTTCATCGAGGGTTATTTTAACATTAACAATGGGTTTTTATCCAGAGAGAGCACTTTGAGTATATTGCAACGAGTGTGTTTTGAGCAAAGTTGTAGACTCCCCCAAGAAAAGGTAGAATCTCCACTTGACACTATGCAACGAAGCCTTAGATGTTCATTGAAAAAGTCTACATACCTGCCCCATGTTGTAACTAGGTAGCTTTTTTCTGAATTGAAGCATCTTATTATATTTATCGCTGTTTGCTTGTTTCTCTTTAAATTCAGCTAACAATCTTTCATCTAGTGCTGGAATTCTCTTTAAACCTTCAAATGTGCCACCTTGAATCTCTGAAAAACAAAATAAGTAAGAATAAAGCACACAATCGATTTCATTCTATTGCATTGCTATCTATCCACAATAAGATTTCAACATGTGCACATTTTTTTCTTTTTTAACCAGATCGTAACTTAGTCAAATACTGTTATATAAAATGTACTCATGATGTATTGTTTACAAAGTGACGCTGTCAAAACAAAACAAGACGATCAGTCCATGATGGTCCTGTGCTCAACTGATCAAAGATTCATGACCTGAAAATCAGGGAAATGCCATGAAATTTCATTTGAAATACCATACTGGTCAGAATACAATACATGTATAATATAATTATGTTTTTATACATGTCTACCCACATTGGTCCACCTAGTACATATGTAGCCTTATGGATAATTCTGTAATTTCAAAACTTAAAAAAAACAAAAAAACAAGAGGGCTGTGTGAACAGCCCATGCTCAGCTGATCTTGACATTCATCACACCTGCAGCTCTGTGAACTTGGGAAAGGATCAAGGTCACCCATGTTCTGAGTAAGTCTGACCACTAAAAAAGAACACTTAACATGTGCAACATCAAGGTTCAAGTAGTTCTCAAGTTATAATGAAGGGTAAAATTCATGTATGTTGCACTGTGACCCCAGAAACGAGGTCAAAGTCATTCATGTACTGTCTGAGCATGACCTTCATACAAAAACATTAACATGTCCAACACCACAGTACTAACTCAAAACACATCTCAAGTTATCAAGTAAACAGTAAATTTCATGTCAGTTGTCCTGTGAATTAGCATTAGAATGCCCATTGACTTACATAGTAATCAATAGGAAAGCTGCATTGACTGATAAGTACCCGAGTTGAAAATACTTAAAAATCAGGAATCTAAAGCAGTGCCACCTAGTAAACAACTTTGTTTGACCCTTCCACAAGAACATATCCATCACATTTCACCTTAATCTGAGTGACGGTTCTCAGAACAAGTAAAAAATAGCAAAACCATATGAAAAATTCATGAAAAAAAAAAAAAAAGCAGCGCAACCTGGTGAACAAATTGGGAACTACGTGTCCCTGGGAGTGTCTATGTACGATATCAAAACAATTGGGTGAGCAGTTTCAGAGGTGAAGGGTTTTTAAGGTTTGCCCCAAAAAAGAACAAAAAAAATTCATAAAAATTCCAAAAATCAATAGAGCGTGACCATTTGAACAAACTTGGTAGAGATCCACCCAAGGCATATCCCCACCAAGTTTGAAGTAAATCTCGCCAAAATTATTTAAGTTATAACTATTACAAGAAATTCCCATGTTAAACTTTCCTATTAAAACTTTTGCAAAGATTTTTGAAAAAAAAATCATAAAAAAATCCAAAATTCATTGGAACATGACCATTTGGACAAACCTGGTAGACATCCACCCAAGGTACATCCCCACCAAGTTTGAAGTTAATCTGGATGATGGTTTTGGAGAAGAAGTCGAAAATGTGAATTAGCATTAGAATGCTCATTGACTTCCATAGTAATCAATAGGAAAGTGGCATTGACGGATAAGTACCCAAATTGAAAAAAATGCTTAAAAATAATGAATCCTCAGCATTCCCACATAGTGAACAACTTTGTTTGACCCTTCCACAAGGAACATATCCACCATGTTTCAGCTTAATCTGAGGGACAGTTCTGGAGAAGAAGTCGAAAATAGCTATAACACACAAAAATTCATAAAAAATTAGAAAAAAATTGCAGCGCCACCTGGTGAACAAATTAAGAACTAGGTATCCCTAGGTGTCTTCCCGTGTGATATCAGAGCAATTGAGTAAGTGCTTTTGGAGAAGATTTTTTAAGATTTGTCAAAAAAAAGAACAAAAAAAATTCATTAAAAATCCAAAAATCACTGGAGCACGACTATTTGAACAAACCTGGTAGACACCCACCTAAGGTACATCCCCACCAAGTTTGAAGTTAATCTGGATGACGGTTTTGGAGAAGAAGTCGAAAATGTGAATTAGCATTAGAATGCCCATTGACTTCTATAGTAATCAATAGGAAAGCTGCATTGACCGATAAGTACCCGGATTGAAAAAATGGTTAAAAATCAGGAATCTGCAGCATTCCCACATAGTGAACAACTTTGTTTGACCCTTCCACAAGGAACATATCCACCACGTTTCAGCTTAATCTGAGTGACGGTTCTGGAGAAGAAGTCGAAAAAAGCTATAACACACAAAAATTCATAAAAAATTAGAAAAAAATTGCAGCGCCACCTGGTGAATAAATTAAGAACTAGGTGTCCCAGGGAGTGTTTCTGTGTGATATCAAAGTAATTGGGTGAGCGGTTTCAGAGAAGAAGATTTTTTAAGATTTGCCAAAAAGAGAACAAAAAAAATCATTAAAAATCCAAAAACCACTGGACCGTGACCATTTGAACAAACTTGGTAGACACCTACCCAAGGCACATCCCCACCACGTTTGAAGTGGATCTGGCTGACGGTTTCGGAGAAGAAGTCGAAAATGTGAATTGTTGACGGACGACGGACGGACGACGGACGGAGGACCATAAGATAAGCTCAGCTGACTGACAAGTCAGCTGAGCTAAAAACAGAACTGAAAACACCATCTGGCACATAAATTTGGTGAAGACCAAGTTAAAGTACATTCCTACTATGTCTAAAGGCAGTCCAGCCAGAAGTTTCTTGTCAAGAAGTCATAAATTACAACCACTACCACAAAAAAAAAAAAAAAAAAAAAAAAAAAAAAAAAAAAATTTATAAAGACTTAGAGCTTGCTGCTCATTCATTACTGGATAGCCTAACATTATGTGCAAAACAGAAGTTTTTACATTACAGGGTTCTTGAGCTTAATCAAATCACAATTAAAAAAAAAACAAAAAAAAAAAAACACTGGCTACATACAAATGACCTATAAAATTTGTTTATGGTCACAAATTTATGATCCAACAATGGACAGTGTGTTTAAAAAGTTTCGACTTTCAGAGTCACTCAAATTCTTTGATAAATTCTTTGTGGTAGCATGGCCCTATGAATTTGTGGGGGAAATACCATCTGTTCATCTCCATGACTGTGAAACATGACGTTCAGCATCCTGTATTAACCCTTTGAGTGCCAGTCATGGCTTAAGCTGTGCTGATGAAGCTGGATTACTGTAATGATTCCAGATTCATATTCCTCATTAAAAGACCTTTCATTCAAGTACCAGCATGCCTATGTTGCCAGTGAAAAATTTGGTCCAGGTCAACAGCTTTCCTTGGGGCACTTTCCGCGCAATGCGCGGAAAGTGCCCCAAGGAAAGCTGTTGACTCAGTCTCTAAATTGGCTCTGTAATTGTTAAGTTTTTGGATGTCCATTGCAGTTGGATATCTCATGTGATGTTGCAAAATGATTTCAATAAAGGTCTGCCTGACACTTTTTGCTAAGTAGTCAACACAGTTTCTGCAATTGAGGACATATGAAAATCCACTGACCCTCCTAAAGCCTCAGCTGAGCTGCCTTTCAGCTGAGGTGAAAAATTATGTGTCAACCATGGTAACATACCATTCAGCCTCTCACAACTTCTTCGGTTAGCTTCTCTGTGTTGATAAAACTCCTGCAAAAACTCTGATACTTCGGACTCATCCTTATCAAAGTGGTAGAGTTGACCAAAGGTTCCACTTTCTTCGTTTGGGTCCCCTTCGATAAACTCTTCATCATCATCTTCCTCTGGGACATCACCTCCAGTGGGAAGATTGTCATCACTTTCAGAGTCCGAGCTTTCAATTTGAGTAGTAGACGTGTGGGATATATTAGGTCTGCCCCCTCCCACATTTGAATATTCAGCATACATCTGGTCCCCTAAAACATCGTCAAATGCAGTGGCACCCTCTAGTTTGGACTGTGTATTGTCTGCTGGGGTGTCCAAATCTTCCCAAGATGCTGGTGGTTCATCCCAGCTATCATTGGGAGCATAGTCTAATCTAAATTGTCCATCCTCAGATGAGTTTGAGGGAACTGCTCCATCAACAGAGGAAAACTCTTCCTCTTCGTTAGGCTGAGCATAAGATCTGCTCGGCTGTGGCGGTGTATTGTCTCCAGCCCTTATGGTGGCTAGTAGGTTTGAAATGTGGCGTTCCTTGTTGGAGTCCATCTTAATGAACGACCTCTGCAAGCAAAGGAGCAAGAAATGTGCAAACCTTGCAGTTAATGAAATATACAGTAAACCCTGTGTTAAGTGGGTGACCTTGGGACCACGCAAAAGTGCCCACTTAAGACAGGTGCCGGCTTGGCGCTGGTCCGTAACCATGGGAAGTATAGGGAACTGGGCCAGGCAACAGTGCCCACTACACACAGGTGCCCACTTAGCAGAGGTGTCCACTGAGACAGGTTTTCCTGTACTTCAAACTGATATATATATGTTTTGTGACCACAGAAAGGCCCGGTCTCGAACCAGCAACCTTCGGCACCAATCACCCTGTCAAAAATGGGAAAATGCACATACCAACTGCACCAAATCCCCATTCCTAAATGTTTCATGAAAAAAAACATATGATAGCGTGCATCATTAAACTACAAATTAGGCTTTTTGTAAACATGAACAAAAAAAAAAAAAAAAACAACCTAACAGTTTTCAAGTTTTTCCTCTGATTTTACATGATACGCATATGAATATGTTTGTCCATGCTGCAGATATTGCACCAGCAAAAGAGACTCTGTCCAGAAACTATTCATATTGTGTATGTATTTTACATATCTTACACACCGACAAGTCACATGAATCACACTGATACTTTTAGCTTCAGAGCTTGCAGCCATGTTTAACATTTTAATTTACTATAAATAGATTTAATTTTGCCATATTCTTATTTTCAATTATTTTGCTGTTGGCACCAAACTACGTAAATAAAAACACCATGAAATGTATTTTAACATTGTTTGAATGAGGAATTGTTCCCAGAATAGTAAAATTAAAGCTACAGTGAAATGTCAAAAATAGGAAAACCATGAAAATTTCAACATGCAAAAATAAAGCAATCTACAGCACATTCACTCTCCATCCTGCATCCACACCACAAAAGAATGGTACAATACAATTTTGGGAGCATTGAGGCACTATCATTACACAACTAGACATACCTTCAACACAAAGCATTGACTGAAGAGTCCACCAGGAAAAAATGCTACCATTTGCTCAAGTTAGGTCATGGTGACACCAAAATCTAATCAGTTCATCTTGCCAGGTAAGATAAGCATATTGCCAAATTTGAGCAGAACATTTGGAGGCATTCTATAGATATAACAGTAATGAGAATGTGCACATCTGGAAGGACAGACAACCCAAAAAAGTAATGGGATCCCCCCACCCCCACGGGGGACCCTTAAAATCCTAAAAATAATATGGCCATAGTCTCTCGTAAGTCCACAGAGCAGCACTGGAGAATCTGCCTGCCAAATACAACCAATAGGCCAATCCTTTTTCTATCATGGGTAGATCAAGAGCGGCTTTACAGGACTACCACCACAATCATTTATCAGGGACCCCTGTTGCCATTAGCAAATTAGCCAAATGCTAATGTTTCATTCATTTGGCTAAACAAATTTTGAAATGGCTAATCTATTTCAACATAAATTATATAAGAGTGAGCTCACATTATGCAGTGATTATTGTTTAATTTCACGATTTGGCTACAAATTTTGAAGGCCTTGATATCCTCCCCCCCCCCCGATTTATGTGGAGCATACATTGTATTACATGGGTATGTAAACTCACACTTCTTTGTTCCATTTCCTTGGCTTTTTTCTTGCCTCTCTGAGCATACCATAAGCCTATGTCTCTTCCTGAGAGACCTGCTGGGTGTCGGCCCCGGCCACGCCTCCGACCACTGTCATAGCCATCTGCAAACACAAGAGTTACAGATAATGTGATGTAATACAATGGATATGTTGATGGTCTGATGCCGAGATGCAACTTTGAATTCTTAGTTTAGTTTGCTAGTACTTGTAAATTTTCACGAAATTGTGAATATTGGGTTGCTTTTCTCATCTGACCTATGTTTAAAGTGGAGATATCAAGACTCAACTGTTAAGGTGTTTGATTTTGCTAATTTCATGCGCGTGCCAGCATGCAAAGTTAAATGCCATGCAATAGAAACTACTGAAAATTCCCTATATGTGACACCACAATGGCAACATAAACATGCATAAAAAAATACATTTACAAAATTAGTAAAAGTACCTGAAAAATGAAGTACACTGTACAAGTTTTCACACTGGTAAAACTTTCAGGGAAAGTCAAGGCGACGTTACTATCAGGGGTTTACATCCAATTCCAGTCATTGTGTTGCTAAGAAAGTCAAGGCAACGTTACTATCAGGGCTTCCCGGGGGCAGCTTTGCCCAGAAAGTTCCCTCGGTATCCACTATGGCATAACCAAATGCTTCAAGCAATCCCGCAATGGCAGAAGGATTTATACCTGTCCAACGAAGAAACGTCCGGCCCAGCAACCCCATAGATCATTTGAATTGAACATTATTATATTTTGATAACAATAAATCATTCATATCTGCCCTTCAATAATGATAATATAATTAAAGCAGGAGTATTTATAACATTCTTTCAACTTACAGGACGGACGCAACCATTGGTAACTGTTTCTACTTGTGCATCCCACACTGAAGAAGGACAACCAGGGACATTCAACTTTATGTAGATTTCACCAGCAAGAAGATGCCGAACTTTGATAATAACATTATAATTTCTAAATATATCTAAGTGCCAGCTGTGCCATATTAGGTTTAATATTCATTATAGACTTTTTACATTATCTATTTATTACCGCATCAAATAGACTCATAATATTCAATGACAACACGGGACACTGTGTACTTATAATCTTTATTATCCATATAATTCATTAGGCTAACTCCCGCCCAGGTTTTTAAGTTTCCCCTATTATCGTTCATCATAACGTAAGCTAACGAAACTCCTCTTTGTTGATGGACCAAATGACAGCTCATGGAACTCCTCTTTAACGTACTTAATGATTGTAAATCTTAATAAAAATTGAGGACCGCCTTCCCTCTGAAGAAGGGCCCAGGGGGGCCCGAAACGTTAGGGAGGTCCTCCATTTATACTTTTATTACAGTCTTCGAGTGGTTTCTTTATTTAACTCTTTTGTTACTATGGAAAGTGTAACTTTGTTGGTAGCTACACACCAGATATGAGTTCACTGGGTAATGGTTGATTTCTGTGTTTATAGGTTGCAATGGATATCTGAATGTAAAATGATGTTACCTTGGGAAACAATCAGATTGTTCTATTTGCTGTGAAAATGCGCTTTTTTAACAGGTATAACAGATATGCCCACTGAAACCAATCCTTCCTCGTGATCCTTTTTCTCTCTGAATGCAATGTAGAGTACAGCGGAGATATTTAATGTGTCAAGCAAAGTATGAAAAATATATATGTTTATACGCAAACTGCAAAAAAGATAAGGGTGAGAAATGGTTTGACAAGATACTACAGCACAATAAACAATCTACATGTGTATTTGATATTGAAACTGTATGTCTCCAGGGATACATACCCTCTTCAGCTTGCCTGTCCTGCTCATGGTACTGTCTCCCACGGTCACGGCTGTCATTGTCCCATCTTCCCTGGTCACGATTGTCACTGCGCCATCTCCCACGGTCACGACTGTCATTGCTCCATCTACCTTGTTCACGCTCTCTTCCATAATTCCAGTCTGTTCCCGAAGCTCCATCCCTGTCCTGTCGCCAGTGGCCTCGCCCTTTACGGCCACGCCCTCGCCCTCGGTGGTAACCACCCCCTCGCCCATGCCTTCCGTAGTCTCTCTCTTGATGATCCATTTGCAGATGTGTGTGTATCTAAAATGGGTACACGATGCATGGAATACTTCAGTGTATTTGCCTATCACCTATGTACATGCTTAATTTATTAAATGAATGTGCATATATTAACTACATTAAGACAAATACAGGTTTCAATAGACAACAAATAAAGGTTCCTGAGTCACCCATGAGAAATTCAGCTCACAATTTGGGTTAAAGCGTTCAAGCTATTTTGATTATAGTCATGACACATGACATATTGCAAATCTGTACAAAATGCAAAATCCCCATGTGCACTGTTAGTATTTCATACAGACAGCAAAAGCTGAAATTTCCATGCTTTATCGTGATGGTTTTTGGACTCTTGCCATGTGCCAAGCAATGTTTTTGAGTGCTCGGCAAACTTATTCTAAGGATTATATGATTATGATTATTTAAGTAACATTTTACAACATCATGCTATGTAGTACATATATCTTTAAAGACAGTTGTTCAATGATATACTCATGTTTCAATATAGTCCCCCCACCTTTTTTTTTTTAACAAAAAAGCTGAATTGGCCTTTATTTCAAGTTAGAATGTTGACATTTTTTATTCAGATATAACATGCATTTTCATTTATAGAGGCCTACCAAACTTCTGATGAGAAAACTTATGCAGTGACACAGGAAAAATGTCTATACTGTGTCCCATATATATACAGTAAATGTTGGTTCAACAGATTTCACGTCTAAAGTGATTGGAAAATGTACATTGCTTATAAACTCCTCTATGCAAGAAATACAAGATCCACCTTGTAAAACCCTAAAATGGGTCAAGGGAATGAACTGACTAGATGATATTACAATAATGCTGATGTGATCTGGTAACAAGCGTAAGATTATTATACATGCCAAAAGATGTCACAAATGGTGGTCCAATCACTCTGTGTTGTTCAGAATTTGCTTTTAAGAAGAAGTGTACTTTTCTACTAAGAAAAATAACAAGTGTAGGGCCTGAATTTTTCCGTTTTTAATGGAAACAGAACGGAATGATCAATTTTTGTCACCTCTGAAACGGAATTTGCTGTTTCGCCTTAATGTGTTTTACATACAAAGAGAACTACTAAAACGGAATTTCTAGTTTTTTTACACGGAAAAATACAGGCCCTACAAGTGGCATATGCATTGATCTTATTTATTTAAGTTGCACCAAAATGAGAAAGAAGTCTAATTCAAACCCTGGAAGTCTTGCCTTTAGTCTGTTACCTCTTTCAGTACCAACTACGACTAAAGTCAAACTACTTGAAAAGAACTGCTCTCAATCATAACATGGGTGCTTGATTCATATTTCTTGTGGAAAGCCCTTTCTCATGTTACATGTACCAGCATGCCTTATAACGGTCCAGGTCAACAGCTTTCTTCAGCGCACTTTGGGTGCATTATGCCCAGAGCACAATGAGGAAAGCTGTTGACTCTGCCAAAACTGTGGCACTGATAGTCATGAATGGAGAACAAAAAAACTGCTGGACATTGTGGCTGACACTAGCATTGGGAAATCCAGTGGCAGCAACTGGATTATTTAAGTGCATATAATCCAAATGGTATCCAAACTCAGTTTGATTACTTTTTCACCAGGCAAGAACCAACCTAGTCCTAGCATATCATCAAAACACGCTGCACATAAGGACAGGGCTGTCCAACTGGAGCATTGTAGCAAAATTTTGCTACAGAGCTCTTCAAAATTGCTACAACTTTTCTCAAAAATAGGTGTTTCTTATTGAAGAAGTGGAAAAATGCTACAAGTAAAGAAAATTTGGCTGCAGAGATTTTCAGTTGGACAGCACTGAAGGATTCCCACATGATCGCACCATGTTGCAGTTTCAACATGGCCTGGCCCATGCTGGAATACTCCAAGTTGGGTCAGATTCCAACATGGTCATGGGGCAGACCAGCTCATCCCAAATAAACCTGCTTCACGCAATGAAATTGTGAATGACCAAGGTTGCCAAACAGAAACCAAGGCAAGCTCGTGACAGACCATACCCAGCAAGAGACAGTGAATAAAAACACAGTCTGGATTGTGAACAATGGCCAGAAATAGTACTCGCCACACATACACTTGTCCACCAAAAAAACACAAACAAACAAGAAATGACAGTTGTGGCATCCGCACTGATCGAATTTCTCAACTCGGACGTTTCACTTATCCTGACGGCTTCATGCTCTGTTATTCCCTTATTATCGTTCATCTGGTACCGGATGTGACATCAAATGCGCGACAAAAATTGCGTATACGGTTGAGTGAACAAATATGGCGGGCGCCTTGAAGTGCTGACATTGTCACCGATGTTTACACTTGAAAAATTAAAACAAGGATCTCACAGCAGCATTCAGTGGAAGCGAAATCAAAACCATGTGACAAGATATATTCTGCAGCACATTTAGGTAGGTTTTTCTGGATTCTAATGGTTTCATTACGAAATGCGCTGCAACCGAAATCAGGCTTATCTGTCATTCGAAATGAATGAATGATCACGGACATATCGCCATCGACCGTCTCAACGCGTCTCGCTCTGCAGCGTTGAGAAAATCTGAAGAGCATCTCCGATGAGTTCCATACAGCAACCCGATACACTGATGCAATTTAACATTACAAAATGCTCTTTATGTTCCTTTTATACCCCAAATGCAAGGTTTGTGGACCCAGAGAGAAAATTTTAAAGCATATCACATTCATCGCATGAGTGCGTAATTAGTGATGCGTGAAAGTGTGGAGAGGCAGTGATAAAATGTGCCGATTAGACCATTCATGACATCATGCATGATTAAATCTAAACAATGGCACTGAGGTTGTGTTGATATCCGGAGCATGTTATCCTCTTGTGAGGACTTGAACGTTTCACAATGAAAAATCGTTGACATTTTAATCAGGTGGGGCCGGGATTCAGAATCCGAGCTGTGTTATGAAAATAAATACAATACATGATGCGAGCACATCCAATTGCCAGCATTGTGGCGCAATCATGCAAAATCTGCCTTTGTGTACGAAGAAGTTGGGAGGTGCAACAAATAAATGCAGTGTATTTCCAAAATGCAATTTAATTAATATATATATACATGTAAAACTACCTGCATTGAACCATTCTTTTTTTTTTTTTTTGAAGAATGGGGATTTGATCAAGTGGATATACGACTGTTATCAAAGGTTGCAAGTTTGAGTCTTGTAATATATATGTGTGTGTGTGTGTGTGTGTATTAGTAATTATTATCATTTATAAACATAAACTTAGACAAAGTCAGTGTCAACACAGATTATCTGCAAAAGAATACACTTGTCTTGGACAAGTGGACAATCCCTATACCCCAATTTTGAATGCTGTATATAGCAGCAATGATATTTTTTTTTCATGAATAGCTAATTTAAACACTCAATCAAAGGTCCAAAATGCAAAAGCGAAAAATAAGCACCCTTGAAAATAAATAAAATAGAAATAAATGTATTCACCGTGTGCTGAGCAAAAAACATTAATTTTGTTCATCATGCAGCCTGTACGGTTGTATCAAAACTGAAACTTTGAAATGTATCATTGGGGACTCAGCAGATAATTTTTGGGAGGTTCATGGCAAACCACTAGTTGCTGTGAAAACCCTGGCCAGGGAAATATGCCACTGGATACCCAAATTTTTGTGTTATACGTCATATGAGAAATTGTCTCTATACATGCACATAACATACATAATCCTTGTGTCCTCCACAATCATAGTTTGGATGGGTACTTTAAATTGCTTTAATTACATACTCTTATTTTTGTTTATTTCACTATGGTACAAAACCTTGAATAAAACACAGTGAAACAGTATTTTAATACAGTTTGAATCAGAATTATGTCCAAAACAGTGAAATTAAAACTACAGGGAAATGTCAAAAATTCAAAAACTGTGAAAGTTAATACATGCGAAAATAAGCAATTTACAGTATACTGTTTTCATCTTGTCCAGCTGTCCATCTGACTGCACATGTGTCTGTGATCTGCAGCACAATACTTGCAAACAAAATATCTCGTGGTTCACTGGCCACAGTTAACTCATATTAACCTGAATTACAACTGACAAAAATTCTTGACCTGTTTACATTGTGGTGACCATGATTTTTTTAAGGTCACAGAGCCCATGTACGCCTGTTTGCAAAGTGGGGTGTTTCCACCCTGAGCCAGTCTGCAACCAGTAACTAAGTTTAGGGAAGTGGGTATCAGTTCAAGTAAGATGAAAAAAAAAGTTTTATGACAGTTACTCAGTAAACTGTTGCATATGTTCTGCAAAAATAAACTGACAGTACATGTGGTTATTAAAGGACCATTGAAAAATGCCAGCAGACATTTTCTTATAAGTGCACAAAATGTGTAGTTGGGGGCACTACACGCTCTGTGTACTGTGGGTTTTTACAAACTTGCATGTTTTCACAAAATTTGGATAATGTTAATTTTGGGTGAACAGTTGGAGGAAAAATTAAGATCTGGAGCGAACTGTTTTTGGGAGAGGTGGTGTCATAAAAAGAGTACTCTTCGTACTAATGTGAAAAATTTTACAAGTTTGAAATGCCCCTGAACAATAGATGGGGCAGGATCAACGTATTTTTTGCTGCAAAAGAAAAGATGTGTACAGTGTACATTGGGTTCTGTATTCGTTTGAATATACCCATCCCAAGAAGTCTGTTTGATTGTGATGCAAATGTGGGGTGAAAGGAATGAACAGCACTTGTATCTTTGCTGTGATGTGTTATTATTGTCTTGTAACCTTGGTTGTGTTTTGCCAGCGTTTTCATAACAGCCACAGAAGTTCAGGTTAAAATGTTTTATTTTCACAGCCATGAAAATTGTATCAGAAATACAGTTGTCGTAGTTACAGTCTAAACAATTCATATTTACCTGTCACGGGCATACATTGTATACATGTATATAATAGATAGATATATATATATATCTTGGCTGCAGTCAAAACATATTCATGTGGGAATGAAGGTGTATGCGGAAGCGTAGTCATATTATCTGTAAGTTACTGATGTGCACACACATGCAGGGAGGTAAGATTGAAATTTAATTTAGCTGGTATGATCAGTGCCACACAGTGTTAGAATTTAGAGAGCTTGTCCACTTGCTTGCAGGCAAGCAAACAAATAGTAACCTCCAGTCATCAGACTACACTGTACATTTGGACAAGTCCGGTGCCAAAACAACTTGTCCACAAGAAAATCTATTTGTTTCAGACAATTTCAAATTTGTAATAGATACATCCTATTTCCAGTTCTGCCATGGTTTGCTGACTGTGCATGTATGTGCAGCTCTATCCTGTCTCATACTCATATTTCTACTAGCATATGACAGTCCTGTTGTACAGCATCAGACGGGGTCATGGATAACTGCAGGGGAAATGAAAAATGGTGAGATCATATACTGATTCCAAGAAATTGTTTTAACGATGTACCTTGAATGGAATCTAGCTTATTCAAAACCAGTAGCAGTCACGACACACTGTTGCACATACTGGAAATTGCTTTGTTTTTGTGTGTTTGAATTTTCATTTTTTTTTTTTTTTTGCTGTCTGTATTTTTGACATTTCACTCTATATTTAGTTTTAATTTCACTATTTTGGATGTATTTCCTATTCAAACAATGCTAAAATATTGTTTCACTGTGTTTTTATTAGCTCTACTGACCTAAGATCACAGAGCTTATAGCATCTCTCATGTCTGTCTGTCCATCCATCTAAAAAAACCTTTGGGTTGTGAGTGCGATAACTTTAAAAGTTTGATGTTAGCCCAATATAACCTTCAGGACTTATAGGATGTATGAAAATCTAGGGCCCTTTCGATATAGGTGGCACCACCTACAATATTATGTAATGTAAGGGTCAAAATGTGGATATCTTGTGAACACTCTCATGACTCTGGCCTCTTTCATTTTTGGTGGATTTTCACCAAATTTGGTGGATTGTGAAGGAGTTCAAACTCCAAGTTGCTAGTAATACTAGTGGTGCCACCTATAATTTGACAGAATTTATGAGCCAAAATGTGTTTTAAGATATATAATTTTATATTTGGAAAAAGTAATTGGATTAGACTTGCCAAATTTATAGGATATATATAGACCATGTCCAATGCTAGAATGTTATGTAATATGAGTGACCTTGACATATTTTTGTGAGGTCGCCATGTCTTTAAAGGTGAAAGAAGTGATTTTGTAATGGCAGGGTGTAGCTTGGACATCAGTGGCAATGTCACGACAGCGCCAGGCCCATGGGCCTCTTGTATTACATAATCTGGGTGACCTTGATCTTCTGACCCAAGGTCACTGAGGACATAAAATGAAGGACTCACTGATTGTTGTCTTGGCACATGCAACAGTATCCATCACAGGGATTGCACAAAAGCTATGATTACATGTGAAGAGAAGTACCATCTGGTGGACAGTTTATACACTAAATGTGCATAAGCTTTATATGTTCAGAAGCCACTTGAGGACTCGCAAGTTTGAAATGAAGACGCAGGTGCAATATATCCACGGTGCCAACATAGCATTAGGCCCACGGGCCTCTTGTTTTCATGGTTTTGTGCCATCAATGAAAATAAGAAGCAATTTACACTACATATACTTGCACCATTTACAATGTATGTCAAAACAGGAACATGCATATGTGTATACACAGACAGTCGGACTGATGCTAGTCCTGGGTGTGACAGCTCTATGGCACTCAAACTATACATGTAAACGCTTTGCCTCCATAAAATACTTCTTCGTTCATTTTGATAATTAGGAAAGCTTATGGGCCTACCAATAAAGGTAAAACCCAGTATATCAGCATTACTTAAGAGCTTAATAAGAGAATGAAATCAAGAAGCCAACGTGGCAATATATATGAAAGAAATTAAGGGTCTGTTGTCATACAATCAGATTTGGTAGCATTAAAGTTAAAGTGTGATTTGTTTGCAAGGTCCACATACATATATGACACATGTTGATAAGACTAAGAGGCCTGTGTTCTAGTGACAGTAGTATTGGAGAGGGTAACATTGTCTGTATATATCTAAACTCATAACAATAGGTAGTCCCTATTGTTTCATCCTTACTTTTGGTAGATACAGCTTTCAGCATATCATTTTATGTTAAATAGATTCAGCAAAGTGCATGTAATACTATCTTGGCAAACAACTCTTGATACAAAAAGTGCAAAGTGTAACCTCCATTTCATCTTACATGTACCAATGCCATTGTGTCTTTATGTATACCAAGTAAATACTGAAGGTGGAAGCCGTGAAGCTAGTGTGCAGTGAGGCTGGCAACTTTGGATAGATATTACCCATTTAATTTTTTCACAAGTACATTAAACCTATATATTCTCTGATTAGTATATATCCATAGATTTGTATCCATCAGGGTTTTTTCAGCAGGATTGGAATTTTTTGAGATTTTATAGCATTCTTTCTGACTTGGTAGGATTTTCACATTTTTCATGCAGAAGTCACACAAATTTTTTTTCCCCAGTTGAAATCAGAAGAAATTTAAAATATATATCTATGTCCAGGATCAGATTCAATGGTTAGTCCTGAAATAGCAAAAAGAAAAAGTTAGAAAATTTGTAATCTAGTCCTGACAGGTTGTTGATTTTCTTTCTATAAATTGCTACAAAATTCATGGAAGGGGCTGTCAGAGAAAAAAAAAATCCTGGGAACCGCTCTTGGATATGATATTTTTCTTTTGATGTCTGTTGATTTTAATGTGATAGGGCAATTCATATGTTTGTGCGGTGAGATACAAATTGCAGAGGTTGAGCAAAAAACAGTTCAGAGAAAATGGCATTGAAAGAAAAAGTTGCCAATTCTTACGCATTTATGGCTGTAATATGACACATAGTCATTTTTTTGTCCTGTGATTTAATTATTGTGTGAAATAAACTTGAAGCTTTACCTCTGTGATGTTGTCATTAAAAAAAAAGTATATTTTGTGGCTTAAATCTCGACTTTTTTAACACCCCACTTGGCCTGTTTTGGTGTGGGTTCACATGCGGCTTTCCATATTTGGGGACCAGTGAGTGGATTGTGCTAATTTGTTTTTACATCAATAGAGAATTGGAAAGTAATCAGAACAATGGTAGTGATTAGTCTGAGCTGGCCCATTCTCTCCACTGGCTAATGGTTTCCTGTGAGTGACCCTTGTCAATGGCTCAATTGGTTTCCAGGGGTCATGGACTAATGACTGTGCAAACAGTGACATGGTTCATTATCATGCCCATGCAAACAAACCCATGTGTCCAGCACTGTTTAAATTTTTCAGTGTAAACAAACGTTTTGAGATCAATTTTCCCATATAAATTTTGTGTTCAAACATCTGAGTTTTTGGGAGCATGTAGTTTAAGTATCAAACTACATGTATCCAAAAATATGAAAAAGTGATTAGAGCTAGGTTATTCAAAGGTGCGGTGCACGTATATCAGAAAATTCCTTGTGTTGACATGGAGGATGAGCAAATATATCAGGCAACAAATTGCCATGTTCAAAATGATACTTCTTGTCCTTTCTTTAAATCTTAACTGAACATCATCAACATTATCTGAGGGGATATTATGAAAAGCCCTCCCATCTGGAATGTGCAGAGGTTAGTGTTATCTAGGTCCATGGTTGAATCTTATTACACCAGAGTCTACACACAGACACACACACAGACACAGACACAGACACACACACACAGACACACACACACACACAGACACACACACACACACACACACCTTGAAAGTCCTCAGAATTCAAAGTCAGTCCTTGAAAATTGATTTGGATATAAATATTTTGTTTAAATATGGGAAATTTTCCTTTTTCTGGTCTTCCACTGATGCCATGATCATGTCATAAAATAACATCAGAGATGGTGAATTTTGGAAACTTTGCCAGCCATGGAGTGTCACAGGGGTTACATTAAGGATGCCTCCATTTACAAACAATTTAGCCCCATTTACATAGAATCAGTTCTAAATGATAGATTTTGGGTGGATCGTGGACAATATTTGGAGATAAATTGTGGGTCTTTTGCAGTTTTTTAGGACCAAAGGGGTCATGGACCCAGAATTTACCGTTAAGGTAATCTGGTTTGGGACTTGAAAAGTACTTGAATTTTTGAAAGTTTCTAAAATGTCTGAACTCTGTAACAAGTTATTTTGTACTGTATAAGTATATAAGTGGGCAGACTACTGGTGAGTAGAATGTTAAACAGGAGGCATACTGTAAATTGCTTTATTTTCGCACCTATAATTTTTCAGTTTTTGTATTTTTAACATTTCAGTGTAGTTTTGATTTCACTGTTTTGGACAATTCCTATTCAAGCAATGTTAAAGTACTGGTTGACTGTTTTTTTGTGTGTGTGTGTGTGTTTTTTTTGTTTTTTTTATTATTATTATTTTTTTTTTATTTTCATGGTTTTGTGCCATCAGCGAAATAAACGAAAACAAGAATACAGTGAAATTAAAGCAATTTACAGTAGTTTGCTGGGGAGGCAAAGCCACATGAAAGTCATCATTTGAAAGTCTGCTGCATTGTGTGGACCATGATCTGATGATAAGATACATGTTTTTCAAATAATGTGTGGCCAGGTACCCACAGTGAGCTTTTTGCCCACAGGTATCACATCAGTGGGTCAGCTGTATCATTGATCAACAGAGGCTTATATTTCACAGCCAATTTGTCCTCTTAAATGACGGGGCTTTGTTGTAGGTTTTCAGGTTCCTTCTAATGGAGAGACCCCACTCAAGGAACTGACGGTTGACTGTCACGTGTAATTTTTCATCAATTTTGAATGTTATTGCTGTTTAACAGACCCACTGAGAGGATAAGTTCTATTGTGCAGTTTCACCCAGGCTTGTATTTGTCTCAGGTCGTTTGACCGGGAAAATCAAATAAATTTGGAGCACCTGGTGTGACCCTAGTATATGAAGGAACACAGCTCAAAGCCAAGTAAATATTGACTGGAGATGTGTAACAGGCCTTACCCAAAGACAAATGGACTGATTGGTATTATATGCCCATAAAATAAAGGGGGTTCAAAAGGGAAAAAGTATTATAGATTCAGGTGCGTGTGTTTGTTTCTTAATTTACGGTTACATGTTTGCCACCATTAAATGGGAGTGCTAGCAAAAATGACTGATTGCTGGATACATGTTGGTCCAAGCACTTGTCCTGTTGACAAGGGTTAATTTATCTTGAAAGGAGACCAAGGGAAAGAACACACTTTTTTCTAAAAGACAGAGCGAGAGAGAAAAAAAAAAGGACAGGTCGTTTTGATATTTCATAAAATCTGTCATTGTAGGTCCACACCTCTGTTATGGACAGTTTTGATTTTTTTTTCACATAATTAGTAACCCCTTTCTACAGTAGCCATCTGTCAGATGTGTGTTGTAAACACCTTTCATGGCACTGTAAGTCTGCTAAATTTTGCTAATTTCATTAGTGGTACCAAACCGTAAAAATAAAAACACAATGAAACAGTGTTTTAATATTATTTGAAAGGAACTCTCTACATGTCAACAATGAGGAAAATTACATGTAAATGCAGGAAATGCATAGAGTAATGGTACCAAATGCCAAATTAATGTGTATTGTGGACAAAATACATGACAGTGATTCCAGCTTCCTATGTGCCATTGTTAACTCAGCTGACTTGTCAGTCAGTTGAGCTTATAGGATAGGTCTCCTTCCATCAGTTGTCTGTCTGTCTGTCCTCTGTTCACATTTACACTTGTGACTAGAACTCCCAACCTGTAAGCCTGGTCCACTGCAAACGTGGAGGGGGTGTACCTTGGGTGGTTCTCGACCAAGTTGATCAGATGGTCATGATCAAGTGATTTTTTGAATCATCATCATTATTATTATTATTATTATTATTATTATTATTATTATTATTATTATTATTTGGCAAGATCGTTTTCCACGTGGTTGAAAATTTTCAGTTTTGAAAACGAAATTCCGTTTTGAGCAATTTTTTTTTCCTTCAAAAATATTTTAATCAGGGTATGTTCTTAAACATGCAACTTTGGCAAGAAATGAGGGCTGAAAATTTTAAAGGGGTGTTTTCTGTTTTGCAGAAATTGTTGGCTTTAACCCATGTTTCCAAAACTGCTGGTTTTGAAGTTGTATAGGGACACTTCTGGGTACCCATAGACCTTATTTTTTCAACAGGTGATGCTACTGACCATGGGTCACAAAGCTCATAATCACTCATATGTCTGTCCTTAAACTTAGGCTTGAGAGTGCGATACAGTCCATAGTTTTCAAGATATTCATAGCCCCATATAACTTTCAGAACTTAAATAAAGTGTATGAAAACCTAGGCTGAGTTTGATATTAGTGGCACCGCCTTCATTAGTTTATTACATTTAAAGGCCAAAATGTGAAAATATGTTGTGACCGCTCTAGCAACCTTAATTTTGATTGATCTTCATGAAGTTTAGTGGGATTGTGGAGGAGGATGTCAATATAATAATAATAATTATGATAATAATGATAATAATAATAATAATAATAATAATAATAATAATAATAATAATAATAAATCTCAATTGTACATGATACTGTGGTGCCAGCTTTACTTTGACAGAAATTATGAGTCAAATTGTGTTGCAAGAGATAAAACTCCTAAATCTCAAAAAATAATGGGACTTACCAAATTTATAGGATTCGTAGTTCATGTCCAACATTTGGTGACACATTATTTTATGTCATTGACCTTGACCTTGACCTATTTTGGTTATTTCACCAGTCTGTAAAATTGAAAAAGTTGATTGGGTCATTCCATGTCAATTCACCAAGTGCTTTCCACCATCACATCTTGGATTTTCTTTACTTTAACTCCAACATGTTGAGTTAGGTCTTAAATCTAGAAAGTCAAAATTTCAGTACTCTGGTACATGTACCAACAGTTCATATCGAATGAGCTTGAAGGGGGAGAGAGGTCATTTCTGAAAAAAAATAAAATAAAAAATATCTCTTGTTTGGGATGTAAAAATTGAAAAGTCTTCTTCGTTGAAATTTCGCAACCCTATTTCAAGTGTGAATATCTCCAAAACAAACATCAAGATAACATTGCTTTTTCCCATGCTTAGTCAGGGCTCGAAAAAAATTTTAAAAATCACTTGTCCACAGGGCAAGTGGATTTCAAAATCACTGGATTGCAAAATCCACTTGTCCTAACATAACTTCTATAAAAAAAATTTCCATCAATGCTAAGGCCTAGACAAACCATTTACCCTAAAATGTATTTGCCGCTTATGGTCGCCTGCAAATATGCCAAAGATATGCCAAATTTTACCACGATTCTAGCTACAAATGACTAAATGTCATGGTTAAATATAAATCAAATTTATAAGATTTGATCTGAAAAGGGCAACTTGTCAACGCAGGTAGGGACCACATAGGGCACCTGAAAAGTAATATTCTAGATAAAATAGTGTATCTTTCATGCAAAACTGAAGAAATTGTTGATAACTGTTTCTAAATTATGGTGAAAATACTGCTTTGAATATATTTTCTTTGAATTCAGCTTACATACTGAAGATTTGTTGTCAAAATTGAATAAATATGCCACAAACCATCAAAGCATGATGTATACATGTATATCACAGAAAAAGGGCTGGGAGCAAAGAAAAGGGGCAGGGTAAATCTCCCGTCTATTTTAGGCTGCGGAGACTACTGCTTTAGTTCTGTGGACCTGGAATACAACACATTATTTGTGACTATTATGTCAAAATAAGTTATATATAGAAGCTGTTGCAATTTATTTGAATTTACTTTAATTTTTTTTTGCCATGTTTATTTGTATCTTTTCCTTTGATATCACATACATGAAAGGGTGGTATACCTGGTACATTTCAACTGAATTTTGTCTGTACGTTATTCACAGGTGCCAATAAGGTTGAGTCCTGGGTCCATGACCAACAAAAAATAAAAATGAACCACATTTTTTCCAAAAATATCACAGGACCCAACCAAATTTCAGATCATTTACAATAGACTATTTATAAACTGAGTCAAACTGCTACAAAATCTTTCAAAATCCTTGATGCCACCCTTGTTACTAAGTCCCATTTGATAGTAAAGTAAGTTATCCTGTATTTATACAAGGAGTTCTAAAAGCAATGGTACTGGTTTTCACAGAGGTTCTGTCACATAGACAGACATGAATATTCAGGCAACAAGACCAAACATAAAATAGAATTATGAAAGATCAATAAAGCTAGTTGCACATTATCATGATTAAATACAAACAGCATTCAGTAACTAAAAGCAGTCATGGTGAGGTATCATACATGATTTTCATACCTTTCTCTGAAAATCAGTTTTAAAATACCTCTTTTAAAAGCACTGGCTGTTTGTGAGCGCCCCAGTTAAACATTCTTTGGTATTTTGTTCCATGCAATGCCACCCCTATCCGGGGGGGGGGGGGGGGGGGGGGGGGGTTCAGTACGCTGGTACAGGTAATTATTTTTCTAGAGTAAGTAGTGCAGAAAATATAAATCTTTCAAAATTTTGGATAGTATGAAGTATGTAAAATAAGAGGGCTTCCAGTATGCCAGTACGGTAAATAAAAAGCCCCAGTACGCCAGTACGGGAAACCCCTTTCCCACCCTCCTATACATGTACAGTAAAACCTCCCTATACTGAACACCCTTGAGACTGGAAAAAAGTGTTCGGTATAGGGGGGGTCACTTACATTGGAAGTGTATATTTGGAACCGAGAAATGGTGTTCGGTATAGACAAGTGTTCCATATACGGAGGAGTTTGGTTTTACTGTATACAGATACCAGATGAGGTAATTATGGTGGGAGATACTTATGCTAACTACATGGCTGTGGGTGGTTTCTGCTGCTGCTGGTATAAGCAATTAAGGCTGTCTTTGAAGCTAATCTGTTTAGTTTTAGCCTTATCAGTCATTACTCAGTGCAAATACAGTGAAAACTCATTATAATGACACCATCTGTTCCCTAAGAAATGTGTCAGATAACTGAATATGTCAGATAAATGAGTCAAATAACAAAGAAAATAAACCTTTTCCCATGAAAATTTGTGTCATTATATTGAATATGTCGGATATCTGAGTGTTGTTATAATGAGGTTTCACTGTACACAAAAATGTGCTGAGTATGTGTCAGTATATGGGGAGGTTTGCTTATAATGGAAGTATGTGTATGGGGAAAAAATTGGGACCGAGAAAAAGTGTTAAGTGTAAGGGGGTGTTTGGTACTTGGAGGTTTTACTGTATATGCAAGAGACCGCTGACCACATACAAGTATTTATTTGGATTTTGAAGGTCCTTGTTTGCTACCTGATGAGTACAGTATGAATGGTTCAGGTGGATAAATCTTTCAGACAGGTACTCTGGTGTCAAGCCATATAAACATCAAGACACTTTCATGGAATTACATTTTAAGTATGCTCCTTCACTTAGAGCCAGTTTAATGTGGACTCACCCACTAGGTTAGCGTGTCATATGGAGCCTGCAAGATTATATGGCCTGCAGAGTTTTGCAAGCGTTGGCAGTTTTGTTAACAGATATCCAGTTGTTTTTTTCTTTCTGGGAAGTTTTGAAGTCAGAGAAGCAGACAGTTTACACATATATGGATTATGATTGTGTCACAAGAAAATCTGTTGCCAGGACTTCTATTTTTGTATGCAATACATGTAGTTTCAGCAGTGTGTGACTTGTTATCGGTGGAGTAGGCCAAAGTCTAAGTTGCTAATGATACTAGTAGTGCCACCTGTAATTTGATGGAAATTGTGAGCCAAAATGTGTTTTAAGATATAAACTTCCATGTTTGGAAAAGTAATTGGAGTAGACTTGCCAAATTTATAGCATATATATAGACCATGTCCAATGCTAGAATGTTGTATAATGAGTGACCTTTGACCTTTTTTGTGAGGTCACCATGCCTGCAAAGTTGAAAGAACTGATCTGATCCTGGCAGGGTGTAGCTTGGAGTTTGTCCAAATTTATTGGGGTTTTTTGGGTTTTTTTTTTAATTACTCGAAAAGTTATTAACTGATTTGAACAAACAGACCATGTATTGAAAGCTGGATGTGGGGCACACATTTCAGACACTAACAAATTTTTTATTTGAGTTGAAGGTCAAGGCCATATGGGCAGTGTGAATTCAGGGGTCATCTGGTGAATGCTCTGCACCCCACAATTTTTGTGTTAGGCCCATAGAACATTTAAAAGTTATAAAGTATATATGAAGCACTCCGCTGATATCAATGTTGGTGGCACCACCTATAGTATTATGTAATATACACGTCAAGATGTGAAAATCTTTTGACTGTGAAACCATGCACAGTTTTCAAGTTAACCAAATGTACCTTTCAGGACTTAAAGGGCATATGAAAATCTAGGTCCATTTCAATATTGGTGTCGCCACCAACAATATTATGTAATATTAGGATCAAAATATGAAAATCTTGTGAACGCTTTAGGATCTTTAATTTTTGGTGAGTGTTCACGGAATTGGGTGTCATTGTGGTGGAGGTCAAAATCTAAGTTACTAATGATACTAGTGGCACCATCTATAATTTAACAGAAATTATGAGCCAAAATGTGTTGTATGATATAAAATTCCATATTTGGAAAAGTATTATTAGTTTAGACTTGCTAAATTTATAGGATATATAGACCATGTCCAATGCTAGAATGTTATATAATATCAGTGACCTTGACCTTTTTTAGAGGTCACCATGCCTGTAATGTTGAAAGAGGTGATTTTGTAATGGCAGGGTGTAGCTTGGACATCAATGGCAATGTCAGTACAGCACCAGGTCGATGGGCCTCTTGTATTAAAATTAATCTGAGTGATGTTGATCTCCTGCCCCAAGCTTGCTGAGGACATGAAGTTAAGGACTCACTGATTGTTGTCTTGGCACATGCAACAATATCCATCACAGGAATTGCACAAATAAGCTGATTACATGTGGAGTTAAGTGCCATCTGGTGGACAAATTGACTAAAATCACATGCATAATTGTCACAAATTAATGGTATTATGTTTGTGGAACACACAGCAGGTCACCCCAGCAGGCAGAAGTACAGCTATCAGCTGCATATGGCCACTGTTTCCTTAAGAAGAAAAGTGGCCCCACCAAGTGGGTCAGCTGTCAGTGTCACTGCTAGTAAATTAACAAAGAAATTGACTCTTGGGGCCAGAAAGAGCAGGAGAACTTGGGGGGGGGGCAGTGGTTGTTAACAACAGGAAACACTGCACAGTTGGATGACAAAGCAAGAGAACCGTATCAAACTGTAATTTAACAGCTGAAACAGAAACACAGCCTCTGTTGGTGAAATACCTCTCCATGCGGAGGATGAGTGGAGTGATATGACATAACACTAATTAGCGGTAATTGTCCACTATGTGACGCCAATTGATGAGCAGCTTTGTTGCTCTGGCCATAGGCCTTCCATATATATATATATATATATATATATATATATATATATATATATATATATATATATGTGTGTGTGTGTGTATATATATATATATATGTATGTATGTATGTATATATATTGTTTGGGAGGGGACAGACAGATCAGGTTCTTTTTTTTTTTTTTTTTCAAATGTTTCATTTTGACATGAATGCATTTTGTCATTCCTCGTGATCAGACTTCGTGACAGAACCAGCCAAATGTGTTCGGAGGATGTCGATCCCAGGAAAAAGTTAAAGTTACTAATCATGGCATAGGTGTGAACTTGAGCCTCACGTTCTGAAAATTTTAGCGTGTTTCCTGGGAGCTTCCCAATTAGAATTATATGGCAGATGCAAAACGTGGTAACTTTAGGTGGACGTATGCATACATGCCATATTATCTATTTTGAGTGCCTACAGGTTGCCCTAGAGATTCAGCTGATATGAACCACAAATATAGATCTGTCTATATTTGGAATATGACAGCTGAGTCAACATGTAAATGATGGAAAAAATGCAAAATATAACATTATGCAAGTATTTTTGAGTTTCAAAAAAAAGGGAGCTTAGAGGAGATAAAATTGTAGCCATTTGTGGTGGTCACGCTTGATGGTCATGCTTGATGGTCACGCTTGATGGTCACGCATAAAATAAAATGTATGGTGTCATGAGATCTGCTGATTGTGAAAGTCTGCTACACCGTGACTGCACTCCAGTTCCAGCTAAACATTTATCCCCCGGGCATTGTTGATTTGACTTACCTGTTCCTTGATATTGAGTCTGGTTGTCCATGAGAAGGTCTGAATATGAAAGAGTGCTAAAGAGTATTTTTTTACTCTATTTAATGTCAAAATTATATTGTTATTAAGCGAATAGCAATACACAAGATTGTGGTGGTACAAAATTACTCTGTGTGTTCCCATGGGATCTTGCATGTTAATTGTATAAACTTGTTACTTTGTATTTGAAGTCTTTAAATAGAGGTGTTCAAGTGTATAAATGCAGGTCTGCTCAGGTCCCCTTAGTTGGTAGGCAATGGAACTATATTGCCTCTGCCATGATGAGGGCACTTTTACCAGTTATGTCACTTAACCATCTTGATATGATACTTTTTTCTACCATATAAATGAAGTTTTCTAAATGTGTTTAGTATCTTGTATGCTTTAAAACTTGGTAAATGACTTCACCTAAGCTGTACGCTTTCTCCAGTTGTTAATTTCGGCACAGTTTTAAATTACAGGTGTATACAGTAGTCCCTTCTTTGAAAGACCACTCCTTTGGGAGACCACCTCCTTTGAGAGACCATAGTTGTCACGTCTTTCTGTAGTACTTTTCATGTTATTTATACCTCCTTTGAGGGACCACCTGCTTTATATGACCACCTTTTGGGTGGCACCAGGGGCGGTCTCTCAAAGGAGGGATTACTGTATATGACTTCACCTAAACTGTTCGTTTTCTCCAGTTGTTACTTTCATCCCAGTTCCTAGCGATATGGGCCCTGCTTGATACAAGAATCTGCGCCAGCTTCTTCCTGTTAAGTTCGGTGCCATGGGATAACGGGCAGCACAGGGTCCCAGTTGATAGGAATACTTCCTGTTTTGTGGGAACACACTTTCGCTGCACACCTGGAGGAGAAATGAAAAGTTTGATATTTCTACCAGCTTTTGAGGTCTGGCTGTAGTGCAGGCCCCCTACCAACATGTATATGGCAGGCGGTGTCTTCTGACAGGTTAAATTAACAGGGTAATAGATAAGGTCAACATCAGCTGGTTCATGTGGGTTCTCGGTAGAGGGCTCTGTGGGCAGGCAGGAACTTTTACTGCCAAACTATCCTGTGAATTTTATGTTACTTTAACATAGAATCAAATGGAGTACACACCTCTAGCCCACAAGAAAGTTGTGTATTGGGTCATATATTCAGCCAAATACACATATAATTGCCAATTTTGACCTCTTCTATTGAAGAAAGTGAATTGTCCTTAAAACAGGTGGTCTTTTATGGTAGGTGGCCTTTGGGAGCAGATATTGCTTCTAAAAGCAGGATTTACGATGGGAATAAATAGTTCAAGCCCGCTGTAGTTCATCTTTAGTTTTGTACTGTAGCACATTAAGTAGTTTTTACTGTCAGCCTATGAGGCCAAATGGTATATTGGCAACTGCTACTTTTATAGATATGATAAGTGACCTTCCGCCTCTTAAAAAGGACTTAAACAGGGTTCGAAAATTCCTATGATCCGACGTTCCGGGACAAGCTAAAGCTCTTCTCGGACAAGTGACTTTCAAATTCAACTTGTCCTGCGGACAAGCTAATTTTTTCTTTTTTTAACTGGACTGAAATTACGTCTGTTTGCATGCACGGCAACATAATGATGAGCAGTCAGAGCCTTCGCGACTCTGTGTGTGTTGGCGATTACTGTGGTCCGTGTGAACAGAACATAAACACCAATGCAAGCATGTGCGTGGGGACGCCAATGCGCAATAGGTGATGATAATCCCCTGGCCTAAAGTAAACAATCCAGGTTTAAACAATTACATGGTCAGCAGGTGTATTCAACAGGACTTGACTACCTACTTGATTTCTGTCAAAACAAACAGGTATTTTGACCGTTGCGTGCATACGACGACGAGATCAAAGGTACCAGCAGTCATGCATTGGGGCGTATTGGCTTTTGCCCGTATCGGGGCAAGGTCACAGCACCTCACCATCAGTCTTATCTGCCCGAACTATGACAAAGGAACATCAACAAATTTTAAAACTTGCATGGCGAATTCTTGAGCAAATTAGCATCAAAGACAATTTATCGGTGGGCTCTAAAAGTGTTGGAGAGATCATGTGATGGTGCCGCAAGTTGACTTCCCGGCCAAACAAAACACACATCTGCCAGTCACACGCAAGTGACCGCGTGGAGTAATCTACGGTGAACGGAGCATCATGCTGACTGATCTATCACACATTCGGCATTTTTCTCTATCCCCCTACCTTTGCGTATTTGCCTGTGACTCCAAATAATTGTTGCTATAAACACTGGAATCTTTATTTTCGCATGCTGCAATTCAAAAAAAAAAAAGCTTCCCGTTTGTGTGTTCCCTCCGTAAATTACGGCATATTCACACATGTCCACTGGGCGGAAGCCATGATGAAAACACTGCAGCACGAGCCGCGATTGGCTCATTTTTGCATGTGACTCAATTGACCAATCGGGTGATGTGTTGTGCGTCAGGCCACATGGCCAAAGCAGCTGTTTGTGTACAGTTGCAGGAAAGATGTTGACTGTGCGCACGCTCGATTTCTGATTTGAAATATTAAAATTTTCGTTTGAATTTGATTTTAAGAACACTGTTTATTGCGAGGAACTTGCCAATACTGTATACGCAAATTTACCACGATGTACCGATAGCGTTCATGGTAGGTACGCAAACGATATGCATCCCATCACGGCATCAGAGGCAGCGAGAAAGGATCCTGAAACCAATGCAACTATTTTAATCGTTATTTAAGTTTAACCGGGATACGGACTCCTATCGTCCCAGAAATTACAATGTATTTTTCATCGTTAGTCACCCCATGCAAATAGCTTACTTTTTTAATTTGTATTTTTAATGTTTTGCCAGTTTCACTGTCGAACAGTTGCAGCTTGAATCGTTGTAAAATTTGACATTTTTGTGCGAGTTTGCAAGCGACAATACGAGGCAAATATATTTTAGGGTAAATGGTTTGTGTAGGCCTTAGCATTGTGTTTGAAAAAAACGATGTTTATAGGAGTTTTATCAGGACAAGTTGATTTTGTATGCGGACAAGTGGATTTTGAAATTTACTTGCCCTGCGGACAAGTGATTTTTTAAAAAATTGTCGAGCCCTGACTTAAATATAGATATGACCTTGACCTTCTAAAGGCATCTGAAACACTCCAACATGCTTGGCTCATGCAAAATTCGGATGGTCAGCTGCACTCATTCAGGAGTTAAGGGGTTTAACATCATTCTGCATGGTGACTTCTGGAAATTGGGTCAAATATAAATATGACTCTGGATTCTGAGACACTGCTTGAAGGTTTTTGGCTCATGAGAAATTAAGATGGCCAGCTGCTTCTGTCCAAGAGTTGGTGCAATAAGAAGTGCTGAACTTTGAGTGCACAGATTGAGAAACAGACGGATGAACAGTGACATATGACCTTCAGGGACCTTGACTGTCAAATCAATGTCTTGCGTCATGTTGGACCACATGTGGAATATTTTGCATATTGGGACTATGTCTCATAAAATGTGATATGAAAATAACGTGCTATCATTTGGAGCTCATAGTTGACCTGGCGTGACTCTCAAAGGTCAATTGAAGTTCAGGGACATAATTGCCCTACTCTGAGCAAAATGATGTATTTTTGACCATTATTGCTGTTTAACATAAATAGTAAATAACTGGAGATTTCACACCTGACCATGAGTGACGTTAAAAGTTCAAGTCAATACCAATTACTATTAAATGTCTGTCTATACATCAGTCCATCCGTCCATCTGTAAACTTTGACATGTGAACGTAATACAGTCCATAGTTTTCAAGCTAGCCCTATACAACTTGCAGAACATATCAGGTGTATGAAAATCTGGGTTGAGTTTGATATTGGTGGCACCATAAATGTAATATATGGGTCAAATGTGAAAGTCTTGTGACCACTCTAGCATCCCTAATTTGTAATAGATCTTCATGACATTAAATGGGATTGTGGAAGATGTCAAAATCTCAGTTGCATATGATACTAGTGGTGCCACCTATAATTTGAGGGAAATTGTCACTGATTATGAGCTGAAATGCGTTTAAAGTAGAAAAGTTGGTATTTCAAAAAAGAATTGAGTTTCACATGCAAAATTAAAAAAAAAAAATATGTAGAGTCTGCCCAATGCTAATGTGTTACATAATATCAGTGAGCCTCGCTTATTTTTGTTAGGACACTAGGCCTGTAAAGTTGAAAGAGGTTATTTCGTAATGGTAGGGTGCAGTTTGGACATCAATGAGAATTGGACCTCCAGGTCAAAATTGCACTCGAGTACATTGGACATAAAACTCAACTTGGGTGACCTACTTTTGGGGGGTTACCTTGACCCAATGATTGTGTGACCTTAACCTATTTTTCAAGGTCATTAAGCACGTAACAAAAGGACATCTAATTCAACATCTTTATGAAGAGTAAGGCAAATGATACCAAATGTACTACGAGTGAGGATCATGTGGAAGTTTGATACTGCATAATATCATGCCTCATGGATGACCGTGACTAATTTCTTGGGGTCATGGAAGTAATGCATTTCAGAAATTATTTTTTGGTGATGGTGGTCAGCAAAGCATTCAGCCCATGGGCGTCTTTTCGAAGTTTTCCATAAGTCATCACGAGACTTGGTCAGAATGTCAGCCAGGCACGAAGATTGAACTTATGGAGGGAATGTAAAAACCATCACAAAAAAAACATCCCCTGAAATGCATTTTTTTGTGACCTTTTTATATATCTACCACTACAGAAACATTATACAAACAAAACAATGACATGCAGTCATGATAGTGCCACTGGTGGGATTAATAGGAACTGACATTATTGGTGTTAAAAACACATGAAATTCATCATTGTGATGATAAATGGAAATGGAACAACAACATTCACCCCAAATACTGTAAATTGCCTTAATTTTGCTGTACTCTTATTTTTGCTTATTTAGCCGATGGCACAAAAAAGGTAAAAATGAAAGCATTGTGGAATAGTGTTTAACATTACTTGAATAGGAATTATGTCCAAAGCAGTGAAATGTTCAAAATGCAAAAAATGTGAAAATTCACACACACGAAAAAAAAAGCAATTCACAGTAAATTGCCAATGGTTTACACATGTGAAAACAAAGCAATTTGCGGCATAGACATCTTGCCGATGGTAAAAGTTTGCACAATTTTGTGTGATCTTGACCTTTTTCCAAGGTCATTAAACACTACGGTAAAGGACACTAAATTTAAAAAAAAAATGAGGAAGAATTGGGGTAATGTGATGCCAAATGTACCGCAGTTGTGTATCATACTGTATGTGGAAGTTTGATACTGCATAAGATGACCCGGACTTACATGTATTTTCTCAAGGTCATAGAGGGAACACATTTCAGGATTTTTTTTTTTTTTTTTCTGATGGTTAAATATTGCATCTTAGCTTGGGTACATGTATCCATATATTGCTACAAGAACATTATACTGATGACTATGACATGCAAGTTCATAGTGGCGCCACTGGTGGAACTAACGTAATCAAAAACACATTAAATTGTGATAATGTTGTGAGATGGACCTACACAATTTTCACCAAATAAACTTTAAGCCAAGGGTTGACTTTTGTAAAATTTTAGATGATAGAGTATAGGCCTCTAAATTCAATATGTTGTGAGAATACAAATTTAAGATATACAAATGTGTATAATGTGGAAGTGATATATCTCACACTGTGAGTACCCTTGAGCTACTTTCAAAAGGTCAGAAAAAATTTGCATGTCAGGAAATGAATTTTTTGTGATGATCATCCAATTATACTGCAGCAGAGCATTAGGGCATTGGGCCTCTTGTTATGTCTGTGTGTGAACACAGACATATTGCTTTCTTTCTTTCTTTCTTTCTTTCTTTCTTTCTTTCTTTCTTTCTTTCTTTCTTTCTTTCTTTCTTTCTTTCTTTCTTTCTTTCTTTCTTTCTTTCTTTCTTTCTTTCTTTCCTATCTTTCTTTCCGCCAGATTTTTGTATCGTCTTAAACTCAGACACTGTGCAAGCTAGAAACTTTAAACTTTGCATGGCTATAGAACCTGCAGTGAAGCTTTGCACACAGACAGATTTGCTTTCAAGCAAATCTTTCTTTTCTAGTTAGATGTTTGAATTCAATCTATGAGACTGGTACTGCATAGAAGTTGCCAAAAAATATTGTTGTTGGATCTCTTCTCTTTAAAATACAATCAAGTATGCACGCAGGGCCTATAGCTATATTAAGAGTTGTGACATATAATTTTAATTTGTGATGCCCTCAGTGTAAGTCTGAAATTGATGATAAAGAAAATGGGACTTTTTTTTAAGATGTGCTGTACAAACATTATTTAATTGCAGATATTTGTCAGTAATTCTGAAGGATTAAACAGTTTTAATGGTCTTTATTTTAACAGAGATTTAGGCTACCCATAAAGCTGTTCAAGTTAGTCATGTTTTAACAGGGCTGCATGGTGCCTATAAAAATGAAGTTTAGTCATGTTTACATTTATAATCAAAGCTTTTTGGTACCCACAAAAATAATACAGTGGTCCCCCTCTAAAGAGGCCCTGCTGATGAGAGTCCTCCGTCTCTACTTAAGTCACTTCTCTGCCACAAAAGTGGTATAGGTAATTCCATTTTATTGTTCCTCTCAAGAGACGCCACCCTCTCCCCTATTTCATGTGGTATTTTTTAAATGCAGTTGGGGGTAGCCTTATCAGAGGGGGAGCACTTTAGAATTAGTCCTATTTATGTGAACAAAGCTTCATAGTACCCATCAAGGTATACAGTTAGCCACTTTTTTTTTTTTTTTTTATAAGCAAAACTTTGTGACATGCTGGGCCAGTGCTGGGAAGGTGACTTTCACGTGCAAGGGGAATACATCCTTGTGGCCCCCAAAGGAATTTTGTGTATTGGGGTTGTTACATGTATTCATCGGAATACAAAGAATTAATAGTGTTAATTATGACCTCTGTAATTTACCAGTTAATGGTGTACCTGCAGTCAGTCACGGTTTAGATACCTGGTGCAGACATATGGCCTGAACAGTGCTGCCAGGTGAAAAGAGAAATGGGTGTGCAAAGGCCTCTTGGTTCTTGGAGATCTACTCGTAGTCTTTGGGTGAGGATGGGGTTTTGGCTGCAGACATGTCAGCAGAATCTGCCAAGTTGCAGGGCCTCAAAAGCTGAGCAAATGTGATGCAGACAACAAGAGCTTTGTGTGATCAAGAGACACAGAGGAAAACTGGAGATTATTAAATGTCGGCAATTTGAGTGACCACAAAATGAGAAAACCTCTCCTTTAATTCAGACAGGTTGGGCCCCATAAACACCTGTATTGTCAGCTGAGCACCATGCAAAGGCTTTGTTGTCCTGTAACCCACAAAGTTGAGTGTTTGGTGATAATTTGAGAGCCGAAGAAGACGAGTGTCAGCAGTTTGTCCTCATTTTATCCCCAACACACACACACACATACACACAGACTCCAGGCCAGCGAAATCAAGGTACCAGCTCGCCTGGGCTCCTCAGTTGAATCTGTTGCACAGTAGGTCATGTGATCACCTTGTCTCCACTCTTGGGTAGAGTAGCAAATGAAGCATGCCAGGGGATGTGTTGCCATGGCAACCATCCATCGCTCTGATGTGCAGCTGCTCAAGTCAGAGTGCTAAGGTTCAATCTATTTCTGGGAGAAGCTGGAGTGATATTGTGGTCAAATTAAAAAGTTACACCACGGACCAGTCCCAGTAGGTCTCAGAGACAAGTTTTTTTGTTTTGTTTTTTTTGTAAGCTTAGGGATATTAAAAACAGGTAAATATATTTTATGCAGGCAGTAACTAAATTGCTTATCTCTGGAAGATGTTCGTGTTGCCACAGAAGCAAGCACAGAAAGTAGTCGTGACCTTCACGACACGTACTGTAAATGTGCATACATGTATTGTCATGTGTAAAATTTTCATGCTTTCTTCATTTCGTGGACTTTACTGATGTTGTAATCTCACTGTTTTCAATATAGACCCTGTTTAATGCCAGATAAAATCACTAATTTCATTGTGCTTTTTTTTTTTTTTTAAATTTTTTTTTGCCATCAATGAAATAAACACAAATAAAAAATATATGTGAAATTGAGTGAATTTGCAGTGTGTAGGGATAACCGTGCAAAATAAATAAATCCACATTTACGTGTTTTCATTGGAAGCATTCAACATGATCTGTGAGGTGACGTTCACCTACAAGCCCATCATATTTGGCATATTTTATACCCAAGAGGTCATGCTTAGTCTTACAGACACTTGCATCACAAACAAGGCATATATGTGTAGCCTTGCATGGTGTGTCAAATGCTTGGCAGTGGTCTTTTAACTTGGGATATGATTTGACTGTTAACCCTTAAAGTGCTAATGACTGCTATAGTTGTTTTCTCATTACCGTTAAACATATAATAGTTAAAAAAATTCAAATTTCTTATGAAGATACCTTTCATTCAAATACCAGCAAGCCTAGTCCAAAGCAAAAAATAGTCTTAGTCAACAGCTTTCCTTGGGACACATTGCGTGCAAAGTTTCCCGAGGAAAGCCGTTGACTCAATCTTAAATCAGCGCTTTAAGGGTAAGTATTAACAAAAATGTCACTGTAAAAATTTTGGTCTTTTTTATTTTGGGCCCACCCCAAGGGGCAGGGTTTTCTGCGAGCAATAAATTTTAGGGTATGCAAATGGACACTGCCCCAAGATATTATTTTACTTGGAGGTATTCTGAAACCCTAATTTTAGGGTACACAAACATAGTAACCCTAAGCTGACTCAAGGGTACAAAATTTTGGCCATTTCACCCTCTGGAAAAAAGTCTGGTTGTCCGCCCATCTGTCTATCTGGCTGCCCATCTGATGTTCTGTTTGTGATTCTGTCGGCAGCTCAATCTGTCCACCCGTTGTTTGTGAATACAATATCTCGAGACTTCTGGCCACCAGAAACCCCAATACCCCATTTGTACCTTGATATCATTTCTTGACGTGAATACATTTTGTTGCCCTCATTTTCAAGATCACAGGAGCCATGTACTCATGAAAGACCCCTCTAATGAGAGACCGCATATCTTTTTAAGACTACTCTCTCAGAACACTGCGCTATCCTTTCCATGTTGTTGTACCTCTAATGAAAGACCACCTGTTTTGAGAGACCACATTTTGACCCGCCGTAGGGGCAGTCTCTCAAAAGAGGTACCACTGTATGTGCGAAGGGTGACCCATTTGTTTGTGAATGCAATATCTCATGGCTAACAGGCCACATGAAACTCAAGTTCATCTCATTTGTAGCTCGATGCCATACAGGGTTATACCTTGGCCTTCATTTCTGGCAGTCCTCGAGACTCCCTGTATATATTTTTGGGGGTCCCACATTAACATTTGGGAGTTCCATACACATACAACAATGATTTCATGAAAGAATGAGAATCTGCTCACCGTAATTTGAAACTAATACATCAAGGTATCAATGACTGGTTACTAGTTGTACACGTAATGTCACCTTGTGGCACAAAAGTGTCAAAATTGTGGAAGCACATGTATGTGCATTTCTGACTGAAATTTGAAACAAAAGTGTGGGCTCCAGGGATTAATTAGTGGCACAGGTTTGGCTCAAAAATACGGGATGCTGTTCAAGGAAAAGACAAACTGGATTACAGTAGCATTATTCAGAGTTCTGAGGTCAAAAATGTGAATTGCAGACAGATAGGTGGTTGGATGGAAGACAGATGATGGACCATCCTGCAACACCAGCTGAGGTGAAAACTGCCAAAAATGGAGCCCTGCCATACTGCAGGTCTTTTCAGGAATTAACGTTTGAATGAAACTACAAGGAAGGTAGTTTGACTTCAAATGGGCTGATCTTTTATGGCAGTTGATGTACAGACTCGTATGAAGACACTGTTAGAAACTGAGCAGTAAGATAACATTACCAGATGTCTTTGAAATAAGCCAAACAGCAATCAGTTGGTAGAACATTGCAACAAGCGAAACGTGAATGAGTTAAAGCAGGAGGGTTCTGCTCGACTCCGCTGCATTGATTTTGAAGAAAAGATATCGGCAAGCCTCAAAAGTTACTGGTTGCAGAGCGAACACGCCGGGAGAGTGGTGGGACATGTAGGTCAAACTGATTCAGTTTAACACAGGTAAGATAATGTCTAGATCCAGGAGATTTGGCAATTACATGTAGGTGTTTAGTGGCATGATCTTCCTATCTGGGTGATCTCTTGTAAAATAGAGCTGGAAATCTTTAAAAAGAATCAGAGTTCACTGTATCTTTATGAAAGTCGGACAGGCCAAATACGTAGATTTGACGGTAGCCTTGCATAGATAATGCTGATGTTTAATCATGCCTTCGGGCTGATAGCTTATTATGTCTGCATTCAAACTCAGACATTTTGCTTTCCCAAGAATTCTTTTTTCTTTCTTTCCTTTTTCTTTCTTGTCACGACAAAATTTGTCTGGTGTTTTTCACCAACAATATTGTTCCAAAAACCACCAAACTTGCCTTAGTGACTGACCTCCAGTGAAATTGTGCATATCCTTTGAATAGTCATGATGTTTAAAATTATGCAAATTACTGGCAATTAAAATTGTAAAAGCTTCATATCTTCCAAACTGTTGCCGATAGACACAAAATTTCAATGTGCATGTATAAGTTTTTGCCACCTTCCAATGTAATAGACAGCAAATGGATTTGTAGAATTTTAAATCATGCTAGTTAGGTGCATTGAAAAGTTTAAAAGTTTCAAGAATATCTCAAAAACTATTATACTTCGCAATGGCATTCCAACTTCTGCTTATATGTTTGTGGCAAAGCTGTATCCAATGAACCATGAACTAAAGTTGTAGGATGTTAATTTATGCAAATAAGGTGAACATTCAAAGTGTAAATCTAAAATTTAAATTGAATAGCTTCAAAACTATTATAGATAGAGGTGTCATTCCAGCTTCAATTTATGGGTTTGTGACATAGCTGCATCCAATGAACCATGAACTAAAGTTGTCAGCTTGTAAGTTATGCAAATTAGGTAAAAACCCAAAATTAAAATGTTGAATAGCTTCAAAACTATGATAGACTGTGGTGTCATTCAAACTTCAGTTTGTAAGTTTATGGCATGGCCACATCCAATGAACCAAGAACCAAAGTTTTAGCATTTTTATTTGTGCAAATTAGGCTAATCCACAAAATTTAGATTGTTTTGAACTGTGGCAAAGTGTAGCATTTCAAACTGCTCTCACTTTGAAGGCACCCAGACAGATTTTCTGTGAAAAAATTTTTTTTTCCTAGGTTTCTTCACATTTATCCCCTACCCAAACAAGTGCTATTCATGCCTGGTCTGACAGGGACACATCCTGCAGCTGGCAACTGTGCCAGTCTGGGCTCCCAGATATTGTAATATGAGAACACCATGTGACAGTGATCTGGAAATTCGTTTGTTCTGCTGTAATCATTGGAATAGGAAAGGGCAAGAAAAGATGATTCCAGGCACACATGGCTGATGGCACTGCAGCCACTTCAGGGGGTAGGGTCATGTGTTTCCATTTCTTTCTGTTATAATTTGCAAGCTAACAACTTTAAAACTACTGTAGACATAATATACATAAAATTTCTCACAGTAAGTCCACCTGTATCGCTGAAATACTAGCCAGGTGATTAGCTTGTTCATGGTTCCTTAAACATACAGACCAATGGTCCAACTGTAGCCCTGAAAAATGATTGTGTGAAAAATGATAGTGCCTTGAGTTGTGTGTTGAAATACAGTGTGCACACTTTATAGCTAATCGCGACCCTCGTATTGTTTACGGTCATTTTACTCTGGGATGTGCACGTCATTTTACTCTGGGATGTGCACGTCATTTTACTCTGGGATGTGCACGTCATTTTACTCTGGGATGTGCACGGTAACCTCAAGGACACACAAAACGACCTCAGTTACACACACTAAACAGGGTTTCTAGCAGAGGGTAAAATGAGTAACATTTTGTATCCCAAAATTTTCTTTGGGTATGCCCCTCTACCCTAAAATTGTTCAGATCCCATAAACTTCGGTGCTGGCTTTATAACAGATGAGATACTTTGATTTTTAATGAGGATTGGCAAAATACTCAAATGTTTGTATGCTCAAGTACCCTAGAGTGATTGTTCTCAAGCATTTTCCCCATGGCTCTTGAACTTAAATATAGTGGCTGTAACTCAGTAGATTCATATGGGATATTTTTTTAAATGGTCTTTAGATTTCTGGGGTTTTACTATTTCATTCTTTTCTGTCTGTCCTTACCATGTAAAACTGCAAAGCTGTGTGTGTGTGTGTGTTTTCCCCTCTCTGCTTGCTAACTTAGCCAAAGGGGTGTCATCAATGTTATGTCTGTCCGTCCATTTGTCCATAAGTTCCATCAAGGTACATACCATACCAAAAAAAAGTTAAAGGAAGAAAAAGTATGCATCAGACATCTGTGCACATCGTTGAAGCACTAACTTTTTACGAAATCAAGACATAACAATCAAACCCTCGCAATTGAAGCATCGTATGAGGACTGCAGTGGTATTCATTCCCTGGTGACCTTGACCCCTGCTTCCAGCTGACAGGCATCGCCTGTGTCAACATAGAAAATCCTTCTAGATGCTACATCTTCGGAATAAACAAAGCTACAGCCATCTAAGCTTCAAAAATAGAAGCATCTTATGATGACCTTGGATTGGTGGTGACCTTGACCTCTTTTTAAGGTCACAGGCATTAAACCTAGAAGATCCTTGTAAACATTACACTTGCCAAACAGATGAGGCTACAAAATTAAAACCCTCCAATTTTCACAACTGAAGCATCTTAAATGAAGACCTTGCAGGAGTTTAATGAGCTTGCTTGCTGAATGTTAACACACCAAGTCGACTTAAAACCAGGTGAGCTCATGGTACTGGCAGACTGGGCGTTAGTGTCATTCCAACCATTATTTTTTTTTGCAGCACTTGTCAGCGATTGATCCTTTGTCTTCCGTGAAGGTCAAGACCATTAGGAGATTTTTACAGAGACAGTAAGGCTGTTCACGTACCAGAGACATAGTGGAAACTGCAGGCCTTCCCCTGTCACTCGCCAATGTAGCAAAATGCTATGAAAATACCACTTTGGCTATAATTTTGTACAATTGGGTAATGGTTAACAAATAGGAGTGTCCCAAACATTGTATCATGCACACAAATTTGGCTACAAAATTAAAATTTCCAGGGGAAGCCCTGAACTGGGAGTGTGTGAAATGTTGGTAGACGTATGACAGGTAGCTAGAGCATTATGCATGTAAATAGAAAATCGATCTCTCGTTAGGAACTTATAAAGCAGTTACTTTTTGGGTGAGAACCTAATGCGAAGCCTTTTAAATTGACCCTGTCGGTGATATAAGAAGACAAAAACAAATTAAATAAAGTTAAAGACAGTTTTAATAGTTTGTTGTGCGTTTGTACACAAAAATAATTCAGAAATGTATTTAGAGACATATGATGGTCCTTGTCTTAAGAAACCATCCGCCTTTAAAGACTGCCGTCTGACTGGTACTTTACGTGTTGTAAAAGTCCCATGTTGTTCACATGCGGTCTCGCCCCATGTTTTGTTTTTCAGCCCTGCAAACTGAGGTTCACCATGATGAAAACCCTTCCACCTTCAGGGATGCAAATCCTCATGATTTTTTTTCTCCATTTCAGGATTTTAAAAACAAATTCTTGCATTGAAAACAGGTCAGACTATGCATAAAAGAATCAAAACTGATGTAATTTCCAGAGAGTTGCTTACAGGTAGGGATAATTTAAGATTTTTCATTCACGCAGGTTACATCCCTGTAATGAGCACGTACTGTAATTTAAGTACATTAAATTGACTAATTAATCCTTAACATTTTTATTTCTCTCTTCCTCTCTGATATCATAGAGCCACAAAGAATAAATTTGTACCAAAAAAAGTGACTTTGGCACAGATTTGTTTTGAAATTGTTTGCAAATGTGTCATGTATTTTGAAAATCAAATAAAATGCTCCCCACCCCCACCCCCCCTTTTGTGATTTTATAGAATTCCATCTACATGAATATACTTTGTCCCATCACTTGCTAATTCATGTTGAAGAAATAAAAAAAAATGGGACTATGGAGTCTTGAGAATCAAAGGAATAAAAGGTTTTTCAGTGTAGGAATACTGGTAGACCCGGCTGCGTTATGAGGCCCACAAGGCCCTGTACCCAGCTGCTGTTGGTGGCATATTCATGCTCCAGTGACTGGGGAGGCTTATCACCTGATGGCAGGTCTAGGAGTGCTTGCTTGTCTGCACACACTATCACATTAGCCCGCTCACCCTTCCCGTCACTCTCTCTTCTCATCACCAGCCTGCGTATGCATGTCTCATTGCCTGCTGCCAGTTGCTAGGCAACAGAATCAAATGAAGCGTTTATTGTTGTCATTTCCCATTCTGTGTGAGCCACCATGAAACCCTGTAGGCCGGCTCGCCACATCTGGTTAATTTAGAGAATCGCTGGACCATGTTGATATGCAAGTGTGGTGATTTACAGTTCCATAGTCAGCCAGTCCATTGAGCTTTGGAGAGCAGGGGACCAAGCTAAGCTGGATGGTGAAGATTACCTGAAGCTAAAAGTTAAGGCAAAAATCACATTAATCCATCTGAGACATTACTAAGTATGTGCTATAGGTGTATGGGTGCATATGATTTTGAAAGTGCAAGTTTTATCATGTTAAAAATCTTGTTGGGTTGAAATTATATGTCACTATGAATATAGGTTTTTTAAATTTTGTTTTATTTTTATTTTGTTTTGGTAACGCTGCAGAATTTTGCACAGAGAAAGTTTATTTGGACTTTCAGAAGCCATCCACAAAAAATGGGAATTAATTCTCTTTCATACCATTGAGAAAATGCGAAAGTGGTTTTATGTTGTGGATGTTTTGCTCTCTTTCTGTGCGCCCAGTGCTATGTTTACAATAGAGTGGCGTATAATATTGCTCTACAGTCATATTATAAATGGCATTTTGTATGTTCAGGTTTATCTATATGACAAAGTTCAAGTATAAAGTTTACATCCATGTGAGTAATGGTGAGAAAGAGTTGTCCTTTGGGACCTCTGATGCCTGTCTGATGTTATTTATTTGTTTGCCACAGAGGATATCTCCAGAAGTTCATATTTACTCCAGTAGATGTCACTGGCACTTGAGCTGCTCACATGTGCTTTGGAAAAAGGGGATGTGGGAGAGAAACAATGGAGAGCGTGTGTTGTATGTAGGCCTAGTTGCTGATGTTTAAGACCAAGAAACCTTCAGTACTAATGTGTAGCTTTTTTGTGCAGACATTGCTGAATAGACGTACAGCAACTGGTAGTGGTGATAGCATTGGGTAGACAAGAAGCTTTTTGTTTTATGTGATGCAAACTTATTGGGTACATGAATGGTCATCTGAACTAGAAAGCAAGTCACATGATATGACGAGGCAAAGGTCAAGTTGTTGTTGTCAGATCAAAACATCAGATACTATGTTTTCCATATTTTGTATGGAATACATGTTGTAACTTCGTAACATGTTGACAGTGGTCATAAGCTATTATGACTCCTACAGGTATGAGCTATATGCTGGAACTATTCTTAACAGGTGAGACAGTCACAGTGCATATATACAGCCGCCTCTATATCGTGATTTCTAAAAGCAGCAAAGCTTGTTGTGCTAACGGTTATCCATTTGAAATATTTCTTGCTTATCTTTTGCCCTGTAGATGGCTGTGAACTTTATTTCTCGGTTCAGGTGGTCTTTTGGTGTCAGTTCGAGTTACAGGTAACAACAGAAAACTGATATACCAAGGTGTGAGATAGAGAGTGTGTTTCGTACCGATTTCGCTCTACTGCGTTGAAATGCGTGACAAATTTTGATTTCTGGTCTGACTTTTCACAGATACCACTTCTGTCATGGATCTGACTTTGAATGAAAAGAAAGCAAATACGGAGGTTGAAAAGGTTATTTATATGGATTTGATAGGAATTGTAATAAAGGTAACACCACCAACAGTCTGTTCAATGTTATGTTGAAAGGACAAAATGTGAAAGCCTACAAAAGTAATCCCTTTAAAATAGACATTTCACGGTGTAGTAGTGTTTTTGTGTGCACAAAGCCCATGAACAATGTAATCGAGAGTGCTTACGTCAAAAAAAAAAAAAAAAATCTCATCTATTATGTACATCTCAGGTCAACTAACAGTTTGACTAAACCTATGAACACAAAAGCAGAGTATTCACCAGACTAAATTGGTCTGGTTTGTTAGCTTTACCAACAAAAACCACATTGTGTGGTATCATCACATGTGAGTAGCATTAGACAGCGTACGCGTGTCCGAAGTGGGGGCTGAAGAAAGGGGTAAAAGCCCTTGTTATAGTGTGAAGTGTGATCGCTGCAGGTGATGAGGAAGAGTTCCACCCAAGCGGAAAAAAGAAGCACCTGTTCACTGGTCCTTTCATCAAGAGCAAATCAGTCTGGAGAGTCCGAGGTCGCACAGCTCACAGATATGTCACTCCTGATTCCAGCAGGGAAAAATAATTGCTTGCTATGTAAGATGAACGTGTTCACCTGTCTCACTGTGGCCGCCCCAGGGGTCAGGCACAGGGGCTCTGGGTAGGGATTATGTATGGCAGAATTTATAAATGAGATTGGACATGGCAGACTTTGAGGCTGATGGAGTCGGAACTGTCATGGTTGAACGGGAGTGCAGCTGAAATTATGGTAGAGATTGGAGCCACGGGAAGATCAATAGGGGTCTATGCTGTTGTCTTGGGTGCAAACGTAACAAACTTCCTGCAATGTTTATTTACCTGGCCGGCTGCAGATACGAAAGGCACATTTTTTCCTGCCACTGAAGAGCATTAATATTAACATCCCAATGTGTTATGGCAACCTATTCCTCTCTGCGTGCAGCACAGTTCAAGTTACCTCTCAATAAACACCAACCCATCACCCCTGCGTCAGAGTGAATGCAGCGGGATGGACTATTCCAGTATTAGACATTCTTGGCTACTCACCCTGTTTATGCATGGCCAGATGCAGCTATAATTTGCCATGTATAAAATTACCCAACCATATCAGGGGGAAACACAATCCCCAGTTTGGTCCCAGGTCCAATGAAAGTCAATGATTAATCACTCCCCGTGCAGGCCCGCTAATTCTCCAGCCATGTGGACACCTATCTTACCCACTCATGTGAAAAATATAAATTTGAAGGCGGCTGTTTGGCAGGTTCTCCCATGGCCACGGTTGCAGAAGGGGGCTTTTGCAGTCTTTATTATGTGGGGACTTGGGTAATCTGGCAATTGCCAAAAACTGCCGTTACATTTGCAGTGGCTTTCCAGGCCAATGAGTTTTCCGTATGAATAGGTGGAAAGTTTCCCATTTGATGGTGGTGATCCATTGAGGCATGGCCTGATGTTATTTAATAGATTGCATACTAAACGGATATTGAACGGATGCATTTTAAAGGCGGAGGAGGAAAATGGCAGAAGGATGGCCATTAATTAACTTAATTAATCAGCAGCATTTTTCTCCAAAAAATGGTGTGGTTGAGGCTTACAAAATCTAGGGAAGGCAAGGTGGAAGCTAGCACCACATTTTCCTCCCGCTAGGTTCTACTTGACTGCCCAAACAGTTGCTACGATATTAGGTTGCATCTGACTGACTTACCCTGGGGATGGACCGCACCAGGTCACATGTAGCCTATGGCCCAGCTCAGCCTTGTCAACTCATGCGTACATATTTAGCCGAAAGAATTCTAAAAACAGAGCTGCACACTGGGGCATGGGATTACATTGGCAGTACACAAAGCTGGGTAGCGGGTTGTACTTCATGATGCGTCGCCAGCCAGGGCTCACTATTTAGCTCCAGTACACAGCCATCTCTGAATGCCTCATCCAGCCAGCCTCTTGTTCCCAGATGAGAGAACACCCAGGCCGTGTCATAAACCTGTAGAGTCATATATGTAAGTATTTATATTGTGTTTACATATAGAACTGTGTGAATATTGCGTAGCAGCTTGAACCCATCATTGTGGCTATCAGTGATGCGGCACTGACTCCCAGGCATACATCACTGAGTCTACTTCTCTGCTCATGCATGTTGCTGTCTAAAACGCTGGCATCCCCATCAGTTTGAACTTCATAACTTTCTCTGTGATATCTTTTGCTGACTGAAGTGATCTTTGGTGTTATCTCTTTAAATAATTTGTTTCAGGTTTTATAATAACATACATGTATATAAATGTCATCATGTATGCAGACTTTTTTTAAGTCCATTCTACGAAGCAAGTGCATGTGGATGGATAATATCAAAGTTTGTGTAATGCAGGAAGACTTTTAGGATTGCGGTGGGAAAAAAATAATGAAGAAACCTAGCAAATCAACTGTAAAAAATGGCGGGTATGACAGGCATTATTATTACCAATAAACCATAAGAACACAATTTTGAACATTGAGTAATGGAGTCCTCAGGTATAAATTTTATCAGAGATCAGGGCTAATTATTATGATTAACGGGCTCTTGTAGCTCCATAATGTTAGCATCTCACAGGCATTTTTTTTTTAATTGCTAAGCTAGTCATGCTCCATCTGCTTTTCTGCTAGGGAAGGCATGACTTTGCAAGCAAATAGCAGACAGGGTTATTTTATACAGTGATCCCCCTCTAATAAAGCCCTCCTCAAGAGAGGCCACCCTCTCTGCAAAGGCCACTTCTCCATGCCATAAAAGTGGTATTTCCCTTGTATTGCCCCCTCTCAAGAGAGACCATCTCTCAGATATGGCCACTTTTTTAGTGCATTTGGGGTGGCCTTGTTAGAAGTGGACCGCTGTACTTGAATCAATGTGAATACAAGCTTTCCGTGTGAGGAATTTAAAGGTACCATCCTTATTTTCAATTCCAGTGAAGTGTATGGTAGAAACTGGTCGATAACATAACACCGAACCAGTTTATCACTGTTTACACGCTAAGGGTCATGCATGGTCAGGGATATTTGATCACGGACCCTGGAGTCATGAGTGCTTATTATGTAGTTTGATCTGATATGTGACCAAGGACCATAACAAAAGCCTGTAAGTGTATCAATTAAAAAAAAAAAACGAAAAGTTGTCATTGTTTGCCAAAGACTGTGGCAGAGAGAAATGTTATTGTTACAAATTGTCCCACCCCCTTCTACTTGTAAGTTAACAGACCTGGTCACACATAAGTACAAACAGACCTTTGGAAACACAGTTAACATGTGACCCTACACAAGCATGAAAACTTGGTGGGTTTTTTTTTGTGCCAAAAAAAAGAGGCATATACATACATGTATGTATGTATGTATGTGTGTATGTATGTATGTAGGTAGGTAGGTATGTATGTATGTATGTATGTATGTATGTATGTATGTATGTGTGTATATATATATGTTTATTATATGTGTATGTATATATATACATATTTGATGTATTTATATATATGTGTGTGTGTGTGTGTAGCTTATATAATGTTTGTTTTTCTATATGGGTTTTATGAACAAATGTCTATGCCATATCATGAATGACTGAGCGTAGCAAAAGACACCAGTTCATAAAGCCCACAGAAGAACACAACCATTATATAACGTTTTTATTTAATACTTATGCATTACAAATGAAGCACAGACATTGTTTCAGGCTCGTCGTCGTAGGCCCACGTCATGCTCAGTCTTCGCGTTTTTGTTTGCTTGTGTATCGGTGAATTCGTCCACCATGGAAGCTAGACTGGCAAAGCGTCTTGATGGGGCATATATACATAATGTAAATAAGCTTGTCCTCAACTCAGAGCTTGTAAAATATTGGATGCAGAAGTTGCACCACCTTCAGCACACAACATCTTGGCTTGTGTTGACAAAGTGACTTCTTTTCTTCTCCTGACGCCAGGGGGCACCACCTTCAGCACACAATATCTTGGCTTGTGTTGACAAAGTGACTTCTTTTCTTCTCCTGACGCCAGGGGGCACCACCTTCAGCACACAACATCTTGGCTTGTGTTGACAAAGTGACTTCTTTTCTTCTCCTGACGCCAGGGGGCACCACCTTCAGCACACAATATCTTGGCTTGTGTTGACAAAGTGACTTCTTTTCTTCTCCTGACGCCAGGGGGCACCACCTTCAGCACACAACATCTTGGCTTGTGTTGACAAAGTGACTTCTTTTCTTCTCCTGACGCCAGGGGGCACCACCTTCAGCACACAACATCTTGGCTTGTGTTGACAAAGTGACTTCTTTTCTTCTCCTGACGCCAGGGGGCACCACCTGAAAACCGTATTTCACTCATACATAGGTACTTTTCATGGTATACAGCCCTTTTCACGGTTGTGCCGGCATGATACTGGTATTGTACATACCTCATATTAAATGGATGTAATGTATAAGTATTAATTAAATGTATATCCATGGACCACTGGTGCTATTGGCTAATTATCCAAATACTGATGTTTTATTTATTGGCTAAAAAAATTTGCAAATGGCTAATTTATTTTAACATGAACTATATAAGAGTCAGGTCACATTCTGCATTGACTACTGTTACATTTTCCGATTTGGCTACAAATTTTGAAGAGCTGGATCTGTCCCTGATGCACTGATACATACATACATACATACATACATACATACATACATACATACATACATACATACATACATACATACATACATACATACATACATACATACATATGTGTATATATATACATACATACATACGTGTATATATATACATACATACATTCATACATACATACATATATATATATATATATATATATATATGTATATATTATATATAAGTTTCTTTATCAGGTTAATTTCCCTCTAATTTTATTTTTGTTTATTTCACTGCTGGCACAAAACGATGAACAAAAAACCCACAATCAAATAGTGTCTTAAGATAGGCATAGCAGGAACCATGTTCAAAATAGTGAAACCAGAACATCGGCTAAATAAGCTTGTCCTCAACTCAGAGCTTGTAAAATATTGGATGCAGAAGTTGCACCACCTTCAGCACACAACATCTTGGCTTGTGTTGACAAAGTGACTTCTTTTCTTCTCCTGACGCCAGGGGGCACCACCTTCAGCACACAATATCTTGGCTTGTGTTGACAAAGTGACTTCTTTTCTTCTCCTGACGCCAGGGGGCACCACCTTCAGCACACAACATCTTGGCTTGTGTTGACAAAGGTGCAAAAGCCATGAAAGTTTGTATGTGTAAAAATAAGTACGTGTATATTTTTTGCCAAGACAGAATTTCTCACTTGAGAGCACAAACTCCTATTTTTTTTTTTTTTTTTTTTTGGTATGAGGTGTATACATTTTACTCAAAATAGGCATATTTATACCTCCTATGAAAGACCACATGTCTTGAGAGACCACAATTTGGTCATCCATAGGGGTGATCTTTTAAGACAGTTTTCACTGCGTTTTGCATTCACAGACATTTTCTGCATATGTTTATGGTTTAAAATTAACACATCAGACCCCAACAAAGTTGTACATAGATACAATGTATTAAACTCATCTTTGTAACTCAATGGTTCACTGGCTTTCAGAATTTTACTAGTTCTCTAAGGGTCAGGGATCATTGCATAATGATTAACAACAGGGTCATTGATGTTGTGTTGGTGATGGATGCAGTGGGGCATGTCTGGTGGGATTTACTGGACACTCCCTGCGGGTCGATCTGGTTCAGTTCACTTCCAAGAACATGGTCACTTTTGTATGCAAGGGATAGAGTCAAGGTAAATTTTTAATTTCTCTCGTGAACGTCTTGACTCCTTGGAGATTGGCTTATACCTGTATGAGCTTGGTGAATTTTGCTGTAAATGCAAAATTTGAGGAGAGGGATCATTATGCAGGATGTGGAAACTGCATGTAGTGTGAAGGGAACAAAACAGTTCTGAGGGTTGTTTGAGATATGCTTAGGCTATAGCAACTTATGTGTCATAAAAAAAAGTGTTTTTACCCCATTGGCCTTATCAGCCCATAGGGTAGTGTCATCATCTCTCTGTGTGTGTTTGTCTGTTACCCTCACAGACACAATAACTTCTGAACAAATTGACTACCATCATGAAAGTTGTATTGCAGAAGCATTTTGTCAAAAGCTTTGATGAGTTAATATTCAGTGACCTTGACCTATTTTTAAGGTCACAAGGGGTCATCATATTTGTACCCATGTGGATGCCGTAACTTTTGAACAAATTGAGCTACTATCATAAAACTTGTGCTGTGGAAGCATCGTGTCGAAAGCCTGGCTAAATTCAACTTTCAACAATTAACGCTGACCTATTTTCAAGGTCATAGGGGGTCATCATATTTTAATCATTGAAGTAGCAATAAGCCAATAACTTTTGAAAAAATTGAGTGACTATTATGAAATTTGTACTGTTGAAGCATTTCATTGGAAGTTTGCCTGAATTTGACATTCAGTGACCTTGATCTGTTTTCAAGGTCAATAGGGTCATCGTAATTTAACCCTGGCCTAGGAGGTCTGAAGTTCATTCTGATCCTTACATTTTTTACTTTAAATTGTGCTGTTATTTCGGGGGGGGGGGGGGAGGGGGGCAGTGTGTGTGCTTTGCCATGTCTACTGTTAACTTGCTTAAAAGAAAACAAGGCTGTGTCTATTCATGATATTTGTTTTATCCATTTTTATCATTACTGCTGAAGGTGTCTGGCAGCATTAATACTACATGGCAGGTCAGACAGTAGACAGATATAACTGGCTGCATCTACAGATACATCAGCCGATCAGTTGCCTACCAAACAGTGCTTCTTCTCCTGCTTTGTAATCTTAATTCCCAGAGATGTGGATCTCTAACTTGTAAGATACAGGTACTATGCCAAGCAAAAAGCCAGGCCTTCATGGCCCGTAATAATATATAACTTCCAACATGCATGATCAACACAAAAGTATATAAGCCAGGCCTCTGTGGTCCGTAATACTGCATTTGCAAGTTCTCATGTACGCTGTGGTCTTGAAAAGAGACGCCACTGGGGCGTGTCTGACTTTGCAGGTGCCATACCTGATGTCATTCATGCTGACCAGGCTGGTTAAAGCTGCCTGCACCTTGACCATTCTCCCATTCCCAACAGACTGATTGCAGCATAACTTATTTCTAAGTGTGGCATTTATGTAGTCTTGTGGTTTCCACGTCCAACAAGATCACATCCACACAGGATAAACAGCTTCATATTTTTGCTAAGTTTTAAATTCAGTTTGTGATGCAATGTGTTCATTCAGCAAATGTATTTTCAGGTGTATAAATTTTCATGTTTTTTTTTTTCACTGGAGATTGAATTGCCCTTAAACCTGTGTTAACCCTTAAAGTGCAAATTACAACTACAGTCGTTTTCGCATAACCATTAAATATATAATGGTTAAAAGATTCAAATTCCTCATAAAGATACCTTTCATTCAAATACCAGCAAGCCTAGTCTAAAGCAAAAAGTAGTCTTAGTCAACAGCTTTCCCTGGGACGCTTTGCCTGTCGGAAGGAAAGCTGTGGACTCAGTTTTAAATCAGCACTTTAAGGGTTAAAATATTAATTTCACAGTGTCTTTTTAACAGTTTTGCCATCAGCATGATCAGCAAAATAAGTGAAAGTATATGTACAAGCACGGCGAAAGTAAATGAATTTACAATAAATATAATAACATGGAAAGCATATATATGTTTGTAACAGCGATGAGTCAAATGACCGATAAGATATGTGTTGATGATAGGAGCAAATAAGGTGTACACCTGTGTGTTATTTTCTGTCATCATGTAGATATATGTAGATCGTTTGGGTCGTGCTTTGCTCGTCATCCTCAAAAATGGCATGTTTATAAGTTACTGTCTTTGTTTTTTCACAATCACAGATGTCTTTTTCCTATCCAGAGCATACACATACTTTTGAAATTTAATTTTGGTGAAAAACTTTTAAGTATTAGTTATTATAATGAGTATCTGGTATAAGAGAATTTAATTTTTGTATCTATCAAGACAAATGTCTTCATGTCAGTTGAGCAGTATATTTTTGTAGAAATAAAATATCTCAAACATTGAAATACAAGTATTATATCCGACGCCAATAGGTCTGGATATGGTCAGCATTCATGCTTGAGTGTCCTGAAACAATGGCTTTAATGGGTACATAATCACAAAATAAACAAATCGTGCCCTGGTTAGGTCTGCCTGAAATCCTGTAAGGGTTGAGGTTATGTTTTGAAAGCAATTTACTGGATCCATAAAGTCTAGTCTAAAGCAAAAAGTACTCTTAGTCAACAGCTTTCCTTGGGACACTTTGCGTGTGTCGAGGAAAGCTGTTGACTCAATCTTAAATCAGCTCTTTAAGGGTTAAAATATTAATTTCACAGTGTCGTTTTAAATAGTTTTGCCATCAGCATAATTAAAGAAATAAGTGAAAGTACATGTACGTGCGCAGCGAAAGTAAATGAATTTACAATAGATATAATAACATGGAAAGTATATGCCTGACACAGCGATGAGTCACACGACCAACAAGATCTGTGTTGATGATAGGAGCAAATAAGATGTACACCTGTGTGTTATTTTCTGTCATCATGTAGATACCTGTAGATCGTTTGGGTCGTGCTTTGCTGATTATCCTCAAAAGTGGCATGTTTATAAGTTACTGTGTTTGTTCGTTCACAATCACAGATATCTTTTTCCTATCCTGAGAATACACATACTTTTGAAATTTAATTTTGGTGAAAAACTTTTAAGTATTAGTTATTATAATGAGTATCTGATATAAGAGAATTTAATTTTTTATCTATCAAGACAAATGTCTTCAGGTCTGTTGGGCATATATTTTTGGTAGAAATAAAATACAATCTCAAGCACTGAAATACAAATTTTATATCTGATGCATAGGTCTGGATATGGTCAGCATTCATGCTTGAGTGTCCTGAAACAATGGCTTTAATGGGTACATAACCACAAAATAAACAAATCGTGCCTTGGTTAGGTCTGCCTGAAATCCTGTAAGGGTTGAGGTTATTTTTCGAAAGAAATTTACTGGATCTATAAAAAGGTGCCGACAAAACTGACTACCGAAACCAACTGAATGATTTATGCAGAAAATGTGAGAAGGAAGCTTTTCATTAAAGCTTATATATGGCCTCACATACCCAGAATTTGAAGTGCTCGACCCACTGTATGAATACATTTTATTGACATTTGGCAAAGTTTACGAGACTTTGTATTGTTTGCTGTGTTCATTGAAGCTAGTTTTGTACATCAAGGATTGATATTTAGGGCTTGACGGTAGGTTTTTCTATTGCCTGGCAAGTCCTTGCTCAGCTGGCAGAACTCAGAACTGAGAAGTCAGGATACTTTTATTTAGCCAATCCGGAAAAATATCAGAAATATACAAAATTACAAATGTACACATGACTCAGGAGACTCCCATTAAGACACATTCATGTCACTATCATGGCAGACACCCAGTGTGACAATTAATACAAACAAAGTTGATGGCAAATGAAATACTGTAAATTGCTTTAATTTCGCTGTATTCTTATTTTCGCTTATTTCGCTGATGGTACAAAACCGTGAAAATAAAAACACAGTGAAATGGTATTTTAACATTGTTTGAATAGGAATTATGTCCAAAATAGTGAAATTAAAAATACAGTGAGATTTCAAAAATAGAAAAAACCGTGAAAATTTAAACACGCGAAAATAAAGCAATTTACAGTAGTGGACAATCACAGTTAATGTACAAATGTCACTGACTAAAAAATATAAGCAAGTATATAATACATGTAATTGTAGGGTTATTCAGTCCAGGTGGAAAATTACTGGTAAATGTTTGTCAGGGACTATAAATGCAGCCAGAGCATGACATCTTGAATGTGAAAGCAAGTGACTTCTGGTATGGTGGTGCTAGTATCTCTATTGAGACCAACCATGGAACTCCGGGACAGATCTGAACTTGAAAAATCTTGAGCCCAAATTGCCAAGAACAGCACAACTCATGCAGAGTTCATCCCTGGTGTTTTATTAATTCATTTTGAAACAGTTGAGCCTTTTGCAAATTTCTTCAGCCAAATTGAAGAAACTGTAGCATTTGGCTAATTAGCTAATGGTACCAGCGTTCCCTGGAACTGCAGAAACAGGCCACAATGGGGATTCACGAGTCTTTTCTTCTCCAGTGGCGACAACTACTTAAGATGAACTGTTCTGAATTATAATCAGGATGCTAGATTCATATTATTCCTTGTGAAAAGATTTTCTTTTCAGTACCAGCATGTCGGTAGGTACAGGAAATATAATAGTCCAGAGCCACAGTTTTCATCAGTGCACCTATGGTACAACGCACTTAAAGCACATTGAGGAAAGCTGTTGACTCAGTCAGAAATGTGGCACTGACAGAGTTAGGAAGGTGTACAGAATGTTTTGACCAATAGAAACAGCAGTATCGAGGTGACTGTAAAAGGGGAGTGGTCTCATTATGGAGAGGCACTAATAGGGAATTTTGACTGTACTTCATTAAAGAACCGTAAAGGACCTTAAGAATAGTCAATCACAGAGGCACTACACTGGAGGTCTTGAAAGTTCCCACCCATAACCAGCCAAATGCTCGTCATGTTTGCAGATGGCGAATAGTTTTTACATTTTGTTGGTGTTCAAGCTGAGAATTCTTACTTGAAATTTTAAGAATTCTAAAAGATTTGTGAATTTTAGTCATTTTTGCTGTTGACTGAAAGTCTTGTTTCAAGCCCTGTCCTGGCTGGCAATGTGAAATAAATTAATGACAGGAAAATGTAAATTCAACAAAATGTAAACATACAAAAATACTGGAGGTATTCTGGGCTGGCGTCAGGAAGTACTGAACTGTACCTAATTTGTCTAAAGTGACTCACATATTGGCCAGGCTTCTTTGTCTCTTCATCCATACTGATTGATTTTTTTTTCTTTTTTGTCAATCATCTTTCTGAGGAAGGCTTATGTAACATATTGAAGGTTAAACATTTGATCAAAAGGAAGGAAATGTAAAAATTTTTAGCAAGTTTGGCCAAAAGATGTTTGTCTTTAGACAAATCTCACCAATGTTAGCACATGGCCTACTGGCTAGTGGCAAGTGCCAGCACAAGTTATTTGCACCTGTCAATGAGACTATAGATTTTGTCACGGAACTTTTTTATTAGTGTCTTGATATTTTAAGAGAATAATTGCTACATATGGCCTGATACCTCCGACACCATAGGCTGTATGGGGAGCATTGACAGATCATGATCTCACCGTCTGGAAACAGGGACTGATTCAGAAAATATCCATGCTTCCTAGTGGGGCAGCCTTCATGATGTGAGTGCGTTATGGAGACAGCGTGCTTTGAAATGCCACACATAATAGGGCTTTTGTGTGAGTATCTGGTACAAGTCATCTGTTTAGAAATATGATCGTCATAGCATCCCCTCTGCTCCATTTTGCTTGATGGCCTAGTCCACTGGCCTGCCAGGGCTGTAAAAGACATTGTTGTGGCTTGCACATACATACATACATGCATGCATGCATACATACATACATACATACATACATACATACATACATACATACATACATACATACATACATACATACATACGTATATATATATATACATACATACATACATACATACATACATACATACATACATACATACATACATGTGTGTGTATATATATATATATACACATACATACATACATACATACATACATACATACATACATACATACATACATACATGTGTGTGTGTGTGTGTATGTGTGTGTGTGTGTGTGTGTGTGTTGGTATAACATATATATATTTGTGTACGTGGCACTTTATTAATTGATATACATGTATATTCCTGCATCACCAGAGCATTTTGTTTTTAGCTCTGCTGATCATAGGGTGTGGCGCTTATGCAATCACTCTTGTCTGTCCATCTGTCACTGTCAGTCCGTCCACAGACTTTTTCTTGTGACCAGGAAACAGTCAACAATGGTCATGTAAGCCACATCCATCTGTCCATAAACTTTTGCTTGTGAACATGATACAGTCGGCACTTTTGGTGTTTGTCCCATACAACCTGCAGGACTTATCAAGTGTATGAAAGTCTCGGTTGAGTTTGATATTGGTGATGGCACCTGTAGCATTATGTCATACATTTATTTGGTCCAAAATAGGAAAATTTTGAGAATATTGTCCTGCGAAAAGTTTTTGTCTCAGTGGGAATATTGATCAAGCAAAAAGAAGACTAAAATGGGGCAAAATTTTGTGGCACCGCCCAAACTTTTACAGAAGACCTGGAGCACAAGATGTTGAATGTACGTTAAATTCATTATGTTGAGAAAGAATAAGGCTAATGGGCCCCAAATGTACCACAAAAGTATGTCATATGTAGAAACTAATGTGGCATAATATGGATAATTTTGTTATTATAGTTATTATTGTAGCACAAGATTTGTGATACTGTAAATTGTTTTATTTTTGTGTGTATAAATTTTCACGGTTTTTTGTATTTTTGACATTTCACTGTAGTTTTAATTTCACTGTTTTGGACATAATTTCCATTCAAACAATGTTAAAATACTATTTCACTGTGTTTTTATTTTCATGGTTTTGTGCCATTAGCGAAATAAGCGAAAATAAGAATACAGCGAAATTAAAGCAATTTACAGTAATAAAATTGTTGATTATGAAGTAAATTTTCAACACTGCTCCAGTATGGCCTTCATCTATTACCAAATTAGGAAGATTTTAAAAACATACGTATACACACAAATCCACCATCTTTGTCGCGTGTAAACTTTCACCTGCGTTTTACAAGTGCATCACATGTTTTCCAAACGATGTGAGCACTGCAAAAGAAAATGATCCTAGGGACTCTATACTTCTGTCTACTGGTCTGAGGTCGTTATTAAAGTTTGTTACGTAGTGTTGTATCACTGGCCACTAGGGTCACGTGCGCTTGCCCGGAAGCTATTGGCCAAACCAGGGCACCAAAATGGTGCTTGTTTGAATATAAGGGATCCCCCCCACCCCACCCATTAAGGGGGAGGGAGGAAGATTATGATCGGGGTCCACAAAAAAGAAAAAAGAAAAAAAAAAAAACCACACCAACATATGAGGCTAAAATTACAAGAGTGGACACACCATTAAGTGAAAGAATTAGAAACATGAATTGTTAACATTGCAGACATTACGTGTGGATGAATGGAAACAAAGGTTGACGCACATAGCAATGTGTTATGGTCAAATTTGGTTGCCCTGTGACATCTAGGCTCAGGAGATCTGCAGGAAGTACATGGATGGTTTGAAATGAGCCTTCAGTGGAGCCAGACCTGTGCCCGGTTTACTAGATTTTTAGCTCTGCCGACCATACATAGGTCACAGAGATAATGCTATCACTCATCTCTTCCCATCTGTTAACTTTTGCTTGTGGATGTGATTCAGTCCATGGTTTTCCCAGTTAACTCTATACACCTTTCAGGACTAAAAAATAAAGTGCATACAAATCTAGGTCAAAGGTCAATATTGGTGGTACATGTACCACCTGTAATAGTTTGTAATATATGGGCCAAGATGTGAAAAATTTTGAGACAAAACTTTTGCTAGAATGTCAATCAGGCTAAAAAACAAAAACACTGAAAGATACGGACCAAAACGTGCTAAAAACACATTAATATCAATATGTTGAGACTGATTAAGTCTAATGTAATACCAAGATACCACAGATGTGCCCCATATTTAGAAGTTTCATGCTGCATAGTATGGATGACCTTGACCGTTGTTCTGAAGCTCACAGAGGTAATACATTTCAGCAAATTTGATATTTTGGTGGTTGTCATAACTTCTGAACTTGTGCACACGATCAGTATACCAGCACAAGACAGACAGAAGTCTGAGATGTGTGGAGTCATGGTGGTTATGTGGGTGACGTTAACTGGGACAGCTTTACTAGGCATTAAAAGCACATTGAATTCATTATTTTGATTGAATTCATTATTTTGATTATGAATTGACTTGGAACTGGTCAGTCTACACGAAATATGTGATTGGCCAATGATCAAATTTTTCTGTAACCGTGACCTATTTTTGAAGTCATTCAGGACTGCTTAACTCTTACAGAACCAATTTAGAGACTGAGTCAACAGCTTTCCTTGGGGCACTTTCCGCGCGTTGCGTGGAAAGTGCCCCAAGGAAAGCTGTTGACCTGGACCAAAATTTTCACTGGGAACATAGGCATGCTGGTACTTGAATGAAAGGTCTTTTAATGAGGAATATGAATCTGGAATCATTACAGTAATCCAGCTTCATCAGCACAGCTTAAGCCGTGACTGGCACTCAAAGGGTTAATAGGGTAATGATTACCAGGAAGTGCATGGTTCTGGACAAAAAGACACAAATACAATAGTTAAGGACACTAAAATTAACGTGTTGAAAAATTAGAAGTCTAACAACTTCAGATATACCACAAATGTGTGTCATATACAGGAAAACCTCTCTAACTGAACACCTCCATATACCGAACACCTCTCTATACTGAACACCATTTCTCGGTCCCAGATATATACTTCCAATGTAAGCAAGCCTCCCTATACCGAACGCCTCACTATACCGAACACTTTTTTCTGGTCCAAAAGGGTGTTTGGCATAGGGAGGTTTGACATAGAAATTCAATATTCCATGATATGGGAGACCATGACCTACTTTCTCAAGGTCAGGGAGGGAATGCATATAAGGAAATGATTTTATTGTGATGCTCAAGACATGATAAATTGAGATTGAAGTGCAAAACTTACAGGAAATATGCATTAGATCAATAATGGTCAAATTTTGTAATATGTTGCGTGAACATGACCTATTAGTCAAGGTTATTAAGCACTTAGGAAAAGGACACTAAATTCAATAGGATTTTGATGAAAAATAAGGGAAACAATACCAAATGTACCACAAATGTGTGTTTATGTGGAAGTACGATGTTGCATCATGTAGCTGACCTTGACTAAGTTCTCAGGGTCGTGGAGGGCATGCTCTTCAGGAAGTGACTTTTTTGGTGATGGTCACCAGATTATATGTCAGCAGAGCATTAGGACTATGGGCCTCTTGTTCATAGCATGACAGTACCTCTCTTTATAGACCACCCCTTTATTGAGACCCATCATAGGCTTACCCTCTGAATTGCACGAGTGAAAGCATGTACACATATGTACAGGGAGGTACAGTTTACAACTGAGGTTGCCAATGACTGTGGAAATGGCTGGGAGAACATGTAGTCACAGCCTTGCAGATGGCAGTGACCTTGACCTGCACTGGACAGGCACCTTGACTGTGTGATTTTGCTTTTCCTGATGGCTTCTAGTCATCAAAATGTTTTGTGAATTGCTAAAATCGCGAATTTGCAGGAATGCGTCTGACATGAAGGTGTGAATACCAAATATATGTTCGAGTAGTTCAGTTTTTATCTGACAAAGAAAACCGAAGGGAATGCCATAATGCCACACAATGAGTTGCTTCCATTAGCCTCGCTGGAAAGTCAAGCATGGTTTTTATATCATTGATATGCACAGGGTGTAACAATAATACAGTCAAAGAATGAAGGAATTCCATCTCCATGTTAACAGAGCGGCTATTTTTGTGTGTTTATGGGAAAATAACCAAATGATATGGGTACATGTACACAAATGTTTATACTTCTGCATGATAAAACTGTATTTATATATATATATATATATATATATATATATATATATATGAATGTATGTATGTATGTATGTATGTATGTATGTATGTATGTATGTATGTATGTATGTATACATTGGTCCCCCTATTATAAGGCCACCCCAAAGGCACTAGAAAAGGGGCCTTTGTGAAGGGGATGGCCTCTCTTCAGGGGGGCCTTATAAGAGGGGGGGACCACTGTACAGACAGACAGACAGACAGACAGACAGACAGAAGGGAGTACCTGCTCCATTTAGGTCACTGTCCTGAGCAGACACGTCATTTTTTTGTGGTCACATTGCTGGGACACCATAGTCAATGTCATTGTAAATTAACCTACGGTGACAGGTCACCTGTATATTATATATGGCTGTGGATGCGGATCATCTGTGTCTTTGTGACACTTGTAACTTTGGTGTGACTTGAAAAATGCATTTTGAAGGAAGTCACTGTCATAATTTTCCTCACCCAAAGCATCAATCTTGAGACACTTCCATGGTTCAGTAGCTTCCTGGTACATGTGGCTGAGCATTCTTTTTGAGTAACTTTTCACAATAATGTCATCATGTATCCTGCAAACAATGATCAGAGGTGAGAATTGACTGTCAAATGGTGATATATTTCGCCAATTTACATTGTAAAGTAAAACTGGATATTATATTTTGGTCTCAAGGTAAAAGTGCCAGAATCAGAGGATGGGCAAATACTGAGAATGGGTCACCACTGAGAATGTGGAGTGACGTCATTCTTAAAACAGTGAAAACTCATTATAAAGACACTCAGATATCCGTCATATTCATTATAATGACACAAGTTTTGAAAAGCAAAAGGTCATTTTCCTTGTGATTTGATTCATTTATCGGACAGATTCAGTTATCCGACACATTTCTAAGGGGACAGATGGTGTTATTATAAAGAGTGTACACTGTATTTTGGTCGTTAATCACATTATGTAATGTCCAGAGCTTTCGACAGTTGTGGATGGCATTAACTCATTCAGTGTTATGTTTTGGGCGAAGTCAACAGCTTTCCTTGGCACACTTTACGGGCATTATACCCAAAGCATGTCAAGGAAAACTGTTGATCTGTACTGTTATATTGCATACAACTTCAAACATGCTGGTTCTTGAATGAAAGGTCTTTTTACAAGGAACATAAATCACCCTGATTATGTATAATTCAGAGAAGATTATTTAAGATATGTCAAAAAAAACCCAACCCAAATTCATAAATGTAAAAATCAATGGTGCATGACCATTTGAACAAACATGGTAGAGATGCACCCAAGGTACATTGCTACCAGGGTTGAAGTCAATCTGGATGATGGATTCAGAGAAGAAGTCAAAAATGTGAATTAGTGTTAGATTGCCCATTGACTTGCATAGTAATCAATAGGAAAGGTGCATTTACCGATAAGTACCTGAATTGAAAAAATTGTGAAAAATCAGGAATCCATAGCATTGCCACCTAGTGAACAATTATTGTTTGACCCTTCCACAAGGAACATGTCAAACATGTTTCAGCTTAATCTGAGTGATGGTTCTGGAGATGGGAAGTCAAAAATAGCAACAACAACAAAAAAATCATTAAAAAAAAGAAAAAAAATTGCAGCGCCAACTGGTGTACAAATTAAGAACTAAGAGTGTTCCTGTGTGATATCAAATCACACAAAAAATCATAAAAAATAATAAAATTTGCAGCACCACCTAGTGAACAAATTAAGAACTAGAGCCCCGTGGAGTACTCCAGTGTAATATCAAAGCAATTGGGTGAGCAGATTCAGAGAAGAAGATTTTTTAAAGTTTGTCCCAAAAAAGAACAAAAAATCCAAAAATCACAGGAAGGCGACCATTTGAACAAACTAGGTAGAGGCCCACCCAAGGCACATCCTCACCAAATTTGAAGTAAATCTGGGTGACGGTTTTTGAGAAGTCAAAAATATGAATTATGGACAGACGACGGACAGGCAGACAATGGATGACAGACCCTCAAAAGATCTCAGCTGACTGACAAGTCAGCTTAACTAAAAATCAGAGACAATATTTTGATTCACTGTTTATACCTGAATTTGTGTCGGAATTGGCTCTTCTAACTAAATTAGAAAAGGGGAATATATAAAGATGCAATGGGGCCTCTCACCAAAGGGGCTGAAAAAATATGGTCTTAATAGAGGGGTGGTCTTAAGAGGGCATTAATTAAGCATAAAGAAAAACAAATGTAAATTGTTGGTCTGGATACAGAAATGGTCTCTTTACGTAGAATTGTTTTGATGTGGAGACTCATCTGTGCTTACATGTTTTAAACGTTTCTGTGATTGCAGGGTTGTGCTGTGGCCAGTTTCACTCCTCCACTTGGAACACAGCGTCGTGTAGTTATGCACCGCAACCAATGATCAGCTCACTTTAGAAGGTCGAGTCGTGCTTTACTCACCTCATAGATAGGTAAGAATACATTGGAACTTCACGTTCATTTTGATGGTTGCGTGTCTAGAGGTCTGTCACTGCTGTCTTGTATTTGGTCCAGACATGGCAGGGATGGAAAGCGCCCGTGTGCCGCGAGGTTTGCTTTTCAAGAAATGTCTACTGTCGAGGTACAAATGAACCATTTTCCTCATTGTCAGGTACATCCAGTGCTGTATGTTGCACTTCCAGATCTAATAATTTTCTGTTTCAGAAGAAGAAAAAATTCCATTTCATCAGCCAAAACATTTTCTGATTCTGTTTTACTGCAATAGTTTTTATATTAAAACAAAAACAAAAAACCCAACAAATCAAATTCTGATTCAAGGGTAAAAAAGAAATGTACAATTTTAACTTTCATTTAAAAAATAACATAAAAATAAACAATTATTTGCCATGCATATCTGTTGGCTGAGCTATCTGTTAATGCGAGACTGACATGGCTATATAGATGATATTTAATATTTTAAACTTGAATTAGTAGAAGGAAATGCTGGATAATAGAATGTACTCAAGACTGAAGTGGCAATATAGATGATATTTAATATTTTAAACTTAGATTAGTTCAAAGAAATGCGAGATAAAATAAACTAACTTTTTGTACAGAAACATAAGTACCTGAACATTGAAATATAAAATGACCTTCACATTGCTACTCATTTTCAAGGCATCAAGGACTACATGTATGTTGAAAGTAGTTATGGTCATGTTTTATCATGTAGCCTTGATCAATGTGAAACTTGTCTACAAAGACGACATCCAGGCATGACCAAAGTGTGGTCTCTCAAAACAGGTGGTCCTCCATAGGGGGGATTAAATAAGATTAAAAGTGCCAAGCAAAGTATCGTGAAGGGGTGGTCTTTCAAGACAGGTGGTCTGTGACGACAGGGAGCACTGTAGAAGCCCTCAGTCATCTTAGTTTTCTACCTGAGCGTGTATCAGGCTGTGTCCAGCATGTGACAGGGCAATAATTTTGACAGCAAATGTGGGCACACGTGGAGCAGAAAGGAAGGCAGTATAAGCCGCTGAAACTGGCATCCAGGTACAGTATTACCATTCACCCACACAGTATGTCTACAGGCCACCAGGAAACCACACATTGTGTGCATGCTGAAGGTCGCTGAACATTTGTTTTTTTTTTTTTTTTTTTTTCATTGCCAGGGACCGTTCATTGTGCTGTGATCCATATCGAAATTGATGAGCCATTAGAGTAATACACATTATCTATGACTTGTGGAAGCGAGACTTTGTAGGTTGTCAGAAAGGTTCCAATGGCAGAGTATGTGGTGTGGTGGTATGCATACTAATGAACTAATTTGCATAATCTGAACTTGAGCCTCACCGTGTCCAATTATTACAACCTTGATGGCTGAGCAAGGTTTCTAAGGTGAAAGAGAGGGTGAACCAGTAAAGTTGAGCACAGTATTGAGCATTCAATATTAATGACACCATGACCACATCTTCCACTGTACTCTAGAATGAATTCTTTTCACAAGATGGAATTTTGCATATATAAGTGGCTGAGGTAACAGGTCGTGCCATGCACATTATATTTTACAACCAGGAAAGGTTACGGTTGTAAATCTTGCATCACATACATGGAAAGATAATCAGATGAAATTAGAGTAGAGATAAACTAGGTCTGTTTTCTGTTTTGCTGAGAAAAGGCAGGATCCACAGTGTGATCCCATTGGTGCTTATCCTTGCTCTGGCTTTATCATTTCACTTACATAAGATGCATTCTCTCCTGGAGCACTGCAGGAGACAGGTTGCCATGGGAACAAGTCTTATTGTCTTGTGTTCAGGGATATTGTCAGCCTTTCCTGTTATGCATTGATGCATAAAATGGGTGCCGGCTGGTTAACTTTCATTTTTAGGCCGTGCAAGCACCTGATCCCCCTGGCCCATCCATGCATGTCTATTCCACACCACAATCAGAAGCAACAATGGAATCCCTGGCTCATAAAATTTCAGCAGATTCCATTAAATTGTGTTAAATGTATTTAATACTGTCGGTTGAAGACAAGAACACACATAAATATTCAGAGCAAGTAGGCTTAGCATTGATATTTCGTCCCCGGCTCCAAGGAGATAATTATTTTGAGAGGTGAATATGAAATCACGAGATTTATGCATGAGCGATGCCTCCCATGGCTGAGTGGTGCAGGAGCCGGGTAACAGTGCCTAATCCTTTGATATTCACTTGGCAATATGCCGTGGCGACTCGGGCCACGTGCAGGCGATATTTTGAGGTCAGTGAGCATTCACGAAGCAAAAGCAGTGGACTCGAAGGAATGGCAGTTGGCCACAAGCCATGCATGCAAATCACAGCTTTCACTGTTTTATCTAAGAATGCTTCACTGGTTTCCACAGAGGTACAGTTCACAATGTAATCAAGATACTCCTCTGTACATGTGGCAGAAGGTACGTTCATTATTAATTTCTGTGTGAATTTTTTTGTTCATTTCTGCCTTGTGTGCTTTTGATATTCATGTTAAACGGGAAATATTTCCATTTATCTGGTAAAATAACAGACTCTCATGTTGCATGGAATAGACTAGCTGGCAGATGCACTGTCAAATGACGAAGCCAACACAGGCTTAGTCAGCATGACCGATTCACATGTCAAATTATTCAGTCACTTGTCTATATACCTGCGTAGAGTGCATGTGTTTATAATATATAGGAAGTTGGGATGATCATAAAGGGAAGAATTTCTCATTGACCCCAGTTGGGTTACCTTATTGGTTTCATGTCCAGATTTGCTTAGGTTGCTACAGTACATGTGTAGAAAGGATTTTTTTCGTGATTAACTGTTACCATGGCTGCAGTGTGTTCCGGTCATCAGCTTTGGTCCATGTATACGTTTGTGGTTCATTACATGTGTGAGGAATTCACATCAGTGTCTGCCTAAAAAGACAAGACCAGGGACAGTCAGTGCAAGAAACTTAAAATGAAGCTTTTGTCCTGCAGCTGGTAAGAAAGTCTGGGAATTGATTGTGGAAAGAGTTTCAAAGTAGAATGGATATATCTGTAAAATTCCCAGATGTAACTCATTAAGGTGACCTGGGCACTGTAATATGATCAGATCTGGAAATTGATAATGTACGAACTTGGAAGTGTTGTCAAAATGAAAATGGGTTTAGGGACTTCAGCCAATTCAAGACTAAGACATCAATATAAATTAATGTTTTGTGTGCAAAATTGGTCCTATTGCATATATATATTTTATGTTTGGAACGAGCGGGACTCGAACCTGCAACCTTTGGCACCAGTCGACTAGCTGAAATGGGAAACGCACATATCCACTCGACCATATGTTTTTATGTATGTATGTATGTATGTATATATATATATTTATATATTTTTATATATATATTATATATATATATATATATATATATATATATATATATATATATATATATATATATGTATGTATATATATATATATATGTTTCTAACATATTGTGAAGAAAACAGCACAGACATCCTCTAAGCTTTAAAATCAGAATTTCAAGTTAAGAGTCCGAGCTGGAAGGGTACACATTCTTGTATTGTCTTGTCCTTAGCAGACTTGTGTCCCCACCTGGTGATCATCTGCAATACCAGATAAAGGATCCATTCATTCTTGGGTCTGAGTGGCCACTTCACAGCATGAAGCTGGAGTGTAACAACAGCAGGAAACTCATATGTACCACTGGGGACTTGAGCTCCCTGAGATCAGAACCCTGGGGTTTTGTTCAGAGAGAAATGTCTCTTATGCATTCTGTACACAGTGCATGTGAAGACGATTTGAGTGTTTGCTGCTTGACCACGCTGGAGAGTTTCCAAGATCCATCTCCGCTAGGTCAGCCTCCCGTGAAAGGAGCCCGAGGCAGACCTGTGCTGCTGGCCCGTTACGAGTCTCCCATTGTCTTTGTAGATTTGGTGCTCTTTTGACTGTGACACGCAACTCATGCACAACTCATAGAAGCAAAAAAATCATACACGTCTCTGCTCTTTTGCATAAATAGATTGAGATGAATTCTCTGACCTGTTCCTGATTCATTTTCCAGTATATATCAAATTGACTTTATCTTACTGCAGCTTTTTTTTCTGCACTTTATTCAGTGGTGGTGTAACAATAGAAGTAAAAACACACAGAAAAATATTTTTAGCTCTGCTGACCTAAGGTCACTGAGCTTATAGCAGTGCTCATGTCCATCCGTCCATCATTCCGTCTGTCCGTCCATAAATTTTTGGGTTGTGAGCGGGATAAAGTAACTTTCAGGACTTCTAGGGTGCATGAAAATCTAGGTCTCTTCCAATAGGGGTGGCACCACCTACAATATTATGTAATATATGGGTCAAAATGTGAAAATCTTGGGAACACTCTAGCATCTTAAATTTGTGGTGGATCATCACTTAACTTGGTGGGATGCACGGGAGGCCAAAGTCTAAGTTACTAATGATACTAGTTGTGCCACCTATAATTTGACCAAAATTATTAGAAAAATGTGTTTTAAGATATAAAATCCATATTTGGAAAAATAATTGGATTAGACTTGCCAGATTTATAGGTTATATAGACCATGTCAGGTGCTAGAATGTTATATAATATCAGTGACCTTGACATATTTTTGTGAGGTCACTATGCCTGTAAAGTTGAAACAGGTGATTTTGTAATGGCACGGTGTAGCTTGGGCATCAGTGGCAATGTCAGGGCAGCACCAGGCCCATGGGCCCATTGTATTACATAAGCTGGGTGACCTTGATCTTCTGTCCCAAGGTCACTGAAGACATAAAATTAAGGACTCACTGATTGTTGTCTTGGCACATGCAACAATTTCCATCACAGGAATTGCACAAATAAGCAATGATTACATGTGGAGCAAAGTGCCATCTGGTGGACAAATGAGACATCAAAATCACATAAGCTTTTTATGTTCAGAAGCCACTGGAGGACTCGCAACTTTGAATCGAAGAAATAGGTGCAATATAGCCACGTTGCCAGCAGAGCATTCGGCCCAATTTTATTGTTAGGTGAAGTAAAAATTTCACCAAATGTCACTGATTTTGAAAGCTACATTGAAATGCATTTGATCTGTGAAAGTTCATACACATGACGCTAAATAGATTGGGCATCCATTCATGTAGCTGGTTGATGCCCTAGGCTGTAAGGTTGTCAACAAGCTGTTTACAGTCATAGATAACCATCCATATTTAATAGGGCTATAAAAGAAAGTGGGTTGGAAACATTTTACTTGCCAAAGAAAAAGGAGTGTCAGGTTGTGTTGTGGTTAACAAAAATTCAGTTTGACTTTGATAAAACGGGATACAATTTTCTGACAAACATATCCTGGCTCTCAAAAATGACTGAAACTTAAAGTATATATCTTGCTCTTATCAATCTGCATTTTAGATGTTTGTAATGGTTTCTTCTTTTTTTTTTTAACCACGAAGATAAGTTTCGTTTGAGGAGAACAGAATATTTAGTTTTCTGCTACATGTACATTATTTTTATGAAGTGCCAAATTTGGCGGGCTTTAATTTGTTTTGCCTGCTCAACAGACCCGCCTCCCGAGCTTCATCCATCCACAAGGCAAAGTTCAGGAATTTGTTGTCCAGCACGTCAGTCCCTGCCCTCCCCCCCCCCCCCCCAAGTCAAGCCGTTGTGTCAAGTTGGAGTCCTATAGTCACAGCAACTCGATTTCAACATGTCACCACACAAAAACTAACTGACAGTATGCAAATGATGTGAACGTGGTTAAAAGTTAAAGAAACCCAATATGCCACAGGCTTAGTGGCTGCTGCTTGTACCATGGCTGGCTTGTGCCAGCATTTTGTATTGTCAAGTGTTGCACCCACAGACTATTCATCTTCTGTGTATAGTAAACACAATGTACTTCTAAATACATTGGCATTCATAAGAAGTTGGTAACGGTTATATCGAGACACAAATACATTGAATTAACCCCTTGTCGTTCAGTGCAGGGAGATGTCACAGCTTTCCTTGATGTGGGTTTGGTCTGCACTGCCAGGAAAACTGGCGACAAGGGCCCGCTACCTGGGTAGGTCTTATCTACAATTTTCATTTTGAAAATTGTCTTTGTGTCAAATGTATGCAGAGAAAATTCAAGCAGATGCTATTTATATCCAGGCACTTCGAGGCAGAATGGTGTCAAGGTAGAATGTATATAAGCGTGTATTGAACGGAGAACAGTCTTGTGCTTTCTACAAATGTACAACAGTTTGTTGTGTTGTTTTGTTTTTTGTTTGTTTTTTTTTTGATGAAAGATCAAAGAAAATGGTTGTGCCACTTGAAAATTTTGCTTGTAGTTTTCTGAAGCACACTTTCAACCAGAAAAAGAAAAAAGAAAAAGAAGAAGAAAAAAAGAAAAATCATAGGTGTATTGGCTTGACAGGGATCATCTGTGGTTGTGGGGTCAGTTGGTACCAGTGGGTATTATTGGTCATGTCTGCAGTATTTATAAAAACATTATCTTGTTTTGGGGGTCTATAAGAATTTGAAATAAAGACACTTATCGTCTTGTCGGCAGTTGAAGGGTAGATGGAAGATAGATACTCCCCAGTCTTTGTGTCTGCCTTGGCTTGGTCCAGGAAAGATAAGACCTGGGTCTAATGTACTGACATTTCAGGGTCTATAAAAGTTACAATGTAGACACTTGTTCGTCTCTGAAGTTTCAGGGTGTATAAAATACACGCACATTTATCTTCAGGTGTAGGTCCATGAACATTTGCGGATCCTGAGGTTGGGGAGGGGTTATGGAATGTGCACCCCCTCCCCCTCTCGAAAAAAGAATGTTTCCTTGCCTTTTCTTCTTTATGGGCACAAGTTTGATGAAAATTTACAGAACAGCACAGTGATGTTGGGACTTTGTGCCAGAAAGGGGCGAGCAGGGAAAGGTATAAAAATGCCAAAATTTGGTAACTTCCGGTGCCTCTGACCCTCTCCCACCCACAGGGATTTGACACACTACAATTTTAGAGCCCTTCCAGCACCAAAAAAAAATAAAATATTCTGGTTTAACTGCTAATAAAACATGAAACACTTTTGACTCTTTCGTTAGTGAGCTGGTCTATTGGTTGACAGTTTAGATACCATATTAATTTCTTGATGACTGCTTCTTACCGCTGTGGTTGGAATGAAAAGTATCAGTGCAGAATTTGTAAAGTATGTATAGTTGTACTGTGAATACATTTATTTTCATGGGATCAAGTTTTGGTGATTTTTTGCATTTTTTGCCGTTCACAGAAACTTACAATTCAATATTTCTCTTATAATTCTTATCCGTGCCATGTTAAGTATTTTTTGCTGGATTCTTATTTTGGCAGTTTGGAAGCATCGGCAAAATGAACAAAAATAAAAACACAGGGAAATTAAATTAATTCAGGAAAAAACTGGTAAATTATCAAATGATCTCAAATATATATAAGAATTTCAACTTTGTGAGCAAATTGTTGAATTAAAATTTAACTCATTGGGAATAGTGAAATGCCAAACCCTATGCATGAATATGGACAAAACTGTGCTCAAATTTATTGAAATTGCTAAACAAACTCCCCCCCCCCCCCAAAAAAAATAGTCAACACTAGTGAGGCTCAAAAAAGGCATCAGAAATTTGTTATGTCTTGCTCAGATTTCCAAACATGTGCTTTCAAAAATATGGAAACCCCAAATTTGGCTTTCAAATTTCATAACTGCAAAACAAACAATGAAGAAAAAAAAAATTCATGACAATTTTTTTTCAAACAGAGGCACACGCAGGAGAACCACCGAAACAAAGTGCAGGAGGTGAGGAGTATAATGTGTAAAACGTGGAGAAAAATAGAGGAACAAGGTGTGGTGTCCTTTCTTAGCTACCAGTTCTCTTGGTTCTCTGTCTGCTCAAGGTCAATCTGGGCTCTGGTTGAAAAAACCCAAATTTTTCTGGCAGTAGGTTAGAAGTGAAGCTGTTACCCATTCACACCAATGGAAAAATTTAAACTTTAAGCAAAAGATAATATTATGACTATGATCAGGCAGTGGGGGGGGGGGGGGGGGTTGAGGGTGGGATGGGGTGTGTTTTTGTTTAATTTTTCCCCCCCTTTTTTATTGGGGGGTGTGTGTTAAATAGCAGATTTATAGATAATGTGTATGATCCAGCCGTATATGTAGGAAGTGACATTATCCGCCATGTAATTAACACAAATTAAAAACAAAAAGTCTTCACGTTGATATGGCATCCTGTCCCTAAATAAAAAAAAAAACCTTTTGGAGGCCTCAAGTGACAAGCATTTTGGAATCGTTAAATTCCCCTATCTTAACCACTGGCTGTACTTAGCCTGCCCGAGGTAGACCTCCTGTGAACGGTGGCTTATGGTTACATGACCAAGTGCCATGACCTGTGATTTGTCTGATGCTTGTCTACCAGCTGCTTACTGTGTAGGTTGCCAGGGGCTCTCACCTTTGCCTGCACAGGTGAAGTGCAGGTAATTGTCACGTTTAGCAAGGTAACAGTTATGTCGTGCATGCAGCATGACCAGTTGTTGCTGTCACCAATTAGTTACGCTTGTTGACGTTCTTAGTGTCACAGAACTTTGCGTGATTGCATTCATTAAAAACGAGCGTAAACTGGTAAGATGTAAATAAATACGAGACGTGGCAAGTGCTTGCGAATGTACATTATTTACTGTCAGGTGTTGGCAAACTTTAATTTTATCATGTTCAAAATAAATCAAATCATATTTAAAAAAGTCGGGGGTAAAAATTTAATCACACTGTTCGTGTGTGGCACTGTTAAATAACCATAATTATGCATCATTATGCTGTTTCTTGAAGGCATTGTCTCCGTAAATGACCTACATGTACCTACAATTACTGTTGCTGAATGCCCCTACAAAGTGGCAAAGTTGGTCTTGTAGCAGGTTCGTCATGTGCATGTTGATTAAATTCAGCTAGGACGCTTTAAATTATACATCTTACAAAACAAAACAACCCCCCCCAGATATAGCAATAAATGTAAAGGTTTTTATGACAAGTCATTATATGTCACACTGTACAAAGGTGTACATGTATCTTCAAATAGAGTAATGGAGGTCAAACACTGATGTCACAATTGATGCAGGTATTGGGATTCTCTCTTTGTGTTACTGAAAAGGCAATATTTACACTGTTAATAAAAATGAAGAGTTTCAATCGGTTGTATATGATAATACACTTATGTATCAGTTAAATTGTTCGAAAGTGAAATTCAAAAACACAAACAAACAAAGAAGAACAAATACCATTTGAATGAGAAGGTTTGACCTGATGTCAGATACATGCACCTAAAAATCATGACAAAAAATTTTTTTGTGAAAAAAAAAAAAAATTATATTGACAGTTGTGTGCAATTGACATGTAAACCCACTGCGATAATGAATGGTGGACATGGGTCAGTTGTGGAGAGAATGTGGAATTCCACCAAGGAAAGAAAAATACGTGTAGTTGTAATAGTATGACATAGTGTAGCAATGCAGGGCAGGTACATGCACCTGTCTTGATTGAGACAGATAGGGGAGTGAGTTCAGGTCAAAGCCACCCGGCCATCGTGACCAGCCAGTGCTTGACAGCGGCCTGTGACAGGTGTACCAGTCCTGCCTCACACAACTGCTGTTGTCTTGCTTGATAACAGCAATTATTGAAGTGGGGGTGGTGTAAGCCCATGTTTAAACACAGTATATTTTGAACTGTTGGTCAAGTTAGTGAGGTTTTAATGAAGCGTTCAGGAAATTCCAATCTATTTTCTGCTTCAGACACTAGATGTCACTGTAACATTTAAAGGACACGTGCAACAGTGTGGTGTTCCCCCCTCCCCCCTCCCCTGCATCTCCCCTGTACAGTGAAATGGGGGTGGGGGGGGGGGGAGGGTGAAAGGCCATCCACAGGATCTTTCATAGGAGGTACAGATAAGGTGAAAAGCACTGAGCAAAGTCACCTGAAAAGATGCTTGTTCAGGCCAGGAACATATCGTCACATCCGAGTTGTGAACACTGGCACCTTGGAGTATACTCATGTATTTGTATGTTGCTTCAGTGCATTTACTTTTAGATTATTATCTTCATTGCAGTGATACACGTGCCTCTACCTACACATGAAATGTTGCTAGTATATAATCGGAGTGTATATTTTGTATCTGATATAATTGCGGCTTACAGAGTCACAGTTTCAAACATTTGCACGAGTTGGAGTTTTTGGTTTTAACTCTTTCTGTGCCACATTTTGCATTGAGTCAACAGCTTTCCCCTTCGCAAGTTTTGGGTGCAATGCATGCAAAGTGTGCTGAGAAAACCTGTTGACCTGGTCCATTATGTTCTATTTAACTACAGGCATGCCGGACTTGAATGAAAGGCCTTGCAAGTAACATGTATCCAGCATCCTCATTATGATTCACAGCCGTTCATCTTAAGCAGTTTGACTTTTAGTGGCAGTTGGCAGGGAAGGAGTTAAGCCAAGTAAAAACAAACAAAAAAATCATGATTGAGTGCCAGAGACATTAGTGACTGCCAGCCAAAGCTAAGATTTTGTTTTTTCACAATCTACATGTATGTTTGACAGGAATTGCCAAAGAAAAAATAACGAATCTCAGAATTGGGGTGAAACTAAGTCTTCTTGTCATGCTTTTGCCACATTGTGTAGTTTTCAAGAAAATGACCAATGGGAAACATGTTCAGACAATGATGAGGAATGTGGTCCACAACCAGTTGTAGACAGAAATGGTAAGCAAGGCCTGAGCTAAGTGCTAGATATGTGATGGGATGAGATTCGAGATCTTTGTTAAAAAAAAAAAAAAAAAAAAAAAAAAAAAAAAAAAACAAACTTCCAAGTAGCGCATCGCCTACTATTACATACAATATAATAGTCCAGCTCAACAGCTTTCCTTGGCACACTTTGGCCACATTGAACCCAAAGCACCAAGGAAAGCTGTTGACTCAGTCCAAAATGTGGGACTGAAAGAGTTAATTGTGGCAAGACAATGTAAAAACACGGACTTCAATTCAGGGATGGGCCCATGTCAGTGTTGCGAAGAATCTAATTTCCTGCTAATGGTACAATGTAAATATAGATTGACCCACGCTTCAATTGTTCTTACCAGTGGTGTGTTCCTCAATGATTTTAGATAAACCATGGTTTATTTATTCGAGAGGTTACACATTACACGGCTCACTCCCTGAGACATGAGAACTTTTGAAAATTTATCTTGCCCTGGCCTCAGTCCAGCCAAGCAGGACTTGGAAATGTTAGCTGCAGGGTGAACCCTCTTTATTTTACCACAGGGTGACACCAGTGGGAAACATAGTTGTTACAGGGATAAGAATCACAGCTTAAGTCTGCACCAACATTGTCAGAAACTTCCACGGATTGGCTGTACTTAGTAAAGCTCAAAACTGAAAGTAATAGGAATACAGTTGTCACGGTGACAGGACTGACATCATTAGAAACTTGCATGGATTCCCATTTCTCCAAAAGTATCAAGTGTACACATTGGTTTATGATTATGCATCCAAACCAACATGTCGTGAGGATGAATCAAACAAATAGACTGAGTTTTATTAAAAAGAAATAAAAAAAAAAAATTTGAATCTTCCTGTGTGTCCATTGTTAAGACTCGGTGGTCTGATACACTTGATTTGTTAATTGGTCCCAGTGAAAATTGAGGGCAGTGAGTGTAACAGAATACACTATTTATACAAAGGAAGACAAGGTATACATGGTGTAGTATTGCAACTGGCACTATTTGTGGGTGAGTACTGTAAATTGCTTTATTTTCGTGTTTTTAAATTTTCACGGTTTTTCTATTTTTGAAATTTTACTGTATTTTTAATTTCACTATTTTGGACATAATTCTCATTCAAACAATGTTAAAATACTATTTCACTGTGTTTTTATTTTCACGGTTTTGCACCATCAGCGAAATAAGCAAAAATAAGAACACAGCGAAATTAAAGCAATTTACAGTAGTTAAAGTGATGGACTCCATTCAGAGGTAGTGTGGTCTAATCTACTTATCAGCAAAATTTAATTCTTATCTTTTAAAATGTAAGAAAGATGGGTAGAAAACCTTCAAATTCAACACAAGATACCACATTTAGGGGTCACAACCTTCCCAACAGTCTTTGGAAAAAAATCTGTGGGAACTGAAAAGAAAAAAAAAACTATGGGGTATTGAATTGTATGGTATGTTGTCCTTTTTTTCCAGTGAACTGTGAAAGGAGATTTTTTTGCAACACAATTTGTCATTGTAATTTTCTTCAATTAATCATGCGTTGTCACTGCAAAATTTTATGAACTAAAATGTTAGCTATAAAAGAGTATTTATTTTCTTTTGTGAACTATAATCATACCCCAGGGGGGCCCCATGTGAGAGTGACAGTTTTGGACAGTGCCTTCATATTCTTGTATAATACTATCAGTGAAATAGACAAAAAAAGAAGTATTGCAAAATACGAGCAATATAAAGTAATTATGTATAATTTTGTATAGCCCCCCCCCCCCCCCCCCCCGCTTGATCAGGGTCACGTTGGCCATACATGTTTTTTGGCTTGGTTGAAAAGAGTCTGAAAATATTTAAACTGATTTAACTTGACGTTCTTTCTGCAAACACATCACTGCTGCGTGCCAAATATGAAGCCAGAAAGTTGGAAAGAGCGAAGGGAACTTTGTCATGTTTGCGTTGGCTGTTTCAACTCGTGGTCTGATGATGGGAGGTGACCTGACATATTGAATATTTGATTTGCAGAAGTGTCTATGCAATAAGCAGTTTGTGGTTTTGGGTTTGGAAACTTTTTTACCCGAGGGCTTTATTAACATGCACGCTTTCATCTCAGCCAAGTTACGGGCCACTGAATCATTAATATCAACTTCGGACTTGACCTTCATCATGCGTCATAAAGCTAGCCAAGTTCAACCATAACATGGGACCTTCAATACAACTTTGCTCTGGCCCCAGGCTATGTACACCCCAGAGTAAGCCGCTCTGGCTTGATCAGGTTGGCTGGATTTTTGTTCCTGTATTAAATCATCTTTCCCCGGAGAATTAAACCTCAACCCCAGATTCATACTGAAGTATTTTCATGAATATCTGGTCCTTTAAAATTTGCTTCAATTCTGGGAGCACACAGAAGTGCCATCGGCTTAAACAGAAAGCGGCACATATAGAACTTTCTGTGTTGCCTTTTGCATGCACAGGGAGTGGAGGCTCGGCAGCTTAAGGCATGAAATGTCACCAGAAATATTTGACTTTGTATGTACCTTGGTTATTTATATTTCCATGGTTAAGCAGACAGTTGTCAAAACACTGCAGCAGTTCGAAAACTTTGAGAGAAATTGTACAGCTGGCGTCATAGCGTCTTAGATTTACAAAAAGAACAGCCCGAAAAATGAATTTATTTACTTGAAAAAATTTTAAAGGGTCGTATGTTTTCAAAACAGTATAGTCTGTGAGTCATCCTTTCTTTAAATTTACTATTTGGGAGAAAGAGCTGTAGGGGAAAAATGTCAGAATTTTATATTATCTTGTCCAGTGTCTTGGGAGAGCTTGTCAATTTAGCAGATTCCATGTTTCACAAGCACGTGAGTCAGTTAACTCAATTGAAGCTGGCAATGTTCAGATAAAACATGTTTGTACTTAAATGAAATTGCTTTTCACAGGAGATATGAATCAGCAATTCTCATCTTGTTCAAACAAATTATGAAAGGAAAAAAAAAAGACCAAGCAAAACCAGTTGTGGATAAGCCTAACACCGGGAAAACCCAGACCGGTTTTGAAAAAAAAAAATGAAAGGAGTCCACTAGTGTATGAGATGGGTTAATATGATAGACCTGGTTATGTGATACAAGGTGTGGTCTTAGAAGGCAAGTCTGCCCTGAAATTATTCTTGACTATGTAGATTTTTTTAGGTCTGGAGACATTACTCCCCAAGGCTATATCAGGCATGTTGTGTTTTATGAGCCATATAAAGCTGATTCACAACTGTAAAATATCTTTTCATACATGTCCTGTAAATTTACATACCAAATAGCATTGCTGTCATTTGTGGGTTTGGCTATTTTTTAGCATCGTCTAAAATGATATTCAGGGCTTGCTGGACATAATTTTTCCACGCCCATAAAAAGTACTGGGGGGGGGGGATTTTAGACAAATGTTGCTGATCAGGTTCTCATGGCCTTCAAATTTGAACACGATTATCACATGGAAGTTACTTGTTTACCACTGAGGCCCTGATGTATTGATCACTTGTATGTGTCATTGTACAATAACAGTCGGTCTTCTAAGGAGCTGAGCACAGGACAGCCACAATCTTCTGGATAAAAGAATGGAATTGTTACGATTATGAATTATCAGCTGCTGGTGGAGAACGGTTCTGACACATGAGAGATTTTGTGAAAATACAGTTTCTTTATCAACCAGAAACAGTTGGGCAGACCTGAACAAATGAGGACAAATTCTCTGTACTCTATCAACTGGCACAAATCATTCTGAGAAGTGAATCAGTGTTGAAATTTAGGTTAAAAATGTCTTGAAACTATGAGTCTGCACATGTGGTAAAAATTTTGTAGCTGCCATGTGTGCAAAAACTACAAGGACTTTTTCCCCTGTATCTTGTTCCAGGAGTGAATCATTGTGAGAAGTCCTTGTGCGGTTTGCCAATTAAATCGGACCCTGGCTGATGTTTATGGAGTGTGACCAGAAACTGCAGCTCCATGACAGAACTGTGTCCAGCGTGGCCAGAAAGAATAGGCCTGGAGGCACAGGAATTCACTTTTAATAAGCAATGTAGCATTGAGTAAAACTAGACCAGTTGTACATGTTGTAGGCAGATGTCTTTGTCAGTGGTCAGTGGCATTCATGAAGGAAGTCTTCCACGGTTGTTTGGCTTAGTAAGAGTGAACGTCGCCACCATTCGTCCCTGCACGCTCCTCAAATGCAGCGTGGCGTAGCATATCGCCCTGTGGCCATGCAATGAAATATACTGGTGTCATTTTTACAGGTGACTGACTGAGAGCAGGATCAGATAATAGATTTGCATATAATAGCAAACACACGCTGAACAAAATTTCCAAGTTGACCATTCTGTCGAGCCAGCTCCAAGCTGCTAGTGTTAATTTTGTAGTAGTTACCAGCAAATTGTCAGATCATTGGAGCACATCAGTTTGTTGTCAGTGGGAATGGGAGATATGTGGCACACGTGCATATACAGGTAGGAATTGCCAAGTCTACATGTGTGATTTTCTCGTTGAATGTCATCGCCACTTAATGAAGTGGATGCATGTGTTAAAGGATCGGACAAAAGTGGACGAGGCAAAACATTGGAGTCTGCAGGGTCCATATACTGTCCAGTCTGTACCGTGTCACCTTGCAACCACACTCATTGTTTTAAAATTTTCTCTTGCTTCCTTCTGGTCCAGTAATACAAGTTGTTGCACAAATTACACTCACTTTCCGTAATTCTAAGTCGGTCAAAATACAAACACACATTAAGTTTCTGTACTGAATGAATTATTATGCGGGTGGCCTCTCCTTTAAAGAGGTCATAATTTTGAAGTGCATGTAAGCTCCACGTATGAGTGACTTGTCAAGATATGTCTATATATGAATGTGCCAGTATTCATCATAGACTTGTGACACGTGAATAAGTGGAACGTGAGGCAGCTTGTGAAACACACCCGATGTTCTCTGCAGGTCTTTTCCATGCCCCCCGCCACTTTGGTGTGGGGGTATAGGTTTGCCCTTGTCTGTCCATTTGTCCATTCATCTGTCAGTTTGTCTGTTATGCATTCAACCTGAAACTGGTGTTGTGCATATATACTTCCAAAACTATTTGACCTACAGTCATGAAACTACAGGATTATCAGTCGATTACAGTGAAGACTTGTTATAATAATGACACCATCCGTTCCCATAGAAATATGTCAGTTATGTCAGATAAATTAATCAAACAACAAAGTAAATGAACTTTTGCCATTCAAAACTTGTGTCTTTATAATGAATATGTCGGATTTCTGAGTCGTAATGACGTTTCACTGTACATGAAGATGCGTACTTTGGGTTTTGTTTGTCTATATATATATATATATATATATATATATATATATATATATATATATATATATATATATATATATATATATATATATGACAGCCTTGGCTTACTGAAAATGACTATTGTCCATCCCATGTCCGACATGAAACTTGTGTGTCGGATATCTCCAAGACTATTAGAATCCAGCTGTGAAACCTTTGTGGGATTGTAAAAATCAGCATATGAAGATGTGCACCTAAGGTTTTTGTTTGTCTGTTTTTGTGTCTGTACAACACCTTGATATAGTGGAAATGGCCATTGTCTGCATCACATCCAACGTGAAACGTGTGTCCCGCGTATCTCTAAAATTGGTGTATCTACAGTAATGAAACTTGACATGATTATTAATGGGTATATAAAAGATGTGTACCTGGGGTTTGGTGTGGCTCCACAAGATCCTTGCTTTGGTAGATGTGACCATTGTCTTCGCCACGTCCAGTTTTTTTAACAATAGCGAGACAGAAAATTACAGGTAGCGTAACAAGCGAGAAACAACATCATCAGTTAAAAATCAAGAACCTTGAGCCTTACCACAATGCACAGTCAAGTCCCAGTCAAGGTTTGTTAAATTCCATGCAGTCACATGAACCTTGTGTGATATTTTGCTTTTGTTCATTTTACCTATGTTTTATTACGACATCCCTTATAATGACATGTGGGGGCATCTGTGTCCTACCTTTGCTTTCATAGTGTTTTATTTTTTTTGGTGGGAAGGAAGCACCTATGCCGTAGTAATCAGATAAGTTTTGTTGGTACCTGATCAGTTTTGTTGTGGACTTGCGGTACCGTATGCTTACTTTCTAGGGTTTGGCACAGATGTAGTCCTCGCTGTTCGCTGCAATAGTACGCTGATCCCAACCATAACAGACACCTCCTGTCACAAGATTAGCCCAGTGTCTCTTGTGAGGCCCCTAATTAGTCCCCATCCTGTCCCTGTACCCATAACCCATGATAGAGACCTACTCTTCTGAAGGACCAGTCAGTGGTAGCCTTTCATTGTGGTCTTTGCACTGCCAGCCTGGGTCTACTTGGTTAATAAGGCTGATGTGCCTGAAGTGTACATGTGTCAGACGAACTTGCATTTTCTCAGCTAAAATGACAGTACAGTGGTCCTCCTCTTCAAGGGCCCCGCTCACCAGAGGCCACCCTTCTTGAAAGGCCAGGATTCTTGTGCAGAGAGTATGGTATTTCCATTGTATTCTCCCCCTTCAAGAGATGCCACCCCTCTTATAAGGCCACTTTTTGGCTGAATTTGGGGTGGCCTTATAAGAGGGGGACCAACGTATTCCAATAAGGCTGGTGTTACAAACTGAGGTTTAAAAATTTGATCATGAAGAAATCTAAAATGTCGTCAGCCGGTTTTGCTATAAGATGAATATGCCACTAATAAAAGCCTATGGCTAATGGCTAACAGCAGTCCTGCACAGTAATCTTTAAACTTTAATTGCTGCTGCCCAATTTTGTGGTCTCACAAATTTGTTCACTGAAGCATTTGGAGCAGAAGTGCATATGTATGTTTTGTGCCCACAGAATGGCCGGTATGTGTGTACTAATGTGGCCCATTCAAAAATGCTTTCATTCAGCAAACAACACGTGTTCGTTTTGAAAAACATACAGCTGGCAATTTAACCTTTTGCAGGTCACAATAAGATTAGAAAAAAAAAAAAGATAAACAATCCACTATTTCGTGTTTATAATTGTGTAAAAAACAGTTCTTTTTTGTGTATTCGTATTCCCCATTAGAAAAGCTTTCATTCAGTAAACGTGTGTTCGTTTGAAAAACATACAGAAGGCAAGTTAACCTTTTTCCTGGTCAGAGTATAGTTGAGTCAACAGTTTCCCTTGGCTCGGGTTGGGTGCAATGTGCACTCAGGAAAGCTGTTGACTTGGGTTTTTGCAATCAAAAAGATCCTTTCTACAATTGTCGCCAAACATTTTCCTGTTGGCGAGACATTTAAAGAGGAAGTTTAAGGCAGACAATTTACATATATGTGGGCAGTTTGGGACGATATGGGCAGGAAAGGGTACATGCAACCATGAGCATGTTGCCCAAGGTCTATGACCTCTAGGAAGGGGCTCCCAGTTTTTTGCGTCAGATTATACTCTTGTCATGGTACATGGGAAAAAATAATAAAAATGTCGAAGTATTAGCAGGTACTGTAAATTGCTTTATTTTCGCGTGTTTAAATTTTCACGGTTTTTCTATTTTTGAAATTTCACTGTATTTTTAATTTCACTATTTTGGACATCATTCCCATTCAAACAATGTTAAAATACTATTTCACTGTGTTTTTATTTTCACGGTTTTGTACCATCAGCGAAATAAGCGAAAATAGGAATACAGCGAAATTAAAGCACTTTACAGTAGCAAGTACAGAAAACATATGGGTTTCTGATTTCCAAATACAGTTAGTAAGAATGTCCAGTTTACCAGTACAAAAACATAAAAACATCTTCACTCCTCGACCCCCTCGCCCTCCTCCCCCCCCCCCCCGATCCGTGTGTAATGATTCATTTTTCTGTGCACAGATATCTTCATTTTATTCATGCTGTAATGTGGAAAATCTTTGGCATTGTATGATGATCTCATCTTGGGACTATATTTGATCATTCTACTCAATGATGTTTACATGTACATAAGAAATGAAAAGTAAAGAGTGCAATTTGTTGTTTTGGTTATTGATATCTACATGTACTTGGAAGTTAACGTCTAAAATTGCATTTTACGAAGACATGACAGTTTTATCTTTTTAGCGACATACACATGTACAGTATGATAAACTTTATCTTGACTGGATGTATCACAATTCTTCAACACGCGACCAGCGTAATTGTGACTCTGCAAAGTAGAAGTTGATTAACTCATTCAGTGCCAATGGTAACTAAAGCTGAACTCTGAATTATAAAAAAGGCGCTAAATTCATGTCCCTTGTAAGAAGACCTTTACATTCAAGTAGCAGCATGCCTACAGTGGCAGAGAATGTAATAGTCCAATGTCAACAGCTTCCGTTGGTGCATTTTGGGTGCAGTGCACCCAAAGCATGCTAGGAGGAGCCGTTGACAAAACGTGACGGTGAAGGAGTCAGAGCTGAGCAAAATGCAGGAAACGAACGTCAATCGTTTGCCAGGGATGTGAATCTGGCATCTTTAGAAGTTCTACTCTAGTTACAGTTGCTATTGAAAGAGTTAATGGAAATATGTAGGAGTTCTGATATACAAGATCAGCATAAACTCTTTAATACATAGCCTCTGAGGTAAATAAAGAACTGAATGTTTTTAATATGTCATGCTCTCTCGCTATATATATATATATATAGCGAGTATATATAAAGAGTTCAGACTGCGGAATAGGGTAATGACTACAAGGAAGTGGTTCTGGGCAAAAAGACACAAATACAATATATATATATATATATATATATATATATATATATATATATATATATATATATATATATATATATATACATAACAGTCACGTTCTTTTCACCAAGCATGTGTTCAAGTGAACACAAGGAATGATCACAATCTGTCATGGAGGTCTGTGGCTGAAGGAAAGAAGGAAGTAAAAGCCAGAGTTTCAAATTGTCCCTGCAGCTGTGATGGGCCAGGAACATTCTGTTCACAACCGTCAGGTGTGATCTTCCGCCATTATGACTGTCACTACCCGTTACAGTGAACAAGATTCCCTGTGGGAAAAATCTGGGTAAACCTTGATATCAACATATATCTGCATTTGACTCATAAATGTGGGTAGCAAAACTGGCAATGGTCTAGACACGATACATGCGTAAATATGCAGTGGTGGAAACAGAATTCCTATAGAGACAGACACATGTGGCTGTGGGCATCTTCCTGTGTTCCACTAGGCTTGGTTCTCTCTGTTCTGAGGGAAGGGTTACGTGGCAGCATTTCAAAATATTAACTCCTTGTTATTTTCCTGATATTCTAGGTAAAAGTGAACGAGAATCGCTGAAATTCCTGATAAAAACAACTGCCCGATTAGTATTTATACACCTATGCTCGAGGCAGTGATATTTTGTGTTACCAGACGTCATGCTTCAGCTGCTGTTAAACTGATGTATGGCTGGCTGACTAAGTCCGGCATGGTCTGGTATGGAGTGAGTCAACTGTCCCCCAGGCTAAATTTTAAAGATGTGGATTTCATCATAAAAAGCTGATCACGCTGTGTGTCAGCTGCTGTTCTGATCTGCTCTGAATAACAAGTCGAATGAAAGATACACCGGAGCACAGCATTGTTTTTTCTGTTTATATGGCAGCTTAAGTTTTAAATTCAGTGATGATTTTACCCTTTGCACAAAAAGTCCCAAGAGGATGTTGTCATTCCCCTGTCTGTCTGTCCATCCAAAGTTTCAACTGGCTGTTACGGCGCCGTCACAGTACTGGACCATGAAACTGAGACGAAAGAAGAAAATGTATCCTCAAGATTTCAGATTAACCCTGATGAAAATAACATTGAAATCTCAAATATATATATTGAACACAGCTTTAACCAAAATTTTGTCATGATGAAATTGAAGTGTCCCTGAGGATGAGCCTGGTGTCTCTTGCTAAATGTTTTACCAGAGATTTACCTGAAGACAGACCAGAGGCCAGTGAATGCTAGCTGTCCCGGATCATTAGAAAAAAGCTTGGGCTATAGGAGTGATAATCAGGCCAAAAGTTAACATGACAAAATAATGTAGAATTTTCAATTAAGGCCGCCTCTGTGAACAGACCATTTCTACACTAAAAGACCAATTTGTGCAGTCCTCATGTTGTTAAAAATTATTGCCCTAATTAAGACCACCCTGCTATTAAGACCACATTATTCAGCCCCTAGGTGGTCTTAATAGGTAGATTCTACTGTAGTGGTTAGAAAAAACATAATGCTTGTTTTAGCTGAAATTGTTTCTAATTGGTGGAATTCAGCACTTTCTTGAAGTTTAAAAGCAAGAGACTTTCAGCAAAAGTGGACGTTCAGTGACAGATGCCACAAATCCATTTGCATGCCTCCATCTAAACATGAGAGGCACCAGGAAAGGTCTGTTCTGAAACAAGTGCATTTATGCTATTACCCACATAAAATCAGCACTGAAATGTGTTGCACATGTAATCGGTTTTATGAAGGCCACATCTAGGCAGTTTATTTTGTACTTGGAAAGAGGCAGTGAAAGTTGATACCCAGAACTCTGAAGCGTAACACATGCTGATGGACAAAGTTGCCCTCGGCAACCTTTTGCTAATTTGCATACAATGGCGTTACAGTTATGGATCACTGGTTGGCTGGTTCTGCTCAAACAAGTTGGATCAGTTCTTTATGTGTTGTAGGGGTGACAGGATGCGTGGAGGGATGGACAGGGATGTTGTCAATACACTGATAAAGTGGATATTAATTATGCTTTAGCTCATTCAGTATGCTGGGGAGAGCCAGATAATCTCCCATGTGCCGATATGGTCACAGCTGTCAAAACGCTGCAAGTAATGACTTCTGTGGGGGGAAAAGTTGTGCGGGGACTACAACAGACTATGCCTGGGAGCTGCCTCCATTTGACGATGAAAATGGCACGATTTTCAAAACCACCCACCCAGTCGGCTTAAAAAAAGTCCTGCAGTAATTAAGAACAGATTGACCTCAGACTTGTTGATATCAGCCTTGATTCTGTAGAATTATGTGTAAACATGGACTGACTGGGCAGCAGGGCGTCAAAGTACTGCCAGGACTCCTGGTAATGGTTCAGTGGAGAGGACTTGAAAACTGATATGAGAACTGTGTGGTGAGTGGGAAGCAGGGGGAGATGCCAAGTTTTTCTAAGGGGATGGTGTGTGCTGCATGACTGAAGAGGCCAGACTTAAAGTATGTTATGAAAATATTCTATGTTGTACGCAACCTTGGCTCACAGGCCGTACAGGCAGGCGTCATCCCCGAGTGCCGTTTGACTGAATGTTGGGTAGACTTTCACTTATTATATCCATTTGAACATGTTCTGGTGCAGTGCTTATCATATACATGTGTGATATCCATCCCAAATTTAATATACAATTTCAACAAGTCTGTTTGGACAGGGGATCATTTTAGTTGATAACTTTGATAATTATCCATTTGTACATAAGATACCTGAGTGCTAGAGGTGTGTGTGCGGAGGGGATGGGGGCTGGGGGTGCATAGCTTTTCCTTCCCACCCCCACCTCACCCCCAAGTTCCTGAATTCTAGAATTTTAGTACATGTACCCCCTTTTCACCCTTTTTTCTCACCAGAAAGCCGTGTTTATTCCGTGTTTTACTATAAGCTGTAATCAAACTTATGGCCAATGCATCCAGGAGGGAAATATATAAATAAATAAATGAATACATTTGGGGGGGGGGGGAGTGGGGAGTTGGGAGTGCAGGTGCACCCTCCACCACACCATGGATCTGTACCTACCACTCTATACATGTACAGTGAAAACTCATTATGATGGCACTATCTGTTCCCTTAAAATAGTGTCAGATTTACTGAGTATGTCAGATAAATGAATCAAATAGCAAAGAAAATGAACTTATATTCCCATGAAAATTTGTCATTATATTGAACGTGTCAGATATCTGAGTGTCGTTATATTGATGTTTCATTGTACATGCACACTGTGATAGCCAATCCAAGTTTATCTGTTACAGTTTTATTAATCTGTATGAGCACCGATAATTATGGTTTCATTAATCTGTCCATTGCAACATGGGATAGTGATATACTCTCCCATATCGGTGCACTGTAAATTCACTTAGTTTTACGATGTGTGTCACATCTATTTTTTTAACACAAGTTCAATTGTCAGTGTGTCCCAGAATAGTGCAATAAAATGCTTGAAATGCAAATGCTGTGAAAATCGGTACACATGAAAATAAGTACATTTGCAGTTCATGTAAAAAATAGGGTGTCCATGTCAATGTATTCATATATTTGTATATATCCTAAAGGGCCTCTGCAAGTTTTAACTCAGCCAACCCAGCAGTGATAATGTTTTCTGTTTGCAAAAATAGACACGGGCTTAATAAATAAGCTGATGTTGGCTAAGTGGGCATTTTCTAAGCAGCTACATGTATATCCTAAAAAGGGTTTTCATGAAGTAATTGCAGAAATATGATAAGTAAATGATTTTCCATTCCAAAAACAGGGATTCCATTCCATCAGTTAAAAATGTTCAAAATTCCGTAGCACTTCTTTTATATTTATTAATTAATCATAGAAGAAAGAATATCAACTTTGATATCAAGGGTGACCAAAAAAAAAAAACCCCAGCACAATTCCACTTCAGTCTGTCTATCTATCTATCTATCTATCTATCTATCTATCTATCTATCTATCTGTCTGTCTGTCTGTCTGTCTGTCTGTCTGTCTGTCTGTCTGTCTGTCTGTCTGTCCATCCGTCCGTCCGTCCATCCATATACTTATTTGATATTACTGTAAATTGCTTTAATTTCGCTGTATTTTTATTTTCGATTATTTCGCTGATGGTACAAAACCGTGAAAATAAAAACATAGTGAAATAGTATTTTAACATTGTTTGAATAGGAATTATGTCCAAAATAGTGAAATTTCAAAAATAGAAAAACCGCGAAAATTTAAACACGTGAAAATAAAGCGATTTACAGTAATCAGGAATGGCCACATGAGAGAGACGGCTGATTTTGAGATGAAAAAGAAATGACACACCAGCGTGTAGAGAGAAAAAAAGTGGCATTTATCTCATTTTTGTATGACTCACAGTAGTGAAGGCCATGTCTAAATTTCATTTTGATGCTTTTAAGAAATATTTTTCCTGGAAGAGGCTCAAGTTTGTCTGAAAAGTGTCTTTCTCTGGCCTGCTAGCATATTGTTACCCGAGCAGCAATCATAGGCCATGTGAGGAGGAAAAAGTAACAGTTGTGATTTATTGATGAAATACACTCCTGTATTATTGTCACAGTTACTATATTACCAGTCAATAAAACAAATAAAAAAATGTGAACCCTTTTTTTTGTACAAATGCTTTTAACAAATCCAAACTGTATTTGTCGTGGATGCCACAAGAAAAGCATTTTGAGTTTTGTCATTTTAACCCAGGTTCCATGCAGTAATCTCAGTCTTGATAGGCCACTTCCATGAGAGACTACAGAAACACCTGCTTTTAACCCTTTCCCGCTTAAACCAGCCAAAACTGGCTGGTGGTCAAATGTCGTCTGCTTCAGCGTTTTCAGCTGGTTTCAACAGGAGCAAAAAGCAATTTGACTGAAAATCCTAGAGGAGACTTATCAAGATCACATGCCCCAGGTCAACAACTTTCCTTGGCTTGGGTTGGGCACCCAGTGCATGCCAAGGAATATTGGGAAAAGAATGTTGTCTGTACATGAACAATATTTCATTTGGTTGTGGTTATTCCATCTTTAAGGTAGGGCTTGCTAAGGCCCAGGGCAATAAAAGGCCAGATGTGTTGTGCATGTTGTGTCAAATACCCCCAAGCGTCATTGTTGAAGGATTTTTGACTTCTGATTTTATCATATTTCATGTACATGTGCTTTTTTGCAAATTTTGCTGCAAAATGCCTTTACTTGTACTAAATGTAGTCGACCATGTACATGTATATGTTTAAAGCAGTTTTCATGAAAAATGATGTCCCACCAAATTGTATGATTCAGGTCTCTGGTGACGTTGCAGGTAAAAGTGTGTAGGAATGAATTTTTTCTCACTTTTGAAATTGATATGACCAAGACATACGAGCAGCCCGACAGAAAAACAAGTTGTGGACATTATTGAGAGATTAATATTACAAAGTAGGCTACTTGTATGTGACCTGTCCTTTTAAAACTCCAAATTCTCTTGCAAAGTGATATTTATAAAGTATACATTTTCAGAACGGTAACCAACTACAGATTTAATTTATTACACTGCCATACAAGAACAGGGTGACAATAATTAACTCAGTGATCACAGAGTCACACAAATTCACAAACTCTGTTACCAAAGGCCACCACCAGGGGGACATTGTGGTCTTGTGAGACGGCTGGTCTCTTGTCATGGCAGTAACTCCTTCCATGCCAGCTGCAAGTAAAGTCGAACTACTTGCAACGAACTGCTCTAAATAGTAACAAAGATGTTAGATTTAGATTCATACTCTTTGTGAAAAGGACTTTCCTTTAAGTATCACTAGTTCCAGACAGTATAATTGTCCAGGTCAACAGCTTTCCTCGGTGTGCTTGGGTGCATTGTGTGCCAAGGAAAGCTGTTGACTCAGTCCAAAACATGGCATCAAAAGAGTTAACTACATGTAGTTTGACTGTAGTCACAGTGGGGAGAAAGCTGTTGGCTCAGTCCAAAATGTGGCACCAAAAAAAAAAAAGGTACTAATGTACTTCAAAATTTCAGGTGGCCTTTCCTTGGGGTGGTTTCTTGTGACAGGTTCCACTGGAATCCATCAAATGTGTCTTGGATATGTTAACCCCAAATGTAGAATTTTTTGTTTTTAAAAGTAAGGCATTATTGTAGGAAGAAAGCTTGTCTTAATTAACTCTTTTCATGCCAACTGTAGCCAAAGTCAAATTCAGTTCAAAATGTGGCACTGACAGAGGTTAACAAAAAAACCTTAGTCTTTTTCTTCCTTGTTCTTTTATTGTCATTGTCAATCAAAGGTAGCCTGTCTTTGAGAAAGCATCTTTGCAACTTTAAATGCTTCTATGAGGACCAATACCAAAAGCAAAACAAAAGGTTTAAGGTAAGATTTTTAGCTCTGCTGACCAGAAGTCATGTTTGTCCATCCATCCATCCATCCATAAACTTTTGCTTTTGAAGGTGATATAGTCAACAGTGTTTAAGTTAGCCCCATGTAACTTTCAGGACTTATTAACCCTTTGAGTGCCAATCACGGCTTAAGCTGTGCTGATGAAGCTGGATTACTGTAATGATTCCAGATTCATATTCCTCATTAAAAGACCTTTCATTCAAGTACCAGCATGCCTATGTTGCCAGTGAAAAATTTGGTCCAGGTCAACAGCTTTCCTTGGGGCACTTTCCGCGCAATGCACAGAAAGTGCCCCAAGGAAAGCTGTTGACTCAGTCTTTAAATTGGCTCTGTAAGAGTTAAGTATACGAAAATGTCGGTGTAGTTAGACACTGGTGTTGCCAGCTTTAGTAATATGTAATATTTGGGCCAAAATTGGAAATTTTGAGAATGCTGTTTTGTAGGTTTTTCATGAATCGTCTCAAAACTTGATGAGAATATCAATCAAGCAGAAAGATGAAAAGTTTTCAAAATTTGGCGGTGCCACGTACAATATGACAGAAGATTTTGACCAAAATGTGTTGCAAACACATTAAATTCATTACATCGAGGAAGAATAAGACTAATAATACCAAACGTACCACATATATGTATCAGAGATAGAAGTTTTGTTTTGCATAATATGAATGACCTTGACCTCCTTTCTGAAGGTCATGGCAGGTATACATTTTAAGAAATTATTTTTTGTTAGGGTCACTACATCTGAACTTGTGTGCATGTATCAACATGATCAATGTACCATTACAGAAATATTACAGACAAATGTCTATGACGTGGAGTGAAGGTGGCTGGTGGCTCCACTGGTGGTATGAGGTGGAACTAGCATTACAGATGTGTAAAAAGTACATTAAAATTCATTATTTTGAAATACTAATTAAGTTGCAGCTTCTGATTGTACACCAAATATGCATTGGGAGAATGATGTAATTTTGTCAAAAGTTGAATAACCTTAGCCTAATTTTCAAGGTCAGGAAAGATGTAGTAAAGAATGCTATATTCTACGTTGTGAAAAATAAGAATGCTAGCAATAGCAAGTTACAAATATGTATCGTAAAGAAGTTTGATATGGCATAATATGGATGACCTTGGCCTACTTTCTTAAGGTCACAGATGGAATATATATCAAGAAATGATTTTTTTTGTTGTTGTCATTATGTCTGAATTTGTGCGCATGTATTAGCATACCATTGTAGAGACAGCATACAGACAAAAGTCGGATGTGTGGAGTCATGGTTGCAGCACTTGTGGTATTGAGTGGAATTGGCATGTTCGGTATTAAAAGTACACTAAGTTCATTATTTTGCTTATAAATTGAGATGAAACTTATGATTACCACCAAACATGCATTAGGCCAGTGATCAAATTTTTTGAAATTTTGGGTGACCTTGACCTATTTTAGGGTCATCAAGGACATAGTACAGCACACTGAATTTTACATGTTGAGAAATAAGAAGGTTATGAAACAATACCAAATAGACTACAAATGTGTATAATATAAAGAACTTCGATATTGCCTAATATGGATGAACTTGACCTACTTTCTCAAAGTCACAGAGAGAATGCATATGAGAAGATTTTCATTGTGATGTCCATCATGTAATAAATGGAGATGGACCTGCAAAACTTGCACCAATTATGCATAGGCCAATGACCAAATTTTGTAACATGTTGTGTGACCGTGACCTATTTTTCAAGGTCATTAAGCACGTAAGAAAAGGACACTAAATTCAATATGTTGATAAAAAACAAGGGAAATGATACTAGGTGCACCACAAATGTGTGTTCATTTAGAAGTTTGATATTGCATTATGTAGATGACTTTGACTAATTTCTCAGGTTCGAGGAAGGAGTACTTTTCATGAAATGAATATTCTATGCTGGCCATTAGATTATATGTCAGAAGAGCATTAGGCCCATGGACCTCTTGTGAGTTTTCTTTTCCATTTTAGAGCAAAATGTCTTGAAATTGACACAAATTAGTTGGCATGTATATTTGACTGTAGCATCGATTTGACATTTGTTAGAAGTGCAGGAAGTGGCTTTTGTATGCTTTCCTAATAACTGTAGCCAGCATTGGAGCTTGCATCCATGACCACATTGTCCCGAAATGGGTGAAGCTCAAGACGGTAAACTTTCTCAAAATGTGTCCACACTTGTGATGTGTGAGGGCACAGACTGATGGCTCCAAACATCAATGCAAGCCACTGCAAAATACCAAGTAACCTTTCATAAGTATATCATTAATTGAGGATGACATGGATTGAAAATAATATCACAGTTGCATTTATTAGGCTGGTCCTCTTGTAAGAGACGGCCAGAACTTGGCCTGTTTTACATTCATGTAAGGCCAAAAAAAAAAAAAGTCTGTGTTTAGGGTTTCCCTACCGACCCTTGCCCAAACCCCCCTACCCTAAAACTTTTTATTGATTTTCAACAAAAAAAAAAAAAAAAAAAGGCAGATTTTTTTCATGAAATGCACAATTTATCCATTTTAAGTCACTTTTCTTCTGTTTTCAGAGCAAAAATTCAAAAAAAAAAAAAGCCTACCTACCTACCCTATTTATTTTTGGCATGTAACCTCAAACACACTATTTATTTTCTTTGGCCTAATCTACTCCCACAGACACTATGCCAAGGCTGCGTTGTTCCACAGACCACAGCCAGATGGATATGCCCTCAGCACTGGTCACGCATGGTCCTTGAAAAGAGGGGCCAATTATTTTCATGCCATCTGAATAAAAGTCAAAGCTGAGGGAAATGTGAGATTTTGATTTCTTTCTCAGCAGATTATCCATGGACCATGTGACTGGTTAGTTCAGCCCCCTTCAGGTGCAGATGGAATTTAATACAGTGCTCCCTCTTTCTAACGCTGGTGTTGGGTTCCAAAGATCAGACCGTGTTACAGCAAAACCGCCTTAGAATAGAGGGAATTTTAACATCGAAGTGATGGGAAAACTATTTCAGTGGGAGCCATGGTACCCACCGTGCTGTATCAGAAACTGCCTTGTAATGAGGGGTGTTATAAAGAGGGATCATTGTACATGAATGTAGCCTAGAAATGCCCAAGTACCATTGCATGCCATTTGAGTTTGTGAGTGACGCTATGTGGGAAAGGAACCACAGAAGACATGCCCAGTGTCAAGTGACCAAAAAGTAACTCTCTGGTCTGTACAGAAAGTTTTTCAGATTTCGTGTTCCTGCCAACGTGCAAGAGTTAAAACACTGGAGGCAGCTGTATTTGACATCAGTTTTTGTGCAGGGCATTATAAAAGTGCTGGTCCAGATCTGGCATCGCTTGACCAACTTTCTGCATCACTTGCCATGGATTTAGGAAATGGACGACTGATAGAACACTGGGTTGCTGTGGCAACAGACTGGATGAGATGAACAGATTCCCTTTAATCTGATTGGTCAGCACTATAGACAATAAGTGATTCTTTTCTTGTGATTGGTCAATACCGAAGACCATGCATGTGCAGACAGAGGACGATTTCTTGCAAAGACACTCAAATGTGCCATGTCTGGAGATTGATTTCTGTCAGAGATGGAGGCTTCAGGTGAAAATCTGCTTGCAAGGACCATGCGTGTTGTCCTGTCTGGCCTCCTGTTCCCTATATGCATGGTTGAGCTTGCACGCCTCTTGTTAATGAGATCTATTAATGCCTTCACTGAATATAGATGGAATGCACAAGATATAAATAAAGCCAGTAAATATTTACTGGCTGCAAGGAGTCCAGATAAACTGCTTGCAGGCAGTGAGCTTGCTGTCAGTTCAAATTAATTCACCCGGACCCACTCACTATAATGCAGAGTTTAGGTGTTCAGGGGTTAGTTGGAAAAGGGAGAGGTCTCGATCAGGACAATTTGACTGGAGCTATCTGTGAATAGACTCGCTATTGATGGTCACTTCAGCCTGTCAGCTATTTTTTTTTTCACTGAATTCAGTGGGTTCTGGGATACTTTTTTTTTTTTTTTTTGAAATCGACTTCTTTTTCTCTATAAGCTTCAAATAGTTTTTCCAAAGATAAGGATGGATAGGTTGAGGTGGTGTCAATGGTTTTTCTTTATGGCCTGGTTTATGCTTGACCTGTACCCGTGCATCATCACGGGCATAGTTTGCTGTTATAAAGGAACAACACACTTAACAAAATCATTTAATTATTTTCTTTTCTTTTCTTTTCTTTTCTTTTCTTTTCTTTTCTTTTCTTTTCTTTTCTTTTCTTTTCTTTTCTTTTCTTTTCTTTTCTTTTCTTTTCTTTTCTTTTCTTTTCTTTTCTTTTCTTTTCTTTTCTTTTCTTTTCTTTTCTTTTCTTTTCTTTTCTTTTCTTTTCTTTTCTTTTCTTTTCTTTTCTTTTCTTTTCTTTTCTTTTCTTTTCTTTTCTTTTCTTTTCTTTTCTTTTCTTTTCTTTTCTTTTCTTTATCTCATTTCATTTCATTTCATTTCATTTCAATTCATTCCATTCCATTCCATTCCATTCTCTTTTTTTTCCTTTCTTTTATTTTATTTTATTTTATTTTATTTTATTTTATTTTATTTTTACAATGAAAACTCATTTTAATGGCACCATCTGTTCCCATAAAAAGTGTCAGATAACTGAATATGTCAGATAAGTGAATCAAATAACAAAGAAAGTGAACTTTGACATTCAAAACTTGTGTCATTATAATGAATATTGGATATCTGAGTGTTGTTATAATGAGGTTTCACTGTATTTTTTTTATTTTTTCCGAAGTAGGTTTGGCCATTTATGCTTGATAAACCACATCAGGTCATCCTTAAAAATATGTTGGGTTGCTGTAACATCTAAGTCCAAATTTTGGGGGGTAGGTAGGTAGGCCAAAAATTGTTGTTGGCCAAAATCCTCTAATTGCAAAAATAGTAATATAGAATGATGGATTTATTCCTTGAATAAAAAAAACATTGTATGGCTAGGCAGTACATGTAACTCCATTGGGTCAGTTGGGTCAAGACAAACAAGCAATATCTTGAGGATGGCCTCAAATGAGACAATGATCAGGTTGTTGTTGTGTGTGTGTTTTTTTTTTCCAAGTGATTAATTTTTTTTCTATGAAGATCATTTTGTTTTGTGAGTGAGCATGGTAGACAAGCACTTGATACATCATTACCATGACAAAGAGGTCTAAAGTTTAGGACAATGTGCCGGCCGTTTAATGAGGCTCCTTTCGGCCTGACTGCATACGACAATTTATGGCAGAAATTGTCAGGACCGGGTATTTGCATTTTAAATTTCAATGCATTAGTTGACGCAGAATTAATATAGCAAGCTAAAAGTAATATCATGTACACAGTATATGTTTGGGATATATGCAGGCAAACGCATGTATGACTACAAACATGTAGCTTCGAGCTGGGTCAGTACATGTGGCCCACTGAGTCACCTCGTTCCTTCCCCTTGCGGTGCACTCACTTAACCTGTAAGAAGCAGCAGAAGCAGCAGATAGGGTCAAGGGAAGACTCAGTGACCAGGTTGGCAAAGGGGGGAAACGGGGCTCTTCATAAAGGGTTACTTCATAGAGAAAAGTTAGAACAGAGAATGCTTCGTTTCATATTAATTCGTGCATGTCACAAGGTCAGACTGGTGTCGTGTAACACTTTCGTGTCATCAATACCAGGAGCCTGTCGGCCAACTTCTGTCCTATACCCATATCCATACTTGTCACTGCCTGTTTCTAAAATATTGCTCTTGGTTTTACCAAGATATTTTCAACTGATAATTTTTTTTAAAAAAAGGCTGCATCAGACTGAAAGATACTCATAGAGATATTCAGCAGGTAAAATATCAGAACATTGCAGAGCCCAGAATACCCAGACAGGTATCTCTGAGGGTGGCTTCTTGTCTCAGCTTAATATTAAGAAATATGGCAGAGCTAGAACTGAAATGGCATGTAAAAATATACATACAGGCACTTGCTTGATAAGTAAAAGATATGTAAAATAAAAGGCTAATGTATGTGTCACACATATTGAGAAGGATATGTAGGATACAAAGTGCAAATTTTCAATATCCCTTATTCTCAAAGTTTCAAGATTCTATACTTGTACATGGCGGATCCCATTGTAAGAGAAAATCTGTGGTCAAATGTAAATAGAAACTTTCAAGAGGTTCAGTGTGCTATGCCTCTGCAGCTCTCCATTGTAAATAATGGAGACCATTAAAATCTCAAGAGATTTTTTTTCAATGTACTGCATCATCTCCTATTCAGTTCTTTTGGTGCCACATTTTGGGCTGAGTCAGCAGCTGTCCTTGGTGAACTTAGGGTGCATTGCACTCAATGCATGCCGAGGAAAGCTGGTGACTGGGACTATTACATTCTCTGTAAGTACAGGCATGCTGGTACTTGAATTAAAGGTCTTTTTACAAGGAGCGTGAATCTAGCATCCTTGTTGTAATTTTGAGCAGTTTGCTTTAAGGATTCCACTTCAGTGGCTGTTGGTATTGAAAGGATTAACGCCACCCTCACTACCACCAAAAATGGGTCTCATACCACAGGTGGTTCTAAAATGAAGGTATATTAAAAACGAAATATATTTGACTGTCTTCAAAGAGTGGCCCAGAGACGGGTGTTCCAGTGTGTGTGTGTGGGGGGGGGGGGGGGGGTAGAGAGTGGTTTATATTGCAGGTACAGTGTACTGTACTTTGCAGAGCTCAGCCCACATTTAAAGGCAAACGGAAGATGTACAAGACAATTTACTTGTACTTTGAATGTTATCGTGTGCTTTCCCTTTCACTGTATTAACTGATAACTGGTTCACATCTCCAGTGAACTGTCCTGTGTAATGATAATATTCATGCATGTAAATGACTGAATGCACCAGAGCCCCACAAAAAGACCACTATTCCAGACTTCTATGCCTATTTGTTTGCTTTCTCTACCATGGCGGATGGCCATTCACAGTCCAGTGAACTTGAACAAACACAGAACCTTGCCCTCTTGAATACATACAAATTCTATCTATGCCACCCATCAATTCACTTCAATGTGCCGATGTTTAGCGCCTCTTGACGACTGGTAAGCATTTACTTCTTCAATAGCATTTACTGACTTTTATCCTGTAAATTCATTTAGTAGAGTGCAGAGATATATTTTTGTATTAGTTTGGTAGTGCTTTTGGATAAGGGTATCAACTCCAACATGACAAAAGGGTGTTAAAAACTTGGAATGCATGTTGATTTCAGAGATGGGTGAAGTTTGCCGCAGGGATAAAGAGCGCGCCTGAGTCTGAACAAATGTTCAGCAGGAACATTTCACTATATTTATGATTTGACAACTTATTTTGCATCAGGTATTTGCCTACTAGGATGCCTTTATTTCAAGTTTATACAGGTACATGTATATTAATTATGCTGTCTGCATGACTAATTAGTCTGTACATCATTGTGTCATTGATTTTGTGAAAACACTAAGAGAGATAGACATTGCAAAATATCTTTGAGGATTCAAAGTGATAATAACGAGCCAAATTTCCAGAATTGAGAACAGTACCTAGTCAATTGCACTTCAGGTAGTCAGATAAATGGTTTAAAATGTAGCCAGAAATTATATACTTTGGGGGGGGGAGGGGCATGGGATGCACTGTTTTCCATAGGGTTCCAATATGATATAGCTGTTAGCCCCCTGTGATTCAAGAGGGTGATATTTTACATCAAAAGGGAGAGATTTCTGTATTTGCCATGAAATATGTGTGGATTTTTATGCAAGAAAGCCTGGAGGATATGTCAAATAAAACCAGGCTGAAGACTGAACCAGCTTTTTGCACTTTTGTATTTCTTCCATAAGAAGAGTTTATGAAGGGCATATCCTTGCTCTCTATATATGTATGTATGTATTTATATATATATATATATATATATATATATATATATATATATATATATATATATATATATATATACATGTATACAGTGGTACCTCTTTTGAGAGACCCCTCTAATGAGAGACCACATATATTTTTAAGACCGCTCTCTCAGAACACTGCACTATCTTTTCCATGTTGTTGTACCTCTAATGAAAGACCACCTGTTTTGAGAGACAGCATTTTGACCTGCCATAGGGGCGGTCTCTCAAAAGAGGTACAACTGTATATATATACATATATATATATATATGTATATATATATATATATATATATATATATATATATATATATATATCAAAGTGAAGAAAAGACTTCGGAACTGCTGCAAAGTGAATCTGCGTGTAATGGTCCTTAGATCTCTCGCAAGTACGTTTTGCTTCTTCAGAGGACAGTGAAGAAATGAGCAGATTCTGGCTTTGTGACCCTCATATTCTCCTAATGTGGTGGAGTGGTCAATCTGATTGGTTGTTAAAAGTCAGCCAATAGTATCGCTGGGGTTTTATGAAAAGTTGTAACATTGGTATATTTGTCTCCTTGTGACCTGAAATGTTATTGGCACACAGGATATGATTAGGAGAACCGTTAGTTATGTCCGAAAAACTTTCTATTGTGGGGAGAGCTGTGGGCAGAAATAGAGAACTGTTCTAGGGGACCGGTGGTTTCCATGGCAATTTGATCTTTGTGTTGTTGTTTTGGTGGTTTTTGCAATATAGAGAAGCAGTTGCAGGTTGCCTGCATTTCTAGGTGTTATTAGGCAGTTCTATAGAACCGGTGAGTTCTGAACTAGGCTTCTTTATTACACATGTTTGACAGTTCTTTAGCAATTCTGGGAACCATTGATACGGTGTGGGACCATCAATGTGATCGGTATATATGTTTGGCCATTCTTTAGTAGTTCTGGGAATTGTTGGTATAGAGAACTGGTTGTAGGTCGCCAGCAGTTCTTTGCATTATTTTATGGTTGTCTAGAACCGGTGAGTTCTAAACTTGGGTTTGTTGACTATTTATTACAAGGAACTATGTGGTATAATGGCTTTTCAAAAAGCAATAAAATTATTTCAGAGTCCTAAAATTCGTGAAAAAACAACTCAACAAGCCAAAATACAAATAATACAACTTTGTTCTTTGGCCGAATAATGACTTGACAAGGAAACAAAAGGAAAAAACAGTCAGTGACTCTACCAATCAGTCTGTAATTTATTTAGCTCAAACATAATTAAGTGTTTTTTCATTAATATAAAAGATTCATATCACAGGGCAGACCAGTAGTACATGGCTATTTGAAATGCTATGTCACAGGCCAGTAGCACATGGCTGTTTGATATGCTATAGCATCACAGGCCAGTAGTACATGGCTATTTGAAATGCTATATCACAGGCCAGTAGCACATGGCTGTTTGAAGTGCTATATCACAGGCCAGTAGTACATGGCTATTTGAAGTGCTATATCACAAGCCAGTAGTACATTGCTATTTGAAATGCTATATCACAGGCCAGTAGTACATGGCTATTTGAAATGCTATATCACAGGCCAGTAGTACATGGCTGTTTGAAATGGTATATCACAGGCCAGTAGTACATGGCTGTTTGAAATGCTATATAGAATCACAGGCCTAACACTGTTTGCAGTCCTGTTCCTTGTAGCACTGCTGCAATGATGTTGCTGCTAAATTTTGTGAAGGTGTGCACATTTAGCATTGGGTCCCAGTAAAGAAAAAAGGCTTGAGATCAGAAGGGTGGGGTAAAGGTTTGAGATCAGATGAGGGGTCTTTTGTTGTGGAAACTGTAAAAACCAGTTTTACTGACACATCACGTGATAATCTTTCTTTATGGGGGCCTTTTGCATTTTCAGTGATAATTCTGCCACTACAGTTTACTCTCTGGTAAAATTCTCCGCATGCTTTAAATTTTCCAGGCTACACGGGTTTATGTTTCAAGGGTTGAATTACTTTATTTTGCACATATTTGATTTCCTGAAAATGATTGGTGAGAATTGCTGCATTTCTACCACAATTGAGGAAACTTCGGGCTTCAGTGACCTCGCAAATGCCTCAGATATGTGTATCTTACACAGTATCCTGGTTAATGTCAACATTTCACGGTTCATGAACAAGCCAAATGTAGGTTTGTTTGTTGGCCACGGTAATACAATACAGATAGGCGACAGAAAATAACACAGCGCTCAGTACAGTGTTGATCTTAAGCTGCCTCCTCCCCACTCACCACTTTCCATTTCTTTTCCTCCTCTCCCTATGGATGCACATCAATGGTCCCTTTTGTGCTGCAATATTTACCAACTCAAGCGCTCACTGACACTCACCACTGTGACGGGTAGGAGTGGCTTCGCTTGGCTGATGATGCGCGACCATGAATGCAGGGACAGCGCTTTTTTTTTTGGCATGCACACCTCGTGTTTTGAATCCCAGGCATAACAGACGTGTCACTTTATATCTGTACAAATTCAGATGAAAGATATTTGGGTGCAGACGCCGGGGTTTTGTCCAGGTTTTCAAGATTGGAACGCTAGGCCTTTTAAATTAGGTAAACTGTTAGCAGGAGAATTGAAGCGACTGAGTGGGGAAAGAGTGGGGGGGGGGGGGTGTCCAAAAATTGTTGTAACTCTATTTACTGAAAGGTATACTCATTGTAGTTTCCAGCATCTATGTTGGGCATTGATGCAGTGCAAATAGTGCTAGCGCTGACTTCAATGTTGGTTGGAACCTGTCATCATCAGGACAACATTATACTCTGTTACACCTGTCTTCAATTTTTTTTTTTTTTTAGTCCAAGAGTCAAATGTCTCGTTGCAACTGACAAATTGAGTGCGTGTATTAGGTAATTGGAAACCCATAACGGTGGTTATTTTGTACTTTTGTGGCATTGGTTAGATTGTTATGTTATTTATCGATTGCCTAAATTAGGAAACACCTCTGCTGTAAAAGACTAAAACAGAAGCGAATAGAAAGTATGCTTTAGTGATTTAGCCGACTCTGCAGTCAGCTTGCCTTTGTTTACAAACATTAGGCTTAGCTGAACTGACACAAAGCCTGTGGAAGGCGGGGGGGGGGGGGGGTTAGGGGGTGTAGGGTGTTCCCTTGTTACCTGCAGTGCCAGTGAGCTATATAATTTAGAGTGAACCCTGATGGCCCCAAGATCAGTGTCACTTTTGATGGTAAACAGTAAAGTGTATTAGTGTATTAAAACAGGGCAGTACAGTATTTTGAAAACTCCTCTGCGATGCTATCTCAGAAGTTAGACGCGACATGCAACCAGTCATATTTTGGTGTCTATTTGACCACTTCTAGGATTGCTGGCTACGATACAGGGTCAGTGAATCATGCAGGGATACCTGTATAGAAGGGTTTTTTTTTATTACTCCAGGACCCATTTCCCTGGACAGTCTTCGGAAAGTCCTTAGGCGTAACAGAGATGTTACACGAGTCTTCATCCATATATCTGTCATAAGTCCATCCATACAAGTCATGTTCTCGTGACCTTTTTGTCTCAAAGTAGATGAAACTCCGAACTGCAGCCGCTTACAATGAAGACTACATGTGTACAATGCTGATGTGTGGCTCACATCGTTTAAAGTCATAACTAGTGTTCAACCAGGGCATGTAAGTGAGAAGGCCATTAGCTTTTTGAAAACAGTTTATAACATACAAACACAATACGAGTTCCTTTGCAAAAATCATCATTTTTTTTCTCCCAACCAATGAAAATGTCTGCAGATGGATTGAAAGTGAGTGGCACGCATTTAAGTGTCTGGGTTTTTGAAATATTTCTTAAATGACGAATCCCACCAAAAAAAAAAAAATGAACACGCTTTATATTGCAGCTATAGCCATATTGAAAAGAGCCATGTGATAGTATAGTGAGACCTAGTTATAACGTGACACCATCTGTTCCTTGTAAAATGTGTCAGATATCTCAATATGTCCGATAAATGAGTCAAATAACAAACGGGCATTTGACATGAAGTCCCCAAACTTGTATCATTTTGATGAATATGTTGGCTACCTGATGTCATTTTAATGAGGTTCCACCGTCTGGTCATGACTGCAGCCTTCAGACCACGTGTGGTCGCTGTGCATGTGTGGCTCTGTCGTATCCATATTACATTTAGTGATTGGCTTTTTGTAAAGAGTGGCTATGGTCTGCATGAAGACACTCAGTATAGCCACACCTGACAAGCTGTCTGTGGCCTCAATGAACAGTCTGCTGCCTGATAACGGAGGCCGGGGAGGCAGTCCACAGCCAACTGACGTGTGACACAGTTAGACAGCGCCAGAGACACCGCCAGCCAGCGACACCACCATGGTCACAGCGTCAGTCCCGGCACTGACCAAGTTATGTGGCATAGAGACAAGATTACAACATCAGGAAAGGAGCCATTTTACAGTAACTCTTGATTTGAAGAATAAAGCCATGGTGTACATGTCAAATCAAAGAAAGAAGCCTGCAAAAAAGTAAAAGAATCAACACCCATTTCCCCATGTATTGTTATTCAAAATGAATATAATATAATAAGCTGTGGGTGTACATGTCAAATCAAAGAATTTTTTTTTTTTTTCAATTCTATTTTACCAGTGGACTGCAAAACTACAAATTTTTCTGCTGTGTTGGTACTGAGGGTAGTTCCTTTGGTGGTCAGTAGATGGCATTTATCCAGATAAGCCTGGTTCCCACCGGCAGCAGTTACTGGCTGCAGTCGATCTGGAAGGGGGGGGGGCAGCTATTTGGGGATTACTCAACTGGGCAGTGCACGATCAGAGTGCACTTAGCTCTTCCAGTGAGATAAAGCAAGAACCCCCCAAGAAATCAACACATTTGTTTACTATAAAATGAAAAAAAAAGTTCAAAACCTGAATTGAAAAAGAAAAAATAATCAAAAATTAATTTAAAAAAAAAAAAACTGACCTATGGCAGGTCTACAGTCAAGAGAAAAAAAAAGAAGAAAAAAATATCAGATGGGACTATGATGTAAAGTAAGCAGTCCTGGGCATGTTGACAAATTATCTACATGTTTATGATGGTAAAATGGTAATTTTTATTTATTTTTTTTTTTAACTGTGAACTGCACATCACATGGTAAAATGACAGGATCCCCTCAGGAAAACAAGCCAGCAATGCCAGACCAATGCCACCAGAGGGTATGATGTGGTTTTGGCAGGACTATTTTTATAGATACCTATGTTCTAATTGGCTGGAAGTCTACAGGGTTCCCACATATGATTGGTTCTAAAAATCCTGTATTGTCAGTTAGTCAAAAACAACCTGAGGCACTGTTTACAGCAGTCCCTTTTTTGTGAGGTCACTCCTGTAAGGGCAGGTGTAAAAGACACTTAAAGCAGGTGGTCTTTCATTGGAGGTAAAATAACATGGAAAAGATAACGTAGGGACCTGTGGAATGTGGTCTTAAGAGACAGGTGGTCTCTCACTGGAGTGGTCTCTGTAAAGAGGAACTACTGTATGTATTGTGTCTTCATTTAGTACCACAAAACCAGCACCAAAGTTTGTCCAATGTACAGTCCATGGCCCCAAAATTAAAACCTTGCATCGTCCACCTTGATATTTGTAGGTCCTCAGCTACTGGAGGGAGAATCATGTGATATTTATGTTAAATTTGTAAGCAAGAAATGGTGTTGTGCAATACAGTGGTTTCATTTTAATTGTACTTGAGTCTGGTCATCTAGAGCCACTTTCTATTCATTATTACCCTATTCCGTAGTTCAAGCTCTCAACTTAATGTAGTATTTACAAATGTGCTGGGCACCAGTATGCATGTATAGTAGCACCTGCTATTAACAGTGGTTTAATTTTAAATTAAGGTTTACAAAAGTGCTGGGCACCAGTATACATGTATAGTAGCACCTGCTATTAACAGTGGTTTAATTTTAAATTAAGGTCTACAAAAGTGCTGGGCACCAGTAAACATGTGCAGTAGTACCTGTTGTTTACACCGGTTTCATTTTAGTTTAACATTTATAAATGTGCCGGGTACCAATTAACATGTACAGTAACCTGCTATTTACAGTGGTTTCATTTTAAGTTAATGTTTACAATTAAAATGTGCAAGGCACCAGTAAACAGGTACAGTAGTATCTGCTGTTTACAGTGGTTTCATTTGATTTAATGTTTACAAATTTATATGCTGGGCACCAGTAAACATGTACAGTTGTATCTGCTATTTACAGTGGTTTCATTTTAAGTTTACGTTTACAAATGTGCTGGCCACCAGTAAACATGTACAGTAGTGCCTGCTGTTTACAGTGGTTTCATTTCAACTTAACATTTACAAATGTGCTGGGCACCATTTACAGTGGTTTCATTTTAAGTTTGGTTACAAATGTGCTGGCCACCAGTAAACATGTACAGTAGTGCCTGCTGTCTACAGTGGTTTCATTTTAATTTTCACATTTACACATGTTCTGGGCACCAGTATACTAGTACAGTAGTACATGCTATTTAGGGCCCCCCTAATGGTAGCAAAAAGTGACCATTTATTGCGGGTGGTCTGGAAATAAAAGAAAATTTATACAGCACAAATAGACCTCAATGTCATAAAAAAAGGACAGCTTGAAAAACATATGAGGTTTCTCATGAAAGGTGTCTTCAGAGAAGGTAGCACTTAATGACAAGTAATATGAAAAAGAAAATAATAGCAGCTAATCTGGTTAGGGAAAATCCCCACTGGCCAATAAGAAACAGGCAGAGATTAAGGAGGCATAGCAAACATTGGTACAGATTCATTAAGATCCATTATGAACATTTCAATTCCACAGTGAAGGACGAAATAAATAGATTTCTATTGGATGTCACATCCATATGTTGGTTTGGACGAGGAGCTGGTATCTGAGCCCCCTCAGCTCCTGGCACTTTGACAAGCTGATCCTCGCTCGCAACCGGTCAGCTGGCCCGCCCTTATCAGTACACTGTGCTGTTTTCTTGCTCAGCTCAAGTGGAGCGGCCTGGCCCCAGCAAACACTGATAAAGGCTGATATGGCAGTCATGCATCATGGCTGGGTTGGCACTCAGCACTGACACACTCGGCAGAGTTTTCTCCCGTTTGCTTGGGCTTCACTGTGTTGTCGGCCCCCACAGTGGTGCGAAAGGCTGGACAGCTTGAAAAGTGTTGGGTTTGAAATAGGGCACTTACGGTTCACAACAATGCAGGTACATTTGATAATAGCGTATCATGATGTCAGCCTTCTCATTAAGATTTGAAGCATGAGGTTGAAGAAATAAGGAGGAGGCCAATACTTGGAAATGTGATACATGTTTGTGGATACAGAAGATACATAAAAACCCAGAAGTAGAAGGGCAAAGCCTGGCAAGTAATAGGCCGTTTTAGCCTTCTACCTCTGGCTAATGAGAAGGTCAAATGGACATAGATTTTAAATTTAATGTTTGTTTTCAGGTGTTTCCTTACAGCATGAAGCTGCAGGGGAAAAAAAAGAAAAAAAGAAAAACTAGAAAAGAAGATTTGCTTCACAGCATATCTGTCTGGGTGCCTTCAAAATTAGAACAGTTTGAAATTCTACACTTTGCCATTGTTCAATATAATCTAAATTTTTTTGTTTTTGTCTCATTTGTATAAATTAAAATGCTACAACTTTGGTTCTTGGTTCATTGGATGTGGCTATGCCACAAACTTATAAACAGAAGTTTGAGTGATCCCACTATCTACAGTAGTTTTTAAGCTATTCAAAGATTTAAATTTTGTGTGTTTGTACTAATTAAAAGCCTAAAACATTGGTTCATGGTTCATGGGAATGTCACAAACGTACAAATTGAGATTGCAATGGTACCTCTGTGTATAATAGTTTTGAAATTATTCAGGATTTAGATTTTGTGTATCGTCCTTATTTGCATAAATTAAAATCTATAACTTTGGTTCATGGTTCATTGGATGCACCTATTGCACAAACATATCTAGAGTGAAGTTGAAATGGCACCTCTTATCCATGATAGTTTTGAAGCTGTTCAAGATTTAAATTTTGCTTATTCACCTAATTTGTATAAATTAAAATTCTAGAACTTTGGTTCATGGTTCAATAGATGTGGCTATGTCACAAACCTACAATGTTAAGTTGAAAGGGCACCTCTAGGTATAATAGTTTCGAAGTTATTTAAGATTTGAATTATGCGTATTCACCTAATTTCATTGGATACATGTATGTAACAAACCTTTAGATTGAAGCTGGGATGGCACCTCTATCTACACTACATGTAGTTTTGAAGTTATTCAAAAAAATTTAAATTTTGTGTATTCACCTTATTTGCATTTAAAATTGTACAACATTGGTTGATGGTTCATTGGATGTGGCTATGTTACAAACTTTTAAATTGAAGTTGGAATAACACCCCTATCTATTATCTATGACAGTTATCAAGCTTTTCAAGATTTACATTTTGCATATTCACTTAATTTGCATAAATTGAAATCCTACAACTTTGGTTCATGGTTCATTGGATGCGGCTTTGACACAAACCTATAATTTGAAGTTGGAACGGCATCTCTATATATGATAGTTTTGGAGATATTCAACTTAAGATGATTTAAAATTCCACAACTTTCATTTACTGTCTATTGTATTGGCAGGTGTCACAAACCTATACATGTATGCACATTGAAATTTTTGTGTTTATCTGCAACAGTTTGGAAGATATGGAGTTTATAAAATTTTAATTGACCCTCATTTGCATAATGTTAAACATCATAACTATTCCAAAGGGTATGCACAGTTTCATTGCTAGGTCGGTTACCATGGCAAGTTTGGTGGTTTTCGGAATGATAGCGTCCGAGAGAAACTCTGCCTTTCACTGCAGGTAAATTTGAAAAGAAACCAATTTCTATGCCACAACAGTGTTAATACACAGCAGGTGCAAAGAACTGTATTAAGGTAAATTTATATGATCATAGAGCATCACAAAATTTCTTGAGAGGTTTCATTAAAGTGCTCTTTAATGCTACAGGTACTTGCTTGGACATATAATGTTGACGTTTTGTTTCAGCGATTTCCAATTATGGTTCACAGTGTGCTAACTTGCTCACAATTTTTTTTTCAGTTCAGGAACATTTTTTTATCAATGAAAATTAATGACTGATGTAGTCTTTCCAGGAAATGGCAGAATCATTGTATTTTACAGGGGTGTGACTTTTTTCCTTTCATATGAATTCCTCGTTTTGTGTTGAAAATAATTGTTTCAGAATTTTCTCAATTTGGTCTCACATGTGTAGGCAGGATATATTTTAGTGTGTGGGGGGTGTGGCGAAGGGGGCTTTCCAGATATAACTACATGTATAATGGTAGTTGGCACTGAATACTTTCACATGCCAATATTTATGGTTATTGCATTTCAGACATTTAACTAAAGTATAAATTTCACCAATTTGGACATAGTTCCCATTAAACAAATTTGTCGAAATAATATTTCACAGTGTGATAGTTTACATGTTTTTGTGCAATCAGCAAAATAAGCGAAAAATAAATCTCAGTGAAAAAAAAAAAGTGACTTAACATACAGGAATTAAAACCAAACGCGTATGAGAAAATGGGGCAGACGAGAGCCACAAGTTTCAGTGTACATGTGTTTGTGTGTTTTCAGAGTCATGGATGAGTCACACCAATGTAGAGTGTGAAAGCAGCAGTCAAGAGGTTTTTTCCTATTGATATATAGTTGGTGGTGATTTCCTTTGTTTTTTGTTTTTTGTTTTTGTTTTTGTTTGTTTTTTAAATGTCGCACTTAACTTCCCAGACACACACAAAGAGCAGGAAATAGCCAGACAACAGTACTAGGCCAACGAAAACTCCTTACAATACAGCTTAATTTACACTCAAACTATTTGTTCTCATCACATTTGCCGTGGAGATTCATTGTTATCAACATCACCCATAGCTGAGTGCTGGTCACTTTTATATACCAATAGCAGACAAGTGAGATCCTATTACAGAGATTTATTGGATACAATTATATTACCCATCTCTTGTTTATCTATGACATACAGGTATTGTAGTGGTACATGTATGTACTGTGGTAGGTATATGTTTCACCAAGTAGATGTACTGAATTATAGGCTTGGGTCAGTAAGTGTCATGTCGGTGGTGTAGGTTCTTAATTTAGCTCCCACCAGAGGACAAGGCACCGTACTTTAATATTGTAACACAAGATGCAAACACACAGTGAGACCTGGTGGAGAAGGCCAGACACAAAGAGACAACCCTCAGGTGGCAGTGAAAGATGGGTGCAATTATATATGTATGTATGTGTATACATGTATATATTATATATATGTATATATATATATATATATATATATATATATATATATATATAATATATATATATATATATATATATATATATATATATATATATATAATATATATATATATATAATATATATAGTGAAATCTGTTTTGAGAGACCAACCCTAAGGCAGGCTAAAATGTGGTCACATAAGGCAGGTGGTCTCTCAGTGGAGATACAGTGACATGGGAGAGATAGCAAAAGGGGACTTTGCTAATATGGCTTTGAAAGGCAGGTGGTCTTTCATGACAGTGGTCTTTCACAACAGGTTTCACTGTGTGTATATATATATATATATATATATATATATATATATATAATATATATATATAATACGCTCCTTCCTGGTCACAATAAGACTGAGTCAGTAGCTTTCGTTGGTGCTGATGTGCCCACACAAGGAAAGTTGTTGACCTCTGGCATGCCACTATGATAGGTCTTAAATACAATTTTCAAAAGAAAAAGTTTTCTATTTACATTGGATTTCAGTAAAAATATTAAAGCAGACAACAATGTACTTCCAGGCGTCTTCAGACAATTTTGAGCAGGGAATGGTTAAGCCACCTGGGTACCTGTATGTTGTATGTGATTTTTGTCCGGTCTACCAGACATGTCCATTGGAAGTTGATATCTGTATGCGTCAGGTGCAGGCGCATATCTTGCACATACATTGAGCCCCTCTCTTGAAGCCACCCTTTCTGCACAGTCAAAGTGCTCCTGTAAACAGGGTGCATGGCTTCTGTGAGAGGGACAGCTCACTTAACCCTTTCCAACTTAAATCGGCCAAAACCGGCTGGTGGTCAAATGTCCTCTGCTTCAGTGTTTTCAGTTAATTTGTAACATTGATGAAAAACAGTTTGACTGAGAATTGTAGATGAGGCCTATCTAGATCACATTCCAAGGAAAGTCTTGACTCAAGTGTCAATTCAAGGGGGAAAGGGGTTCAATTGCCATACTTATAGACGGCAGAGAGGATGACCTAGCTCTGATCGGGGGGGGGGGGGGGGGGAGGTGGGGGTGGAGGTTCTAACTTCAAAGGGCTTCTCAACTACTGGGTCACTGGACTGTAGTCCCTCTCAGTGTAACCTCCTCCTCCCCACCATAAGTGGCACCTGTCTATGGTGGCTATTTCTCAGACGGCAACTATGGTATTTTCATCTTATTCCCCCCTTCGGGAAGAGAGACCACCCTTCTTATAAAGGCACGTTTGTGGTGCGCTTGAGGTGGCCTTATAAAAAGGGGCCACTGTACAGCAATTTAGTGGTCCCCGTCTCATAAGGCCATCCCAAGCGACCTATCTTGAGGGGGCACAAGAAGATGAAAATACTGTGTGAAAAAAAGCCACCATAGGCGGGTGCCACTTATGGCGGGAGGTTACACTGAGGGGGACCACGGTCCAGTGACCCAGTAGTTGAGAAGCCGTTTGAGGCCTCTGTAGAAGAGGTGGCCTTAGAAGAAAGCTCTCTCTCTCTCTCTCTCTCTCTCTCTCTCTCTCTCTCTCTCCTCTCTCTCTCTCTCTCTCTCCTCTCTCACATCTCTCTCTCTCTCTCTCATCTCTCTCTCTCTCTCTCTCTCCTCTCTCTCTCTCTCTCTCTCTCTCTCTCTCTCTCTCTCTCTCCTCTCTCTCTCTCTCTCTCTCTCTCTCTCTCTCTCTCTCTCTCTCTCTTGCTCCATCTATCTCTTTGTCTGCAGGTTTCACTCTCACATGTGCATCTTTTTTTGTCCATTTTAACCGGGTCAAAGCTCATTGGTTAAACTGTATTGACAGCTAGCTCATTCCAAGTGCTGTTTTGGTGATACACAGTAGTACACTCAGGGCCTGTTGCAGCCAAAGTGCATTTGGGGCATCAGTTGCCTAATTGCCACTATCATTCCTGATGAGACAAAGACAATGTTACATATGGGTACATCTGGCAGTAAGATCCCTTATGGTTTATAGAAGACGTTTGTCATGGGAAACCACTTTTGGGCAGGTGATATCTTTGAGAAATCCACCTAGAATACGTGTTTCTTTGGTGGTGACCAGGGATCTCTGTTTGATAGATAATTGAATATGTCGATACCGCACTCATAAAGTCTGTTTGGCCAAATTTGCCTGCTTGACAGATCAACCTCCCATGTTTTCTCCAGTACAAAACCCAGTCTGCGTGGGAAGCGATCACAACATCCACATCTTGGCATGTCAACTAAGAGACTACCAGGTGGCATATTGACCTACTCGTGTGGATTTTGGTCATGTTTAAAATCAGGAAGCACTGTCACAGTGTTTGGTGTGGCTGTGTCAAATTTGCTTCGGTGACTTGATCTCTTGTTCCACATTCCAAGTTGTGGGGGCCGACTGTGGCATAGGCGGGCCACATCAGTGCCGAGCATAACCTATTCTCACTGAAACTGACCAAAAATCTCCGAAAATGTCTGATGTTATCGCTTCAAGCTACATGTATTTTAATCCTTTCGTAATACAAATTGTCCAAAGTTGTGTGGATGTAAATTGTCGTCGGCCATAATGTTTTACTTAAAATTCTCATCATTAGTGAACGTTTTTGCTGAGATTTGTATGCAAGAAATTCATGATGGCACGCCCTAGGTCAGTAGCCTTCCTTGGCACGGGGCGGGTTACAAGCTGTTGACTGGGCTGTACCATGACTCAGGGAGGGGCTAACTTCTGACTACCTCAAGGCAACAACTTTCTGTTCGGAGGAGTGGGATACCTGGTGCCCAACATTCACCAAGGAGAGGTTATTAACTTCGTCCAATTAACGAAGTGTTGACAGAGAGTTTGCGAGACACAGTTTGAACCAAAAAGTGTTGTGGGGATGAATCGTGACAGATTTAGTTAGGCATTCTTGTCATGGTTTCTGAGAAGTCCAACTTGATTAGGAGCTGGGACAGGTAATGCTTTCCCAGACCACGAGGTACAATGACATCTTTTATCAGGATTACTGTGCAGCAAGTCAATTTGGCATTCATGGGTAAAGAATATCGGTGGCATTTAGCTGGGAGTTGAGCAAGTCATGTCACATCCTGGATCTTCATTGAAAAGGAAAACTGGAGAAGCAACGAAAGTGCCCCATATTTGTGAACCTAAGTCAGACTACAAACTATGGACCTACAGTTTCATATTTTAGATTTTAGGAGCAAGATGTTATTTGTTGACAGCCAGCGAGCAGCAAACCAACATTAGTCAGATGTCAAGTAGTTTTACTCTGTTATAAAAAAAAGTGATTGATACATATATGTACATATAATGTATATAATTATTGCCATATGTCCAAGTAGATTCCAGTGAAAAAGGTATACAATGGTCCCATGTATCTGAAAATTTTATTATCAGTCTTAATAAATAGAGTGTAGAGAACTAATTGTAATTGTATATTCGTGTAATACAAGCATGTAAATGTATTATTTCACCATAAAACAAGAAATATATATATATATATATATATATATATATATATATATATAGTATATGATCTGTTTGTAGTAAACTATGCATACATTAAAACAAATTCTAAATATCATGTTTGACCTGATTATATTAAATCAAGAATTCAGTAACTTTAATATTATGAAAAATCTGACGTTCATTATGGTTAATTTAGTAGGATATATACATATATATATATATATATGTATGTAAAAGCACAGATCATGTCTCAATGAAATTCATTTTTGCAGAGATCATGATATTTTATGAGCAAATATTGTACTAAAAGCTTGTTGCTTAGGAAACGAAGGCCCTGATACTAGGAGAGCCCTGTTCACACCTCCTCAATGGTTGACTGGCCAAAGTCCTTGCACTGTTTGCTTTATTTAGCCAAGCGGGATACTCTCCTTATCCGACCCAGTAAATCTGACTAGCTGGCAGTGAAAAGCCAGTGCTGGGAAGTGTACATGTCTGGCAGTGTGATTCTGCTAAGAATTCTAGTCTCATTTTGCCAATCTGTATGTCACGCAACCATGGTTTCGGCAGCAGAGATGTGAGCATCAATAAAGAGCCATGGCTCGCTGCTGTGACAATCTACCAGTACAGGTAAGCTTATTTATTATGTACGTAGCTTCCTGATAAAAATAGTGCCTTCGTTTCATAGCTTGTTTCCGATTGAGTGAAAGCTGTTCTTTTTTTTTTTTTCTCCCCCCTTCTCCGTGCTACGTGGTAGGCAGTCAACATGAGTGTACATATTTCTGCTGCAACCTCATCTCAGTTGGCCAAGAATGTGCCTGACGTGAGCAAGACCATACGAACAGTCCATGCATGAGTAATTCAGAGGGAGGCAGTGGATGGGAATCTTCATAAGCGCAGCCAAGGAAGTTTCAACAGATACCCATTGTCAAGATCTGCCATGGTGGCAATATGTGCAAAATTAGAACATAACCTTTTGTTGTAATAATTAACAAACAAACGAGCAGTCACTGCTGGTCAGGATTGTAATATAGGTCGACCTACTGCAGGTTCTCCGATCATGCGGCTAGCCCACACTGGCAAAGTCATTTTCCCATCTACGTGTTTCTTCCTCTCCTGGTCAGGATGGTTTTGATTAGACCCATTTGTTTACTGAGTAATTTACATAGTGATTGAGGTGGCGACCCCCGTCAAGTCGTGCATGCAGACCCATATAGGCTTGAGCATGCATGAAACAAAGGCAATTTTCAGAGTCCACTTGTTGGCACATGAAGCTGGGTGCTTTTATCGGTGCCTCAACTAGGTCACTTTATAACATTCATGATAGGGCTCTTCATGTATTTATTGATTGATTTTGTTTGTTAATTTGTGTATAGGGGGCCAGCATATTTTTTTTGTCGTAAAACAATGTGCATGTTATTGCTATACATAAACAGCATTAAGAAAATATTCTTATCTTATGCTATTACAGAAAATGTTGCATAAGTTTAATGAAGCATAGAAAACTAGAAACAGACACTCAGATTAACTGTTCGTCGATTGAACAATCAATTTTGGATACGTTGTTAGAGATAGATTAAATATCTCTCAGTGTGAGGCAACAAGATTTGACAACAGCTAACATGTAGTCTTAAAACTTTTGTTGTTGTTGTTGTTTTTTTTTTTTTTTTTGCGGAGGGGGGAGTTCACTTGTATTTTCACAATATGTTTGCAGCAAACAGGCATAAATATGTGCAGTGTTATGCCTGTCAGGGCCTTAATGATCGCGTAATAATAAAGTCATCAGATTTTACCCATTGCTGGCCAGATGGAGTTACCAGCTTTCTTGGTGACACAGACCAGGGATTGAGCTCTCACCCAGGGCCAGGTGGACATGTCAAATTAGGATGTGATCCTGTGATAAGTGTCATACCTAATTGCTCTCATGCGGAAAAAAAAAAAAGAAAAAAATTTGATTATGACAAGAGTCCATCAAAATATGAGGAAGCATGTAGCAGGTACATGATGCGTCATGCAGCCCGTTTTGGCCAGATCAGGGGAGCAATAGTTAATGTCCCCAGATCTTGTCAGTGGGATTTGTGGTAGCAGCCCGTAATGATTGAGGCTGACTGGACAGTCCTGTCTGAACACGTGTCCACTTGATGCACTGCCAGGGCTGAGCACACAGGTGAAACACCAGGACACAGGTGCCAGCCTGCCACAGGTTAACCTTCTGACGGTCCCAGATGCTTGTTTGCGGGCTCATCATTTCTGTGAACCAAGACCAGGGTTTTTTTATCAGTCACTTTAAGCCTAATCTCTTTCCACACAAGTTTACCACGGAAGTGTGAAAGGTGGGGGTCTCTTGAGGTCAAAGCCGTGCACATCGAACCCAGTGTCCTGGCACTGTGGCATGACGCAGCCATAACAAGGCTTACCTTTTCACTCGTCATCGACTATTGAATGCGCACAAACAGTGGGGTATCTTTTGACCACAAGAAGACCTTGAGTCACTGTGTCCACGTGCTTATCCTGTGACAGATAGTTCTCACATCTGTCAATATCCTCGAGATAGGAAATATGGGAAAATTTTGTTGTTGTCATCGGTGAGATTGTGTATTCAAATTATCACTTGGCAAAGAAGAAGAGGACGAAATAAATAGATTTTCATAGGTTATATTGTGCCCCCCCCCCCCCAGAAAAGCCAAATTTTAGATGAAAATGCCAGAAAGTAAGGAAAATAAGTGGTAAACTCCCACCAAATGGTGGAGACATCACATGAAAGAGACTTTTGAATGGCCAATCACAGGTACAAGTCTTATCCTGTCAAATCACATGTATGAGTGAGTCTTTTCCTGTCAGGTTACAGGTATGAATGAAACTTTTCTTGTCAGATCACAGGACTGATGGAACCTTTTCATGTCAGACTACAGATGTGAGTTCATTTCATATTTCAGGTATCAGGCTTTAAATGCCAGATTACCTGATTACAGGTATGGATGTTTTTGTATCAGATTGCAGTCCAAGTGTTTTCCTGTCAGATCAAAGGTATGAATGAGTCTTTCTGTCAGGTTACAGGTATCAGTGAGTCTTTTCTTGTCAGATCACAGGTATGAGTGAGCCTTTTCATGTCAGATTAAAGAGCTGGGTGGCCATGTCAGATTACAGGTTTGAGCCTTTTCATGTCAGATTACAGGTATGAGCTTTTCCATGTCAGATTACCTGTATGCCTCTCCATGTCAAATTACAGCTCTACATGTAGAAGTCTTTTCATGCCAACTTACAGGTATGAGGCTTGTCATACCAGTTTACTTTAACTTAGAATAGAAGTGTCAAGTAGGGTACCTGTAGGTGGGGCTATGCGTCAAAGACCACATGGATCACTTTGGACTTTTCAGCATTAAAAAAAAACAACAAAAAAACGCTGTAGTTTGTAATGGTTTTACCTTTTCATCCATCAATGTACAAATGTTTGTTAAATTCTGCAATTTTTTTTAAGTATTTGCATGTAGTGTCAATTTTTTAGCTCAGCTGACCTGTCAGTCAGCTGAGCTTTTGTGAGGGTCTGTCATCCGTCGTCCATCCGTTGTCCATCCACAATTCACATTTTCAGCTTCTTCTCAAAAACCGTCAGCCAGATTCACTTCAAAATTGGTGGGGATATGCCTTGGGTGAGTCTCTACCAAGTTTGTTTAAATTGATTTTTGGATTTTTTATGAATGTTTTTGTTCTTTTTTGGGGTAAATCTTAAAAAATCGTCTCCGAAACTGCTCACCCAATTGCTTTGATATCCCTCAGGAACAATCCCTTGGACTCCTAGTTCTTAATTTGTTCACCAGGTGGTGCTGCCATTTTTTTCTTTCTTTTTTTTTTTTATGTCTTTTTTGTGTTTTTGCTATTTTTGACTTCTTCTCCAGAGTTGTTACTCAGATTAAGCTGAAACTTGGTGGAGATGCTCCTTGTGGAAGGGTCAAACAAAGTTGTCCACTAGGTGACACTACTGTGGATTTTTGATTTTTAACGATTTTTTCAATTCAGGTACTTGTCAGTCAATGCAGCTTTCCTATTGATTACAATGTAAGTCAATGGACATTCTAATGCTAATTCACATTTTTGACTTCTTCTCCAAAACTGTTAGCCAGATTCACTTCAAACTTGGTGGCAATGTACCTTGGTCAGCCAGGTATGTTCAAATGGTCACGCTCTATTGAATTTTGAATTTGTAATGAATTTTTTTGTTCTTTTTTAAGACAAATCTTAAACAGTCTTCTTCTCCACAACCGCTCACCCAAGTACTTTGATATTACATAAGGACACTCCTCTGGACTCATAGTTCTTAATTTGTTCACCAGATGGTGCTGCAATTTTTTCATTTTTTTTAATGAATTTTTGTGGCTTTTTTTATTAGAACTTCTTCTCCAGATCCATTACTCAGATTAAGTTGAAACTTTGTGGTTGTGTTCCATGTGAAAGGGTCCAGCAAAGATGTTGACTAGGTAGCACTGCTGTGGATTCCTAAATTGTAATGATATTTTTCAATTCAGGTACTTATCGGTAAATGCACCTTTTCTATAGCTCACTATGCAAGTCAATGGACATTCTAAAGGTAATTCACATTGTGGACTTCTATGAAGAAGCTGTCATTCAGATTCACTTCAAACTTGATGACAATGTACCTTGGGTGGGTCTATACCAAGTTTGTTCATTTGGTCATGATCCAGTAATTTGGGGATTTTTTATGATTTTTTGTCAAAAATCTTTCAAAAAGTTTTAATAGGAAAGTTTAATGTGGGAATTTCTTGGAATGGTTACAACTTGAAATAATTTTGGCCAGATTTGTGCCAAACTTGGTAGGGATGTACCTTTTATAAGTGTCTACCTGTTTTGTGCAAATGGTCATGCTCCAGTGATGTTTGGCACCTGGTCTCATTCCCAAGGTCACAGGAAGGACAACTGACATGAAATTTACTGTTCACTTGATAACTTGAGATTTTTTTTTGAGTTGTGACCTTGATGTTGCACATGTTAATGTTTCTCTATGAAGGTCATGCATAGACAGTACATGAGTGACCTTGACCTCTTTTCTGGGGTCACAGTGCCTAACTTGAGATTTTTTTTGAGTTGTGACCTTGATGTTGGACATGTTTATGTTTCTCTATGAAGGTCATGCATAGACAGTACATGAGTGACCTTGACCTCGTTTCTGGGGTCACAGTGCAACATACATGAATTTTACTCTTCGCTATAACTTGAGAACTACTTGAACTGGGACCTTGATGTTGCACATGTTAGTGTTCTTCTATAAAGGTCAGACCTACTCAGAACAGGGGTGGCCTTGATCCTATCCCAAGTTCACAGAGCCACAAGTGTGATGAATATTTAGGTCTGCTGAGCATGTGTTGTTCACACAGCCCTCTTGTTGTACTTATTAAGAATAAATTCATGCTGATCTCTTCCAAACAAAAGGCAAGGAATCTTTCATCATTGGACATTAACATACAGTGTAATAACACTAAGTTACAAAAAGTGGCTCATCAAAAGGTTCTTGGTCTAGTCATTGATGAAAATCTTACATGGGAAAAACAAATATCATCCATGTGTCAGCATATCTCAGCAAGTCTAAATACTCTTGGAAGGATAAAGCACATTTTACCTTTACATGTAAGAAAAATTTACTATTGTGCATACATCTTACCTTTGTTCGACTACTGTAGTACTATTTGGGGAAACTGTAGTAGGCCATTATTTGCCAAAATTCGAAGATTACATAAAAGTGCTGCACTCTTGGTTCTGAATGTTCAAGGACAGTGGCTTAGTTACAAAAAAGCTCTTGAGAAGCTAAACTGGTTGACACTGGAAGACGGGAAGAAATACAGCACACTGATTCTTATGTATAAAGCCCTGAATGAAATGACACCCACATACCTGAAGGAAATGTGTGTTTATGTGAAGGATAAGCATACTATTCATTCAAGGTCAGTTGTGTGTAATAATTTATATGTGGTTAAACCTAGAACAAAACTAATGGAAAGTGCCGTCAGCTACTCAGAAGCAGTTTTATGGAATGACATGCCAACACTAATGAGAGAATCTCCATGCATTTCTGTATTTAAGAAAAGATGTATGTCTTACCTTATTTCACAGAGGAAGAGCTCAGAATGACTTGATAGTTGACTTTGCAACATTTACATGTATGTAATGATTGCCTATTGATGTGACCTGGATAATTGCATACTTATAGTTAGTTACCTAATTTTGTTTTGTTCTAAACTTTCTCATGTGTGTACCTTGATCTGTACTTTTATGAGGGCCTCATGGAAGATTAGTGATGATTCACTAACTGAGTAACCCTCTTGAAATAAAGTTTTATATATATATATATTTGCATTTTAGATACAATTTCTGGGCCATGCACTGTAAGTTCTATCTTTTGGGACAGGATTCCTATAAAACCAAACCCCCGAAAAGTCAGGTTACACAACAGTTGGGGCTGCAAATAGAGATGACAATATGCTTTAACCCTTTCCCCCTTGAATTAAGACTGAGTCAACAGCTTTCCTTGGCATGGGTTGGGCACTTAGTGCCCAACCCATGCCAAGGAAAGCTGTTGACCTGGGGCATGTGATCTTGATAAGTCTCATGTACATTTCTCAGTCAAATTGTTTTTCATAACTGTTGAAATTAGTTGAAAACACTGACACAGACGACATTTGACCACCAACCGGTTTTGGCCGGTTTGAGGGGGAAAGGGTTAATGATGCTCCCTGGCTTCATTACTCACTTTAAATTGTCCCTTGCTGATGATCAATCTAAATATAAATATTTTAGTCCTGATAAGTTACAAGAATATAGGTTCTTATAGACTCTGAGGGGACAGTTATGACATCCCATGTATTTTTAGCCGTGAGACATGCAGATTGGCCATTTGAAAAGTGGTAGCTTCAGATTTTCCCATCAGAAGAAGGAAATGAAAATGTCAACATGTGATCAAATTCTGGCAAGATCTACAGGTCATCAAAACAGATACCTTGTTGTATCAGTTTTTGTTTTGTGCAGTCGAACTTCCTTTTTACCCAGCATGCAGATTTGGATGTACAGTAATAAAAAGTAGATTGGAGTGCATTTATCTCGAAAAGTCAGATGACTTGTTGCAACACTTTTACACAGTCAGTACTTGAAATGCATTCACCAAGTTCTACACTCTCCATATCTGTTCGTCTTGCTGCCCACTTGTACAATATAAATACAGAAACTGTGAAGAATTTTTGAATTTTCATCTTTATGAACTCAGCTGACTTCTCTGTCAGCTTAAGCTCTAGGATAGTTGCATGGTGATTTGTCATCCATTTGTTCATCAGTGCATTTCCCTATGTTCATAATTCACCTTTTTTATCTTTTCTCAAGACCTTCAGCCAGATTCTCTGCAAACTTGGTGGGGTTATATCTAGACCACCAAAGCTGTTCAAATGGTCATGCTCCATTGAATTTGGGGATTTAAAAAATGCTCAATTTTTTGGCAAAACCTTAACCCTTTCAGTGCCAAATTTTGGACTGAGTCAAAATCTTTTCTCAGCACTCATTAGGTGCCCAATGCGTGCTGAGAAAAGCTGTTGAACTGGGATATTCTCTCTTGAACTATAGGCATACTAGTACTTGAATGAAAGTTTTTTTGTTTTTTTTTACTAGGAATACAAATCTGAGATCCTAATGATAATTCAGACTAGTTTGACTTAAGTAGATCGACTTTACACCTGATTGGTACTGAAAGAGGTAAAAAAGGACCCACCCACCCACATGTGGAGCTGCAGTTTCTTTTCTTTTCTTTTTCTTTTTTTTTTTTTGGTTGGGGTTTTGCTGTTTTCAACTTCTGCAAAAGCCTCACTCAGGTTTTGCGGACACTTGGCAGAAATGTACCTTATATCAGGGTCCCAAAAAAGGTGTTCCCTTAGGGCTAATGCTACATGCCTGATTTTAACAACTTTTTTGATACCTTTCAGTTAGTGCGTTCATTCGTATTGATTACAATTTATTGGTGAGAGGAGATTACAATGACAACTAAAAAGGAAGATCTGCTTCAAATCAAATCTGTCTGTGTGCCTACTATGGGAATTGTTGCCATGGGCCCTCAAGTTGAAATTGGAAAAGCTACCCGAGAGAGAAAACATGAAATTTAAGCAAAATGTTACTAAGGCCCTTGGCATGAAAAAAAAAAAAAGAAGAAAAATGCAGGGAGAAAGGAAATACCAGATGGAAAGGAAGAATTCTTGATAAGACAGAATTTGAAGTATCAGCAAATAGTCATGTAGGGAGGTCTGGCTCATAAATCACAGGACACTTTTTATTGCAACTGATTTATTTATGGGTCATTGTTGATACTACTGGAGCGACTGATGACTGAATGGTCACCAAATGGTAGCAAAACTGTTACGTCTGTCATGAGTGTAAACAGTAAACCCAAGTGAAGTACTGTGAATTCATTTAATTTCGCTGTGTTCTTATTTTTGCTTATTTCGCTGATGCTTCAAAACCGTGAAAATAAGAACCCAGTGAAATATATTTCTGACATTGCATTGATAGGAGCTATAGCAAAAATAGTGAATTTAAAGTTTCAGTTAAAGGTCAAAAATGCAAAAACCGTGAAAATAAATGCCCGTGAAAATAAATGTATTCACAGTACTTCTACATGCAATTGACTGCTGATGACGGATCACGGCCTGTTGTGTGTCTGGTCTATCACAAAATACAGCCACACACTGTTCAGTTCTGAACAAAAGCGAGGATGGACAAACCTGGGATGTGAAGTTGGAATGGCACATCTACGCTTGATGGTTTCGAAGATAGATATTCAACATTGGAAATATTGAAGTCCCCCTTATTATAGGTATAAATCCAGATTCTACAATTTTTGTCTGTGGTTCACTGGAGCATGAACCTATGAATTGAAGCTGGAATGACACGTCTATGTATAATAATAATAATATTGAAGATATTACACATTGAAACTTTTCAAGTACCCCTAATGAACATAAATTAAAATTCTACCACTTTTATTTGTGGTTCATTGGATGCATGCACAGCAAAACCTGTGGATTGAATTTGGAATAGCACCTCTTAACCTGTAATAGTTTTGAAAATATTCAAGGTTTAAATTTTCAAATGGTGCTTATTTGCATTATTTTGGGGTTATGCTCCATTGATTTGGATTTCTATGATTTTTTAAATGCTTTTGGAATTTTTGGAATCAATTTTGGAATCTTTTTTTTTTTTGCCACAATGTTCTCCAAAAGTGCTTGGCCAATAGGCTGTATTCATATTTAAATGCAGTTCTACTCTAACGCCTATTGAGCAAAAGAGGGAGCCACCTGCATCAGGGCAGATCCATGTGTTTGGCATGGTTAAAAGTACTTTCTCAATAAAATAAACAACACGAACACAGAATAGTCTTAAGAAAATGTATTAACATATATTTGAAACATAAAGGATACTTAAACTGATTAGAATTTGCTCTTTTTTGGTTAAAAAGGTGTTATTTGTGGATGTTTATATAGTACATAATACAAATCTGCCCTGATCATGGTGGAAGCATCAGTCTGTTGCCCCGACAACACAGGAAGTGAACAGGATCGCAGTTAAAAATGAATGTCTGCTATTGCTCAAAAATTGCATAGGAGCACCTGTTGATACCACTTTAAGCAGGGTTGGACTTATTATGGGTTGAATGTTAAGGTCATCTATGTACGAGCTCTTCAAAAAAGCCGCTTGGTTTTGCACTGCAATATGTTCAAAAGATATATTATGGCAAAGTTGATATCAACCTAAAAGATTAAATTGGTCTTCATGTAACTATCACAAGTTTTACAGCCTGGGATATATGGACGTGTATCCCTGAATACCTTTTGTGGCCTTCTAATCTGTCAGATTGGAAGAGTACTGAAAGTGCATTAGCTTAATTTTCAACAGTGTATTTCTCTAAGTGTGTCCCAATGGTCTAATGAGTGACCCCTCTGCCCCCCCCCTCCCCTTCCATCTCTCTTCTCACCACCAGGATTAGTATTAAAGACAAGGTTAAGTATGCTGCATTTAAACATCTGTTTAAGGCGTTATGCTCACAATGTTCAAAGTGTGCAAACTGTACATCCTGAATGGAGACTCATTTTACTTCTTAGGATAGCCAACATGTGTTGCTTACCAAAAATTAGGCCACCTTTGACCCTGTCGTAGGACAGACTTGTTCTGGGCCACATTGCCTACATTGTGAGACTTGCAGATACCAAACTTGGTGCATGCCATACATGCATGTACTTCCTGGGATACCAAAATCAGGTCATCTGGATTTTGACAATTGACCTTTGACCCTGTCATAGAGCGTGCTGGTCCAGGTCATATTTCCTATGCTGCAGGAACTATGAGGGATGTTTGTGTAGGTGGCAGCAGTGGTTCAACGGCTATACAATAAAACCTCTCTAACCGAACACCTCCGTGTACCGAACACCTCTCTATACTGAACACCATTTTTCGGTACCAAATATATATTTTCAATGCTATCAAACCTCACTATACTGAACACTTTTTTCCGGTCCCAGGGGTGTTCGGTATAGGGAGGTTTCACTGTATTTTCATGACACACCAGTTTCCCTTAACTACTGGCCAATAAGGAGTGTCCAGTTTGTTTATCCCTAGGTGTCTCCACCTGTAAGTACTAGCAAGTCGGGTACTTCTGAACGATAACCTCGTCTAGGAGAACACTGCCCCATTGATACCATTGACCTCCAGTAGGGGACTCACAACACTGCAATGCCACTGCCCTTGTTTGTTATACAGCAGATGATTTACAGACAATTGCACCCGGTTCTTTGATTGTATTATTGACGATTTACTTATTCCCTCTTTTGTTTATATTTTCCAGATTGCACACTTCAGCCTGTTGTTGCTACGCTCTATGATTTGCTGCAGTCTTCGTTTCACGGAATCGAGCACACTTCACGGTTGATTACTGCACGCCCTCAGTTGGACACCTGACACTCTGAGCACTTTACCAACCACACCTGATTATTCTGTTGACTTTTCGTTTTACCATTTGGAAATCAACCAATCAGATTGCTGACACTTGAAATTTGAATTATAATTTCTTCCAAACATCCAAGTCCAAATAGTACAACATGGCATTGAACAGTTTCTGTTTACGGTGATTGTGTTCTGAAATCATGATGTCGGGAGGTGAGGTTCGAGTCAAACAGGAGGTGATAGAGGCCGATGAGACCACGAAGAAGGACAGTCCAGGTCTTGATACTGAAGCTAAAAATGCCATCTATGCGGATATGCTGAAGCAATCAGCTGCCCTGGTGGGACAACACACAGGGATCCAGCAGTCGCAAGCTCTGGGCACTCCCATGCTTCAGAAAAATGCACAGTTCCTGAATGGTATGATCCCACAGAGAGCTAATCTGCTCGCAGGCATGAACAATCCTGTTCTTGTGGTGCCACAGTATCATTACATGTATTACAGGCCTCCATTTCAGGCGCCTACGCCAGCGCCCCCTGCTGCAGCCAGCCAGGTGCTTGACCTATCCAAGACAACATCGAGGTCGCCGCCAACCAATCACAACACCAGCGAGAAGAGCAGCGTGAGTGAGGGGACGGAAGCCGGAGGAAAGTGGACGGAGGAAACGCATGAGGACATGGAAGATGGTGAGGACAGTAGCGAGGAAAATTCGCTAGTTGAAGACGAAGATGGAAATATTAGAAAACGTTCAGACAATCGCATCAGGCACACAGGTGAGGCGGGTCAGGGGTCAGAGGTCAAGTCAGGGATAGACGATCCATGCATGCTACAGTAATGTTGCATGTCATACACGTATCATCACACCAGAAATTTTGTTGCAGACCTCTTCTGTTCAAGTCCCCAAGTTTTTTGTGTTAGGGAAAATCAGCAGAATCAAAGTCGATTTTGGAATGGAAACGGTTAAGTTTCAAACAAGAGTCAGTGATTTCTGGTTGGTTTAGTACGTAGTTGTCCTGTAGGAGGTGCTGTTGATAGGATGAGGTAAGTTTGGAAGGCAAGTTTTTGTCCTGGTCAGGAGTTAATGTAGCGAATGGCTTCCCAGTAGGAGAACATGTTGGCTTGTGGCTTACCACTGAACCGCTCCCCATTCTTGACTGGACTCAAATTGAAAATTTCGGGATCATTGATCAAAGTGACTAGAAAGAAAACGTTCGCTCAATTTTGATATTGTTCCATAGGGCAGTGGTCGAGTACTTAACGAGTCCAAGCAACTGAAAAATAAGTTCAAAAAAGTTTCATTAGCCAAAGAAGTAAAGGTCGAAAAGCTTTTGCACGTGGATTTCACTTATGAACTGCTCTGTAGTTGCACAGTGCTTTTTATTTTATTTATTTATTTATATTTTTTTCTACGGGCAAAAGGCCAGAATAATATGCAGCGGGATATTTTTGGAATTAATTGGAAATTAAATGCTGAATACGTGAGATATCTCATAATACTGATCCAGATTTGATATAAGACAAACAGATAAACATGAAACAGTTCTTTGTATGTAGCTCTAGTACTGTAAATGGAAATGTGTGCATGTAGATCATTTTGTACATTAAGGCAGTTTTGTCAGTCACACATGTAATGATGAAACAAGATTTTTTTTTCTTCCTGTATACTTTTCAATGGCACACCTTTGGTGACCTGTAAGACTCCGTTTATCATTGACAGAGGAGGAAAGGCCCACGAAAGACACGCGAAACCTGTTTTCTTCAAAATATGTTGATCCGTAACATCTCCTTTCTAACAAAAGATGGATGTAAACTTGCAGCTCTTTGTGCTGTACATCATTCCGTAAATGTAAAATGAAAAGTCGCAAGATGATATACATATGTACCAGCAATCTGTCACTACATATTTCTGCCACGAATTTGGATCAGTGCTGTGCAGAAAAAAAGTGATTTCTTTGGGAGAATTGCTAGCTTAGTGATAAGGCATGGATGTGTTGACATTTAGTGGCTCTGTGTGTTATCCTGAAAGGAAACACAAAAATTACCAAGTGTTGCACATTTTGTGGGTTAGCTACATGTAAGCCATAGATCAACATGTTATTTATCTCTCGACTTCAAGAAAAGCGTTTCCATGGCAACAGGGGAGCAGTATGGTGTGTTAAGTGCAACTGAGCATGAAGTGATGAGGCCAAGGGTTGGAGGCTGCAGACACGTTACAGCAAGCAATTACACGTGGGGACCAGGTCCCACTTCAGCAAGTTATTTGTCACAAATATGCATGGCTGCACGCAGCTTGAAATGCATCAGCCAACCCACTGGGTCGTGAAACTAGCCCGGCTGTGGAATGAATTCCGGTGCTGCTCCACTGCTCAAGGAGAAAGCTTTCCTTTCACTTGGCCAGGCGATCAATGATCCGAGTTTGACATCGGGGAGATGAGGTTTCCAGATTCTGTGGGTTGCCGTGGCAACTACATGCGGGCCAAGGTGGCCCTTAGGTATGTGAAACCATGTGAAAAGGGAGCATTGTTGCCAGGATGCACTCGGCTAGGTCCACATTCTGCTAGAGAAAATATGGCTACATGCCTGGCCAGTACTGCTGATGAGGTTGAGCCCGCAGTAAATGGAAAAGTTCTCCCTGGCTGGGCTTGGATAAAGGTGGGCACAGTCATAGCGGGCCAGGGTTGTGCATAGGTTGAACCAGTGATTGGTAGGTTGAACTAGTGATTGGCAGAGGAATTGTGAGGCACTCACCATGCTGTGTGTCCGCCGTGCCACATTGTCGAAACAATGTCTGGCCGTGCATTGGTATTCCTGGCAGAGACACTAGTGATTAGCATACTTGATGCTATCTGATCTCAGGAAGACCTCGGCTCCACCAATACACGCCACCGTAGGGGTGACAGCCACAGAGACAATGTGGGGTGGTGGCTGGGTGGGGGGAGGGGGGCCGGTGAGCCTGACCCCCCACACTGATGCAGTTAATGGAGGTAAGTGAGTGTTGATCATCCTATGTCTAAATATCATAACGTGTAAACTGTTCCCACATAACCTCTCTAATAAGGTTCCTAATTTTCATTTCTAATTAGGACTAAATATGCTTTAATAGGTTTAAGTGCTAAGTAGTAAACTGTTGCCAGAGGAGCCTGTCACCAATGATAACACGGTAATAATCAAAGGCTTCTGTGCTGTGATGAAGAGTAATGCTGATGTCACTTAAATCAATAAAATCCATGGGTTTTTTTTTTTTTAAATAAACCATATGGTTTGGTTTTCCACTGTTTTCTGAAACTTTTCACACAAAAGTAAGAGCTGTCAAGACTATACACAAAAGTTTTATTTCTTCATATCAGTGACACTCTTTGGTAGCCTTGCAAGCAAAAGGAGGGGGAAAGGTGGCTTTGATGGGAATTTGCTTGATTTTAATCTCTAGGTGGATTTTAAAATTTCGAATTTTCAAAAGTTCTTAGACAGAAGATAAATTGGCCATATTCTTTATATCACAGTGCAGAAATCTTTACCATTCTCTTATACTCTCTTTATTTTCAATTTTTAAAAAATACTTATATCTCATACTCACCTCTTTATTATAAATTAATTATGTTTTGAATTTGATATATGCTAAGTACTAAGTTTTCATTATACCAAATTAGGATAGAGTGATTACCTGTATTCCCGCTCTCTGTTGGAAGACTTAAATCATAAAGGCCACAGATAATAATTAATATTGGCTTGATTATAAGCAGATAAGCTGCATAGTTTTATCATATGATGTTGATACTGTTAAAGAAAATACTGTTTTGCTACAAAATTCTTCATTTCATCCTCTTGGTAATTTGCACATATGCACAAGTACCTTTTGTAGCAAAATTCGCAGAATTGAACGTTTCATACCTTAATGACTGCACATGCTTAAGAAAATGATTCACTGATGTGATTGTCATCATTTATGGTTGAAAAACTATAATGCGCACTTGACAGAGCAACAATTTTCTGTGATGTAATAAAAGTTAGTATGATGTGCTTCCACTAGATGTCTCTGAGGGCTGGCAAGGTTTACGAATGAATGCTCTTTTGTATATTTGTATGACTCAGGCGGCAAAAACATTAACCAGTACGGCAGAGTTTTCACCAATGGACGTCCTCTCCCAGACAACTTGCGTGTACAGATTTTACAGTTGGCTCTGCAGGGAGTCCGACCTTGTGAGATAAGCCGACAACTTCAAGTGTCCCATGGCTGTGTCAGCAAAATTCTCAACAGGTTGGCAGAAACTTGTCTCCAATATATGTGAAATTAAATATAATCAGACTTTTGATTGAAAAGTTCTTATAAATTAGCACATTTCAGCCCTCAAATAAAAATTAGAATGTTGGTAGCGGTGTTTTCAACACGCTGCCCAATCTCTGTGTATGTTGTGGTGTTCTTGTGGTGTGCTGGGAATTTTGTGCAGTAATTTTCAAGGATACAAGGTTAGACCATTTTTGCATGTCACGCCTGGTGTTAAAAGCTTAAAATTGAGTACTTTGGTTTAAATTCTGGCCAGACCTGTGCTAAAACATCAGTCAAACTTCACATTTTCATGAGGTAAAATTCATTGACAGGGTGGAAAGCAGTAACTATAATTTTATATTTGACACCTAGAGGGCAGCACCAGCCAAGTAAGGTTGCCCTTTGAAGCCAAGCAGTGAAGCCTTCTGTATGATGACGTACAGGGCCGAGCTGTCCTAAATCAAACCCTTTAGAGCAAAATTTTCAATCTTTGGAGCATTATCCATTATACTGCACTGTAGTAAATACTCTTTCTAGATAAATCTTGGAGCAGTTTTTAACAATTCTATGGCACAATTTTGCTACAATATTGCATTTGAGCAGCACTGCTGTTGGCAGATTCCATGTTGTGTTGATGTTTTAGTTGCATGGCACAGACCAGCACCAAACACTGCCATTTGAGACATTGTCTCACTGTCCCAAACAATTTTTTTGTTTTGACCATGGAATGGCTGGGTCCTGCATTAGTAGCTGTGGCAGCATCTGTCACCTGGCCAAAAAACCGGGAACACATGTATCCACTTGCCGCATCCCCATCCGTAAAGAAGGAATAGTTAAGCTGGGTAGACATGAATACCATGATCAGCGTAGCTGTCGTCTGTGTGTTAACTCATTCAATGCCAACTGCGACTTAAGGCAAACTACAGTGTTGCCAACCCTCCCGAATTATCCGGGAGTCTCCTGAAAATTCAGGCATGTGCTGTCTACCCTTCCAACTCCCGAATTACTCCAAGAATCTCACAAAAATCACCACAAATGGCATTCTAAAAACATAATATGGTAAATTTTTAACAAATATGCTTTTCATAGTGACATTTTTATGGCAAATTAAGGTGCTGTGCGTCTCTCGGCATACTGAAACTTGAATCCAAGTACCCTCAAATACCACAAAAATGCATATTTTGATGTCTATTTTTAATTTTTTTCCGGGGAGCATGCCCCCGGATCCCCCTAGGATGGCTCCGCTGCTTACACCGCTCGTCATTTCATAATCTCCCGAAAATATACATTCACCAGGTTGGCAACACTGAAACTACATACAACGGAATGCTCTCCATTATAATAAGGGTGTTGGATTCATATTCCTTGTGGAAAGACCTTTCTATCAAGTACCTGTATTCCTATACATGTAGTTCCAAAGAAAACAGTCTGGGTCAACAGCTGTCCTTGGCATGCTTTTAGTACTATGGAGAGGAAAGCTGCTGACTTAGTCCAAACTGTGGCACCGAAAGGTTTAACTTTCTGTGTGAATGTGCCATTCATGAGTAAAGTCTGGTTTTGAGTGGAAATTTGATTGATCAGTAAGTTTAAGACAAGCCTTGTAACTGTTACTTTGATTTTACCCTTTTTCCCCCCCTAAGCCTAAAAATGTCATAGAAAAGTGAAGATAAAATTGTATCAAAGGATTTGCTGCAATACAGGGATGAGAGTTTTCTTCCTGTGAGAAGAAATCCACTTTTTGTATGCAAAATTTTAACTCCAAATTGTTTGAAATTTTGGGAGAAAAGCTGCAGTCTGATAAGAGAAGGGGAGATGAGGGGCAACTTCCTTCCTCTCAGCAGTTTGACATTCTCTGATAACATTTCAAACCTTTTCAAAAAAGCAATTCCAGACATTTTTAGCAATATCTGTTTGTGAATACAATGCTTTATGTACAACAATCACAAGTTTTGCAACAGCATAATTTTACGTTTTCTCTCTGCAGGTATCGACGAACAGGCAGCATCAACCCAGGACAGATTGGGGGTAGCAAGCCAAAGGTCACGACCCCTGATGTGGTGAACAAGGTTCGAGAGTACAAAGCCGCCAACCCTCAGATGTTTGCGTGGGAAATACGACAAAGGTATAGGCAGAACGTGAATTTCTATAACAGTTCTGCGGAACACCCAAGATACATCATTAATTTGACCACATTAGTTCAGAATAATAAATAATTCGAAAGTATTTACAATATGTGAAATTGCCAAGAGATTCTCATTAAGGCCCCACTTGCAGCCAGCATAGGAGCCACCCAGGAAAAAAGAAATATACCTGCTTCTATTGTAGACGACAATTCGTGAATGAATAACATTGTGTGTGATGTGAAGTTATAAATGAAGATGAAGAAACTTAATCCGGCAGTGTTTATGATGTTAAGTGTGGAAGTTTTAACTAACTGTGGCTGAATTTGCTGTTTAGAAGTGTACCTGATTTCCGTTGTGTAGATTCCCAATTGCTTTCTATGTGCCCCAGAGTGCCTGCATGTGTTTAGCTCTCCAAGCCTGAGCTCACAGACCTTATACTATCGCTCATGTCAGTCTGTCTGTTATTCTGTCCGTCCATCATTTTTATAATTTCAGGACTTATAGGGTGTATGAAAATCTAGGTCCCTTTTGATATTGGTGGCGCCACCTACAATATTATGTAATATAGGGGTCAAAATATGAAAATCTTGTGGACACTGTAGCATCTTTAATTTTTGGTGGATCTTCACCAAATGTGGTGGGATTCTGGAGGAGGTCAAAGTCTAACTTGCTAGTGATACTAGTGTTGCCATCTGTAATTTGATAGAAATTATGAGCCAAAATGTGCTTTAAGATATAAAATCCCATATTTGGAAAAGTAAATGTATCAGACTTGTCAAATTTACAGGATATATAGACCATGTCCAATGCTAGAATGGTATATAATATCAGTGACCTTGACCCTTTTTGTGAAGTCACCATGCCCGAAAGTTTAAAAAAATGATTTTACGATGTTAGGGTTTAGCTTGAACTTGGACCCGGGCCAAGGGGGTCTTAAGGTCATTCTGATCATTATTTTTTCCGATTTCTTCCAGAAACAGGCGTCATGTTTATTCCCCAATACAATATAGCAGGATCTTGTACAAGGAGTACCTTTTAAAGTCAGAATTCAAATACAAGTATACAAGCCTTAAGTAGTCATTTAATTTGCATGTCTTACCATTTGCATGTTAACCTTTAACCTGTTAAATTGCCCAAATGCTCCCAGATGTAAATTGTCCTCTGCTTTTGTGTTTTTACCTGAGCATATTAATAGAGGATCTTCCCCCCCACCCCCACCCCCGAGATTTGTTGTTGATAAAACCTATCATGATAGTATGTCAGAGATCAAAAGTATTTTGTTTGGGATCAGATGGGCACAGTGTCCTCTGCCTGGCACCAAGAAAAGCTTGTGACTTCGTGTTATTCCGACCAGGAAATGGTCAGATATTCAGTGTCACTGAATGTGAATTTGCATTTCGTTATAGGTTATTGGAGGAAGGGATCTGTCACGAGAAAAATATTCCCAGCATTAGTTCCATCAACCGCATCATCAGGGACAAGTCATTGGTTCAAAGACGGGGCTATGACCTGTTTTCTCCAGGGGGCAATGACGCCGATGATGTAAGTATCCACACAAAATGAACAAAGACAGTAAATCTGCTTGCATATTCTGAGAGCTCAGTCTAAGTGCTGTGTCATGTGTAAAGCGTCTGTGAAAAATATTTTAGATGTTTTTTTTTTAATTCTCTTTAGCTCTAGGAGTATTATATATATATATATATATATATACATGTAAATATCTGTAACAAGAGTAATGTGATTACTCAATGTTTGTCCATATGACCTTGCGACATGGGACATGCACATTGCCTACCAGTGTTTCTAGCTCTGTTGCTAGGCAACAATGACAATCAGTCTCCATGGTGAGGGCGGAGAGAAAGACCAAGGATGTCACTACTATTTTTGGGAATAAGCGATTCCAAATATAGAATGACTCCTGACAACAAGCATAGCGGGTCTTTGCAGAACAAGACTATGACCTTTAATACAGTTAATTTTATCTAATTTTTTTCTTGTTTGGCAAGACCAACATATTTTGCCATGTTTGATACAGGGACCTGCCCATACACTTTGGCATTTCCATGTTTACAGATATGGACCAAAGCAGCTCTGCAGCTAATTTGCATGTTCCCTATTGAGTTCATTATTGGTTTTGCCATAAGCTGATTATGTAATATACACATGAAGATATAAAACGTTTGTGTCACAGTGTCAGATTTTTCACTTTTGGGGGGAAGGGGGGAGGGAGGATGTTAAAAAGGCAAAACTTGGAACCAATGTGATACATGTGGTTCCCCCTGGCAGAAAATATGAAACAAAATCTGTTCAAACTGTACAGTTCATTGTGTCCAGAAATTGTATATGAATATAAATAAATTTCTGTAAGAAATAAGGTTCATGCAAAAGATTTGAAATGATATTGTATAAATGACCTGGACCCAATTTAACAAAATCATTGATGTCAAAGGCAAGAAATCAATTTATGATGTTCATCTGATGTTCAATTAGTCATCTGCATACATGTGACATAACGGGTGCAATATAGAAACAACAAATTGTGACATGTAGACAGCAGGTGGTGCCACCTATTGGATTCATGTAACTAATGCGGAGGTTGTAAATGTGCTATATTCATTATCTTAAGAAATAATTAGACTGGCACAAACAAATATATATCAAATGTGCTTTAGGTCTAGCATTTCAGGTTTGCTGAAATATGAATGACCTATTTTCAAGATTACCAAACGTGCTGTATATACATGTAACAAGGTCATAGAGGGACATTGACTAAAAATTTAAAATAGCACCACGGGTAACTTTTTCCTGGTATGCACCTGTTGCAGGTGGAGACACCTAGGGCATAAACACAATCTGATTCACTGATTTGTCAAAAAATATCATGTGACACAGGAAACAGGTGCTGCCACCAAGCAGAACAGTAGTGTATCGGACATGCTCTGTCCAGCTGGTTTTGCTCCATTCATAGGAAATGTCTATCATGCTTCAGGCAAAATGTTATGTAATATGGGATGACCTTGATGTACCTTTTTGTCAGGCCATTGAAGCCATAAACGTTTTTTTAAAAAATCATATCTTATATTGATGGGCCTCACATATTTAGTTGTGAACATAAATGGAACCCCATAAAACTACATGCATTTCCTAAAACAAGAGGCAACGGCATTAAGATCTCTGGTTGCCAGCGCTACTCTGAAGTGCATAACTAGCATGCTAATAGAGACAGATAGTGGTCTTCAATATTACAAAGTTCTGTTTCAAGTGTTTGGAATGCAAGTTTGTAGATGTCTCCCAACTCTTCATACATTTTCAGTTTGCGGTTTACGAGAATGGAGAAATGGAGGATGGTTCTGAGACAGAATTCAATATGTCTGGCAGCCGAAGTAGTGAAGGAGAAAGTGCCGCTACCAGCCCAAATCTTTTGGCCCAGGAAATGTTGCGAGATATGGCCAACATAGCCAGACAACGTGGAGATGATGTTGTCACCGAATTTACAGAAAATGTAACAGGGATACCAGTTAAAAACTTCAAGAAAATCATTGGTGCTACAGGTACAGACTCTTCAGTGAAGGAGGAAGGAAAAAGTGTGGAGGATCAGCTGAATGAACATGCCATTGAAAATAGTTCACCAGAAAGGTGTAGAGACACGTCTGATGCAACACCACGTAAAGTATGTTCCCTGAGTCAGAATAATGAGGAACATAATGTACTGAAATCAAATGGGACTGATATCAAATCCAAGCAACTAGAAGCTGGTTGCATGGGCCAAAGTTTACCTTGTCTGATGAAGGAGGACCTGGGTCCAAGTCGAGCCCAGCTCATAAGCGATCATTCGGACTATTCAGACAAAGAGCGGGCAATGTCGGAGTGTATTACTGGGTCCTCTGGGGAGGACGCCAGCTTAATGCGCAAACCTCGTAAAGGCACACCTGTCAAGCTGTGTGCAACGCCACCTGGTGGAGCATCCAGTATTTTGCTCGATGGAAAAAGAGCTGTACCGGAGTTACCCGCACTTGATGGCCCGTTTGCAGGAAGCCAAAATGGCTGCAGCGTACGAGAGGACAATTCACAGTCATCAGTCGATTCCTCCTCTGAGAATGAAAGCGAGGTTTTGTGCTTAAGTGGTGTTCATGGGCATCATAACAAATACGTGGCCGCAGCACCCACAATAAAGAGTGTGAGGGTTCCCATTCAACCACACCGCAAAGAAACAAGCAGTATTAAAGGCCACTTGCGCACCCACATTGTACCCTATACTGAGTCTGCTCACAAGTCAGGCTCACAAGCTGGTACCAGCCGGCCCAGTGTCTCCCCACTGGACCTGACTTGCAGCAGCAAAGCTGAGGATGTCATTTCGAGCGTTTACCAGGCAAGTCCAGATCCGCTCATGTGCACACAAATTTTACTGCTCAACGGAAGAGAGTACGAAATAGTTCCCATCGGGAACGGACGATGGGTGTCAAAAAATGAGTATGAACTGATGCGCCAACTTCATGCTGTTCCAAAGGTGGCTGTAGATGGCGTTGTGCACCAAGTGAGCATTGCTCCGGCCAATCATGATGGAAAGAACGCTAAGGCAACAAAGACTGCCTCCAGTCAAGCGAATGGAGATCACGGGAGTTGCGGTCTTGGTGCACAACCAATGAAGGATTCTGTTGTGCCCGTAAGGATGCAGTGTTCACAAGAGGTTGCCATAACAGCAGAAATTCCTGCTAACTGTGTGTCAATACCAGCCCCAGACAGTTCAGACTCTAGTGTGGTATGTCAGAATGCCACCAGGGAGAGCCAGTGCACAAACACTAAAGCCCATGAGGCTGTCACAAAGCTGCTGGCGTGTAAAATTGCTGAAAAGGTAAACAACCTGGCGCCTAGCAACCCAACCCAGGATGGCAGCCAGTGCTTAGATACTGCTGTGTCACTTGACCAGAATCACGTGGGGGGCAAACATAAATTGGACAGTGGGGAATTAGTTTCTCAGGACATCAAACGGTGCAAACTTGAGGAAAATCAGGTTAACACAGAATGCGTTACCATGGAAACACAGCAAAAAGAGCAAGAAAATGCTGTGTTACAGACTGAATGTAGCAAAGAGACAATGGAAGATGCAGACACTGAAACGGGGGACTTCACAGAAAAGACACGAGAACAGGCTGCAGAGTCCAGCAACAGTGTTGACGACACCCAAACAGGGTTGAATGGAAAAATTGTTGAAACTCCAGCTTTGCAGGAAGAGACCAAAGAGATGGTAAGTGGCAGTGAACAGGAAGGAATGTACCAAGGTCAAGGGGAAAATGACAATATCACCAAAACGTGTGACAGGCAGAGCTCAAGGTTGCCTCCAGAGGAATCCCAATATGTAAACAGTATTAGTCAATCGCAGACTGCTGAAGATAGTAAGAAGATGGACCAGGAGATGACGGGCCAAGATGAGGCAAGTCAAGAGACAACAGCTGAAGAAAAGAGTGCAGACGTCACAAGAAGTCCGCAGCACGACGACCAAGAATGCGCCAGTGTGGAAATCAATGGAGCCGTGGTAGAGGAAGAACAGAAACACTTTGCACTGTTGAAACAGTTACTGAAGCCCCCACTAGCTTAGGCTGTACATTGTTGCAGTCATTGTATCAATTATTCTGACTGATATTTCGTTTTTCCTGCTATGATGATAGATCCGAAAATTACAAGAGTTTAAACACAAGATTACTGTGCAAAGTGAATAATTTGACTGTTCATGTTGTCAGGTCATCACAAACCTGCTTATTGGGATCATGTGACCAAATCAAAAACAAGTGATACGGTATATTTCTGGGTTTTTTTAAACAAAGAATAAAAAAAATATTATATAGTTTTCATGAGAAAAATCGAAAGAGGCGCAAGTCATGCAAAACCTTTAAATTTTAAAGCAGAGAAGTGACAGATTTGCACCTCACTGGGGAAATATGACGTATGCATCTTGATTTTAGCTGTTAATTACAGAATGACTTGAACCAACTTTTAGCAGAGCTAATGGCATTGACGACTTGTCTTACCAGACTATCTATCTACAACTGATTGAAAAGTAAAAACCTTGTCAGATTAAGTATTGCCTATTCTTGCGTACTTAAAAGTTTTGAAAACAGAGACTGCTACTTATGAATATAGATTCTCTAACATGGTCCTTATATTCACAACTGTCCAGTTCTGTGATTGGTTTATATTGTGTCAAGTTTTAACTTCCAAGTTCCGTGCATGAAGGCAAAATGTATGCCAAGCCGCTCTAGCAATATAATGCAAAATTTTGTAAGTAGGTAGTGGCAATATATGCACATTTACCTCATGTTCAAAAAGAAAGAAAAGGGGGAAAAAAAAAGGTCCAAACAATTTTGGATATCTTTTGCTGCATGGACGCACTCAGTCCACGTGTGATACAGTGCTTCTTTGGTTGATCTGTCGTCTTCAGTGTTTTCAGTTCACAACTGTAACATATCAGAATGAAACGCAAATTATTTTCTAAGAGATGAGTACCATAAGGAAAACTTTTTATCATTAGGCCAGCATGCTTTCATGAGAGGATGGTGATAATTGAGTCAATAGTGATTACCATTTACCTGGTGGAGTATCGTTTGTTTCAATCCAATTATGGAGTTGACTATTAAAGCGTTCAAAGCGTTTTAGCAAGGAATTGCTACTCATAATACAGATATGTTTTGCTTGAAATCTGTGACGGTGCTTAAGACTAGCAGCCCTTGATTTTTTAAATTTTAGCTTGGCCTGTTCAGCACTTGTTAACATGTCATGATGCACTTTCTATGGATTAAGGATTACTCCATTTACTTTTCATCAAGCTGGTTGATGCTATCGTTCAGCAGATGAGAGGCTTTTTCAGGGTCTATAAGCTTGCACAAGTTGAGTTATGAGTGGACTGGACTGCTTTCTGAAGACAAACTGAACCCGACAAAAACATGTACTATATATTTCCTGCAAGAGGTGAGACATGTCTTAGCTGCTAAAACAGACTGTGCTTCCTTGCATAATTCTGATGATGATGATGATGATGATGATGATGATGATGATGATGATGATGATGATGATGATGATGATGATGATGATGATGATGATGATGATGATGATGATGATGATGATGCACGGTTGAATCACCATCAGAATTATCAGTAGCTTAAGTGCGTCAGTTTAGCAGGAAAACATGTGTAAAATTAATCCTTCAGAGGCTAAACATATGTACCAATTGGACACTTTTATCCGAATTGTCATCAAAGAAGAATAAGAAAATAAAGTTGACATATTTTGAGAAGGAAAAAAGTGTTATAAACACGTAATATTCAAACTTGAATCAAATAAACATTCCTTAAGTCTCCAGATAGAAAATAGTCCACAATATTGTTCAAGGAAGCAAACTTTGAAACAGTGGGAAGGAGTATTGTTTAATAAGGACTTCTTGTACCAATCCCCTTCTACAGAAAGTTTCTTCCAAATATTTTGAAAACTTGAATACTTACATCATTTGCAAAAGGATACACAGCAATAGAAGTCCTGGTTTCCACTAGAAGTTCATTTTAGGATAGGCAAAGGCACAAAATAAATTGCAAAGAAGTTCAAACTGTTGAAAGGGGGTGGGTGGGTGGGGGTGGGGCGGGGTCCTGGGACATTGCTCCAAGACAAATTTTCAATTTGAGGTGCTCTGAAGCAAATGATTTTGGGTACAAAATCTTGCCCACTTTATCTTCTGGTGGAAAGCCAGGAAGGCTGGGGCAAATAGAAGAATGTCTGAATCCTTGTTTCAGGTTTATTGATTTGATAAGAGTATGTCTCTGAATTGCACATAATTTATTAAAAACTTAAAGACTTATGCTGCCAAAGGACACATGCACTGGTTAGGCTGCATACCACCACAACAGTGGGCTTCGAGAATTTGTGGATGAAGCGAGACTTAACTTATTGACGGTTAACAAACAGCAGTTGTGTTGTCTTCATTGTAAACCCTGCATTGAAAAAAAAATGGTGCCTCATTTTCTGTGTTACGTCTGTAATATATTTGTGTGTTAACTGTAGTTAGTGTTAATTGTTATAGAATTGTGACAGTTTTATCATCTAGTCTTGCTAGCTTATCCAAAATGTATTCTTGTGCCAATGGTTTCTGTTAATCGTCATCTCTAGATACTTATACAGGCTAAGCTGTGTGGAATTCTGGGGGAAAAAAATCTTACCCATTCAAGATTTCGCAGAGGTGTTAACCAAGACTCCAGATCATTGATATTCATCAATCAGTTTGATCAAAGATGGATAATTTGATGTTAGATTGTCATATAAAGCTACTTAAATTTTGTTGGCAGCATGAATTGAAAAGTTGTATGAACAAGTAAAAAAGTTCAGAGCGATTATTCATGTAAATACAATGATAGTGTTACAAGTGTACACTGTTGCCATGGTAACCAGTATAGTTACCAAGGAAACGTATCGTGGATTTTGAGAAGTCTTGCGTAGATACAATAGACTATATGGTGCTGTGGCTCACATTGTTTGTATTTGTATCAGTATTATGGGATGTTCAACAGTTTACAAGGAGGAGTGCCTTGTATTGGATGTTTGTGTGTTTATGATAAAACTTATAGAATCACAAGGTGTAATATGTTTATAAATGATTCCTGGTGCCACCACCTGGGGATGCTAAGTTGACCCTGAAGCAGGCTTGATCAGGAGGAGAGGTCGTTCTCAGTAGGAGGCTAACCAAAACTTCCACAGAAGCTTCTACCAAAGATGTTTAGAAACTATTTGAGTGAAAAGATGGATGAAGTCCAAGTAGTCACAAATTCCTTTTCACTCAGAAATTATATATTTAGACTTCCTCATGTACCCAATTCACCAAATGAAAGTAAAAAGCGTACAATGAAAATTGGATTTTTTTGGCGTATGAAAGGATGAAAAAAAATAATGTATAGTATATGTATATCTGTGGAAGATGACAAGTATATACTTTTGGTTCAGTACGGTTTTTTGTAGCAAATTGAATAGTTTGACCTGTGATGGGTAACCGGAATGAAATGGAAGCCTACCTTGTTCAGTGTGAACATTTGCCAAAAGGGGACACTAATTTTCAATATACATCAGGCTTAGGACCTATGATAATTCAATTTATTTTAAAATGCGATGACTACTGCATTTCTGTACATGTATTGAATGCATATTGTACAGTAGAACTGTGAAGAGGCAGTGTGTGGTCACAGTAATCTGTTCATAGTATCTATTTTGCCTCACTTTGGCAACAGAGTGAAAACTAGTATAGGATCCATTTAGACCACTGTTGAGAGAAGAGACAATGCTGATTGACTGGTTCTCCATTTTTTTTTTAATTTTTCTCAAATGTATCCTCATTGGATGTTTTTATACTGGTATATTATTATTCATCTGCCTTTATACGTCATCGTTTTCCCTTTAAAATCCCAAAGTATTGAGGTCAAATTATTGATGAACAACAGACTATTGGGTTTACAGACTTGTTCAATGGGACCTTTCTGTTCACAAGTAATGGCACAAAAAATAGTCTGTTTTACATGCTTACTTATCTCCCAGCGAAGAAGAGCAACAGTACCTGCAAAAATTAAACACAGAAGATAATGGTCTTTTCACTTATTTATTTTGTCTCTCCAAAGGAGAAATACTAGCGTTCATTTGAATTTGACATACAAATCCACAAGTAGAGGATACACTGCCCAAGCTCTCGGCTGAGCAAGCCCTCTGTGTACATTGGCTTCCCTGTTGTAATGGGCTGTATTTTTGTACAAATGAGCAATTTATAATTCTTATATTCAAATTTAGGAATGCCAAAACTCTTTAATCTTGTCTTCAACATAATTTACGGCAGCAACTTTTTACTGGCCAGTGAAGTGGCCAATGACATGACTGGAATATGTTGATTGGCATGTGGTAGGCGTGGCTTAAATATAGTGTGCTGTGGTTTGTATATCAGTCATGATAGAAATGATGTATGGTGCTTTCTGTAATAATCTATTTGGTGAGAATTTTGTCAATCAGTGACCTGCACCTTTAATGGTGGACATCTCTTCACCAGGTTGTGGCGATCTTTAAATCATTACATACCATAAGTTTTGTGGTATCGTCCTGTACCAAAAAAAAAAAAATAATAATAATAAATATTAATAGATGTTTACTGTTTTAATTTAATAAGAAGAATATATATATACATGTATGTAACATGTTTATTGAGTGTATTGATCTTTGACCCTAGTTTGTATACAGGTCTGCTGTATAAAGTTTGAAACAGCTGCTGTGAACCAAGTAATGTACAGCTCTTGGGGAGTGGACCACCTGTGCTAGCACCTAATTTTGATGCTTGCAAATGCACACCCAAAGTTGGCTTGTCAATGGCAAGGTACATGTGCCACTGGCAAAAATGAGATGCGCGCGTGCGTTTTCAGCCATGTTGGATGCTTGCTGGTCAGTTCTCACTTCTGGTAAACTGCACCCCACAAATGCTATGAGCCATTCACATGATGCTCATTATTTTTCAGTGTTTTGGCTTCAGGAATAATGGTTTGGTGCTTGTTTTTCCTCTGGGTGTTTTTAGCATGGGATTTCAAACATGACTGAGGATTTATCACTCCAAATGACTCCGAGGACTGTATTATTGAGGTTTTCTTGGCAGCACTTCACTTCATTTGGCTCCCGAATTAACTGGCAAAGCAAGTAGCTTTGTGCATACAGCCCACGCTACTTTGTAATCATCTTATGGGTGATATTGATTGCGAAAAATTAAAACATCCAACAGTTTTTGAGCATCCTGTCCGTTTCTTCCTAGGTCAAAGGTAAGAGTTTATGTATCAGCTTCAGATGCTGACCTGTCACGTTGCTTCTCATCGCATGGCAGGTTCGGGCACTGGCTGGAGTATGTCCACCCAATCAGTGCTGGCAGTCTCATAATAAGTTGGTCCTTCTCCCCTGGATAATTTCCGGTGCCGTTAAAACTGTACCCATCTGATTTCTTTTGCGTTTTCAATTTCACAGCATCACTCAGGTGCACCATTTCCAGCAAAGCGACATTACCAGCCAGCTCCAGATGTGGAGGGTAACTGCTTATAGCTGAAGCCCACCAAGACTGCCAGGTTTACCAAGTGTATATGGACTGGATGCACATCCATGGCAAGGGGCACAGTGCTTGCTGCTAGCCCGACCCTGGCAAAAATTTGCACATGCTAATGGGGAGAAATAATGTCCAGGCGACTGCCTAACATCTTTGGTCAGTTTGCAAATGGGCGGTTTGGGTGATACGAGCATGGGGTGACAGAAATGTTGCTAGATTGTGTTCACGCTTGCACACCAAATATTAGCCAGGCCAGCATTTTGGTCCACTTAGCAAGAGCTCTACCCTCTTGTAATTCCTAACTGATTCCTGTAACTGATGGGGAGAACTGATCCCACAGCTGCCACCGCCAAGTCCTTCATAAAAAAACAGAGCCATTTTTTATGTTTTGAAAATTGTAATGCTATACACATGCAGCTGTAGTTAATATGATGTTTCAATTTCTTCCTTTAAATTTAGTCTCTGAATAAATTTTAATGTGTTGCTGTTGTCTGTGAAATGTGAACTGACGATTGCAGATCTCTTTCCTTTGTCAATTGACAGTTTCCAGATTTTGGTGGTAATTGATAAATTTTTTCTTTAAAAGAGCTTTTACAACATGGAATTTATATATAATTTTATATGCATGTATGTATACATACATTCATATATATATATATATATATATATATATTATCCTTGGCACCAACAAGTCTACTGTGTGCTATATCTTCACATTTATGTTGACTCTGTTTTGCTTTTGGAGACAAAATGTTTCAAAGTTCTCAACACATAGTGTTTTAAAACTATCATTTTGGTGACATTTTTTGTGTGCTCTCATTAATTTTGCATTGTCACATTTCATGACGAAAATGGCTGTGGGCTATATAGCCACGTAAAAGGGAAAGTAATTTCATAAAAGTTACAGCATACATGCAAATTTGGTTTGTTTTTTTTTTGGTTTTTTTTTTGGAAAGTTTAGCAAATATGCAAATTTTAATTTTTCAATTTATCCATGTAATTATAACCTGGTTATAATTCTTGGGATTCGTTGGAATACAATGCTCTACTTGCATTAGCGTGTCCTACAAGCTGTGGCTGGATATCTTGTGTTTTAATTTGAATTCATTTTGCTATCATACCACACAAGTAAAATCTTGGAACAAACATGACAAAAAAAGTGAATGCAGCTGAATAATCTGTCTGTGGCTCTTTCAGACATATAAATTCTGTAGTTTATTGTGGGCCCAACCGTACATGTTTACCACTGATGATATTGCTTCTGTGTAGTCGGAACATGTGGCCTGCATGTGTCAGGTTTTGAAAGCTTCAAGGACAAGATTGGTTCTGATTTTTACAGCTCTGATCCAAAGAAGGAAAAAAAAATAGAAGTCATTCAGATTTCTACAGTTGGAGATACTGTGATTACAAAGGGCTCAAAACTCTTTGCAGAAAACTTTAATAACCTGGTTCTTTAAAAGCTTCAATTGTCTGCAACAGGTCACAAAGTAACTGAACACATTTTTAACATATTTAGTTTTGTAGTATTTGCTGGGCACAATTTGCATAATTATGAATATTGGAAGTCAAGTAGCAACAGCAGAAATAATGTAATGATGTGATTGTAGGCTTGCTGATTCATTCATTCATATTTGGAGTGGCTAAAGCGAATATATATGCGACAGAAATTTATGAAAGGCCTTTGAGGCATGGATTGGCATGAAAGTACAAAGCAAAAATTTATTTTAGGGGCAGGAAAAAGGCAGTTTGAGAAAATACAGTTGGAAAAAAAAAAGAAAAATACCCATATTTGGGTAGGTGAGTTGAGCAAAGCTTTTGTTTTACTCTGCATGAAAATCATCGCCATCATCATTATCATCACCACTTAGACGTGCCGTATCGACAATCAGGACCATGAGCCAAGAAGTCAGTTGAATCCCTATCGTATGATTTTATCCCCAATCATCATTTGATGGTCTATACAGTTCTATTGTTGTAGGTCAGTGTATTATTCTGTGTAAATGTAATAAAATATTTTGATGGATTCTTTTGTTTTGTTTTCTTCCTTTAACACTTTAAATTCTATGCTTTTTGAATGGTTTGCAGCAGAGCGTCTGGTGAGTTTTATTAATTATATTTGTGAAACTTACCATTTGAGCCATGTTTATATTTTGTTATAATGCAAAAGTTTGTTAGTAGGCCTATCATATGCCAAAAGGATTATTGATACCATGTTTTGTACTAGTATGAAACAGAAAATTTTAACACTACAATGGGTAAAAATACAAGCTGATTTTTTAATGAAAATTCCCCCAAATCACTTAATAATTATATTTTCCAAATAAAGTGCAACAAACTATATAAAATGTGTCTTGATGCAATATTTTTGAAACATATCAATGCTTGTTAATAGCTAGTTATTGTTGCAAATACCTTTTGTGACCTGCAACCCCTTATAATAATGAAACAATGGCTGTCATGGTAACAAGGAAGGGGTCCACAAAGTCAAAATTTTGAGGTCCACATAACTTGCAGACTCCGACGGAAAATGTTAACCTTTTCCTGATCAGAATAAGATGTGTCGCCAACTCTCCTATGCAGGGAACTGACAGCAGGAAAACTTCTTGAGGTGGTGCATGACATCACGATAGATCTCTGTCCGATTACACCTTTAAGTTGAAGCAGACCTCAGTTTACATCCAGGCACTCTTGTCCCTATTAAAACTTCTTCAAGGACTGGAAATTGGTAGTCTATAGCCTAGAGATGGTTTTGTTTATGTGGTTTCCTTAATTTGAGATTCTAATAGATGAGCAAAAACAACAGACCGTACGCCACACTGGACACTGACTCGTATAAGCTGGAAAAGGTTGAGAAAAGGCTCGTTAGTACCAACGTTACCACAAGAGATGTTTTTCTCTTATTAAAAGTACACGTGTATTATTTACTTGGGTTGTATCAGGGCTGCATAGGTAGATTCGGAGACCCCACGTTGTCCCCATGTTATGATCCACAATCCACATACAGTGGAACCTGGCTTGAAAGACCCCTCCAATGAGAGACCACATATCTTTTTAAGACCGCTCTCTCAGAACACTGTGCTATCTTTTCCATGTGATTATACCTCTAATGAAAGACCACCTGTTTTGAAAGACCACATTTTCACCTGCTCTAGGGGCGGTCTCTGAAGACAGGGACTACTGTATATGCTGGTATGTTGACCATAACGACTCCACAGTGTGTCTCTTTTCGACTGTGCTGACCATAGGTCATAGAGCTTGAGCAATCGCTCTTGTCTGTCCATCCATCCTTTAACTTGCTTGTCAACATGATACAGTCAACAGTTTTCATGTTTGCTCCATATAACGTTCTGGACTTCTTAAGTGTTTGATAATCTAGGCTTATCAAAAATCTAGGCTGAGTGTAATACTGGTGGTGCCTCCTGTAGTATTATGTAATATTTGGGCCAAAATAGGAAAATTTGAGAATTCTAGCTGTTCTCAGTAAACATTTACATTAATCATCAGAAAACTGGGGGACGTTGATCGGGCAAGAAGACAAAAATGTGCTGCCATATATGTGTACAGTATATTACGAAATATCTGGACCAAATGTGTTGAAAACATATTGAATTCACAATGACAAAAGAATAAGGCCAATGATACCAAATATATCAAAATATGTATAGTATGGGAAGTCCTATGTTGCATAATATGGATGACCTTGACCTACATTCTCGAGGTCATGGAGGGAAGACATTTCAGGAAATGATTTCTTTGTTGTGGTAACTGCACCTGAAATTGTGCACATGTATTTATATGTGTGTACAGTGGTCCCTGTCTTGAGAGACCACTCCAATGAGAGACCACCTGCCTTGGAAGACTTCTTTTCAACTTACTTGGCTTATTACTCTTCTTGCTATTTGTACCTCCTATGAGAGACCACCTGTCTTGAAAGACCACAATTTGCTCATCCCTAGAGGTGGTCTTTGAAGACAGGTTTCACTGTATTATTCCAGAAAGATTATACAGACAAAAGTAGTAGTTATGTCGGGGTGCCAACCCAGACTTTCTTTCTTTCTTTCTTTCTTTCTTTCTTTCTTTCTTTCTTTCTTTCTTTCTTTCTTTCTTTCTTTCTTTCTTTCTTTCTTTCTTTCTTTCTTTCTGTCTGTCTGTCTGTCTTTCTTTCTTTCTTTCTTTCTTTCTCTCTTTCTTTCTTTCTTTACAACCAGATTTGTTTGGAGTTTTTCTCGGACCCTACTACTCTGAAAACCACCAAACTTGCCATGGTGAATGACCCACCAGTGAAATTAGGCACCTAGCTTGGAATAGTCATGATGATTAAAATTATGCAAATGTTGGCACCCAGACATTTTGTCTTTCCAAGAATTCTTTCTTTCTTCTTTACGACCAGATTTGTCTGTTTTTTTTTGCGCACCCTACTATTCTGAAAACCACCAAACTTGCCATGGTAAATGACCCACCAGTAAAATTAGGCACCTAACTTGGAATAGTCATGATGAATAAAATTATGCAAATGAGGGGCAGTTAAAATTTTAAAAGCTACATATCTTCTAAACTATTGGAGATAGACACAAAGTTCTAACTTACACGTATAGGTTCAAGACAACTGGCCAATCCAATAGCATACAAACCAAACTTGGGGGAATTTTAATGTGTGCTAAATTCACCAAATTTCTCCCCAATCCACATACAGGCCTTGAACCGCTTGCTGTATGACCTATCGCTTGACGTCCATGGTGCCAGGCAACCATTTTGCATTCATAATTAATTAGCTTGAACCTGTCTCACAGCTTTCTATCCATGCATGCTAAGTGTATGCTTTGGAAGGTTTGGGTTACTAGGAGGTCTGTATATATTCCCAGGTAAAATACTTTTCTTTAATTCTCTGTGTGATATTTCAATAAACTGACCTTCCCGTATTTCAGAGAGGTTATAGATATCATTTCTTGTAATATAAGTATAATACAAGAAATGATATCTATAACCTCTCTGAAATATGGGAAGGTCAGTTTATTGAAATATCACACAGAGAATTAAAGAAAAGTATTTTACTTTGGAATATATACAGACCTCCTAGAAATCTTTGTGAAAACTTGAATGTTTTTTTGGAAGAATTTAGACAGGTGCTTGGAATTTTTGATGATGTTAATAAAGAAATAATGTTATTAGGTGTTTTTAATATAAATTTACTTAAGATAAATGAAAAGCCAATATTTAATGAGTTTTTTGAAGAAATGATAACGCAAAGTTTTTTTCCTAAAATAACTTTACCTACTAGGTTTTCAGAGAAAAATGGTACTCTCATTGACAATATATTTTGCAAAATAAGTGAAGCATCAATTAATGCCACATCAGGAATTTTCATACGAAAATTATCTGATCATCAGCCATGCTTTACTTGTTTGGAAACAGATCTGCATAAAGATAAAAATCCTAAATTTGTGAAATGTTATCCAAAAACTATTGAATCAGTTGATAATATAAAACTGCATTTGCAAAATGCCAATATTATGGGTAAACTAAATCTTGCTTGCTATAAACAGTAATCCAAATAATAATTATAACTTGTTGAGTGAAGAAATTAAAGATGCACTTGAAAAAGACATGCCATTGAAGCTTGTAAAATTTGATAAATAGAAACACAAAAGCAATGCATGGATCACACGAGGTATACTTAATTCAATAAAATTTAGAGACAACCTCTATAAGTGTTTGAGAAAAACGAATCCTGATAGTGTTGAATATAATAATTTGAAAGTAAATCTATCTACCTATAATAAGATCCTTGAGAAAAATATAAGACTGGCAAAAAAAAGATATTATGACTTTATTTTTAACAAACATAAAAATGATATGTAAAAAACATGGTCAACTATCAATGATATACTTAATAAAAATAAATCAAAGAAATCTTTGATATACATTGGACCTGGTTTGGCCAAATATATCAAGAAACCTGAGGACATTAGTTTTGATAAATTCTTGAACAATATTGAAAATGATAATTTTGAATTCAAGGAAGTTACAAGTGAAGATGTAAACAAAGTAATAAATAGTTTGAAAGTCAAAACTAGTTTTGGATATGATCAAATGTCTGTGAAACTTTTTAAAGAAATTAGCTCTGTCTTGATTTAACCTATCACTAAAATTATAAAAGTTTAAAAAATGGTATTTTTCCAGACAAACTTAAAAAAGATAGAGTAATTCCCTTATATAAAAATGATGATGATGGATTATTTACAAACTATCGTCCTATTTCTTTACTTCCTGTTATATAAAAAATGTTTGAAAAAATAATATTCAATCAAATTGTTGAATACTTTGATCAGTTTGATTTATTTCATAAAGGGCAATATGGGTTTAGAAAAGAACACTCAATGGAATTTGCTGCTATAGAACTTGTAAATGACTTGATAAGCAAACTTGACAATGATGAAGTACCTCTATGTATTTTTCTTGATTTTTCGAAGGTGTTTGATATGCTAAATCATAAAATCTTGTTACAAAAATTCAATCATTATGGAATCCGAGGTCCAGCCTTAAAATGGTTTGAGAGTTATTTGAATAATAGGAAACCCTATGTGGATCTTGATGGTGTTAACTCAGAACTGTTAGAAATCAAAACTAGAGTACCTCAGGGCTCTATTTTGGGGCCGCTACTGTTTATTATTTACATAAATGATATATCAAATGCCAATGATTTATTAAATTTTATACTGTATGCAAATGATACTACCTTATCAACTACACTAAATGTTAACTCATCTTAGATGGTGTTACCGAAACTATGTACAGAGAACTTACAAAAATTTGTGTTTGGCTTCAAGTTAATGAATTATCATTAAATGTTGATAAATCAATCAAATAAAAAAGTTACTTAAAAATGAATAATATCCCAATATTCCAAGTCTCATTTTTTAACTTTCTAGGGCTTACAATTGATGATAAATTGTCATGGAAGGAGCATGTTACCAAAATTTCAAGTAAAATATTAAGAGTTATCGCAATTCTAATTCAACTTAAACATCAACTTCCGCTGAAAGTTAAAATAACTATGTATAACTCATTAATACTTCCACATATAAATTTTGGAATACTTCTATGGGGATTTAAACTTTCAAAAATTTAAAAACTTCAGAAAAAAGCAGTTCGCTGTATAAATTGTAGTAAATACAATGCCCATTCAGAACCAATTTTGAAAGCTCTCAAACTTTTAAAAATTCAAGACATTTTTACATCTGCTAAATTAAAATTCTATTATAAATTTATCCATAATGATCTGCCCATAAGATTACTCTCTTTTCAATTCATCCCAATAAATGAAATAAACAACTATAACAACAGACATTGTGATAACCTTCTTATTAAAAGAGTCAATAAAATATTGGCAAAACAGCGTTTAAACTATGATATTCCAGTCACAGTGAATCAAACAGATAAGAATGTTATAAGGAAAATACATACTCATAGTTTACAAGGGTTTTCCTTGTACATTAAAAATATTTTTTTTGAATAATTCTGAACAGAGTTGTTATATATATAACTGCTATGTTTGTCAAAATAATTAACAGTTATATTTTCCCACCCATGTTGTGTGTGTAAACTGAATTATATCTTGAAGTTTATTTCGACCTTTATTGTTTAAGTAGCTGCCATCTATATTGTTTCAAATGTTTCAGACTTAAAGGTGGCTCCTATGAGAGCGACATGTATTTGTCTAAATAGGAGTCCCCCTAGCCACATCAAATTTTTATCATTATGTACATATATCTCAATATTGAGATCGCCATTGTATTGATTGGCTAAAATAAATGAGTTTTGAGGTTGAGTTTGAGTTTGAGTTTGAGTTTGAGTCTTGTAGCAAATTGGGGGGGGGGGAGGGGGAATCCCAACAACTGTGTAATGAGGTTCTCAATAAAACACAGAGTATCTCTTTCTGTTCATGCAGGAACAGATTGACTCCATGCTGCCATATGTACCAGGTAGGATTTTGTTTCCACTAGTACAGAACAGACCTGTCAATGCAGCTGGTGTCCTAGCTGGCCTGTTTTTGCCTGGGGCAATGTCAGTCTGCTGAGCTTATCAGTCCCAAGGGAACTCAAGCTCCAGACTTATAGGCAGAACAAGCCTGAGTGTAACCTCTGCTAAAAATAGACTACATACTGAGCTGAGTACGCCAGACCAAGGAGGGTAGAATTTGTGTCATCTCAGTGGACACTTTCATGTCTTTGTTCACTTGTAACCAGTGAGATGAAGCCTGTTCTTCATGCCCAATACTGAGACAGAATATTTTGTCTTGGTTCACAGGTACATGTTTATGTAGTTTCTTGACAGCTTCTGTTAAAATATGTTTATGTAATAAAGGAAGACAGACAGTTTTGTATTGCATGTATACACTGTACACATCCCCTTGAATTAAAATCTGTATACACTGTATGTATATATATATATATGTATATATATATATATATATATATATATATATATATATATATATATATATATATATATATATATATATATGTATATATATATGTATATATATGTATATATATGTATATATATATATATATATATATATATATATATATATATATATATATATATATATATATATATATATATATATATATGTATGCAGGTATGAATAACGTACACATACATGCACACATACTCATCCATACTGCTCAGAAGGGCTGACCCTGTCAGGAGTGGGCACTTTTCTCTGGTTCCATGGGTGACTTTTCTCTCCTCCCAAGAGTGCCCACTTTAGAGAAGTTTCACTGTATTAATAAACACTGGAATTTCTTTCTTTCTTTCTTTCTTTCTTTCTTTCTTTCTTTCTTTCTTTCTTTCTTTCTTTCTTCTTCACAACCAAGTTGGTCTGAGGATTTTCTCAAGCACTATTTTTCCGAAAACCACCAAACTTGCTATGGTGACTGACCTAGTCAGTGAAATTGTATATCTCATTTGGAATAGTCATGATGGTTAAAAGTATGCAAATTTAGGGGCAATTAAAATTTTAAAAGCTCCATATCTTCCATATTGCAGATACTCAAATTTTGAATGTGCATATATAGGTTTGTGACACCTGCCAATGTAATGGACAGTATAAGTTAAGTAGCATTTCACATTATGCTAATAAGGGGCCTTGAAAAGTTTCAAAGTTGAATATCTCTAAAATTGTTACACATAAACATTCCTACTTCAATTTATGGGTTTCTGGCAAAGCCCCATCCAATGAATCATAAACCAAAGTTGTAGGCTTTCAATTTATGCAAATTAGGCAAATACACAAAATTAAAATGTTGAATAGCTTCAAGACTATTATAGATATTAGCTTCATTTAAACTTAATTTCATAAGTTTGTGACATGGCCACATCCAATGAACCAAGAACTAAAAGTGTAGCATTTTACTTTATAAAAATTAGGCTCATACACAAAATTCAGATTATGTTGAACAATGGGAAAGTGTAGCATTTCAAACTGGTCTCATTTTGAAGGCACCCAGACAGATTTGCAGTGAAGCAAATCTTCTTTTCTAGTTCTGGTTGCTCCTGTGGGTATTAACTCTTTGAACACAAACTGCAACTCATGTGGAATTGCTCAAGATGAACTGCTGTCAATATTAATAAGGATGCCAGTTTCATATTCCTTGTAAAAAAAAACTTTCCATTCAGGTTCCAGAAAATATAACGGTCCAGGTTAACAGCTTTCCTCAGCATGCTTTGGGTCTAATATGCCCAAAATGTGCCGAGGAAAGCTGTTGACTCAGTCCAAATCGTGGCACTGAAAGAGTAATATGGAACTAGCAGCTAATGTACCATAATTAAAGATACTTCAATTCATTATTTTGATTATAAATTGAGATGGAGCTCTAAAATATAGGCCTGCACCAAATATGCATTTGGCCAGTAATCAAATTCTGCAATATTTTGGGTGACCTTGACGTATTTTTGAAGGTCATGAAGGATGTACAGGATGGTAAATTCTACAATTTGAGAAACAAGAAGTTGCTTCCAAAGCAGACCAAAGCTGCGTATTTTGTCTTCTCTGCTGGGGTCTGCCCTTCCTGGACAGGGTCACTGTTTTAGCCTTCGAAAAGTGACTCAATTTTCTAATTGGCTGAGTATGGTTACTATGGTAGCAGGCTTCAGTACACTAGGGACCAGAGGCTGCTACTGGTCTAGGCGATAATGATGAACTTCCTGATTGGTGTTTCAGTCTAGGGGGAGGGTAACAGTACAGTTTTGTTTCCCTTACTATAAATAGAGTCCTGTCAAAGAGGGGCATACCAAGTATAGTAACACGAAACTTGGTTTGCTTGCAGGCAAAATGAGAAAGCCGGCAACACCAAATGTACCACAAGTGTGTATCATATGGAATTTCGATAATGCATCATGTAGGTGACCTTGGCCTACTTTCTCAAGGTCATGGATGGAATATATATATATATATATATATATATATATATATATATATATATATATATATATATATATATATATATATATATATATATATATATACATATATATATATATATCAGGAAATGATTTTTTGGTGTGGTCATTGTGACTGAGCTTGTGTACATGCATCAATATACCAGTATAGGAGTATTATACCCACAAAAGTCTATGACATGGAGTCCTGGGTGTACCACTGGTGGAATAAAGTGGAACTAGCATCCTAAGTGTTAAAAATACAATTAATTCATTATTTTGATTATAAAATGAGATTGAACTGGAAAATTTACACCAAATATGTGCATGGCCAATTATCAAATTTTGTCAAATTGTGGCCTTGACTCATATTTTTCAAGATTATTAAGGGCGTAATAAAGGGCATTAAGTTTTAAATGTTTAGATATAAGAAGGCATACAATACCAAATGTACCACAAATGTGTATAAAATATAGAAGTTTAATTTTTGAACTTTACAAAATATGGGTGACCTTGACATAATTTCTCAAGGTCAGAGAGGGAATGCATATCAAGACATGTTTTATTGTGATGCCATTGACATGAGAAATTCAGATGGAACTGCAAAACATACACTAAATATGCATTAGGGCGATGGTCAAATTTTGTAATATGCTGTGTGACCATGGCCTATGTTTGAAAGTCATTAAGCAAAGGATGCTTAATTCTATATGTTGATAAAGAATAAGGGGAACAATACCAAAGGTGTGTCAAATGTGTGTTCGTGTAGAAGTTTGATATTTCATCATATGGGTGAACTTAAGTCATTTCTCAGGGTCATAAAGGGAGTGCATTTCATCAAATGGATTTTTGGCAATGGTCCGCAGATGATATGTCAGCAGAGCATTAGGCCCACGGGCCTTTGGTTGAGGTCTGCTCACACTTATATGTCATTTCTTTGAATATCTGCTTCTGCTGCTAAGAGAGAGAGAGAGAGAGAGAGAGAGAGAGAGAGAGAGAGAGAGAGAGAGGAAGAAAAGAACATGGCTAGAAAATAAATCAATAGCTCCTTTTCATGAAACAGGAGTGAAAACAAGCAAGCACAGTACTTTTTGTATTTAGCACATGCGAGAAATAACATTTTTTGGTCAAAATTACCATTGAGTCATGTCACAGAATCACTGGTGGTACAAGATTTTGACTCACTCTCTTAATAAAATGTGAGTTTGTTTTTTTTTTTTTTGTACAAAGAGTTTACCACAAAACAATGTCCTTCTGGGCAAAATTTTTTTAGAAAAAAAAGATAAATGGCATCAATGCTCCGACATGGTTCTTTCCATAATCACGAGGAAAACTGCATTCAAAGAGTTCAATGATTGATATGTGCAATCAAAGGACAATGAACACATACTACTACAATGCTAAAGGAAAAAACAAAAAAACAAACAAAAAAACAAACAAAAAACAACAAATTAAAAGATTCTTAGCTTTCTTAAAATGAATAGCTTGTGGCCCTTTTAAATGCTTACTGTTGGTTTCATGATTGCTCAAGATCTTGACAAATCTTCCTTGACTTGGCACTCAGCTTTGTGTTCATCCCTTAACAAATTGTATGAAACTAATATTATAATTATAACTTCCAGAACTTGTAAAGTGTATGAAAATCTATGTTGAGTTCGATATCAGTGGTGCCACCTGCAGCATTGCATAATACATGGATCAAAATGTGAAAATCTTGAGACTAATTTAGCATCTGTAATTTTTGATAGATCTTCACACATGAAGGAGATGAAATTCTCAGTTGCATATGATACAAGTGACCCACCAATAATTTGACGGAAATTATGAGCCAAAATGTTTTGAAACGATGTAAAATTCCATATCTCAACAAAATAATTGAGTTAGACATTGTAAAATTTATAGGATATATAGAGCATGTCCAATGCTTATTGCTGTATAATATCAGTGACATTGATCTATTTTTGTCAGGTCACCAGGCCTGTAAATTTGAAAGAAGTGACTTTGTAATGACAGGGGTTAGCTTTAAGACATCAATGGCAAAGAGAATTCAGCCTCCAGATCAAAATTGCACTTGAGTACATTGTACATAAAAGTCTACTTCGTTCCCTACTTTTGAGATCACCGTGACCCAATTATTATGAATCCCCACATGGAGCTCATGAGCGCCCTTCTTTACCCCGAGCAGCACCTACTTCTTCTCTTGGCACTGACCCAAAGCTCAACCTTGCTTTGGAGTCTATGTCACAGAGCATGAAGATGCAGGCTGGGATGCTCGGTGCATTGCTTGCCCCCTCTCCGCAGGCTGTTTCTTCTTGGGACTCCAAAGAGTCAGGCAAGCCTAAATTGCATGTGACAAGATCTTGGTCCTGCTGGTTTGCATGCTAGGACCAGCAGCAATCACGCAAACTGGTGTATCTGGATTAGAAACCTACCGGTTCCTGTCCAGGTATTCTGAGCACTTGGATCATGAAGTCTGAGAAGTACGGAAAGCCAGCACCTCAGCCAGTCTGAGCACCTGGGTTCAGGTGCTTGGATCTTAAGTCCTGAGTGCCTAGCAAACCACTGATGCATGAGCTTTAAGGTCGGAGAGCTCTGATCATGAGCATAGGCAAAGCGGAATTAGGAGGAAGACACCAGACCTGTAAGGGCGCCTTCTGCCATCAGTGGGTCTCTGGCCCTCGGCAGTGTCAGCACCTAAGGCGGTCAAGGCAGAATCTTCTGTTCCCACAACAGCAGTAACAGCAATCCTTTCTGCACCTCAGGTGGCTTGGCCCCAGAGCTAGCAGTTGGAGATCCCACTTGGTCCTGCATTTAAGCCAGGTACACTACCACTCTTCGTTGAGTGGCAAACTGAACTTGAGCACCGTGAGGAACAGGAGTTGTGGGAAGAGACTCTATCTCCTTCTGCATTGGCCACCACTGCTGTGGCGGAGCAGCTTACTACTGCCACCTTAAGCCAGCTCTCACTCAGACCTGAGGCTCGGGAGTTCACTTAAGACCCTCTGAACCCCTCCTGCCTGCAGAACTCTTGGTAGGTGGCAGCCAATGTCCCAGATAGCGGCCTCCCACAGATCTAGACGAATCCCTCCAGTGAGCAGATGCCTTTGTTGGTGGCCTCTAGGTTTCGGGCACCAGTCTCCCTTGACTCTCCTATCTAGCCCTATGTGGGCTGTTTAGGCCGAGGTGGCATCTGTGGTTGTGATGACTTCGATGGAAGTCCTTGTGACCCCAACACCAGGCATAGTGACAGATCCCCTGCTGTCATAGGCAGCTGCTCCACCGCCCATGGACAATGCCTTTTGCGATGAGGCCTTGGGCATCATCGCCCTTCTCTCGAGTCCTGAGTCTTTTGACCTGGACACCAAGGAATAGGATGAGCTTTTGCTTTCGGATTTGTCCGTTAGCAGATCTGGACCCAGGGTGAGGTCTCTCCGCACATGCCATTTGCACTCGGAGAGGCACAAGATAGCCAGCAACCAGGGTTTCTGTAGAGGTTTCCTGCTCCCATAGATATGGTATCAGTGCTCCCCACAAAGGCTTTGGCCATGTCAAAGCTCTTATTCAGAGCCTGTTGGTGACCAAGCTAGGTTCCACCAAAGGAGAGGTCGGGTGCTGCTGCGCTTTCGTGCCCAGGCTTGTCTCTGGAGGACACGTAGCAATGCACACCAATACCTTTATTGGCACTTTATGACCAGCTCACAGCCAAGGCTCATGGCACATGCATTCCTGCAGAGCTGCCAATGTCTGGCTACTTAAAGCAGGGGCGACTCTTCCCTCAGCCAGATGTCATGGGGAAGTGGTACTCTGCGCCTGAGCAGATCGTCCCATCAAGTCCACTGCCAGTGGACTTAGACTGGGAGGAATTTGATACTCAGCAGCTCAGAACCATCATGGCACCTGCTGAGGGCTTCCAACAGTTCAAGGAAGATGTCAGGGGATCTGTCCTTGCAGTGTCCTACTCCTACTTGTCATTGGACACTCTGAGGCCTCTCCTGGTTGACCTCAAGTGCTCCTTTCAGATCAAGGAGGCGGTGCAAGACTGGTTAGACCAGGCCACACTTCTCCACTTGATGGTCGCAAGCTGTTGATCACCAGGTGTGCACCACTTGCACGTTGGAGGCAAACCTTTGTTTGTTGCAGAGGGACACCTACCTCCAGGGTGAGAAGCTGCCTGACCCTATCTTTGCTAGATCACCCACAGGGCCGCTGTTCTCAGGAGCTATGTTCAGAGGAGAGATGGCGGATGTGGTTGGCCAGGCAGAATATCTTTGGGCCCACTTAGCCAACCAGGTACACTCCAAAGTGCTGACTGACTCTGCTGGGCATTGTTGTCTTTGGCCGCCTCAGCCCCAAAGCGTGGTACTTCTCAAACTGTGCCCACCCGACCCTCGACTCATGCTTCCTCTGGGATGCAATGACCTGGGAAAGGTCCCAGGATTGCCAGCTACCACATTGTAAGACTCTGCGCAGAAAGCAGTCAGCAGGTGCCTCACCAGACATCATGGACAATGGAAGTCTACCAGAGATGATTGGTTTATCGTCAATATCCTGAGGCATGGCTACACTCTGCCTTTTAGCAAAGACAGAACTCCATTAAGCTGAGAACCACAGTGGTTTGCACCACCTGGAACCAAAAGCATCAGTGTTCCTGAAAGCAGTTCAGATGCTTAGGAGCAAATGTGCCATACAGCCAGTAGGGGTTCAATATACTCCCAACTTTTACTACTTACTCTTCCAGGTCTTCAAGAGGGATGGAGGATGACACCCAGTCATAGTGTTGATACTGAACACCTTCCTGGAAGACCCATCATTTCTGATTGAGACCCCCTAGTCAGTAGCAGCAGCCCTATGGACCATGGATTGGACGATGTCCCTGGATCTCAGGGATGTATTCTTCCACATCCAAATCACGGAGACTTATGGAAGTATCTGCGGTTCACATTAGCTGCTTAAGTCTACCAGTTCAGGGTGCTTCTGTTCTGCCTTGCCACGGCACCACTGGTGTTTACCAGGTTTGCACAGTTAGTTGCTGCCTACCTTTACCACTCAGCCTTCTACATTCATGTGTATCTCGACAATTGGCTTATCAGAGTCCTTCAGCACCTGGATTTGCAGCATCACACAGAGACTGTTCTGGAACTCTGGCAATGCTTGGGCCTGATAGTGAACCTACCCAAGTCCAGTTTTCAGCCACAGCAGACTTTCGTCTTTCATCTTTCTCATCCTGTTCGACTGGGCTGCCTACATCTGTCACCCTTCAGCAGACAGGTGGGAGAGACTTCAGTCCCTGCCCTTAGCCGGCGTCTTTGCATCTCACCACATACACTGGTTGGAACTGGAGGCAATATGCTTGGTGCTCCTCCACTTCTGAGACCTGGTGGAGCACAACCATGTCATCATAATGTGCGACAATACCACTGCTGTAGCCTTCCTCAACAAGCAGGGTGGGACACGGTCCAAAAAGCTGACAGAGTTAGCTGGACGCATCACCAGATGGTGCTCCAAGTGCAATGTCCACATGCATGCAAGGCTCATCACAGGACATCAAAATGTCCTGCCCTACCAACTCTTGAGAAGGGGTCAGCCAGTAGGGACAGACATGTTGCTCCACCCCAGGATCATTCAGGACAAAAGGGCCAGTTTGGCAGTCTTGTGAGTCATGAACAGATCCATATATGGATCTGTTCATGACTCAGGAGACTGCCAAACTGATGGTTTTACATCTTGCATGTCCCAGACCCCCAGGCCTTAGCAGTGGGCAGTCTAGCTATAGACTGGAGCAACCTAGCAGTGGGCATATGCCTTTCCGTCCTGCCAGATACTTCCCACGGTACTGCACAAGGTTCAGTCCCATGATGGTAGCCCTGGAGTGATTGCTAAGTAGACCTACTGGAATTTAAAGCATCGAGCCTCCACTACAATTACTGACATGGCCAAAGCTTCTGGTGCAGCTGCAGATGAGCATGTTCCACAGGATCACTCAAGTGCTCAACTTCCAGGCTTGGCGGTTATCTCACAGCACATCTGCGACAAAGGCTTCTTGGAATCAGAGGAGGGCATCGATCTTCTGTTCTAACAGTTTACTCGGCTAGATGATGTGTTTTCCAACTGGTGCACCAGTAAAGGAATTCACCCTTGGTCTCTGCACATTGCAGACATCACTGACCTCCTGATGTTACAGTGGGAATTCTTAGGCAAGAGCTCGAGAACAGTGGAGGGTTTCCGATCATCCATCTCCTCAACCCTTGCCAAAGTCCTAAACATTTGCATCGGGAGCAATCCTTATCTGTCAGTGCTAATTGGGTGCTTCTTCACCAGCAGACCAGTGATGCAACAGGTCCTGCCTCAATGGGACCTACAGCTGGTTTTAGTCATGTCCAAGAAGTGGCCATTTGAGTGCCTTCAGGACCTCAAATGGGTTTGCCTCAGATACTGGATGTGGAAAACTTGTTTTCTGTTAACACTCGCTTCGGGGGCCAGGAGAAGCGAGATCCGTGCTCTGGCTTATGACTGACTCCAGTGTTTCCTGACCACTCTCAGGTAACTGTATTGGGAGTTATCCCATATTGGGGACTGTACATAAGTAAGTCCATCGACATCAAAGGGTCAAAAAATTACTCAAAATTGACGATATTTACTCAAATGTCACAAACCTTACCCATCATGTTCAAACACTGACTCAGGCTTGGCAGCGAAATAGAGCTTAATTGTTTGGAGACTTTCATAGTGAAGAGTACAGCCGTCATCATGGGGTTTGTTTTACATTTCTGGTGCAGGATGTCCGTTGTTGCTGTACTTGGTTTGTACAGGTAGTTTAGCTGCAACTCTTTCTTTTACAGTCTCTGGGACTAAATATAATGTCCCAGTTTGTTTCTACATCAGTTATACACTGGCAGGTGTTTTAAATCAGATAAGCTATCCAGCTAGAGAGGGTACATACTGGTTCAAGGGTAAGACATATTGTTCTTATCTGAACTTTTACTATACAAATTTAGTAATTATATTTGGTTTGACAGGTATTTTTTCACAATGAAGCTATGCATTTATAAGCAAAACTTCACGTATTTAGCTAATTCATCATTTGCCACTTTCATATTGATTCATTATTATTTGGGTTGTCTTTGCTGAATATATATGGTAATATATTGAGTAAATATGCATTTAGGCATGTCAGAAAAGAATGAAAGCCATAAGCATTGATGTCAAAATCATGTTATCAAAACATAATTTTTCTTAACACGATTTTAAGTACAATTAGGCAAACTTGTAACTGTCGTCGGCCACTGCTTGGTACCGATAGCCCCTGACAGAAAAAAGATGTAAGCCTGAAATGTCTGAAAGTGAATATTAAAACATGATGCCCAAAGATGAAATTAAGTAGCAAAACAGGCAAGTCTAACATATGTAAAATCATTGTAGCCAAACTTTCTAATAATCTTTGGATATTAACAGCAAAATTTGTAGGGCGAGTGAGAAAAGAATTTAAGTCATTAGTATTTTAATCAAGAGAATACAATCAAAATATATTATTTCTTAACCAGATATCAGGTATAATCAGGCAAGCTTGTAACAGTCGTAGGCCGCTGCTTGTTACCGATAGCCCTTGGGGGTTTAACCTAATAAAAAACAAGCTAGCCTAAAATGTCTGAAATGTGAATATTAAATATTAAAACAGAATGACGCAAAAATATAAAATTAAGTAGCAAAACTGGCAAGTCTAAAATCTCTAAAATTATCGAAGCCAAACGCTCTAACCATCTTTGGATATTTACAGGAAAATTTGTAGAAATATTTGATCAAAAGTACATCTTTAAATCCTCTTGACTCAGGTTTATTGTAACAATTTTTGGTTCTAGATGCAAAGTCCTGAAATTTAGAACAAATACGACCAAATCTCAAAATTTGTGACAAAAATGTATTATAGCCAAAAATTTCCGAAATATTACGGTCCGTAAAAGGAGAGTTAACTACTTCAAAGTTAAACTCATCTATTTCGTGATAGACATTAATACAAAACCGGTCATTAGTGACCCGAATATCCAAGTCCAGAAACACATCTCTGAAACCATATGAATTGTTATCCTCCAAAGGGATATCTTTTGGGTATACTTCTTTGGCAATTTCACGGAAATTTTGTACATTTGCACAAGTAATGTCATCAATCTACCTTGCGTTGTTTAATAATTTTGAAGCCATTTGAAAGTCCTTTTTCATCAATTTATCCATATACTTAAATTCAAGCCAGGTTTAATATAAATCTGCAAGAATCGGGAAGCAGTTGCTACCCTTTGGAATGCCTTTATTTGTTGAAAAATCAATGGTCCGCATTGAACAAAAGTATTCTCCAAAAGACATTTTATAGCATCCATCAAAGTTTCAACAGTGTAAGATTTAACGTTACTTCTTAAATATTTATTGCGTGACCAATATGCGTTCTTTGTATATGAATTAATATTTATGTATGGTTTACCATTATGTTTAAACATTTTGCTTATTAATTCTGAAAGAGAATTTTTGACTTCATCTGTGGGTAGATTTGTGTACAGTGTAGAAAAATAAAAACATTTGATATTTTTTGCTTTCAAATCTTTGATTTTAAATACAAACTCGGAAGAAGTGCTAATACTCCAAAAACAATTTTTTTCACAGTTTCCAGAAATTGCATTACAGTATTTACGGAAATGATTCCTAATTGCGGTCAAACACAGTGTTACTTCCTTTGATAATTGTTTTGTTGTACACTTTGAAGCACCAGCTATGAATCTAGATTTAAAAGGGTTTTTATGTAATTTGGGTATCCCGAACAAAAGTGGAATAGAGGAGTCCTGTTCAGAAATTGTGATATTAAAATTCTTTTTCATCTCATCTTTATGTGTATCTATCAAATTAACAATGGATTATTTGTGTAATTTATACACGTCAATTCCTCTTGTTTCTGAAATACTGTTTATACCAAGTTCATTTTTCAAAACATCCAGGTAATATTTTGCAGATGATCCCAAAATTGTTACCTGCCGTATCAATGTTATTGATTTCAAATCTTAATTGCAGATCTTTGACAGCTTTTGAAACTTCAGGCTGTTTTAAAATCACCGTATTGAAAATCTTAATGTGGGATTTGCAACGATAAATTCTATTTCTAAAGACTCTTTTCAAGTTTGATAACCATCCTTCAAATTTCTGAAATTCCAGTTTTTCTTTCTTTGCCCATTTCATACAATATGAACCAAATGCATCAGATGTATCCTGAAAAATACTGCCAATGTTGAACTTGGGACATATCCGAAATTTTGTACTTTTTTGTATGTATGTATGTATGTATGTATGTATGTATGTATATATGTATGTATGTATGTATGTATGTGTGTGTGTATGTATGTATGTATACAGGAAAACTTCTGTAACCGAACACCTTCGTATACCGAACACCTTTTTCCAGACCCAAGGGTGTTCTGTATAGGGAGGTTTGACTCTGTGTATATATATATATATATATATATTTCATGTTCGGAACGAGTGGGACTCGAACCTGCAACCTTTGGCACCAGTCGTCTAGCTGAAATGGGAAACGCACACATCCACTCGACCAAATCCCCATTCCTAAAAAGTATGGTTCAATGGAGGTTGTTATGTGCGAGTGCCATATCAACACGGTAATGCAGTATATTTACTGAGTCGGCATTTATTTCCAGAATCGGGGACTTAAATCCACCAGCATTAAGGAAATGCCGAAAATATATATTTCATGTTCGGAACGAGTGGGACTCGAACCTGCAACCTTTGGCACCAGTCGCCTAGTTGAAATGGGAAACGCACATATCCACTCGACCAAATCCCTATATATTCATATATCAACGTAGAGTGTATGTTTAACAGACGTCGAGGCACAGGCAGTGATCTGCACGATTCATAAATTTTGTTAGGAACTTTATAAAGGACCGTAATTCCATGAAATAGTGTATTATATATAAGTAACCACAAATGCACTTGAGGGATACATTAAAATATGAAACAAAGTGTTTACAAATTTAACATAGTATTCGTCAAAGTATGAGGAGGATCATAAAAGATGGTACAAACCTCAAATCCACCCACACAGATGCGAATTTCTTTTGACCTCATAGCCATGTATATGTATATGTATATGTATATGTGTATATATATATATATATATATATATATATATATATATATATATATATATATATATATATATATATATATATATATATATATATATATACACACATATCAACGTAGAGTATATATTTAACAGAAGTTGAGGCGCTGTCAGTGATCTACGCGACTTGTCGATTTTATGTATAGAACTTTGTAAAGGACCGTTATTCCATGCAAACAGTGTATAATACTAGTATGAAAGCAACTACAAATACACACGAGGGATACATTACAATATACTTCACAAAAGTACCCGACCAAAGTAAAAAAATAGCACGAAATTTTCAGGTGGAATAGCAGTTTACACAAAACAGGATATTAAAACTTGTATTGAATTTATTACCATAAAACACCCTGATATTATTTGGATTAAACTCAAAAAGTCCTTTTTTAAGTTATCAAAAGATATTTATATTGGCACTGTTTATGTGCCACCTGTGAATTCATTATACACAAGTGAAACTGATATTTTTGAAACATTATTAGCCGAGATTTGTAAATATACACTTGATGGGGGCAAATGCGTATTAATGGGCGACTTCAATGCTGCTACAGGTACCGAAAATGACTATGTAATTTCTACCAAAGCTGATTCTGATCTTATTCCACTCCCAGATGACAACTTTCATGATGTACCACTAAATTGTTCGAACATGGACACCCGAAAAGTGAATAGTCACGGAAAGAGTTTATTGGACCTGTGCATATCATCTGGACTACGAATAGTAAATGGTCGCAAAATAGGGAATATTATCGGTAATTACACGTGCTATAGTCACAATGCCAAGCGGCCCACCTGAAAAGATTATGTCTTAGCAGACCACAGTTTATTTTCCGAAATTACCAGTGTGCAAGTTGGTGAAACAAACTGGCTATCAGACCATTGTAGCCTAACATTTGACTTAATTGTTAACTCGACCAAGATTTTTTACCTAAGAAATAATAGTTGTACGCAGCATAAACTTAATCCTCTCCCCTCTTCCTTTGTATGGAACAAACAACGTAGTGACCAATTCAAAATGGCATTAACATCTCTTCGTAAAAATGACATACATCAGATTATGATAATTGATAATGGTGATAATGGAGTAGAAGAGAGATATCATATTGATAACATGGTGTCGGATTTCAACAATATAATATCTAAAGCTGGTAAATTATCATTAAAAAGAAAACGTAGTTTAAATCATCGAAAAAAGCGTTTGCCAAAATATGCTTGTAAAGAAACCTATAATCTATATTACGAGGCAAAAAAGATGACTGAGCAATTATCCAAGAAACCAAATGACTATTGTCTTCGTAAAACATATTATGCAACAAGAAAAAGATTTTGATTGCAAAGCAAACGAAATGAAAAAGAATTTCGAAATAAAATATTGCATACTCTAGATAATATATGGGAAAGAAACCCGATATAATATTGGAATCTAATACAAGAGCTGGAAAATGTTACAAAAGTGAAATCAAACCCATGTGAAAATATCGACCCTCGAGAATGGTTTACCCATTTTACTAAACTGAGTAGACGGGATGAAGAATCACATTTATCAAAATATAAATAAATTAGTCCAAAACTTTCTTAATTCAGATCAAAATATATCATTTTCAACTCTTGACTGTAGAATTTCCCAGAGTGAATCGTCCATAGCAATTGACAACCAAAAAATAAGCAAATCCCCTGGCAAGGACGGAATTATAAGTGAAATGCTAAAAGTTGGTAAACATATTTTAATTCCGATCTTGATTAAAATGTTCAATAAAATATTCTCGTCTGGTTTCTTTCCCAAAATCTGGAAAAGCAGTCTTCTTATCTTACCACACAAAGGTGGATCGTTGAAAGACTTGAACATGTATTGTGGTATATCCTTGAATAGTTGCACAGCAAAGCTATTTTGTTCATTTATTAATGAACGTCTTGTGAAATATCTCCGTGAAAACGGTATATCTAACGAATTCCAAATTGGTTTCAAGAAAAAATGTAGGACAAGTGATCATATTTTTGTTCTACGCACGTTAATAGACAAATATACTAAGGTTTTGGGAAAAAATAAATTTCTTTATGCTTGTTTTATCGATTTCCAGAAGGCTTTCGATACCATTTGGCATGATGGACTTCTCCATAAACTAGTGAATTATGGAATAAATGGTTACGCCTGTGATATTATAAAGAATATGTATCAAAATTCAGTTACTCAAATACGATTTAGTAGAGGAACTTCCGACGAAATACCTGTACAAAGAGGGGTAAAGCAAGGATGCGTGTTAAGCTCTACATTATTTAATTTATACATCAATGATATCCCCAAATTATTTGACCAAACTTGCGATCCAGTTACATTAAGAAATAAACAAATCAGTTGTTTGTTATATGCAGACGATCTAATTTTGCTTTCTGAAACAGAAAAAGGACTTCAAACTGGTCTGAATAAACTTTATAATTACTGTCTCGACTGGAAACTAAACATTAATGTTAAGAAATCAAAGATAATGATATTTAACAAATCTGGTAGAAAGATTAAAAAGAGTTTCTTTATTGGCAATAAACTGTTAGAATATACTTATCTTGGTATTGAAATTTCATTAAATGGGTCTTTTGAGAATGCTATTAAAAGATTATGTGAAAAAACAAACAAAGCCCTTGGAAGATTAAAACGTATCCTTCCAATCGATAAAACAAGCATTAAACAAAGCCTAAGTTTGTTTGACAAACTTATATCTCCAATGTTACTTGATGCATGTGAAATATGGGGTGCCTATACAATATCACCTGAAAAAAACATTCCTAAACAACAACTTATCTGGGTATTACAAACTAAGGTACGAAAGGTTATATATGAGTTACTTAAAATATTGTCTAGGTGTTCATCGCAAAGCTTCTAACGTTGCTGTTTTAAGTGAACTTGGCAAAACACCCCTTTCTTTAAAAATTATCAACCTAGTGTGTAAAAACTTCTTCCGAATAACAAATATGTCACCCGACAGCTTATTGTACGACTGTTATTTGTGTAATCTAGACTTCCCTACTAATCTATCTTCTCAATGGGTCAGTACTACCAAAAATACATTTCTAGGTTTAAATCTTGAAGAAATTTGGCATAATCAAGGAAACAGTTCAGGCATATACCCTTCAGAACTATTTAAGGTGGCGGCATCGTTGTGGCGTAGGGGCCTAACTTTCCCGTATCGCAAAATGGGTTTTTAAACTTTTGGAAATTTAGCTGTCTAGTACACGTGCTGGTTTCTGTTTGTTTGGATACGGTAATTTGCGACGGTGTTTTCGCACCAATCCGCGATCGTCCACATACCTGGCAACGGGAAGGGGCACACGACCGTCGCCCAGAACAATGGCGGCACGCTGAAGTGGAACGGAGCTGATTAGGCTACAGAACCGATTAACGTTATGTAATAATAATAATAATAATAATACGGTGGCTCTCCGCTTGTCTGCCGCGGTCCTGTGTCACTCTGTGACACAGGTGGCCTAGAAAAAAAAAAACCACGCTGTTCAACGATGTAAAACTGGATGACTTTCATGTTTTTGGGGGTGTTCCTATTTGTGATATGAACTTCGGGATGCGTGATTTCTCCAAATGGAACATAAACGATGCTGACTTCGGAGTCCTTTGATCTTGGTTTGCGATCGAATACCGATACGCAACACCCGGAAACCATTACCGTATTCAGCGAAATTTAACAATTATACTGGTGTCCTTCAAGTTGAATTTCATCATGGGTTTCCTATTTATTGTCGCATTTCATTTGAACATGAAACATTGTGAGCTCGGTGGTTCTCTGGTTCAACTTTGGTGGTGCCAATGTAGCATCGCCATTCATATATGATCTAGCCATGGAGGAATAAACTAGTTTATTCCTCCATGATCTAGCTGACTAACTTACAATCAGTCTCCGTTCATGTTCACACAGTGACAGTACAGTCAAGAGCACAGAAGGTGTAAAATACAAAAAGCAAATTCAGAAAAATGCCTAAAGTGAAAAAAGAAACTAAAGCCCAGCTACGTAAACGTCAAGCAGCCGAGTTAGTTGCAGTGGGAGAGACGGCACTTACAGACGAGATTACGCAACTGGGGTAAGTATATGTGTGTTTGTTATTTATTTGTTTGTTCTTTGCGTAGCATTGATATGACCATGGATCGTCGATATTATGACAGAGAATGAAAAGTAATATTTCTGTAGGCCTTGTTCCATCATATTACCGTAAATGTTTCCGTTCTGGTAATTGCCCATTGAAACTAATACATCAACCATGTCAACGTACGTATGTAAGTTCATATGCAGAAGATTTTTATTTCATCACAGTCTACTTTCAGTTGACAACTATTGTTTGGCTCTCGCAAATAATGAATATGGACATTTTCAAAAGGTTGTGGATCATGCCGACTTTCTATCCCGGTTTTTCCATGGATGCACATGGGAGCAAATACACAACATTTCAATATTCAACAAGTAGCCGGAGCTAGACAATGCTGTAGGACCTATTTCTGATTTTCAGTATTTGCATGTATCAGCACAGATAGGAGTAAATCTCGGAGTTTGAGTAGTAACTCTCAAATGTTCCCTTCCAAATAAATACAAGGAGTTCCCTTCCAACTAAATACAAGGAAAATGATATTCCGAAAATTGCATAAAACCCCATGACATTCGGGTAAAATATGTCCAGCAGTTTACTTATCATTTTGAACACGTACCCCCCCCCCCCCCTTCGTATCGGGAGAGTACCATGAGTCCCATGACGAAGGGATTTTTTTTTTTTTACAACACATGTGTAACTAAGTGTTATACAGTCAGTATGGCCCGTATTGTTACCTGGACTGACAGCAATCAAAAGTTAATTCTGTACTCAATGGGGCAAGATTTAAATTCTCAAGGTGATCAAGATAAAAAATTGCGAACGTACACTCTTTTTAAAACGGATTTCAATTTAGAATTATACCTTAAAAGATTTCGATATACGCAAATATATTACCCGCCTTCGCATAAGTGCACATAATTTAAGTATTGAAACTGGACGCCACAAAAGACCAAACAAAATTCCTGTTGATCTCAGAGTTTGTGATATTTGCAAAGAAATCGAAAACGAAAAAAACACTATGTCTTAAAATGTTCTAAATTTACAACTCCCAAAAACAAATTTTTGAGCGAAATAAAACAGATTTTTAACTTAGATAGCTTTGACGATGAACACTTATTTATATTCATAATGAGTTTAAACGATACAGAATTGATTTCAAAATTTGCTTTTTACCTAAAAGAATGTAGACATCAACGGACCTCTATGACATCAAATTACCTTTATCTATTTTTTTTCTACTCACTTAATTGCTTCATAATATATAATTGTTTGTTGCATTTGTGTATGTGTAATGAATATCCCATTGCATTTCTTTTTCAATGTTGTTATTGTTCTTGTTGTTGTTGTTTGTATGTATGCATGTATGTATGTGACAGATTACCATTGTAAATATTGGTGTAGTCAATAAAGTCCAATATTAAACACACATACGGATATGGACGCCATTTTATATGAACAAGAGATGACAGAAATATAAAACTACAACATACAATAGGCAGGAAACTATAAATCTTCTAAGCTGCGATACAGCAAATTATTTATGAGAAATCTAGGTATTCTCAGTTTTAAACATGATCGTAATTTCATAAAAGACGGTCACATTGTTTTTTACAGAAATCAAGGTATGACCAGTATTAATGATCTCAAAAAGCCACAATCATTGAAAATCCGTCCATCAAGCTCTACACTGTTCCTGTCATTACCTAGCCCTAAAAATAATATACTGCATGTCAAAACATGACCTGCCACAAATCCACATACAAGTATTACAGGTCAAATATATGCCGGATGCCTCACACAAGATGGTAATTGATGTCAGAATGTGTCGGGGGAAAAGCAACCACAATTTGCGTTATCATGATCCAAGTATGAGGCGATTTTGGGAAACCATGCGACTCATCTAAGCCCTACCTGATGATTTTGGAAAACTATCCGTCCGTTGCACGTCAAGTGATCCGAGACAAGTCGCACTTCCATATGCAATGGAGGTATTTTGAGCTTTAAATGCCCAGTAATTGAAAATTTTAGTTCACAAATAACTGAGAATAGTTTTGAACAATCCTGCCAAGGCGTTCTGGAAAAAAATAAAAATTGACAAAAAACACTAATAAAACATTAGAAAAGAAACTGAGGCAACATCCCTTCAGCAAATTAAAGTCTAGAGCACCAGAAGTATCCCTGTGTAATTTCAAAGCAATCGGTTTGGCGGCTTCGGATAAGTTTGTTTGTTTGTTTTTTTAATTATCTAAAAAAAAAATAAAGAAAAAATTCATTGAAAATCCAAAAATTACTGGGTCAATTAATCTGACCAGTGTTTTTTGAGAAGTCGAAAATGTTAATTGTTGAATACAGAAGACGATACTTGGAGAACCATATAGGCCTACTACCGGGTATAGCCTCAATTAAGTGACTGACAAGTAAGCAGAAGTAAAAGTGCGAGTTTCTATTGCAATTCCCATCTATTGACTTAGGCTACATGGTAATATACTGACAGGTTATGCGTGCATTTCTATATTACCATGTAAATCAATGAGTCCCCCAGAAGTGTCCTTACACAATTTCGAAGGCTGAGCGGTTTTGTCAAAGAGTTTTTTTTTATTTAAATAAGATTTTGCCAAAAAATTCACAAATATATTAAAAAAACACAAAAATAACTGAAGTGGGACCATTTGGATAAATGTGGTAGAGACCAACCCAAGGTACATCTCCGCCAAGTTTGCAGTGAATCTGGTCGACGGTTTTGGAGAAGAAGAAAAAAATGTAAATTTCCATTGCAATCCTCATAGACCTACATCGTAATCAATAGGAAAACGTGCATTAACCGACAGATACCCCAAAATGCTTTATCTCAAGATAATAATATATTTGGTTAACTCCTCCCGCAAGCTACATTTCCGCCCAGTTTCAGCACTATCTGAGTGAGTTCCGGAGAAGAGGTCATAAATAGGTCGAGTGTCAGTTCTGGAGAAGTGGAAAATAGCTTAAACACACACACACACACACACACACACACACACACACACACACACACACACACACACACACACACAATCATGAAATAGTGGAAAAAATAGAAGCGCCATCATTTGAACAAATTAAAGTCTGGGGGTGTCCAAAAGTTTCGAAGCAATTGGCTTAACGGTTTTGGAGAAGATTTTTAAAGATTGGGTGGATAGTGAACAAAATAATCATAAACAAGTCCACAAATCATTGGAGCGTGAACAAAATAATCATAAACAAGTCCACAAATCATTGGAGCGTATAACCATTTGAACAAAGTTGGGAAAGAACCACTTAGGCCCAAGATAGGCCTATATCTTTAAGAAGTTTGAAACCAAAGTGGCAAGCGGTTTTGGAGAAGTCGAAAATGCGAATTGTGGACGATGGACAAGAAACGACGGTCGGACTGACGACGGATGCCTTGTCATAACATAAGCCCAGCCGACTGACAAATCAGCTGAGCTAATAATCAGGGATCCAGAGTATTACCACCTAGTACACAGCATTGTTAATACCCTCCCACAAGCTATATTTCTGCCAAGTTTTATAACAATCTGAGCGACGCATTTTGCGAAATAGAAAAATAGAGAAAACACTAAAATTCATTAAGAAATGAACAGAAAAAAAAGCAGCACCACGTACTTAACATATTAATGTCTGTGGTCCCCAGAAGTGCCCCATGCAATATCAAAGAAATTAGCTGTGCGATTTCGGAGAAGTTTTGCCAAAAAAATGAACAAAACAAGAGGTCTGTGTGAACAAGCCGTCCTCAGCTGACCTTGATATTCAATCCATAAGTCCCACTCTAGTCTAGGGGATGAAAATTTTGGAGAGGAAGTAAAAAATGTGAGTTTCCAGTGCCATCGCCATTAACTTACATGGCAATCAAATAGGAATGCATGCAATAACAGACAAGTGCCTAAATTAAGAAAAAATGGTTGAAAATCAGCGATCAAGGGTAGCAACACCTCGTGAAAATTATTGTTTAATCCTCGCACAATCGATATTTCCGTCAAGTTTCAGAATAATCTTAATGACACTTTTGCAGAAGAAGTAAAAAATTGGGAAAACACACAACAATTCGTAAAGTGATATGCAAAAAATTGCAGCGCCACCTGCTCAACACACTCGGATCTAGGGGTCCACAGAAGTGTCCCCGTGCAATTTCAAATCAATCGGTTTCCGAGAAGAATTTGGAAGATTTGCCAAAACGTTGAACAAAACAAGAGGGGCTGTCTGAGCAGCCAGCCCTCATCTGACCTTGATATTCAGCTCATTATAAGTTCCATACATGAAGTAATCAAGAGGAATGCATGAATAAAGAGACAGGTATAGGCCTACCCAAATTGACAAACTTGTTAAAAATCAGGGATCCACAGTATCACCACTTAATGATTTTTTTCTTTAATCCTCCAACCAGCTACATTCACTATGGGGACAGATGACCAATGTTTTGCTTACTTAAGAATACATTTGGCATAATTTTTTGTACTTTTTTGAGCTCATTTCGAAAATATTTTTTTTTTCCAAAATGCTTGTAATAAATGTGTCAAAAGACGAAAAAAGGCCAAAAACGACTTATCTAGATCACTACAGTGACCGACTCAAGGTCACTTCAAGCTCATCTCAATGTCACTGAAGATGTCTGATTTTTTTCTACTGGTATGCCCCATCAACATGCCAAATTTCATCAAATATACGTTTCTCTATGCATGTGTATCCAGCAAATCACCAAAATGTGGCTAATTTAATACCCACAATTGGCTTCATTGGACCCAGCACGTGTGTTCCCACCACGTTTAAGAGCAATCTTAATGACGGTTATGCAGAAGAAGTCAAAAATGGAGAAAATCACAGAAATTCGTTAAAACAGAAAAACATGTAGCGCTACCTGATGAGCAAATTAAGGTCAGGGGTCCCCAAAGATGTTCCCATGCAATTTCAAAGCAATTGGCTGAGCAGTATCGGTAAATATTCTTTGAGACTTTAATTGCCAAAAATGTGAGCAGAACCACTTGGACAAACATGATACAGACTCACCCAAGGTACATTCCAACCAAGTTTAAAGTGAATCAGGTTGATGGTTTCTGAGAAGTAGAAAATGTGAATTTCCATTGCAACCCTCATTGACTTGACATAGTAATCGATAGAAACGTACACACTAACAAACAGGTCCCCAAATTTAAAAAATCTTTAAAAATCAGGAATCTATATAGTTTTGCCATGCACCTGATGTACAATTATTGCAACTTTCCCACGGGCTATCTTTTGACCAAATTTTACAAATATCTGTGGGCAACGTTTTGGAGAAAAGTAGAAAATAGCCTTAGCATAGAAAAATCATAAAAAAGGACAAGTCACAGCGCCCCCTGTTGAACGAATTAAGGTCGGGGGGTCCGCCCCCCCTCCGGAAGTCACGTGCCATGCAATTTTAAAGCTATTGGCTCAGCGGTTTTAGAGAAGAAAAATTTGAAGATTTGGCCCAAAAAAGTACCCGAAAAATCATTTAAAAAATCCCAAAACCTTAGGAACATGACATTTTGAACAAAGATGGTAGAGACCATATGTATAATAGCTCTATGGTAGAGATCAACCCAAGGTACACCCCCACTAGGTTTCAGGTGAATCGTTCATAGTTTTTGAGAAGTTAAAAATGTGAATTGTTGACGGACGCACGCCGACGACGGACGAAATAAGAACGGTCATCTTAAAACCTCAGCTTACTTGTCACTCAGCTGAGGTAAGAATTAGTAAAAAATCTAAAACTCATTGGAGCATGGCCATTTAAACAAGCTCGGTGGAGAATATCCCCACCAAGTTTCAAGTCAACCGAGCTTATTTTTTGGGGGGTTGGGGTGGTTAAGGGGTTTTCCGTACTGTAATAGTAATAGTAATAGTGATAATAGTAACAATGATAATAGTAGTAGTAATTATTATTATTATTATTATTATTATTATTATTATTATTATTATTATTATTATTATTATTATTATTATTATTATTATTATTATTATTATTATTATTATTATTATTATTATTATTATTATTATTATTATGTGCAAGCGTAATTTTCTGCCGAAGCACGGCAAACCGTACGTGTTATTCGAATCCTTGTTTTAACTTTTCACTGTCTCCTTAAGTCCACAACGAAAATTTAGTGACTTTTTTTTTAACCTTGGCTCTTTTCTTTTCTTTTCTTTTCTTTTTTCTTTTTCTTTTCTTTTCTTTTTTTTTTTTTTGTGTGTGTACACACAGACCATATATTCTGCAGCAAAACTTGACGATTGCGATGATCCGGTACTAAGACCTCCAGCATTTAGATATGAATCTCATGATAACAATCTTGAGTTTTACATATCTCACTTTTGAAAAGGACCCTTTGAAATGGAGAATGCTTTCAAGTAAATTCGGAACAATTCTCTTTGAACTCATGCTGATTATGCGATGGTAAACTAGTGTTTGTTTGTTTGTTTGTTTTTAATTATTTTTTGCTTTGTTTGATTTTGTTTTGGTCACATTGTAGTGCCAGCAATATTGTGATCCATGCAGAAGAATGGTACTGAATATTTTTTACACGTGTACATAAAAGCCAAAGTGACAACAGAAAAAATGCAACTTGGTGATACTGATGTAGGTTTTTTAATGGTGTTATGATACCTTCTGCCGTTACTTTATTTTACTTTTACCACGTACGATAGCCAGATGAGTTGGTTGTAAACTTCAACTCAGCTCCGTGTGTCTAGAATCCTCTAGGGGCCTTCATCACCCTATTGTATGATCATAATTATGTGTATGTTATTGTGAAAATAAAGATTCAATTCAAATTCAATTTAATTCGATTGAGACGATTTGAATATCTTTTCGACGTGCTTCAAAGTTCAACGCAGAACAAGTTTTATTTCCGCTTTTGGTCCATAGATGGCAGCACTAAAGATAAACTTGTTATTTTTCTGTTACACCGAGAAATCGCCTGCAGCAAATCTAGGTCAATCATTTTCGGCATCTTGACAATGCGTCTTCAAAAGAATTGAGTTTGTTTGACAAAATTCAGGACACGACTGACCACAATAATGGGACAGCGAAAGAAATATTTATCATGGATTACAGAGAACTGTGACATTTGATTGTGTTCGGTGTTATTAAGCAAGGAAAGTTGGCGCCAAGGAGAAGACCCCTGTGCGCTGAGCGACTTGTCTGGACGGGCTTCAAAAGAACGACATGTGGTTGCAAATTGAAAGTTCCTAGGTGTTACAGCAGGATTGGAGCGAGTGAGGGTTTATCATTGCAATCTTCCCCTTGTTTAATTTTATTCAGGACAACAGAACAAACAGCATCACCGCGTATTCATGTCAAATAGAGGAGGTCTCTTAGTGGAAACATTGTGCTTTTCTAGACTAAAGTCATTGTCAGTGTCCTGTATTGAGGACAAAAGCTTAACTCCCGTGTCTCTAGGGAGCACCAAAAGCACATAAATTGGTGGATGTTGTTTTGAATGCTGTGAACTCTGGACATAATATTTAGTGTGCGTCATTATTAGTGTTACTAAAATGACGGAGAAACTTGTGAAGGAAAGATACAACATTTGTGGTAGAGAGGACCATGCAAATGGTGCGGCAGTAACCAGTGAAGATTCACTGGATGCAGATGCTACATATTCCAGCCTAGAGGATAAGAACTGTGTCCGGCAGTCATGCAGCCTCACACTGGAGCCACCTACCTTGTGCAAAGTCTGTGGCAAAATATTTGATGATATTAGCTCATTGGATGTCCACTGTCGTATGGAGCATGATGAAAAGGCTAAAAGTGAAGCATTAAACAGAGCTATGAGTGTCTCGTTTGGTAAAATCTCCCCATTGAGAGCTGTGTCGCCAAATGATAAAACGTCTGCCGACCAGTCTTCATCCCCGGAGAGGCCTACGTCTCGACACAGTTTGTCCACAGATGGCCATTTATCTGATGAAGAAAAAGACATAGATACAGAGACTTTTCACATCTGCAAAGAATGTAACAAAATATTTGACAGCGAAGCATCTATGAATAACCATGTGTGCAAGAAAATGGTTGACGGGGAAGCATCTGTCAATGAACATGCCCCAAGTGAAGAGACCTCTACTGTCAAAACCTGCAAATCCAGGTTGTGTGAACAGTGTGGTAATACATTTGATTCAGATGACTCTTATAAATATCATTTATGTAACCGCAGATCCTCTGAAGTGGACCGAGCCTTCAATTTGCACATAGAGAGGATCGTTGAATCTGTGATGAAGTGTCCCATTTGTAAACAGTGTGGCAAAGCATTTGAAGATAAGGTTGCATATGACACACATATTTGTAATCGAAAGGCATATGAGGTAGAACAATCTCTGAAAAACCACGGGGAAACTGTAGTAGAGGATGGAAAGAAATGTCATGTGTGTAAGCATTGTGGAAAAACATTCCCTTGGAGAAGTTTTCTTTTGAGACACTTGCGAAGCCACAGTGACGAAAAACCATATGTCTGTTCACAATGTGGTAGGGCTTTCACTCATAAATATAATTTATTGGAGCATGTGCGAACACACTCCATGGGAGAAAGACCAAAAATTCATATTTGTAACCAGTGTGGAAAAGCATACAGAAAAAAGAATGATCTCATGCGACATGGGCTTAGTCATACAGGAGAAAAGCCATATATTTGTAACAAGTGTGGGAAATCTTTCTCATGGAAGAGTAGCCTCGACAGGCATTCCCGTTTCCATACTGGTGAGAATTTGCATATTTGTAGCCAGTGTGGAGAAGCCTTCTCTGCCAAGTTCAACTTGGTGATCCATTCCAGAATTCATACGGGAGAGAAACCATACCCATGCGAACACTGTGGCAAAGCCTTCAGTGTCAAAAGTCACTTATTACGCCATATACGTACTCACACAGGTGAGAAACCATGTGTGTGTACACTGTGTGGGAAAGCATTTTCACAGAAGAGCAATTTGCGTAAACACATGAAAGTGCATGAACAACCAGAGCCTGGCACTGAACAGTATCGAGAACTTCTTCCAAATGATGATGGTTATAAAGAAGATGATGTGAATTCTCAGGGGGACAACAAATCCACAGAAAAGGGAAGCAATCAGCAGAGTAAATACGCTATTGCTAAACGTAGAGTCTCTCCAACCAAAGTATCAGAAAAACGCTACCCCTGTGACAAATGCAGCAAAGCCTTCAGTGCCAAGAGTCATTTGCAGCGTCACCTGCATACACATACCGGTGAAAGACCTTATTCCTGTGATATTTGTGGAAAGGGATTTTCACAGAAGGGTAATTTACGGAAGCACAGGAAAATGCACTTTGAAAAGGAAGAAAATGAAGAAAAACAGGAAAAAGACAGAAACATTTTTCAAACATTTGGTGAGAACGGTCCAGTTGGTGTACGTGGTGGTAAAGTGGCGACAACAGACTCTGATGACCCCCAAGATGACAGCGATCATGGAGAAACATCAGCAGCTGATGAAGCTGAGAAACCGTTCCCTTGCCCACACTGTGACAAAAGGTTTACTTCAAGGACGCATCTTGTTCGTCACCAGTATGTACATACTGGTGAACGACCACATGCCTGCGCATTCTGTGGTAAAACATTTACACAAAAGAGTAATTTACATATGCATATAAAGAAAATGCATGCAGAAGCTTTCTCACAAAGTATTGAATTGTACGAACAGTATGGGAAAATGTTAAAAACTAAAAAGGACCGTAAGGCAAAATCATCAAATAGTCGCAGCAGAATGTCTGCGACAGAGAATAGTCCCAGAGATCAGCCCCATGATGAATCGGTGGATAACTTCTCCTCGTCAGATCATGAACATAGAGATTCTGATCTCAGTGACAATAGACCAGAGTCCTCGCAAAGTGATCACAGAGTTAAAGGATCTTTGCCGGGTCGTAACCCTGGTGGGAAAAGATCTCCTGATAGCCAGCAAGGGGAGCAGTCTTCATCAGACCCAGATGAAGACTCTGTGAGATCAAACAGAGAACGCCAAGACGATTGTCAAAACGAGGCATCAAGAAGCCTGTTTGATCCCCCAATCTTATGTAAAATATGTGGGAAAACGTTTAAAGACAATAATCAACTCAATGAACATTGGAACAGGGAACACTTATTTGAGGATAAGATCAAAGATGAGCCTCGAGAAGCAGATGAAGTGAATGAAGTCTCTGATGCTCACAGAAAACCTAAAGATAGGTATTCAGACAGCAGCGCTGGAAAATTTATGGGTAGGTCAGACCACAGACGGAGAGATCTACATTTGAGTAGCAAGCATGCAGATCAGACTGATTTGAGACACCGAGATGCACTGAGTGTAGGCTACAGAGACTTTAAACAATCTCTAGTTGACCAAAGTAATGTAGCAAATGCCATGGACTCGGACTTATAGTGAGGTGGACACTAATCATGGATGTGGTTGTAGTTTGCAGTCCTGAGCTTTTGAGGTTATAAACTGACTATATGAACTGATGCTGTGTACATAATAATCTTAGAAATTCAGTTGTTCTCTGGCATATATTGCATCTTCATGTGTATTATAATGTTTGTGATAAGTCAGTTTTTTCTGCACAGTTTGAAGCTGTCAACATTGATAAATGTGAATTTGAATGTTGCTTGCTTAAATGGAGCAAAATATTAGTGTGTACTTGGTGTGTGATGCATGGAAACATGCAGACGTTTGAAGTGAGGTACTGGAACACATGTTCCAGTGTATATGAATATAGATGTCATGGAAGATGAGTAGTCTGGGTCATTCATTGGAGTGGCAGTGCTAGACCAGGCAAAAGAAATGTTTTTTCTTGGGCCCATCCAGTTGTATGTCAGTTTGTTCTATGATTTACTGGGCCCCAACATGACTGATAGAAGATGCTATATTTACTACCCAGTCATACACTGGAGTCCATATATTATTGTATATGGGAACAAACAAATTATGTTTATTAGACGGAGATAGAGAAAAGGCTTTGAAAATACTTCTATCTCATCAGAATTGTTTTAGAATGCCCGGAAAACTAAACATATGCTTGTATGGCCTTATAAATGTGTTGATAATTTTGTAATGCAAAGTGATTAAAAGGTGTGTATGTGAAAGAGATCATACACATACTGACTGGCGAGGTGTTTATTCAGGACATAGTTATATACAGTGTACATGTAAAGTAGGTAAAAAGTAGATACGAATGTCTTATCACTTTGTTCAGCCAGGGCTCTTTTGACTACATACATAGAGCTGTTACCAGCGACTGGACTGTATGACTTGTGTATTTCTGAACTGATTGTGCATCCCTGTATACAGTATTATACTTTTAATGCTATTCCTTTCAGGAATCAAAATGATCTATTACAAACAAGTTGCAGATCAACATGTCTGACATGAAATTGCTCTTTTATAACACAGGATGCAAACCTTATGTTTGAATAGTACACATATATATTTTTTTTTCTTGCTTCATGGTAGCTGAGGCTTGCCTTTTTAATGTGTCACTGTGCACATTTTTGAATCATATTTTTATACAAATGTTGCATACATGTACATGTATATATATATATATTCATATATCTTTATAAATGTCTGTCAAGACTGATTATGGTGACGCATTGTTCAATCATCAATGGCTTGTTGATGATCATGCATCTTTGTTTTACACTATTATCTCATTCCATATCAATGGCAGATTTTCGTGTATATTTAACTTGTTAACTACAGCATAATTGTAAACAATTAATTTGGACTGCTTTCATGGCTTTCCACACAAACTTGATTCATTTTCATTCAAATTGACAGGAAAGTGGCATATTAAAATTTGTCATGAACAAAGCTTTCACCCAAGTTCACATGTTTGGTCTGAAAACATTTTTTTTTTTTTTTCATTGTCTGGCAAATGTAAAACCAGAAATGTAAGCTTTTACTACCTTAATGTATAAGGTGTTTCCTACTTGTCGAAGTTTTCATTTGCAATAGAATCTCTTTATTGAGACTATCACTCATGAGATAGAAAACAGGTCTTATTAATGGGAATGGTCTTAATATGGAATAAATTTTTTAGACATGAACTGGACAGTATCAAGGTGATTGTAATGGAGAAGTGGTCTCTCAGTGTGGGGGTCTTGATATAGAGATTTCAATGTATAAATTTTTGGAGTAAGTACCAGTGTAACATATATATGTAGGGGAGTAGCCAGCATGTAGGTCTGATGAATGAAAACAACTGAATTAAACCACATGAAATGTTAACTTTCCAGAAGGAATGCCATCAATTGTTTGATTTTGTGTCAGAAATGTTGGTCAAGTTTGTTTGTAGTTTTTAGATGTTTTAAAATCGTTGTTTTCTGTCAGTGTTTGAAGACAGAGTATGAATGTTTAAAAAAGTGTTAGTTTTCTGTCCTTCAAAATCAAGATTTATGAGAAAAGTTTGCATTCTAGATCAATTACAAGTGTATTTGCTTGGGTGACAAATAATTCTCTCTTGTATGACCAAATGCATGAGAAAATTTCCTTTGTAAAATGTACATGCAAAAAAAAAAAGGGAAACACTGAAAGTGAACAAAAAAAATGTGATTTGTAGCTCCAAATTGCCAGAGAAAAGCATATAGAAAAGATATAGTTACTGTGGGGTTTATGTAGAATGACACATGCAACTTAGGTATGCTATCATGCATACATAACCTTGATAACTTGTATGTATGGCACAGATAAAACTAATAGCAAACCGTGAGCCCTGTAATAGTGCACTTGGCAAAAATTTTGTTGGTTATTTTTTTTTTTTTTATGGTAGGTGATGGGGGGTTGGGGAGGGGGGAGGGCAATGCAGTAGATATTTAATAGGCAAAATCTTCACCAAGCCAAATCTTTGTAGTTTTATATAAGATGAATTGAAATTTATGAAGAAAACAGCTCTCTGAATTCTTTGCATTTTGGGTGAATACCAGGAAGCAGCTAAAATAATATCAGCAAATTCATGTTTCCTTCGTCAAACTGACACCACATTTCTCAGTCATTGCTGTAATGCAGTTCAGTTATTTGATTGAAACGACAGAGACTGTGAATGTATTAGTCAATTTGGCTGGAGATGGAAAATATCTTCAGGGAGGTTCCTATTAACCTATGGCCAGGCTTGTGTGTCACAGATTTTTGCAAAATAATTTCATAAGCTGACATGCATTTTTGTTGCCAATCTCTTGTTTGGCCAAGTTTTGGGTGTTGACATTCTCGAGCTGCTAAAACTGCTTTTTTTTTCTTTTCTTTTCTTCTTTTTTCGGGGGGGGGGGGGGGGGAGGGAGAAAACCTGCAAGGGTCAAAACCACACACATGTATCTATCAAAGTGTAAAACTAGCCACTGGATCTATTTCAATTCATCAAGAAATAAGCAACAGCAGGAAAAAAAAAAACGATTGGATTTTGGATTGCATGTATTTTGAGTTCTGACATATGAGTACCCCTTTGTTGTGGGTAGTATATGGCATTGGCAGTGCTAGGGTTTCTGTGTTATTTACATTTCGGACATAAATATAAGCAAAGAGCAGTTTGGTATGTTACCAGGATATTACCTGTCATGAATTTCGGGTAAGCCAGGCTATCTTCTCTGGAAAATCAAGTGCACAGTGTGTATGTCGTTTTTTTGTGTATGTTATTTGTTTTTTTTTCCATTAGATCAATTTAAGCTTACCCTACTGGTAACTTGGCACGTTACTTTCTTTATCTTTTGGGTAACCTGTGGCCAGATTACAAGATTTATCTCTTACTGTGAGGCCTTTAATTGGATAACTGAAAGCCATCTTTATGATAAAACACTGCATATCTTTTTTTCTTTTTTTTTTTTTAATTATTACTTATTTACTGCAAGATTGCAGACATGTATCTGTTAGTGTACATACTACTTGAACCTTTCAGTTCTCTATCCAGAATGACAAAATGGCAAGCACTTTCACTGGCCAACCAGGTTGGCCAATGAAAGTGCTTGCCATTTTGTCATTCTGGTATTAAACCATGGCTGTTAGAACTGCTTCTAATAGTAGTAATGGTTGAACCTGACCAGACATTTAAAAAAAAAAAGTTTTCAGCTAAACTAAGTGGCAAATGTGTAACATTTTTCACTAGCCACCAACAGTTTACTTTTATTTGCTATGTGCTGTGTCAAGAATCAACACTCCCTTGTCTGTGTTCATCCCTTCAACAACATTATTGTTATTTTGTCAAAATTACCACCAGACAGAAGAGTATGTGGTATTTCAATATTAGCCAAGTTAATGTTGCTTGGTGAATGCTGGAGGAAAAATTGAATGTTCCTTTTTCCTGGTGTTTGGCAACATCCTAAAATTTACATACATGTACATACATACCAGATGAACTATTGAAAAAAGTGTCAAGTGAATTGTATAAGTTTTCTTTTTTTTTTTTTTAAATGTTCCATGTCATGAAGAGACCGTCTGGTATGAGATGGTAACCAAGAAACCAAATAAATTTGCCAGTGGATTTGAAATGTTAAAAATGTGTATGAGATTTATTCAGCAGTTTTTCACAAATCAGTTTATTACACTTTCCAGTGATGCCTTGTTCAATGGTTAAGAATTGATTACTGTCCAAGTTGGTCATGTATTATTTAGGAAAACTATGGACTGATTGAAGGGCTACATAAAGTATATGTTCATGAAATTTGTGGTTTTTGTTCTTTGTGGGTGTCGATTGTTGTTTTAGTGGCACTGGGCTTTTTGCGTCTATTGTGTTGGTTGGGGGTGGAATGCCTGGGTTGTCAGGTATTATTCTGTCTGAGGGGTCTGTGGTGGGGAAAGTCCCTATCTGAGTATCTTGTGGGCTGCAGGTTGTGTTTTGCCTGTGTTTGGGTGTGTGTGTGTGTGGGATCTTGGGTTGTGTTGGGCCTCTCCTGTCCTGTTTGGGTTCCCATTGGGGGGCCATGGGGAGTGCCTGTACAGTGTCCTTCTGACCCTGGGTGTGAATGTCTGAATGAGGGTGGATATGTTGTTGGAATACTGTCAGTGAAAAGAGCTGGGATTTCCTCTGTTGTGAATCCATCTGGAGAAAAGAGGGATGTGGAATTCCTGGTCTGGCAGGGTTTGAACATGTTTAAGGGGGTGGTGGTCATTTTGAAGCTGGGGTACAGGTAATGCAATCAATGAAAAAAGAGAAATTTAAAATAAAAAATGGAATGTGATACCTCCAGCAATCTGCAGTCAATCCTTCAAGAAATGGAGTGCTAATGTCATTTACTTGGGTGCCACACGGACACCCAGCTTCCTCTCATCAGTTTTGGATTGTTTAAAAGTAATACTTCTAAAACTTGCTTTTAAACAATCCAAAACTGATCAGAGGAAGCTGGGTGTGGAAACCACCTGAGTGGCACCCAAGCAAATTACATTAGCACTCTTATTTCTTGAAGGATTGACCGTAGTTTCAACTGTTTTTGAGGGATGTACATGGGGATAATAATATTTTATTTCAACCCCCGGAATCGGGGAAGAGCATTCATACATCGAGACAATTATAAAGTGTGATTAACAGCAGATGGATAATGTGGTACGGGCAAATATACAGGCCAGTGCTCTCACACACAGAGCCGTTTCCCTCAGATGGCTCATGTAAACAGTGTAACAGGGAAGGTACACATGTTCAGAGAAGAAAGAAAATGAATGAAATTACTTCTATGAACTAAGACTGCTTTAAAAGATTAAAAAGCTCTGACCAAAAGGGATGCCAGTAAGTGTTGGCAACTCCAGGGTTTGACAAAGTTCTCATTATGAAGAAGAAATCTTAATGAGTTGACAACTACATCTGGTTCATATGTATCTTAGTTGTTGCCCAGCTTACGAGCGCAGTCCTCGATGTTAAAATATAACTTGATTGGGGACATACCGACAAGCACGACTATCAATGATTGTATTTCTATCAGGTCGACCCTCCAGAATATATTTAGACATGACAAAACTACGTAGCGTTCTATATGGAGAGTCCACTTGGTTTAGTAGCGATACGGTATCGTGGCTGGGATAATATGTCGGCAGCAGGACTAATGTCTAGAGATCTCAAGAGACAGCTACTGTGTGTCTTCTTTCCAAAGTCCACCTGCTTTAAAATAGTGGCTTGTGCTGAATTCAATTTCTGCGCGAAGTTATTAGTTAAGTGAATACAATCTAGCCCATGTGGCTAGATCAGTGTCCGTTTGAAAACTGGCTGCCCGTGATTATTGAAACCCTTTTTAGCTGTGTTGTCCTGAGGTCACAGAGCTTATGTGACGGCTCGTGTCTGACTGTCCCTCTGTAAACTTTTGCTCCTTAGCAGTGGATCTTCATGAAATGTGGATTTATCAGAGGGTCAAAATCTGAATCAAGGTTGGTACTAGAGGCACTACCTGTAGTTGTACAGAAATTATTAGTCAAAATATGTTTCAAACCTATATGTCAGAACAGAATGCAGCGAGTCCTACCAAATTTATAGGATATAAACATCATGGCAAAAACTAGAATGTTACACATGATGAATCACCTTGAACTGCTTGTTCAAGATCACAGACTATAAAGTTGATCGAGTTGAGTAGCTAGTGGTGGGCCTTGTACATTTAATTGTGGTTATGGTGTGAATAAAACATTACATGTATATTACAGAGACAAATCTCTATTGTATGTCATGTACTGGTGCCACCACCTGTTGTATTTTGTGGATTTTGTCAAATAGATGGTAAATACATTAAATTCAAGATTTTCACAATGCCCTAATTTTACATCACAAAATTTACAGGAAAGACTCATTACATGTCTAAATATGAATGACCTTGACCTGTTTTTCAAGGTTACCAAGCAACACATTTACATGAAAATGAGTTGTAAATGCAGCAATTGCAATTTTCAATGTAGACACATATAACTTTCAACTAAAAGCAGGTAGAAAAAGAAGTCATACTGGTGGTGCCACCTACAATATTACCAGTATGCAATGTAGGGGTCAAAATGTGCAAATTTTCTGAATATTCTCACATCTTTAATTTTTGATGGATCTTGATGAAATTTGTTTGGGTGGTGGGGGCGGGGGGGGGGGGGGGGGGAGGGGCAAAGTCTTGATCAAGGAGAATACTGGTGGTGCCACCTATAGTTGTACAGAGATTATGAGCCAAAATGTATTTAAACTTATAATACAATCATTATTCCAGCAAAGAATATGAATGCAGCCAGTCATATTTATCTGTACATATGTTGGCAGAGCATTAGGCCCATTGGCCTCTTGTTTAATGAATTTTCTGATTAAATGAGTTCATAGGATAGTCATCAGTCTATCATTGACAATTTCATAATTTGAACTTCTCCAAACTGCTAATCTTCTGTTCTTCAAACTTTGTGGGTGGGCACATACTGAGTCTGTACAAATGGTCCTTCTCCGTCAATTTATGCTTGAATGTTTATTGGGGGTTTTGTGGGAATTCTGCTCAGGTCTGCTCTGTGTGTATTCGCTCAGTTCTAGCTATATTTGACGCTGAGATTAGAACAACCTTTTAGGTAAATACATATTCATGTCAACTGAGCAGGCAGTTTTACACAACATTCTGCTTTAGATTGACAGGAAGAAGATTAATTCCATATTGACATGTAGGCCTTTTTCATCAGATGTGTCTTGTGTTTTAATGGGATGTGGTTTGAAAGGTATAGCCCTTGTATCTCCAAATTTCTGAAAAGGAACCTGATTTATAATATTTCATGTGAAAAGGTTCAGTTGATGACAGAAAATTAATTATATATGGTCCCATAATTTGCTTTATTTTCAAATAATTTTTCTCCAAAATTTGACAATAATTGATTTCCACAAAAGCAAGTATGAAATTCACTGTATTTTCAAATCCACTGATGCTATCTAACTGTAAATAAAGGTAAAACCTGAACAATGATGAAAGAAAAGCAATTTCCAACATGAAAGATTACCTGAGGAAAAAAAGGAGCAGAATAACGGGTAAAACCTTACTTATCTGGAACTGTTTCTTAATTGACCATGCTCAAATCTCCCAACTGCAAGGAGCTAAAGCGTCGTTGATGCATGCTGTCCAACTGGGGCGTTGGCATTGCAGCAAAACTAGGATACCTGTTGTTGAAAAAGTCCTGAAGATTTATTAAGAGTTTGTCATAGATGATTACAGAATATGATCTAAAGATTAAATTAAAAATTTTGTTGCGGTGAGTTTGATCTCTTATCATGTTTTTGTTGGCCATCCCATTATTGGTTTTCTCACCTGGATCCCTGCTCACATATGACAAGCCTGTAAAATCTTTGTACTTCAAAGATTGAATATAGTCAGCTATGTGTGTTAGCCGAGCCTGTTTCATGATTAAGTCTCTTCATTCTCCAAGCTAGAAAAGTTCAGTGTTCGTGTTGTTCAATACTGGTGCCCCAATATGTCAAACAAGGAGTCTCATCTTAGTGTCATTCAATACTGCCCCAACAGATCAAACCGGGGGTTGCACGGTTGCTAACCGGACCAAGACCATGGGTGTAATAAATTTGGCCGCCAGGTGGCTTTTGGGTAGCAATACAGGTACGCGCGTTCTGGTGATGCATGGTCAAAAGTATTATTGTATTTATTCCAACTGTAGCACATGCCCTAATAGAAGCACACCCCATAGTTTTAATCTTGGGGTTTTATTAAAAATTCGGTATTTTTAATACATGTATTTAAAAAAAATCTGAATCAAGGAAAGAAGAAGGTTCATTGTTGCTATTTTATAATTTCATGTAGCACATGGAACTGAAATTCAACAAACAGTTACTCCATGCAAAAGAAAAATATTACTCATGGCAAATGTCCAAATAGCTCGGGAATATGATTTATCGAGTTATGAAGATCATCAACAGAGGGTCTACTGCCGTTTAGTACTGGGTCACCCCAGGTAACCTGAGCATTGCACCAAAACCCATTTGTACAAACATCGCGGGCAGAGCATATTTAACAAAGAAATATATGTGAAAATATTCCGTTTGATTACGCGACAAACACCGTAAATTCAACTAGCGTTTCAGGGACTGATCATGATGTACCGATTAAGCACAGCTAATAACTAGAAGATGATTTGCTGCATAGCAAATCAGTGTGTGTGTCTTCAAAGCATATTATATGCCAATGTACTGTGAATTCATTTAATTTCGCTGTGTTCTTATTTTCGCTTATTTCGCTGATGCTTCAAAATCGTGAAAATATGAACCCAGTAAAGTATATTTTTAACAGGGCATTGATAGGAATTATAACAAAAATAGTGAATTTAAAGTTTCAGTGAAAGGTCCAAAATGCAAAAACCATGAAAATTAATGCCCGTGAAAATAAATGTATTCACAGTATTACTATTCCATAACACAGGAGTAGAAGTTGAAATGGCATCTCTATCTATTATAGCTTTGAAGTTCTTCAAGATTTAAAATTTTTAATGGTGCTATTTAGCATAATTTAAAATGACACACAACTTTTATTTTTAATTCATTAGGTACGCAATGGTCAACAACCCCCTAGTAGAAGTTGGAATGACATCTCTATCTATTATAGTGTTGAAGATATTCAAGATTGAAAATTTCGAATACTACTAATTAGCATAATTTAAATGGCTGCAACGTTTGCTTTAGACTCATAACATGCGCAATGGTCAAAAGCCCCCAGTAGAAGTTAAAATGACATCTGTATAACAATTTTGAAGATATTCAAGTTTTCAGAATTTCTAATGCTGCTAATTAGCATAGTTTAAATTACTACAACCTTTGTTTTAAATTCATTAGATGCCCACTGGTCAATGACCCCCTAGTAGAAGTTGGAATGACATTTCTATCTATTATACTTTTGAAGATATTAAAGATTTAAAATTTCAAATGCCCATAATTTGCATAATTTCAAACATCTTCATTCCTCTGCATAAAATAGTCAAACTCCTTGTATGGAGGTACATTCATGCCAAGTTTGGAGTTTCTATGTGTAATAGTGTCCGAGAAAAGTGTCGGACAAATTTGCTGGTAAAGAAAGAAAAAGAAAGAAAGAAAGAAAGAAAGAAAGAAATGTGTGTTGACATACACACTTTAATGATATCAGTGGTAGGCGATAATCTTGAGAGTGCATTCAATGTGTGCACACAATAACGGACAAGCGCCAGTTGTGTATTCACATTTACCAGCTTATCTTGATTTGTCACCCCCCGAGCAAGCAGTTGACATCGAGATCACAGACCAACAAGTGGTGCCTTCCATTAGGGTTTCTTATGTGTTAATAAGATATTCAGTGACTTACTATTTTCAGAGAAATTATGCATATAGACCTTGTTGAGTGTACCTCTGTGTCCAATAACAAGGAGTAATATCAAACGTGAGAGACTGGTTACATTCTTCTTTCTATTCCAGTCTCTTATATTTTCCTTCCGCCTATTCTTGTCTGTGTGTTTAAATCAAGGATTTAGGCTTATGCGGTACCCATATTAATGATATAAGGAAAGCCAAGCTTTCTGCCATGCATCTTCAATCTTTTTGTGTGCAATACGATTGCCTGGGGTGGTGGAAATGGGACCTCTTGCTGGGTGAAGCATGGTAAAATGATGTCTGTTTTATGTGGGATATTTATACTATTCTAAATACACTGCAGTTTTTATGCTATTCTTCAATATGGTCCAAAGCCCATAATGAAGCCACTGAACTGCATCAATTAATTTGTTTTTCATATGAAGTGATTTATTCATAGTGTTTGACTGTTAGCCTGTTGATACCAAACGATAAAATGTTTAAAACCAACAGGGTCACAGGGCAGTAGACCTACCCAGTGTCATATTATATAAAAGGTACCAAAATATAATTTGAAGGCTGCATTTTGAGGATCCTTGGGGGCCAACAAAGTTGCCTTACGGTCACAGCTATAGGTCAATATGCTCTGAAAATCACATCCCATCAAAATTTGCTTTTTCTCATTTTCGGTAGCAGATATTGGTGATCTATCATACGAAGTGCTTTGTCGTAACCTTTTCATTTTTGTGAGAAAAGTAAGGGTAAAATTGCTCATCAGTGCATCATCTGTCAAAAGTCAAGTCAGGTGTCAGCGTTTATTTAAACATGCTAATCCACCTAAGCGCCAGCCAGAGTATGTGCAGCTAGTGAGGCATGGTTTTCTATTATGTACACAATTACTGGTGTAATTAGGTACCCGTTTATTTAGCAATATATGCCACAGTCATACGCATGATCAAAAGAGCATTTGGCCCTTCACATGTGAAACAAACAAGCTGTAACCACATAATGACTCTAGCTTATGCAAGATAAGATAAAAAAATCTTCATTTCTCTTTTTTTCTCTTTTTTTTTCTCTGTGACAACACATCCAATGGCAAGCCCTTTGCATGATTATACAGTACACAAAAGAACAATGTGAAGGAGCCAGTAGATTTTATGTAACGGCCTGTTACTCTTTCAAATTCCTCTTTCACCTTTCACTGCAAATTTCTCGGAAACATATTTTTACATGACATCTTAAATTTTGTGACAGCTTAGCTGAAAAGTATTTAATCATTTCTTACAAACTCAGTGGTATTTGGCAGATAAGATTGTAACTCAGGAAGTAATTTCTCGGTTTTTAGATATTACATTTCTTTATATGACTTCTGAAGCACCAAAAAATGCAGTAGTTTTCTGCTAAAACCCCGGCCCTTGAATGCTCATAAAATAAAAAAACTTTCATGTTTAAAGAAAATTTAAGAATTGACTTTCTAAGTTATGATCTAAGGTACAATTAAGCAAATTTTCAAGCTTGCATCTGTTATATGTTTCGAGAAATCGCGTCGCAAAGTGCAAATGAGACCCCTACACAAAAGCACCGCTTATAGGTATACGTTTGACTATATAACAACTTGCAACCTTTCTGTTCACACCAGAGAAAACTACGCATCTGTACAAAACAGAAAATGCGTAGTTTTTCTAGTGTAGATACAGAAATATAGTCACTTCAGTGCATATAAAATGGAACTCTCCAGCAGATGTCAGGATAGCTCTGCTACTTTAAAGCGTAGCCTATATGAACAGGCTGCGAATCCAGCTGTGACTTTGATATATGAGAAGAGGGAAATATCCAACATCCTCCCTGGAGGAATGCAAATTTTTCTGCATATGTTCAGAATATATAAAAGCAGTGAACAAGGGTGAAACAAAAAGAAATACTAAGTATAAGAATTCACCTTCTTGCTTATCATAAAAAAAGAAAGAAAAAAGAAAAATAGAAGAGGAAGGAGAAAAAAGCTACCAGTCGGTGTTATGATTTGAAGCTACCTGGACACATTTCAGCTAAAATGTAGAAATCAAAACAGCCTACTTGTTGTTATTATTATTATTATTATTATTATTATTATTATTATTATTATTATTATTATTACTATCATTATTATTATTGTTATTATTATTATTATTATTATTATTATTATTATTATTATTATTATTATTATTATTATTATTATTATTATTATCATTATCGTTATCGTTATCGTTATCGTTATTGTTATTGTTATTGTTATTATTATTATCATCATCATTATTATTATTGTTATTATTATTATTATTATCATTATTATTATTATCATTATCATTATTATTATTATTATTATTATTATTATTATTATTATTATTATTATTATTATTATTATTATTTCTTGATGTAAGAGAAACCTTGTATGTTTGCAGTGCTTCATAGCTTCTGCAAATTATTTGAGCAAATTTCATGTAGTCAGAACACAAACATGATGTATGTGTGTTTGTGGTAATAAAATATATTTGGTTTACCGTGTATGACACAAATCCATGAATGTTAAATAGGTATTTGTATCGTATGACAAGTATAAAAACTACTTGTATCCTGTGTACATGTCAGCAACTGTATCTTGTGAATCGGATTTGGCCTAGGCTATGTCTGTTATTTTTGAATGAAAAGTAGTGTCGTTTAATGGCGTTTAATATAGGCCTACAATTTCTGTGGAATTTGTGACACAGAAATCACAAACAACTGATTTTTCATACATATATTTCAGAACTTTTTTGCCATTATTGTGTAGGTTTTTATCATTGAAAGTGAATGTGATCCCTGCTAGTACAATGCAGCCACCACTTCTAACCATATCGTCCATGGGACATGCATCAGTCCTGGACGCTTCCCCCAATCCGCACGCTGTCGCATGATATTTCCGTTCCAGGTTCCATTGCCGTGTTTTATTTTTACTAGCCTTTGAAGTTATGTAAAGCTATCAAGTCATTCACACTTCACATATCTATGAAAGAAAAAAAATGTATCAGGTTTATTCTTTCGAGGGGATCAATTTATAGCAGTTATTTTAGGTGACATTTTTTCGTGTCGTTGCAGGATAGTTAACAAAGTTAATCCACAGTTTCGTATGATGACCTGGATGTCGCGTGATGCTTCCCTCACTCGGGTTGAATCAAAACAAAGTGGAGAAGAAGTTCCTATGACAAGCAATGCGTTGTCTTCTTACAGGATTTTATCGCAAACCGAAGTCAAGATAGCATGAGTCTGTTTGGCAGGTCAGGTGCGTATGATGGTTTTGAACAGTCACATTGATGAAACGAGAAAGGGCCACAGAATGGTTCCATGACATGAGTTGGATTGAAACTGTTGTCGATCACTTTGCCATAGCCAAAGCCCAGGCTTGGATGTGTGACGTTCTTTTAAATTACTGACAACATCTGGCAAGGTTTCCTGGTACATGTACGTGATAAACATAACTACACCAGGGCCTGTGGAGAAGAGATAGCTTAGGGGAGGGTCTGATTTTTTTCCACGCAAAAAAGTGTATCGCCAATTCATTCACTATTTACTGCTTTTCTGGCAAAAACCAACTTTTGAGTAGTGGAAGCTTTATTGTACATTCATGGTTTCACCATGGTATCACAGGCACTGACCTACAAATCTCTACTAGGTGGATACAAGTGTGTATTCCCATTCATTCCCATGTTAAATAGGCCTTTTTTGGATGCAAATCACTCAGAACTGGACAAGACTATATATATATATACTCTGCTCTATTAGTACATGGGGTTTAATAAAATTTGAAGTTTGGAAACTGTACTTTTGACTCTTGTGGTCCAGCATGTTTTACATAGAATATATAGGTTGCTACGGGCTTGTTTGACCCTACTTCTTGTTGTCAATGCATGCTGTTCACGCCTTTTGATTCGCTGAGTGCCTTAAGTGCCAGGATGGTGAATCCAAGAATAAACTGAACAAATCGAAATGGATCAGTATTGTACAGCATGAGCCATGACAAGAACACGTATTAAGATGGTGAACATAAGTTATAACGAATAAATATCCAACCTATGAACCAATGAAAGGAGGAAAAGGCCCTCTCAAGAGTACTTTTTCTTGATCTTAGGTTAGGGTAGGTGAAGTATATGCGTTGGTGTGGGCATATACCACTGAGTAATGCAAAGGTAATGGGTAAAATCTCAAGATTAACTGGTGCATGTGGGTTGTCAGTAGAGGGCTCTGCCTCCAGAGCCTCCAAGTCTCCTGCTTCAGTGGAATATCTCCTGCTTTTTAGTACTATTTTTACCGAATCTCCCGCTCTCCTGCTTTTTATAAAACGTCACCCGCTTTTTGTAAAATGAAAGAAAGGAACATTATTCCATTAGTGGCTGTAAAGTTGTGCTATTTTGCTGTGTTGTTGTACTATATATGCGTAGAAGATGTCTATGATGGTGCCTAAAACAGTTCAAACTAAAGGAAATGAAGGTGCGAATTTCAAATTTTTCCTGGGGGAGCATGTCCACAGACCCCCACAGTTACACTTTGTGCCTTTGGTGCTCGCCCTCCCACTTTTCAATACCTGGAGGAGGGCGATCTCCCACTTTTATTTTAACATGGGCAAGCTTGGAGGCTCTGGGGCTCTGTAGCCATAGGCAGGTGGGCTAGGTATGTGTATTAGTATCCATTGTACTTTGCACCTAGATGTAACTTTAAAAGCTCTATCTAGAAACACCAAATTCTTGTGGTAAATGGTTGTATATAGTTTAAATGCTCCTGTAATGTGTAAATTTGATAACTTTTGAGCAGCAAAACTATCCAAAGTATTGACCATAGAATCTAATATGGGAATACGCACCTAAAGCCCACAAGAAGTTTGTGCATTTTGTTGTGTATTCAGCCAAATACACATAAAATTGCTAATTGTGACCTGTCCTATCAGTTTTTTTCTTATTGTTAAAACCACAGTGAGAATGAAAGTGTTCTGTTTCATGTAATTTTGGTTATCCTGCTTTAAAGTTGAAAATTGGTCTTTCAGAGAATTAGGTGTGAAAATCTGACATTTTCAACTTTGTAAAGCTGTATTTCTTCAGCTAAACAAGATATTTAGAATTACTGGGAAGTTGTTGAGATAAAATTGCTGGGAATGTAGATAAAACCATGTTCACAATTTTGCTACTTGTTTTGGTGAATAAATAACCAAAAATAGCACAAAACACTTGAACCCTTTTATTATCACTGTGTTTATTTAACAGTTTAATAGTCAAGGACAAACATTTATCTTTGTACCAATATGCATTACATGTCCATAGTAACCAAAACTGATGTGATGTCACAGATGGTGACAAAATCAACATGTGCATTAAATGTTTCTGTCTGGCAATGAAAACATTTTTCTTTTTTTTACTGATATGGTAACAGATCTGCCACGTGCATACAATGTGCTTTGATAGAAACAAAACTCTGTCAACTATCCAAATTTGGTGAGTCCATGCAGCCAGTATGGTAACCATGGTAACCATGAATCAGTCATGCAGTCAGGATGACCATGTAACTTGAGTGCTACATTCTTTGTAATTCCCACCTTAGTTGGCATGAATCCTGTGACAGCTACAGTGGTACCTGCTGTATGCAACCACTGCCGTGAGCAGCCGCATTGCTTTTTATGGTCTCTAGGCTTGGACATAGGAGTCAATTTCTTTGTATAATTTACCTGTGGTAACAGGTCACCTGCTGTATGTGGCCACTTTTTCTTGGTGGAAGGGATGGCCACATACAACAGGCACCACTGTAATACATTCAAGTGTTAGCTGGTAATATGAACTCTTAAACAGCTTTCTGTCACCACATGTCACAATCCTGAATTCTGAAATAAAAAAATACACATGTATGTGAGTACTAAGGCGGCAGTGATCTACTTAATATGATATTCCTTGGATTTTATTTCAGATGTGGTACCTTTTTTAAAATATGATGTAGGCCAACATTTCTTTTTTTTTTTTTGATTTTTTTTCTCAACATTTGAGTTTGACAACTTAATGTTATGCACTCATATGGTACAGTGTACATGTCAAACTGAGGATTGTAGCATTATGCATGTAGGCCAAGTTCAACTGCATACATGTACATGTATGCCTGGCCAGAAAACTTTCATCACCATTTAATGTGTACTTTTGGGACTGAGATAAGTACTGATTATTACCAGAAGCAGGATGTTTTTGTTCTGCAAAAAACAGTATGGACTCTCCAATGCATCAACATACAAGGAAGAATTGGAACAAAGACAAAACGTTCAATTTCCGACAGTACAACCTGCTGTATGTGGCCACCCTTGTCATCAAATTGCCTGGTTAAGATAGTTTAACCCTTTTTCCTGAAATTTGGAATGAGTCAGTGGCATTGTTTAGCAAGAATTGGGTGCTCCATGTAAGTCCCCCATGCTTGCCAGGAAATCTGTTTACTAGGAGGCGTTATCTTGATAGGTCAATGTTGACCTTAAATTTTCTTTCAAATTGTTATCCTCTCGGCTAAATCAGCGAACAAAGTGTTGTTGCTCATGTCTGCGTTCCTGATTCCATTACCCTTGCAGATGTAATAGCTTTGAAAAAATCCAGGTGCTGTCATGAATGTTGCACTGTAGAAGCACGTCATTGGGTGCTTAGCATAGCTCCACGTTCAGTGACCTTGACCAGTTTTCAAGGTCCCCAAGGGCCCTCATATGTTTACCATTGTGAAAGCAATAACTTTTGAACAAAGTGAGGTGCAGTAGTCCCTGTCATGAGAGACACCTGTTGTGAGAGACCACCCTCTCATGAGAGACTGATTTTCAGATTCCCAAGTCCTATACTTCCCATGTTAATTTACCTGTCATAAAAGACCACCTGTCTGGTAAGACCACATTTTTGTCACTGTAGGTGTGGTCTCTGGTGACAGGGACCACTGTACTATCATGGAACTTAAACTGTAGCAGCATTCTATTGGAAGCTGCACTGTGTTTGACATTCACCAACCTTGATGTATTTAGATCCCCAGGGGTTATACTTTTACCCTGGCTGGGGGTGGGGGATGGGTGGAGGAGGAGGCGTTTTCGTTACTGTTGAAGCTAGCTAAAAATGTTAAATCCTAGAACCGGCACCCAATTGTGGCCGGCTTGAAGGGAAAGGGTTATTAAAGGACCAAGAGTATGGCAGTGACACAACACTTGCAATATTGAAAAAAAATCTTGACAGTTCAGCTTGCAGCATGAAAGTTTGAAAAAAATTGTTCACTTTTAGAATATCAGTGCTTGAAAGGGAAGAAATAAATCAATGAGACCAATGCAAATGGGAAAATAAGATGTTAAATTTGTATTGGGACTTTGTAATGTTTTTGTCAGGAGATGGTATGGCTCTTCATGAAATTTTGATGAAGCAGTTGATATCATTAGTACTTTGCAAAACACATTTATTGTACAGTTAAGTTCAAAGTATCAAAATAGCAAAAAGTAAAAAAAAAAAAAATTAAAAATACAAGTCTTGTAGTTACACTCAGTCTCAGAGTATAACCTGCCCACAAATAAGGCTAAAGAAAATAAATAGTGTGTTTGAGGTTACATGCCAAAAATAAATAGGGTAGGTAGGTAGGCTTTTTTTTTTTTTCTTAAATTTTTGATGTGAAAACAGACGAAAAGTGACTTAAAATGGATAAATTGTGCATTTCATGAAGAAAATCTGCCTAGATTTTTTTTTTTTTCGAAAATCAATAAAAAGTTTTAGGGTAGGGGGGTTTGGGCAAGGGTTGGTAGGGAAACCCCAAACACAGACTTTTTTTTTTTGGCCTAATGAAAGTTTTAGCCCAAACATGTATTTACATTTTGTGCATTTATTTGTTAAATTGTTTAATTTTATGTGTTTTAATACACAAATGGTGACATAGCAGCCAACCAAGAGTTTGCATTAACCTGAACACATGCAAATGCCATAGTAACACTTTATGAAAAATGCATACTATTTATGAAAAATGCATATAGAGTCACCTGGTGCAAGTGTGACAGTTGGGTAAGTGTAAATTTGTTAAATTCTGTTGCAATTACCCAAACTAGTATATATTAAAAGTATATGTATTCATCTGTACTACATACCATACTTATCTTATTTTCACCCTCAATGTTGAAGAAGATGGGGGTAAATATCAAAATTGCCATATTTGGCAATTTGGGGTATACCAAATTTGATGCCCCAGTATGACCATATGGCCAGTGCTTGTCACAAGACGTGGTGTTCCTCACGCAAGAAGGTTACCCTAACCCAACTGTTCAGTCAAATAACTAACTAGTATCCATGATAAAATTTAAAAAAATGGCGTAGGTGTCACACTTCCCCTTGTAATTTTAGTTGTGTGGGGTAAGTGTGACACCTATCCACCAGCTTTTTTCAGGGAGCGGTTCATCCGAATTCACACTCACTATCCAACAGATGAAGCAGTGACACCAGTGACACAGACACAGACACACACACACACACATATATGTATATACCATATTCATCTTAATAGTAGCACATGCCCGAATAGAAGCACGCCCCCCCCACTTCAATCCAAGTGGTCTAGATTCAAAATCACGATTTTTCCTGTAATTTAAAAAAGATACTACTTCCAAATGAAAAATTAAATGTCACTGCAGCATGTTAATATTTATCTAACACCGAAATGAACTGTACAGCCTTCAAAACCTTCAATCAGTTGTAGTAAAGTTTGTTAGTCAATGCTTAGCTTGCCAATATTTTGTTTAAATCATTAAAGTCAAAACAGGAAAAGATGTTAGGGTGGCACACTTACCGCGCATGTGTGGGGAAGTGTGACAGGTGCAAATTTTCAACATGTTTTTCATCTGTCAAAAATTCAGAAAGCCACTTTTCAGGGAAAAGTCCTTGTGGGTAAACTATGTCCACTCGTCTTGCTTTTGGTGTAGAGAATATGCCATATCTACAATTTTTATAGGAGCTGAGAACATACAAAATGAATATGTATAGAATACCTGTCACACTTACCGTGGGTGACCCTATACATTTACCGGTCAATGCAACAGAATCAAAGCATATTTATAACTGAAATCTTGTAAAGTAGTCAACGAATTTATGGAACTTTAGAAAAGTCCTGTCAGCTCTGACTGGAGATGATCTTTGAAAAGAATTACATGTATACAGGGGAGATCGGCGATAAGAGGATTTAAAATTACTGTTAGAAATGAGGAAAGTACAATTTCAATTTGTAAAGATTCTTTACTTCACTAACTTTGTGTGCACATTTAAGTTGCTAGTATTTCAAGTTTCTTTGCTCATCATTATGTGAATTTATAGCTGGTTCACTTTTCAGGTCCCAGTCCAGAAGAGTGGGCCCGTGAAAACCAGATCAAACGAAACATAACTGAAGAGTTGAGCAAAGCCTTGAAGACATTGCAGCGGGAACACGTTAATTCTGATGAGCCGATATACAGGTGAGCAGCTCATGGAGGCTGGCAAAATCAGCTTCGTACATTTTGTTGTATGCTGTCTGATGGGAGCAAGATGAAATGACTATGTGTAGCACCTCCCCAGCACGTCTTCCAGAGAAAATCTTGCACAGGAGCACCCAAATTTGTGTATTTTCCTGAGCTCTGTCAGCACAATTTTGACAAAAGTTAGTTGAAACAGTAATGCTTAATTCTTTGTAAACTGATCTTGTAATGGATATATGTATTTTGTGACCATGCTGGGTCATACAATCCATTAACCAAGAATGGACCTATGCTAGGCTGGTTCAAGGATTTAAAAAAAAGATGCCACGGACCTAATAGAAGAACAACCAAGAATACAAGTTGTAATCAAATAACATTTATTTTTTGGGAGACCTCTCAAAATATTACAGTCAAAATGTCCTCTTCTAGGTTTATAAGTTCTTAAAGTTGACAATGACTAGTGAGCATTGTCTTTACAATGAAGACTGGTAAAAAGAGTGTAGTCATTACTTGGTCCAACTTGCGTCCTGGTCCTATACCCACACTAGGTGTATCTTAAAGTTCAAACATTAAAGGAAAATGAAGTTTTAATAATCACTTTGGAACAAATTTAACTCATTCCATACTATAGTGACAGGCTGTGGTCAGTGGTTCTGGCACTGCCTTAAGACTATAGGCATGTTGGTACATAATATACTTGAATGAAAGCTCTTTTCATGAAGAATTTAAATATGCAATTGTCGTCTAAACTCTAGGAAAATATAGTGAAAAAACGTGAACTGGTATGGAAGGAGTTAAGCTTAGTCTTCAAGGGTATGTAGTACAAAGATATCTTGATCCACCCTTGAATAATAAATTTTTACAAAAATTTTTACAGGCAAGTCCATGAAATCCAATTTATTTTGTGTTTTGGAACTGGAAGGACCCAACATAAATTTTAGAAATCTCGAAGTTAAAATATATAATTACAAGTTTTACTTTCACCAAAGACTAAAAAAAAAGGTCAATATTACTATTTCTGACAAATTTTAAGTATTAAAAAATATGAATTGTGTATTTATTGTCCTTGTATAATAAATGTCAAATGTATTGACTGCCCATGTGTAATAATTTCACCTAAGTCTTGAGGTGGTCCAAGTGTTATGGTTCTTGAGTTTGTAAGTCCCAGGTAAGGATGACCACTCAGGCAAGCTTGACATGTTGCACTCTTGACCCTCATGGCTCACAAGTTTGACACTGCAACTTAAAAACTAGAGTCAGAGATTCTCCTAATTCTATTGTTACGATGTTCACCTTCTGAATCGCAGTAGAACTCAACAAAGAATGACAATAATAATATAACTTTACCAATAACAATATATCAACAATAAAAAATCAGTACAAAGTAGGTAAATGAAATTATACACTTAGCTAGGTATTTCAATGATAAAACAGTTAACATGTAGGTAAATCCTAATCCGCGGTGAGAGATTATCCACAGGTACTGTCCCACAGTTCCAAGTCCTATGGCAGGTGCCAAATACACTGTAGTCTGGTACAAATCCCACAGAGGTATAGTTTGGTTTCAAAGTGGTACTCAAAGATGCAGTGCTGATCCAAATCCCACACAGGTGCAGTTTAGTTCCAATGTGGTACAATATTAACACCAATTATACTCAGTCCAGTCAAAGACACTGTCCACACTCCACAGGTACAATGTATAAATGGGTATGTCTCAGTCCTTGGGGAGGGGCACATTATAGTTACCGTAGATTTAGAGCAACATAGACCCTGCCATTTTTTCATAGCATTTGCCTGTGGGTCAACTGCTAATTGCACATCAAGGTAGCCCAGTGTCTTTGCCATGTTTCAGTGAGGACAGTGCCAATGCGGTCTGTAATGTTCTGGAGGCAGTATTCCTGCATGGATTAAAGGGCTCAATCACACATAAGGTAAGGTTTCCAGTAATATTTCATCATCTGTCTCACCTTGTAAAATTTCCTTTAAGGCTGGAACACAGATTTAATTTAGTTTCATGCAAACATGTGCTTTTTGCCTCTGGACATCCAGAAAATGTGCAAAAGGAATTGCTCCTATTGCACGTGTATTTTAATGCGATATACACATGTACTGTGGTATACATGTAACCATGTAGGAAGCCTACATGTATGTATGACAGCATGCAGTCTCTGTAGGCCCATTGGAATAACCATAACTGACCTCCACTACTTACTGTATTGTATGGTATTCAAACTGCCACATGTACATGTTATTTTATAGCACTTTACATATATATATATGACTGTGACCAGATTATTGTGTTAAACATGTAAGTGACAGTGACATCAAGATGATGTTATTCTACATGTGATAGATATTTGTTAACTTACTGGTTGACTGGGTAATACAGTGCACATCTCCCATGAAGGGAACTGGTCTAATGCCTCAGATAATAGTTACTTGAGTGGGAGATGATCAGCGTGTTAACCAACCAGTGAGTGAAGATTTTACCTCATTCTGGTACAATATCTAGCATATATCCTGCTTTATGACACTTTAAAACAAACCTGTGAACTATTATTTTCTGCTCAATTCAGCACTTTCTCTGCAGGTGTCATCTGGAAATTTCCGCCTTGCTGTATTATCTTTTGCTGCCACTAGATGGCACTGCACCATATTCCGACACGAACACCAAAATCACAAGGGTGAAGCGACATTGTGCACTCTGTACTATGGTCTGCGCTTAGTAGCTATTAGCCCATCAGATGGATACAAATTTTTACACAAATGAATTTGAAAATAAGGCCTATATGTACATTATCATTCAGATGACATATAACGGATGCTGATACACTCTGGCAAAAAGTAGAAAAAAAATTAATATGCAAAACAGTTTGTATTGTATATGATTCTTTTTGTTCATCCATTAAGCTAGTATATATTTTTTAAATCATCAGGATGTGGAATTCCAATATGTATTGACAAATTTTAAATTATGTTTGTCAAAAAGATAAAATCATTTCTATAAAAACCATGATTTTGCCCACACTTACATGTATCAATTTTGTAATGAACACTGACAAAATTCAAGTGACGGAATCATTACCAACTCGGTGTTAGTCAGGAGATAAATACTTAATGCTGGGGTGGTTTTTGCAATGGTTGTTTTTACCCCTTGGCCTTATCCACTGACAGGTATTGTCATGGTTATGTCTGTTCATCTGTTCCACTTGCAAATGCGATAACTTTTGAACAAATTGAGCTTCTACCATCCATGAAACTTGCACATTGGAAGCATCTCATAGAGAGCTCGGATTAGTTTGAGATTCAGTGACCTACATTATTTTCAAGGTTACCAGGTGGCCGAGGGGTGTTAAAGGCATTTGCCAATTATATATATATTTTTTAGCTCAGCTGACTCATTTTCTCTCCATCGGTAGTTTTGTTTATTCACCATTTGCATGTGAACACAATATCTTGAGACTTATTGTCTACTTGAAACACAAAATGCTTCATTTGTTCTTTCACAACAGTTCTGCACACTATTACTGTTTGATGACCTTGACCTTATTGTCAAGATCACAGAACCCATTTAAGTGCAAAGATGGCCCTGGGCATCAGTTAATTATGTAATGCTTTACACTTAAGTGCCTGTAGCTTTATGGAATTTTTGGTGTGTTTAATAAAGCTATTTCCAAAATCTTTTCCAAAATCATCACTCAGATTGTGCTGAAACTTGGTGGTTGAGGACCCCGTGAGAGAGTCAAACAAAATTGTTGCCTAAATGGTGATGCCCTGGATCTCTGATTTCTAACAATTTTTTTTTTCAATTTGGATACTTTCTGGGTAATGCATACATTCCAGTTTGATCGCAACATAAGCCAATGTAGATTGCAGTGGTACATGTAAGTCACACTTTTCGCTTCTTCTCCAAAACCGTTAGGCAAATTCTCTTCAAACTTCGTGGGGATGTACCATGGATAAGTCTCCACTGAATTTATCCAAATGGTCATGCCCCATTGATTTTTGGATCATGATTTTAATTTTTTTTTGTTTTTTGCCGGTGGAGTTGTCATTTTCTTGGCCAAATCTTCAAAAATATTTATCTCTGAAACTGCTTGGCCAATTGCTGCACTGGAACACTTCTGCATGCCTACACAGGCTTTTTTTCTAAATATAACACTATTTGTCAATGGCTTTAGTTAATCCCAAAATGAAGAAATGATATTTATTTTTTCGACAGCACAATTCGAAACTGAAGATCATATGCTATAATTTAAAATGGGGCACTTATTGGAAAATTCCTGAATAATGTACCTCAGAATATGTTTCGTATGGGGTATATACTTTAATTATCTGATGCTGTAGTAAAAAGGTTATTCTCGATTAATAGCCGATATCAGTGCTGTCCACCTACATGTAATGACCAAAACCATGCTGAAATGTTCCATTTTCAGTGTTTTTGTAATATGAATGTCCACATTCTGGCAATAAAAATGTGTACATGTAGTTTGGTGGGGTATAGATAAAAATAAAGATCTCTAAGTGACACTGAAGCTGGTGGTATGATATAGGTGTAGCCTACCTTATGCCACATTAAAACATGTTCAGCTCTCTTCCCAACTTTTTGGAGTGTGGAAATGGAAAAATAATAATAACGGTATTCGAAATATTAACTTGGTGACCCATCATCCCCATAGGGGGACACTTTCAACACTTTGACGGCTTCAAATTGGCTGTGCTCATACTTGAGTGAAAGCTCTTTTCTTGAAGAGTGTGAAAGTAATTCTCATTGAAATTTCTACTGCACTTCATAAATTCATGACATATGCACGAAACGTAGTTTCATGCTGTGGAGTGAAGTTGGTAGCCCGGAAAGGGTTAAATCATACAGACACCTACAATATATGGTTGTTACCTTCCAGCTCTCGTACTACGTGGTGTGGTCACTAGGTGACCCTGAACCATGTGTGGTAGGTTAAGGCATATATGTGTATGCTTTGTATGCATTTATGGACTAAGCTTTTGAAGCATATATACTTTCTAAATTGGGACTTTTGGTGGATTTGCTGGAAAAACCTGCTTGTTAGATACGTTTAGCTTGGTCTAATATCTCTGCTTGTCTTTTTACTCTACATGTATATTGGTCAGGGTTTGGAATGAAGACTTGTGTCCTTGTCCAAGTAGACAGAATCTTGTGTATGTACATACATGCATACGTACATACATACATACATACATACATACATACATACATACATATCAGTTTCTGTATTTTTCAGTGTTAATATTTAGATTAAACTGACAGTAAAAATTTCAAAAAGAAAAAAAAAAGAAATAAGTGTCATTCACAAACAAATAAGGAACATAGCGTTGTATGCATAGGCACAAAGCAATTATTTTCTCACATATCTTGAACAGATTTAATCAGTACAAAATGCATCTGAAGCCAGCAGGGGTTCACAATTTTGGCCATATATGTATGCCAGCAGCACCCCGAACAAGGGGTCTGAATCTGTTTAGAAGTCATTTTTGATTGGCTGTTCGCAGGCCCTGATACACCTGTTGACCAATAGGAATGAAGTCATAAAAAAGGACACTTGTCAAGCTGTTGATATCAGTCGTGCATCAGTTTTGTTTTGGTGTGTTTAGCTAAGTGGATGTTATACAAGTCCCAGATGTGTGTGTATACAAATAATGTTAGCCAGGTACTGTTAAAGTCAGGCTGTTTGCTCAATACATTGACAATTACGTCTGCTTGTTTTGGGCTTGTGGAGACAAAGTACCGTCACAAAAAACAACCAGGGCATAATTTTTCTCACTTTCCCAGTGTTCAGTTTATTGTCCAATGGAGCATGACAGGGACAGGTGGCAGCACAGGTAACTTTCCTCTGATATACCCCTCTTGCAGGTGCAGACACCTAAGGCATAAACAAAACCGGCTTCATTCATTGGCTGAGAATGTCATGTGACACAGGAAGTAGGTGTTGCCTCCATGCAGAATAGTGTACCTGACATGTCATGTACAGAAGGAAGAAATATATGTGATTACATGTGAGAGCAGCTTCCCAGCTACATCATATTCAGAGCCTCCAAATCTCCTGTCTTGAGGCAGGAGGTCTCCCACCTTTACTTACTGTCTTACAAAATCTCCCACTCTCCCGCTTTTTGTAAAATTTAAAAAAAAAGGTAGTATTATTCCGTCAGTGGCTACAAAGTTGTGAGTTTTGCCATGTTGTACTCTATACATGCATTTGGAAGATATTCGAGATATCCTGATTTTTGTTGCCTGTACATCCATTTTGTCAGAGTATGTAACAAAAACAGTTGTGTAGATGAGGGCCCTACATTCCTAAGGTTCATCGAAAAACATGTATAAATTTTAAGACATTTTTTCCGTATTTTGCTTTTTTCTCTCAAGGTTAGATGTGGCACATATACTGTAAATTGCTTTAATTTCGCTGTATTCTTATTTTCGCTTATTTTGCTGATGGTGCAAAACCGTGAAAATAAAAACACAGTGAAATAGTATTTTAACATTGTTTGAATAGGAATTATGTCCAAAATAGTGAAATTAAAAATACAGTGAAATTTCAAAAATAGAAAAACCGTGAAAATTTAAACACGCGAAAATAAAGCAATTTACAGGAGATAGACAGTGATTGTACCTGTAGATAAAAGCTGTGCATACACACGTGCACGCATGTGGCTTTTTAGCATTCAGAACTGCATGCATAATAATAAGCATCAGTAGCAGGAAATGTCTAAATGGCAGATATATAAAACTGGGTATTTCTTGTGGTTTGAAGTTTGTACTAATTATTGGTGATAAGTTGGTTTCATGGTTGGTGTGATTGTTCAGAGGCTATAGCTTTGGGTAATGCCAGAGGTCAATTATTTTCTAAGATTAAACGATTACATAAAAGTGCAGCACTTTTAGTATTGAACACTCAAAGTCAGTGGTTGAGCTATAAGCAAGCTCTACAAAAATTAAATTGGTTGACACTGGAAGAAAGAATAAAATATCGTACATTGTTACTTTTATACAAGTCTGTGAACAAAATTGCACCCACCTATATGCAGGAATGTTTGAATATGTAAAACATAAACATTTAGTGAATTCAAGATCTGCTGCCTGCAACAATTTATATGTGGTCAAACCAAGAACTCAGTACATGAAAAATGCCTTTAGTTACTCAGGTGCAATATTATGGAATAGTCTTCCAGGTTCTGTCAAAGAGTCTCCATGTGTATCTTCATTTAAGAGAAAGTGTGCATCATATCTGGTGTCATTGAGGGTTTAGCTGTTGTTTGTAATCATATGAGTTTAACTGTCTTGCCTATTGTATATAATATTCTGTACCTTTACATGTATATGTACTTTTATGAGGGCCTCAGGGGAGATTAGTGATGATTCACTAACTAAGTTACCCTCTTGAAAAAAAAAAAAAAAAAGAAAAAATCAAAGCATACATGTACATGTAGTTTCTTGGGCACCTTCCTCAACTTCATTTTCCCCCCGCATCATTTTTTTTCTTTTAAATTGACATTTTATGACCAAAGATCTTCGCTATTTTCCTTATTAATGCCACCAAACATTTCCAGTAACAATGATTTTGTATAGTGAGACACCACAGACATTGTAAAAAAAAAATGCTATGTATGTTTTTTTTTTTTTTAAAGCCTGTCTCTCTCATCAAAATTATTTCAAAGGTTATAAGAAACTAGGCATTAAATTTTTGTGGCCTTACTGGGACAGTAAGTGGGTTGAGTAAACATGCGTGTACATATAATTTGGATTTCAGGACAGATGTTCATTATACATGTAGAACAATTTACATATAAATTTTTATGATAAATAGGGATGTTGATTTAAATAATAATGATAATAGTTGTTGTTATTGTTATCATTATTGTTATTGTAGGAAATTGTTTTCCTTTCTGATGGCTTCCATTATTTGTACCCCAAACAACCACCATGATCATTGGGTTACATGCTATAATCCCTGTGGATATCTTGGCACTTTCCCTTTTAAATGAGCCAAACCAGGTCAAAATCTATGTCATTTGCTTCAGTGTTTTCAACTGGTGTCAACAATAGTGAAAAAACAGTTTGACTGAGAATTGCGGATGAGACCTTAGATACATGCCACAGATCAACAGCTTTCCTCGGCATGGGTTGGGCACTTAGTGCCCAACTCATGCCAAGGAAAGCTGTTGACTCAGTTCAAATTTAAGGGGAAAGGGTTAAGTTTGACTTTTGGATTCTGTTTCGAGAGTCATATATTTGTACATAGCTACCGTATACACTGTAGTCCAAACGTGATTCGTGTGAATAAAAATAATCATGGTGTCAAACTCATCGTGACATCAGGAATCTTGGCCAAAGTTACTATTAATTAGTGTCCATTTTACTAGCTACATTCATACAAACAGGAGCAACTGTACCACATGGTGTATGAAGTTCAATTTTCCTCCCTCACCCCTCCTCACCCAAAAACCAAACCGATCACAAGAACAATCCAATCATAGCCAATTGTAAGAAGACGGTTGAGTTATGGACATATTTATGCTTACATGTATTATGCATTTGCGTGAAAAGTGTTATGGATGTGTAAATAAATATTTGAAATCTGAACCATGGTTTTCATGCCTTGATTGTTTTCCGCATGTCAATTTTTGAATTATTTTGTTTTATTTTATTTATTTTCCTAATCTAATTACATAGTTTATACATGACTGTTAGACTGGATATTATAAAAGACTAGTAATAGTGAAAAGGAGATTTACTATGAGATATGGAGCTCTTATTTCAGATGCTAAGCATTGAAATGCGTATGCATTAAACCACCATGCTACATGTAGTTGTACGTAGTTTCCTGTTGAGTATCTTCATGCAGCTTTGATTTACTGCTGATTATCTTGATGGTTTATCATTTGCCTTTTTTGCAAGTACACTCTATTTGAACACCCACGCAGGCATGATAACGCTCTGTATACTAATGGGTTTAAACAGGTTTTCGTTTGCATGAATGTTTATTTTACGCCTTTCCCCTCTTAAACCGACCAAAACCAGCTGGTGGTCTAATGTCATCTGCCTTGGTGGTTTCATCTAATTTAAAATATAATGAAAAACAATTTGACTGAGAAATGTAGATGGGGTCTGTCAAGATCACGTGCCCCAGGTCAACAGAGTTTTTTGACATGGGTTGGGCAAGAGCTACAGGAAAAAAGTGTTAAGTGGATGAAATGTGAACTTTTGCCATCAGAAGTGTTTTGGCACTTGAGTGTTTTGTGTTCAGCTGCAAGTTTTCATTAAGACAGGAAAACACACAGGGCCCTTCTGCATCCCGTAAAATTTGTTTTCTATAAATTGGGGACATGGGAGAACTTGAAGGACAGTGCAAATCATGTAGCAGTTAACTTCCATAAACATTCGTTGTATGACTATTCAACAGGCATTAATTCCACAGTGGTACCTGTTATATGTGGCCACCCCAAAGGCCAAGAAAAAGTGACCTCATATAACAGGGACCTGTCAGAGCTGGTAACATTACCAAGAAATTGACCTGTGTGTCACAAAACAAAAAGCACTGAGGCTGTTCCCAGCAGGGATTACATACAGGAGGTACCACTGTACCATATATATCTTAATAGACGCACAGTGTGCTATGAAAAAATTCCATCCACAAAAGGTGAAAAAAATGTAGATTCTAAGTGTAATAATAAATTCTACCACTTGCTTGAAAACTATGGGATATTTTGGGGGTCCTTCTTTGAAAAAAAAAATGGGGGTGTATGCTGATTAGGGAGTGTGCGCTTATTAAGATGAATATGGTATAGCTTTTACTGAAGCACATACATGTTTTCCATGCAAGTGTTCTGTGCACTGTAGTCATTTATTTTGTGACTGTTTCATGGAGATTCATTATGTAACTCCTATTGATCAGCATCCATATATTAAGCATTAACCCTTTGAGTGCCAGTCACGGCTTAAGCTGTGCTGATGAAGCTGGATTACTGTAATGATTCCAGAATCATATTCCTCATTAAAAGATCTTTCATTCAAGTACCAGCATGCCTATGCTCCTAGTGAAAAATTTGGTCCAGGTCAACAGCTTTCCTTGGGGCACTTTCCGCGCAACGCGGAAAGTGCCCCAAGGAAAGCTGTTGACTCAGTCTCTAAATTGGCTCTGTAAGAGTTAATAATACCCGCCTGCAAACAACGTTCAGGGAGTATATTGTTGGCAGCATGTCTGACTATCCTTCAAAAGTGCCCCAAGGAAAGCTGTTGACTCAGTCTCTAAATTGGCTCTGTAAGAGTTAATAATACCCGCCTGCAAACAACGTTCAGGGAGTATATTGTTGGCATACAGCAGAATCCTTGTCGGCAAACCACCTCATTATTCGCAGGCGACATTAGATTCAATTTACAGTGAAACCTCCCTTACTGAACACCTCCATTTACCAAACACCTCCCTATACTGAACACCTTTTCTCGTTCCCAATTGTATATTTTCATTATAAGCAAACCTAACACTGAACACCTCTCCATACCAAACACTATTGTTCAGTCCCAAAGGCATTTGGTATAGGGAGGTTTCACTGCACTTCAGTTGACAGGATTTCTTGACTTTTTAACATTTGATGACCTTGACCTCATTTTGAAGGTCATAGGGCCGATGTGTGCAAAAGAGCAGTATCCAGTCCATCAGCAATGGTTGTTCTTATTCTATCTGTTCCATGAGTGTGCATTCTATAGTGTTGAACTTCCAATACATTCTGGTATGATGTCTTGTGCTCAGCAAGCTTTGATCTAGTTGTATTTCCAACTGAGGCAAGATCACATTAGTCAGTAAAATACATAATGTAGCACTTACTCTCAAAATTTTTGAAGAAGGACCAAATATAAAAGACAGACCATGTGATTAACGTATGTTATTTGTAGAGACTTATCTGGTATTTATATTGATTTTTCATACACAGACATTTTGGGGGCTTCTGACAAAGTTCACCCACAGAGATGTAGTGTCACAACTAAATCATCTTGGTCAGATCACCACGGAAACAGGAATGTGTCGGGTAAGAAACTCTTCATCTAAGGTGAAACTGGTATCTGGATGGCATGCTTGATTCAAGTGAATAAAAGTATATTTTGACTTTGGGTGATAATCACTTGTAACAGCATATGTTTTAAGCCTTTCTGTGCGAAATTTTGGACTGAGTCAATAATTTTTCTCAGCACGCATTGGGCCCAATGTGCACCGAGAAAAGCTGTTGACCTGGGGTATTCTCTTTGGAACTATAGGCAAACTGGTACCTGAATGAAAGTTTTTTTTTGTGAGGAATACGAATCTCCTTATTTTCCTTAACCAGATTTTAAGGACAATTAAGGCAAACTTGTAACTGTTGTGGCCGCTGCTTGCTACCAATAGCCCCTAGGGGTTTAACCTGACAGAAAACTTGTAAGCCTAAAATGTCTGAAAGTGAATATTGAAACAGAATGATGCCAAAAGATAAAATTAAGTAGCCAAACAGGCAAGTCTTAAATCTGTAAAATTATTGCAGCCAAACTTTCTAATAATCTTTGGACATTAACAGCAAAATTTGTAGGGCAATGTTATCAATATATTTTCTATTGTTTGATAATTTTTTAGCCATTTGAAAGTCTTTTTTCATTAATTTATCCATATACTTAATGCAAGCCATGTTAAATATAAATCTGCAAGTAATGGGGAGCAGTTGCTACCCATTGGAATGCCTTTTATTTGTTGAAAAACTACTGGTCCACATTGAAGAAAATTATTATCCCAAAGAGACTTTATGGCATCCATCAAAGTTTCAACAGTATAAGATGTTAATGTTACTTTTTGGATATATATTGTGCAACCAATATGCTTTCTTTGAATATGAATTAATATTTAAATGTATAGTTTACCATTATGTAAAAACATTTGTTTATCAAGAGAACTTTTGACTTCATCTATGGGTAGATTCATGTACAGTGTAGAAAAATCAAAACATTTGATATTTTTAGCTTTTAAAGCTTTGATTTTAGATACAAACTTAGAAGAATTGCTAATACTTCAAAGCAATTTATTTGGCAGCTTCTAGAAATTGCATTACAGTATTCATGGAAATGATTTCTAATAATTGCAGTCAGACACAGTCACTGTGTTACTTCCTTGGATAATTGTTTTGTTTTACACTTTGAAGCACCAGCTATGAATCTAGATTTGAAATGTTTTATTTTATGTAATTTGGTTATCCAGAACAAAAGTGGAATAGAGGAGTCCTCTTCAGAAATTTTGATATTAAAATTCCTTTTTGTCTCATCTTTATGTGTGTCTATCAAATTATCAATGGATTGTTTGTATAATTTATATATGTCACTTCCTCTTATATCTGAATTATTGTGCATACCAAGTTCATTTTTTAGAACATCCAGATAATATTTCTTGAAGATGATCCCAAAATTGTTACCTGCATTATCAATGTTAGTGATTACAAATCTATCTTGTAGATCTTTGACTGTTTTTGTAGATTTGTGGCCAAAAGATGGAAAAAAGGTTAAATGAGCACAGAATGTACATGTAACTGATTATGAATGAAAAAAATAAATGCTAACCCTCATTAGATGTAGAATCTCCTACACTGTAAAACCACATAAACAGGAAACACTTCATTCTTAAAAAAAGAAAAAACAAAACAAAAACAAAAAAAAAAAACAAAAAAACAAAAGCAAAAAAACAAAACAAAAAAAAAAAAGGCAGAAAAAAACAATGAAGCAGAATTGTACACATGATGCCATCAATACAATATCAGATTATGACTTGAAACAATCATGCACGTACTGACCAAATTGTTTTAAAATAACTTCTTGTGTCTATGTAAAAGATTGAAGTTTGTTGCAGGCCTGGGTACGCATGGCATTAAATGACGGTGTTCTGGAGAGCTACCTCAATGCAATGCTGACTGACAAGAGTAGCTTAAGGTGAGGTTGACCGGTCATTTGACTCGTTTTAACACTTGAACCCTCAAATTGCCTAAATGTGCCAGGATGTAAACTGTCATCTGCTGGAATATTTTGTGGTGACTAAAATTCTGTGGTTATAGAAAAAAAATTTGCTGAGACTAATATAGATAAGGTCTGCCATATCAACATGCCCTTGGTCAGGAACTTTCTTTGGCATGGCTTGGGTACATTGAATCCAACCCACACCAAAGAAAGCTGTTGACTCAGTCTCAAGTTTGACTGAGGAAAGGTTCAAATTTAGAATAAAGTATACACACATTTGTTTTTCATGGATTGTGAAAAAAGTCAAGCATTGACTTATCGAGTCACTCTCCATGGCACAGATGTTGGCGTATACTTCCTACCTTGCCTAGTGGAGGAAACCGAAGAACTCGGAGAAAACCACCGTGCACGGTTAAAGTGGTAGGAACTTTTTCCACATGCTACCCAGGACGAGAATTGAACCCCGGGTCGCAGAGGTGAAAGGCGAGCGTCTTACCGCTCAGCCAACCGTGCAGAAGCAGAAGACTGGGGGAAATGCATTCCAAAAACAAAATGTTCCAAATTACTATTAATTATCATCATGACACTGTAAATGTGGAAATAATACAGCAGTCCCTGTCTTGAGAGGTCACCCCAAAGGCAACCCAAAAGTGGCCTCTCAAGACAGGTGGCCTCTCTTTGGGACCGCTGTACTGATTTGGGCATGTGTAAATTTTCAGTTTTTGCATATTAAACATTTTAAAAATAAAATCTTGATTTTATAATTTTGGACATAGTTCCCATTCAAACAAATGTCATATTGAGCAGGAATATGCACGTTCAGCCACCATTGAAACATAAACAATAGCACATGTTTTATGTACACTGGAGTATAATATACAATCCATCTTTGTTTTAATTCTATGTAAAACTTCCTGAACTGAACACCCGTGGACCTGAAGAAGAGTAAGGTGGTCAGATAGTACAGACCAGATTTCAAGAAGATAATTTGGACCCAGAAAAGCATTCAGCTGTTTTGAGGTGTGCAGCTTATGGAGGTTTCTGGCTTGGGAGGTTTCTATACATACATGTGCATTTCTCTTTGTAGGTCATATTACAAGAGAACTGCATATCTGAGGGATGAAGAACAAGCTGAAATACTCAAAACTTATGTTCAAGGTAAGGAGGAAAATGTTCACATTTGTGCACAGTAAACCCTGTGTTATCTATTAAACCATCATGCATTGTCAATCCCATGACATGCTGTTCATACGTTTAGTAACATAGAAAAAATTACCTGAATGCAAAATGTAGAAACATTCTGTCACGTATGCATATTTGCTTGACAGTTTTGTGAAGCAGTCTAAAGGGTGTGCATTGAGCATGACAGACTGTTGTCAAATATACAGCATTGTTTGGGTAAAAATATAACAGTGCACTTCCCATAGGACATTATTTCTTGTTGTCCCCTGCTTCCGAAGGTGGCATAGGGGGACATAGAGTTAGTGAGTATAGGGGACTGTCCATCCATCCATCCGTAAACCCACCGAGAAATTTTCTCTAGTCTGTCTACAGTCAGAATCCATCATTCATTGTTGGCTCCTCCTATTTCATCACTTGGTTGAAGAGGTGACTATAGTCAATGATCTTAAACGCTCACTTCAGGATCATTGTTAGTACATAAGTGTAACACACTAGGGACATCCGTCCGTCCCGGATCATATCTCTAGAACCCTAAGAGATACAGTAATGAAATTTGTACCAGAGATGCATCATACCATAGGCATGTGCGCTGTGTATTGTTTTTGACCTTGACGTATTTTCAAGGTCAGAGGACCCAAGAACATATCCATTTTCATGTGTATGGCAGCATATCTCTAGAACCCTTAGAGATAGAATAATGAAATTTATACCAGAGATGCATCATACCAAGGGCATGTGCACCATGTAATATCATGACCTTGACCTTTTTTCAAGGTCACAGGGCCCAAGAGCGTATCAATTTTTGTGCATCCAGACATGCTGCATACATGGTAAAGCTGTCGTCTGTATTCTCATGCTTTGAATGCTTGCTTGTAGTGGCACCTGCCCTATGTGTAGTGGCACCTGCCCTATGTGTAGTGGCACCTGCCCTATGTGTAGTGGCACCTGAACTATGGTCATGGCAAGAGATGGTGCCCCTCTGTGTAGTGGCACCGTTTAAAGCATGCACAACTTTAAGCCATCCGTGCGTCTGTCTGTCCGTCCGGGAACATATCTCTGGAACCAAAATATTGTGAAGGATTTTTATTTCTTGTCCTGCAACAGTATTTGCAAAAATTAAGGCAAGTAGTGGATTAAATTCATTTTCAAGTCAGAATTTGTGCTTGACATCTTCTGTCTGAAAATGTACATGTACTTGCCCCAGACAATAGAACTTGCCATAATGTCTATGACCAACAGTTTTGTTTATGTCAAAAAATTAAATTAAAAAGAATAAAACGTGAAGTACAGAAAAATAGGCTGTGGTCAAAGGAATATAGATATTTGGATGCCTTTATTCAGTGATAATTTAGACCCACTAAACTGTCATCAGTTTCCTAGTTTGGCAGAGTCAGTGTTTGAATAATATACTTGTATTGGGTCCATACAGGAAGCATACGAATGAACATAATGTTTTGGGTCATATTGAATACAAGGAAATCATTTCAATGAAATGGTGACATCACAAAAAATTTAACTCTTTCAATGCCACTATAGCTGAACTACTAATAAGGTGAACTGCTCTCAGTTATAACAAGGATGCTAGATTCACATTCCTTGTGAAGAGACCTTTCATTCAAGGACGAGCATGCTTATAGTTCCAGAGAATATGATGGTGTGCATCAACAGCTTTCCTCAGTGCACTTTGGGTGCAGTGCACCCAAAATGTGCCGAGGAAAGCTGTTGACTGCTCCAAACCTTGGTGCTGAAAGTTAAGTGGTAAATGCCCGATCTGTCCTGCACATGAATGCTGGTCATTGCTGTTTCCTGATCAAAACCTAATGCGACAGCGCGCAGGCCTTTTTATCATACTGTCGATGTGGATTTTCTTAATGACACAAGGACTATAGTTTCTGTGGCTGATCACTTTAGTTTCATTTTGATGACTTCTATTTTCTGGGTTTGTGCTGAGAATTTTTACAACTGTAGACAATTTGGCTTATTAAAGTAGCACAGTAACCTCTTTCACCAAATGTTGATAATATTAAAGCCAAATCAATGGGCAAAAGTCTACATTTTGAAATTACACTCAATGAATTCAAATAATTAAGATACCATGAATATGTGCATCAAAAGTTGAATTATTATGAAATGTGCTGAAACAATATGGTTAAATCTTATAGAAATTTGTTAGCCAAATAACACCATTTTTAGCCACTGGCTGTTCGGTGTATGGATAGCGTTAGCCTTGATTTTGAATTTCTGGAGAGCCTCAAGATTGCTTTAGTAGTTCCATATGGCAAACCAGGAAAAAATACTTTAACAATTTATAAAGCATCATATATATAATTGTAATGTTCTTGCTCATACTTTTAGGAGTTGCGAGTTTTCGTTTCCAGTTGTCGTACAACTCGAGTGTGCTGAATATCTGGACAACATCTCCGCTGGTATTGGCTGGACATATGGCCCAGCAGTTCACACCTGCGGCAGTTGTCTCCTCCAGAAGCGGTCAGTATTAAAGCACCATGCAGGTTAACGGGAACATTTTACATAAAATACAACACTTTCATATTAGGTGCAGGACCGCTCTAGTCCATATGCAGTGTATATCGAGAAAGAAGTATCCATATGTACAGGCAAAGTTGTATTCTCAAAATACCCACTGAGCTTAAAATATTCCTCCTCCTCCTCCTGTTTAAAATTAGTATTGTATAATAATCAAACCAGCCAAGCTGGTGATCGGACAAATCATACATTTACTACCACATTTATGGCCCTATAACTTGAGCTTGAATGCATGTCACAAGGTATACATGATTTCCTCTCACATGTGCTGTGATGTCACTTTTGACCCATGAGTTGAACTATGGATGTATTGCTGACCACTGGCCATGACTGGTACGTGCATTTCAATGGCACCTGCGACAAGGAGCAAGCACAACCACCTAATTTTTGCATAGTGTCATTAGTGTACAACGTCAAACGTCTATGACAAGAAACATTTATGTCTATTGTGTATTGTGTATTATATATGGTTCATAATCGCCCATTTATTGCCTATTGCTAGAGCAAATGTTTTCTTTGATCAGTAGATGACATGGGTGCCATAGTACTTTGCGTGGGTGCAGACGACCCATCATGACTTGGAATAGGAGCCTCTAATCCAATACGCAAACAATGTTTATTGGACAAAAAGTTGATACGATGTTGTTTACTTACTCTATAAACAAATCCTGGTGGCTTTTTGTTGGCGTGACAAATTAACCACAAGGAGGGCAAAAACTTAGCTCACACGTTACCAATTGATTTCCACTGTCGTGCAATACTTCAGCCAGAATGACTGGGTCACCATAAGGGAAACAAGGAATCTGTGCCTTCAAAAAGCCCAAAATCTTTCAAAGATGCAATTATCAATCACCTGATTGCCATTTTAAAGCTAAACATGTGTTTTTACGGTGCATACCTTCACTCAAATTTGTTGGTTTCACAACGTAAAGCAAATGAACTAGGTGGGAAGCGACCCACAGTCAGAGTTCTAACTTCACTCCCTAGGTGTCACCACTTCAGTGGTAATCATGTATTGTGGAAAAAAGTTCCACCACCAGGTAGTATGGATTTCTGCCAACCAATCAGAAACAGAAGGGATAGTAGTAGGGTAGTACAGACCACCAGACCACCTAGTCTTTACCAGGGCCATCTTCTGACTGTACATGTACCTGTATGTATGTATGTGCTTAACCGCAAATCACTTAAGACTGCATCGCAACCGACAGGTACGGCTATGGTGACAACTATTGTATATAAACAAACAGATAGTGGGGAAATGGGTATGCATCACATTTTTGCAATATTTCTCAAAAACTGGTTGATGGAAAAAGTTTATTCTTGAAGCATTATAATCTGTACAAAGTATATTAAAAAAAAGAAAAAAAGATTTAAAAGCAATTTTAAAAAAAGGTCCGTTTTCTCACGAGAGATGGTCAAAGTTGCTGATCAGCTCAGTTTTTGATGTTGGTACAAAAAAAATGGACTCTTCATTTTTGTGGACCATTATCTTTCATTGGATCAAAATAATAAAAATCGCTTATACATGTTTACAGTTCAGCTTAGTCTTTGTTTGAAAAACAAATTGAGTAATAGAAACTGCAGTAATATTGCTGCAAATGTCAGCTTGCTACCACCATTATCATTTCAAGTAATCCGCCTTCAAATGGGCAAGGTATGCCTTAGAACATAGATAAACAGGTCATAGAATTAGTTTGGAGTGGCCAAACATGATTATTTTTTTTGAGTGATTGAGAGTTCTTAGTGTTTGTGCACACTGCAAACTGTCAAAAGTTTCTACAGAATGGATGACCAGTAATGTACAGAGGAAACTCTTTGTAATGACATCATCTCTTTCCCTGTAAAGATGTCAGATTAATGAATCGAATCACAAAAAAAATGAGCTCTTTGCTTTTTGTCCTCTTAAACGTGTGTTATTAAGTGGGTATGTCTAATATTTGAGTGTCTTTATGGTGAGGCTTTGCTTTACATGGCAGAAAGATAGTGAAAATTATTATGAGTATATATCCAAGAATGGTCATCCAGCTCAAGGTCCCTGGAAAGTATATGTAACTGCAAATTTATTATTTTGTGGGATAGTTAATTGTACAGACGAGAGAGTGGAAAAGTAAGCCAATGATGCAATACAAATATAGATTACATCTGGAGTTTGATATTAGGAACGGACAGACATATTATGTCAAATTTGACATGTAAGTTTCATAAATATTTATTTTCAGATGGGGCCCTTAGCGAACATACAGTTGCTTCAAACACAGAATCCCAGGATACCAGTAATGTTGTTGTCAGCTCTAGTCGAAAACACCACCACCATCACAAGAACTCGCGAAGTGGTGTCAAAATCCCTTCGTCAGTGAGCTACGATGAACGCCTTAGTAGCAAACTTATTCCACAGCCTCCGCCAAATACTCCTTATGATCATGCGCAGTTGACTAAGACTGATATCGAAGAAATTCGAAAGATGACCTTAAAGAATGCTGCAAGTGATGCCAGTTCAAGTACAGAAGCTAGTCATATATCATGCCCTGATCCTAGTGATAATTTTACTGTCCAGCCACAAGAGGGAGCCACCATGTCATCGGTACATGAGGTTGATGGGAAAGTAGGGTACACCAAGATGAACTGTAAAGAGGATAGCTCGGGAGGACTGGGCATGAGTGTTGACCCAGTTGAGCCTGACGTTGTCTCAGGTGCAGACACAAATTCAGGGCCGGCACCTGGTGCTAATAAAAAAGACAGATCTCCTAGTCCCAGAGTACAGCATTGCCAAGAGAAAGGGCAAACAAAAGATTATGCCTTCTCAACTGTCAGCTCACCTCCAGAAAGTCAGGACCAAGAGAGTATTCCCCAAAGTACTGTGATGGACACAGATACAACTACCCACGGTGCATCCGAACTTGCCAGCAAGCCACCATCCATACTGCCGTTCAATGCCAACCGACAGAAATCTGAACCTTTGATGCCAGTTTTATCTCCAGTTACTGCCAGTGCTGTGGAAGTTGGTGAAGAGGCGACCAGAGACCATGACAATGACATGACGGATGAAGGCATGCTCCATGATGATGTGAGGGCAGATGGTGAAGGAATCCTTGAAGATGGAGAAGAAGTTATTACCTCCGAATCAAATGCTGAAGTGACAGCCAGTTACCGTGGCAACCAGCTAGGAATGATGCGTGGGTGGTCGTCAGAATTTGAACACCCTGCAGCAGGGGGAGGAGGTGGTGAAATGGAAGAGTCCATTATAGGGGAACTTGTCAAACGCAACAACAGCGTGCAAGGTATGGTGCAGACAAAATGCTTAACAAACAAATGTCAAACATTTTTCTACATGGTGGCAGCACCTGCTTCCTTTGTCACATGACATTTTCAACCAATGAACAAAGTGGGCTTTGGTTTAAACTTATTTTATTTCTTGAGAGAAAAAACGATTGGGGAGCAGGCAATGCCTATATGAATGCCTCTCTTGAAGCTTGATAGCCCGCCAGGTGTCTCCACCTGCAACAAGAGGATATGGTGGAGCTTGCTACCTGTGGTGCCACCTGCAGGTAACCTGCTCCACTGCAAGGTTTATGAACACATCCAGTGTGACAACTAGAGCCCATTGCAGTCACTTATTACATGTGTGGAAATGATAAGGAAAGCTATGGGGCAAAAAATTTGGGTCAAGTTTAATGATTGTATACACATGTATCTGCCAGTTGTGTTGGTCCAGATTATAAGGCAGCTAAATCTGACTAGGTGGAAAAGCTCTTCTGTAACAGCTATGCCAAGACTCTTCCAACTTACTCTGGAGGGGCATTTTGGTGTTAATTTATCTCAACTGAAGTGTTGTGTGCAAAATTTCTAGTCAACTGACCATAGGTTGTAGAACTTATGCAATCTGTCATATTTCCCTTCATCCTTCCATTCTGAGATACATGTATGTCTGTTAACTTTTTGCTTATGAATGTGATATGGGCCACAGTTTTCAAGTTAGGCACATATTACTTTCAGGACGTATCAAGTGGATCAAAATGTAGGTAGAGTTTGATATTGGTGGTGTCACTCGAGGTATTTTAAAAGGAGGTATGCACATTAACTGAGATCCTGTGCTGTCGCCTAGACTGAATAACGGAGCTTGACAAGAAGAAGGTTACATTCATGTAGTAAACAGAGCCAAATGAGCATCTGTAATAAAAGTAACAACTTGAGAAAGCAAAGAGCATAGTAAAAGTCATTCGCTAAATTTTAAAACACACAAGATCCTTAGCAAGGTAATTTCATTTGTTTTGTATGCAAAGTGTTATTTCTGGATGGTTAAGTAACATGAATGGTACAATTGCCCTCCTCATGGTGGAGGCATAATCGGTTGCCTAGCAACTAAGAAGACCAGAGCAGGTCTGCAGTTTGAAAATACAGTCAAATATGAATGATTCCTATTTAAAATATATGGATCAAAATCCAGGTATGAAAGTCATGTAATACTCCAGTATCTGTACATTTTACCGGACCTTACTGAAATTTGGTTGGATTGTGGATCTATTTACTTGACAGCAGAGTGAAATGGCCCAATGAGCTTTTTGTTTATAACAAATGTAATGGTAAAGAAAAGTTTTCTATCTTTACAGATAGCTTTAATAACCTGCTGCAGACGTACGACGCAAGGCAAGAGGGAGGACTTGTGGGCATGCCGTCAATGAGTCAAGTCCTGAATGACCTGCCAGATCTCCATAGCAACAGCTCACAGAAACAGGTCAGTTTTGCTCTCACTATAATGACTTTCAGATATATGACGTATTACCTTAACAACACAAATTTCGGAGTGCAAAAAATTAAATTTCTGTGTTATTAATTCAATTATCTGACATGATATTGTTCAATTATCTTACACATTTCTAACCCTTAAAGTGCTAATCACTGCTATAGTTGCTTTCTAATTACCATTCAACATATAATGGTTAAAAGAGTCAAATTCCTCATGAAGACACCTTTCATTCAAATACCAGCAAGCCTTGTCTGAAGCAAAAAGTAGTCTTAGTCAACAGCTTTCCTCGGGACACTTTGCGCGCAAAGTGTCCCAAGGAAAGCTGTTGACTCAATCTTAAATCAGCACTTTAAAGGTTAAAGGAAAAGATTTAAAGGTTAAAGGAAAAGATGGCTTCATTATATTGAGTTTTTACTGTATATGTAAGGTCTCCAACTTCCAGAAGTTAAATGTTATAATTTATGTGTATTGAACTTGAGTTTCATTGAGAAGCTATGAAAATATATTCTCTGTTGCATGAAAAGATAGGCCTGTGTACACTTTTATCATGGTCACATGAAATCATGCAATTAATACTCACTGGGCGACTGGGTAATACAGCAATCCTATCCCACAAAGGGAACTGTCATTTCCTGTGGCATGCAATGCCGAGGATGACACTAGTTTCCTGAGTAGGAGGTAACCACTGTGTTATGCAGTCTGCCAATGAGCAAAGATTTTATCCTATTTTTAGCTCTGCTGACTTGTCAGTCAGCAGAGCTATTGGAATCCATTTGTGTCCACCACCATGTGTCTGTATGTTGTTAAATCGGATGTAATTAATACATTATGTATGGACCATGGAATTAATAAACTTGTCAAGTTTTCAAAGCGACAATCTTCATGTGAGAACTTTACACGATGAATCCCTGATTTTTTGGTCAATTTTTTAGTTCGGGTACATATCTGTTCATGCATACAGTGCTATTGATTACCATGGTAGTGAATGGGGATTGCAATGGTAATTCACATTTTTGATTCTTTCTCCAAAACCACTCATCAGATTCACTTCAAACTTGGTGGCAAACGATGTACCCTGGATGGGTCTCTGCTAAGTTTGTTCAAATGGTTGTGCTCCAGTGATTTTTGGATTTTTATGATTTTTTGGTTCTTTTTTTGCCAAATCTGAAAATAATCTTCTCCAAAACCATTTGGCCAATTGATTGAAAATTGCACAGAAACACTGCAAAATTGCATAGAAAAACTTGAGAGCATGACAGCAGGAGTTACACAGTACATGGGTGACATTGACTTCATTCTCAAGTTCACAGGATCACATAGGTTTATACAACTCCTCAGATGATAACTTGAGGTCTATTTCAGCCTGGACTTCAATGTTTTACAGGGTTACGGGATAGCCTCTTTGGGTGCCACATTCAGACAGTACATGAGTGACCTTGACTTCATTCCCAAGGTCACTGGACAACTGGCATGAAATTTACTATTCACTTTATAACTTTAGGTCTATTTTGAGTTAAGACCTTGATGTTGCACATGTTAATGTTTCTCTATGAAGGTCATGCTTAGACAGTACATGAGTGACCTTGACCTCACTTCTGGGATCCCAGTGCAACATACATGAACTTTACTTTTCACTACAACTTGAGAACTACTTGAACTGGGACCTTGATGTTGCATGTCATTGCTGTTCGATAAAGGTCAGACTTATTCAGTACATGGGTTACCTTGATCCTTTCCCAAGTTCGCAGAGCCGCAAGTGTTATGGATCTCTAGGTCAGCTGAGCATGAGCTGTTCACTCAGCCCTCTTGTTATGCTTACAGTGTAATTTTGCTGCAATACCTACGAGTTGCGTCAGATTAAATTTTTTTTTTCTGAAAATTTATACTTTTTTAAAGTTAAATTGGTCACTTTTTTTGTAATTAGGCAGTGGCAGCACTGCATATGCTGTCACAGGCCACATGAGTTACATGTATTATTCACCACACCACGAAATGGGAGCAAACTCCCTTTGTCCAGAACATGCACACGATCATTATGATTCTCATCTTTCAATTTTCCTGTGTTTAGGCTATTTTCAACTTCTGTTATAATGTATCAAACTTTGGTACCACTGTTTACGTATACAAGTATACAGACTACAGTGCATGTGTTGCAATACTATAAAAGCAGATTCCGGTCAGCAGAGCACAGGACCATCATGATCCTCATTTTTTTTTGGTATCAAACCTGTTACTTATCATTTGCTGCTTGTTTTACCATTTTGCCTGCCGTTGTTGACTGGCAATTTCCACCTTTCCATTCTATTCTTTTCTACATCTACGAATAGATTGCACTGTATGATATTCCTATACTAAATACGAGAGCTACAAGGGTAATGCAAAAATGTGCAGCCCTTAAATATTAGTAAATATTGTCACCATTTAATAGCTATTAGCCGATATGATGACTAGAAATTTTACAAAAATTGGATAAACCTGTGTAGACCTTCACTCTGTTCACACAAAAACTGTATTTATATTCACCATGATCACAGAACATGAAGAGAGGTCATTTAGGTCATTTTTGCTGTTGGCTTCAGTTGCTTGATGAAGAATACAAAATGTGTTTCAGGAGCTGTCTACATCAGGGGAAAATTCATCGACAGTCTCAGGTGATTTCGAAATTTTGCCTTGCACTTTGACAGTGAGTCCAACCCAGTCAGACCAGGTTTGTACATGTATTATCTTTAATTACCATATGTACAAATTTATGCCTCCTTTTGCTGAAGTGGGGCATATAGCTCATGTTTTTTCTTTGTGTATGTGCACTTCATGACATATCCTAATGCAGTCATTTAACCTGTAATGTTACTTGTTTTTGTTGACATGGAAGCCAGTATATAACATATATAGGGTACTTTCGAAGCCTTACAAAACTGACAAATAATTTTTTTAGCTCAGCTGACTTGCTAGTCAGGCTAAGCTTTTAGGATGTTCAGTTGTCCGTCATCCATCTGTTCACAATTCACATTTTCGACTTCTTATCCAAAATGGTAGTCTAGATTCACTTCTGAGCTGGTGGCAATGAACCTTGGGTGGGCCTCTACCAAATTTGTCCAAATAGTCACTATCCAGTGATTTTTGAATTTTTGAATTTTTTTTTTCATCTCAGATTCACTTTAAACTGAGTGGCAATGTACTTGGAGTGGGTCTCTATCCTGTTTATTCAAATGGTCACACTCCAGTAATTTTTTGATTTTTTTTATAATTTTATTTTTCAAAATCTTTGAAAAAAGTTTTAATGGAAAAGTTTCACATGGGAATTTCTTGTAATGGTTATAGCTTAAATAATCTTGGCCACATTTGTGTCAAACATGGTGGGGATTTACATTGATAAGTGTCTACCTATTTTGTACAACTAGTCATGCTCCAGTGAAACGTGACCTTGACCTCATTCCTAAGGTCACAAGACAACTGACTTGAAATTTACTGTTCACTTGATAACTTGAGATCTATTTTGAGTTAGGACCTTGATGTTGCACATGTAAATGTTTCTCTATGAAGGTCACGTTTAGACAGTACATGAGTGACCTTGACCTCATTTCTGGAGTCAGAGTGCAACACACATGAATTTTACTTTTCACTATAACTTGAGAACTCCTTGGACTAGGACCTTGATGTTGCACATGTTATTGTTGTTCTATAAAAGGCAGACTTACCCAGTACATGGATGACCTTGATGCTGTCCCAAGTTCACAGAGCCACAAGTGTTATGAATCTCTAGGCCAGCTGAGCATGGGCTGTTCACACAGCCCTCTTGTTTTGGGAAAAATCGTCAGGAATCTTCTCTGAAACCGCCTGGGCAGTTGCTTTGAAACTGCATAGGAACACTTCTGGGAAGTCCCAGGCCTGAATTTGTGTACCAGGTGGTGCTGCAATTTTTTTTCTATCTTTTTACAAGTAAATTTGGGTGTGTTTTCAACATTTTTCACTTTTTGTTCAAAAGCATCTCTGAGATTGGGCTGAAGCTTGCAGGAAATTTGGTTTGTAGGAGGGTTAAACAAAGTGGTTCACTTAGTAGTGATACTCTGGATCCATGATCTTTTTAACAAATTCTTGTATGTGCGTATTTATCGATTAATATATGTATTCCTATTGATAAGTATGTAATGTAAATCAATGGGTTACACTTCAGTTTTTGGATTTTGTAAGATTTTTTTGTGTAAAATCTTTAATCTTCTTCACTGAAATCACTATGGAAATTGCTTCAAAATTGCATGGGGGCATTTCTGAAGACTCCTAGACCTGTTCAACAGCAGGTGCTACATTGTTTGCCTATATTTATACAATTTTTTGTGTGTTTTCACTATGTTTGACATTTTGTTCAAAATGAATGCTCAGATTGTTCCGAAACTTGAGGGAAATGAAACCTGTGCGAGGTTAAACAAAGTTGTTCGCCAGCTGGTGATATTCTGGATCGAGACCTGTTTTTTTTTGTGCAAATTTTTCAATTCTGTTGCCTTTTTCTTAATGCAAGCATTCCTGCTGACTGCTGCATGTATGTAAGTTCAATGGAGATTACAATGGAAATTTGCATGTAAAGTTAGCTGAGCACATAAATGTCACAGTCCTCTTGTTTCCATTTGTTTCAATAGCGAACACAGACGCTCCTGGCCATTATTGGAGATATCTGCAATGAGAAGGGACTGGACCAACAGAACTATCAGTGTGCTGGCTGTTCCAGACCTGTTGGAATGAGTATGTACAAGGAAATATACTCCTGGAAAAAAAAAGGCCTCCCCAGTCTTCAGGCAACCTCAATCAGGGAAAGATTAGCCTCCAATATACTAATGATTCTGCCCCTGTCAAATTCAGAGAGCTGCACGTGACCCGTACTCCATGGCATCGTGGATTCCTGTACTGCAAAGGGCCCATTATAAATATATCCCATGGGCACCCCCAAACACACTTTTTGCATTCTGTGTGATACCCATATTATCTGTAGAAACTAATACTTGGAGCAGCCTCTGTTTTCATGCTGGAAATGGTGTTTTAAAACTGGGAACAACTAGCTTTATGTTTATGCGCAGCATGCACTCCCCTTTATCACTGATTAAACAGTTAAATGGAGTGGCGTTTTATTAGTGGCTGGAGTGCAACATAACATTGGTTGTTACTTATTTTCTTTTTTTTATCATACAGGTAATAGTTTGTCTGTGAAGCAGGCCTTCTGTCTACAGAATAAGAAAATAAAAAAAAACAGAGTCTGCTTCACAGGCAAGGGTATAGTGGGCCCTCTACTGTTTTTATCAGTATAACACATATACATGTAGTGCATGTCATAAAATAGATATATGCTTAATCTCCCCCCTCCCCCCTGCCCCCGCCCTTGTACTCCAGTAGACTTTTCACCTACTAGGGGTATGGAGCCATTCCACCTTAAACAGTTGTCTCCAATATGTTAACCAATGGGGGTGGTCTTTTTTTCCCCCAGGTATATGTATGCAGAATAATGCATCTGGTATACCCTTAGTTTTTTCCTCAAAATTCAAAGTTGAAGACTAGATATGAATACAATACATGTACATGTATGTTGTCTAATGAGCAAATGTAACATAGATGTTGATTTTGTTTTGTTTAAAATAAAGTTAAATTGGAAAAAACTTTAAGCTCATACTTGTGATGAGAAAAGGGACAATATTGTAACATACACAGTGTAGTTGGTGGTGTGAGTACTGTATACTAATTTCCTCATCATAGTTATTGGATAAATTTCAGATATTATAAACCTGCATGTACATGTGGGAACTTAAGTGATGCATCTCTTTAAATATAAGAAAACCACATCTTTTACATGGATTATGAAACAGGTCGAGACTGTATTAATCACTGTCCATGGCACTGATGGTGGTGTGTACTTTCCTACCTAATTCTTTAGGTGGAGGAAACCAAAGGATTCGGAGAAAACCAACAGGTTTTTCCATAGCTTTGATGGAATAGATTGTAACCACTGCTGTATTTCTAGTTTTTTAACTCTTTCAGTGCCAAATTTTGGACTGAGTCAACAGCTTTTATCGGCACACAATGTGCCCAATGCACGCCAAGAAAAGCTGTTGACCTGGTGTATTTTCTCTGGAACTATTGGCATACTGGTACTTGAATGAAAAGTATTTTTTTATTAGGAATACGAATCTGGGATCCTAATATGATAATTCAGACTAGTTTGACTTAAGTAGATCGACTTAAGTTGTGATTGGCACTGAAAGAGTTAACTCGGTTGACCATTCGAGTCTGTGTGGTCAGTCATGACTGTCAGTCCATCCTTCTGTCCTCCCTTTAACTTGTTGCTTGTGAATGCGATACAGTCCACAGTTTACAGGCAGGTTTGAGCCTATACGTACATGTATTTACATGACAGCTGAGTAGTAGGCCCATGGACATCATGTTGGCTATACAGAAACTCTCCTCTCTGCAGTCCCCACACCATCCTCCCCCCCCCCCCCCCCCCCCCCCGTACAGTACATTTATACAGTGAGCACTTTCATGCGTAATTATACTCTTATTTGTGGCTTTTTTTTGTTCTTGCCAGTCTATGGGAAAGCACGAGTGTGCATGTATGATGGCATGTATTACTGTTACGAGTGCCATGAAAATGAAGAGTACTACATTCCGTCTCGTATTGTGCATAACTGGGATTTCCGTAAACATAAAGGTAAGTGGTAACCTATCCAAGTTTAAAAAGTGAAAAGTTAACAACAGCTTTCCTGTTCTTTTTCTTTCAATTTATTCTGCTCTACACACACAGGCTCTTCGAATGCCAATAATCTGCCCATATGCAAGTATGTCCTCGCTGACTGATACAGGACCAAGCAGCACTGCATGTAATATGAACATCCTGTATTCAAGTTTGGTGCGGAGCTGTTGAACAGCTGTTGATTGCAGATCAAATTCTTTCAAACAAATTCTCATACAATATTGAACAAAAACAAAAAACAAAAAAACACCTGTAGGTATTTTTATGGGAAAACAAATTTCAGGAAACTATTCGTGAAAGTTTCCAGGTGCAGGGACTGATTGAAAGCAGGGTGGCAACAGGAATAATTGCTCTATGCATCTGCTCAGGTACAAGGGGAAAAAAATTTTCTTACACTGGGTGTCTTGCACATGTCAATGGCGTCCAATAAATGATAAATTTTTAGTGTGGCCTATTTGAAATTGGTGTTTGGTATTTGCTTTCTACGTTCTTATATCTAATGAATTGGATGTACACATGGAGATGCTGTATGTATGTAGTTACCATGGTTACAAATGTGCCTGGTCATTTTCCTTGTATTTTTTTCAGTGGCCAAGCATACCATGCGTTTTCTAAAACAGACGGAGGAACACTCACTCATTCATATTCATCGCAGCAATCCCCGACTTTATGAGCATGTGCCAGAGATGGAAGAAATCAGGGTGAGTATTTTATCCCATGATTGTGGGGAATAGGAGATTCAATTGAGTCGTAATATTGCATCCCCGCATAGAAGATACATATACAGTGTAATGCTAAGTAGAATTTTGACTCTGTTGCTGCTACTGCCAAAAATCTTATTTTTGCTATAACTTTCCACCCCATGTACTACTTGCTTTTACTGTTGGCAGACATACTCTTAATATCTGGAAAAATTGTCACAAATTATTGTTGTGGTCCATTGAATTTTTTATTTATATGAATTTTTATTTTGCAAGTCCTCAAGTACATGTAAAATAATATATTGGTGGATACCAAATTAACTTTGTACTTTGAATATTTGCACACACACACTACAGGTCTGGGGTATCCCTTTGATTTAAGCATTGTCATGCTTCAGTGATTTTTTCAGTGATCTCACCCCCCCCCCCCCACCCAATTTACTTTTTACTTTGAATACTTGCACACACACACACACTACAGGTCTGGGGAATCCCTTTGACTTAAGCATTGTCATGCTTCAGTGATTTTTACAATGATTTCCCCCCACCCCGACCCACGGAATTTGGTTGCTGCCAGAGTTTTGCATCACCCTTTAAATACCAGTGATACATATTGTGTTTAGTAGAATTTTATGGTCCATGCTGTATACAAGCCTCGGCAGACATCTCTCCAAATGTTCGCCTCTAATCTCCTTATCCCCCGACTGCATCTCCTGCAGACTTCATAGTTTGAATCTTAACCCTTTGAGTGCCAGTCACGGCTTAAGCTGTGCTGATGAAGCTGGATTACTGTAATGATTCCAGATTCATATTCCTCATTAAAAGACCTTCCATTCAAGTACCAGCATGCCTAGGTTCCCAGTGAAAAATTTGGTCCAGGTCAACAGCTTGTAATGCGCGGAAAGTGCCCCAAGGAAAGCTGTTGACTCAGTCTCTACATTGGCTCTGTAAGAGTTAATTATGATCTAAATGCAGGTCAGCCAAATCACAGTAACATCTCTGACATGTAGACAACTCCTCATCTCATCAACAACATCAGAGAATATAGTGAAATGTGATTGGTGTTTATTGCTTGACCCTTTCCCCCTAGGATTGAAACTCTTAGTCAACAGCTTTCCTTGGTGCAGGTTGGGCACTAGTAAGCACCGGACCTGCACCAAGGACAGCTGTTGACCTGCGGCATGTTGTTTTGATAGGTTTCATCTCCATTTACCTTCGAAATGTTTTTCATTAATGACGAAAATAAATGGAAAATCGTGAAAGCAGATGACATTTTAGTCTGGCTGGTTTTGGTCAGTTTAATGGAGAGAGGGTTAAAAATAATGAAAACTTAGGTAGATACCCATAGGATAAATGCAAACAATCATTTCTATAAGTTCAGCTTGGAACTCGCTCACGGTGCCACTTGATGGAAATTGTTTGCCTTCGAAACTTTTTCCAACCAGAAATGCTGTTCATGATGATTTGTTAATATCCTCTGATGTGCATGGCAGTTGACTCTTGAAAAATTATTAACCATGTGTATACCTGTCATCTATTGGCTGTAGGGATGACATTACGCAAGTGCTTGTGTGTCTGAAAAACCCAAAGTGTAAAAATGTATTTACCGTATTTGTTTCCAGTTGCTGAGACTTCAACTGCACTATCTGCGAGCTTACCTGTTTACATGTAAACAATGTGTGGCAGATGATCTGCGCAAGAGAGTGTGGCCCAAAGAATATTTGTACGATGATATACATAGTTACTCCCTATCGGTAAGTGATCATTTATTTATTTGCTATTGCTATTAAATGGATCAGGTCTATTGTTGCATTGAGTGTGAAAAGAGCAAGTAAAGAAATGAAAATTTAGAGCTACATTGTATGTCTGCAGTGTTTTCAACAGCTGCAGATGAGAATTATCAAGATTTGAAAACCAGTGAGTCTGGCTTTTCAGCCTGGAGTTTTTATCTGGTCACTGGTTTATTAATGCCTGACATTTGCATGTCTGCTTGCAAACTTCGCCCACCAAAAAGGGCCTTTGAAAACCTGCATGGAAATAGTCCGATGTGTTTGTGTATGGTGTTTTGTGTGCTAGAAATGCTCCGAGAATGCACCTGGTCAATGTCCATGAAGCGAAGAGATGTTTTAAACACATTACGTACATTTATCAATCTGTCAGTGACACTTTTTGCTGCATTGACGGCACGTGACTGTTGCAATGATGTAAATTAAGGCACATGTACACACTGCATTGTATTATGTTGATGCTATAATGCGTATAGTAGGTTTATCTGTTACATAACAGGAATTTCTAACTACATTATGTGAATCAAATTTGGTTGAATGCTGATGGAACTGAAAATTATCTTAGGCCATCATGGGATGCCAAAGGCAGAGCATACAATAGCAAATTCAGAGCTTGGGTCACCTCAAGATATTTCTACGATCACTTACCACATTTTTGTGTTGAGAGCAAAATAATGACCTCAGTTTTATATTTCAAATACACCTTCTGGGGAATAAATTGGGAACAGATGTCTTTGGGAAATTTATAGTAGTAGACTTCTGTACAGTGGTTCCTGCCTGAAAAGCCATCTGTCATAAGAGACCACATATTTTTTTATGACTGCCCGTTTGTGATATTAGAGTTTCTCTAATATTTTACCTGTATTTCAGGACCGTCATGCAAGAACACCTTTTTTTTTCACCTCAGCTGACAAGTCAGCTGAGGTTATAGTATGGTCCATCATTCGTCCATCTGTCTGCCTGTCCACAGTTCATATACATGTATTCGACTTTTTCAAAACCATCAGCCAGATTCACTTCAGATTTGGTGGGAATGTGCCTTAGGTGGGTCTGTACCATGTTGTTCAAATGGTCATGCATCATGGATTTTCAAATTTTTAAACATATTTATTTTTGATCATTTGTTGGCAAAATCTTCTCCAAAACACGTCAGTCAATTGCTTGTAATTTGCATAGAATCACTGCTTGAGACCCCTAGACCATAATTTGTTCAACAGGTGGAGCTGCGATTTTTTAATATTTTCAACTAATTTTTCTATGTTTTGCCTATTTTAAGGTTCTTTTCCAAAACTGTCACTCTGATTGTTCTGAAACTTGGTGAGAAATGTAGCTTGTGGGAGTATTAATCAAAACTGTTCACTAGGAGGTGACTCTCTAGCTCCCGGAGTTTTAACAAATTTTTCAGTTTGGGTACCTGTCAGTTAATGTATGCATGTCTATTGATTACCAGGTAAGTCAACAGGGGGATTGCATTAGAAATTCACATTTTTTATCCTCTGTCCAAAATCCTCATCCCCTAAACTAGAGTGGGACTCATTATGGGTTGATTGTCAACGTCAGCTGTGGACAGGCTGCTGTCACAGCCCTCTGGTTTCTGACAGCAGGGGTAGTGTTAAATAGCAGGTTCTACTAAACTGCTTCGAGTGAAATATCTCTTGCACGTTTGCACTGCCTTTAATGTCAAGAGATGCATTAGTAGGGACAGATCTAGTCTTGAAAAGTTTGTAGCCGGAATAGGTTAAATATAGGCATAATTATCCAAGATTTTGTCATTACCCTTTAATAATTCTTTCAAAGTGTTTTAGCCATCAACACATTTCATTAACCAAATTCAAAAAAACATTAGCAACTGGCTAATTGGCTAGTGGTCAGAGCAGTCCCTGCATTGGTTTTCTTTTTCTGTGAAGTACACCAAAAGAGTGTGAATAAAGATGTGCGTGTACATCAAAGAGAATTGAGGTATGTTTGCAGTCCTATTTGAACACTTACGCTTACGCTTACGCTCACCTTTTTTTTCCTTTTCCAGGATTTGTTGCAGGTTCAGTCAGGTCAGTTTGCACAGAGTATCAAGAAAATCATTAAGTACGCTTCCAAACACGTGTACGACTGTCGGTTATGCAGCCAAAAGGGCTTTATTTGTGAGCTGTGTGACAGTCCTAAAGTCATCTATCCATTTGAGATGGAGGGCACAGTGCAGGTAAGAATGTGTGGTGTTCATATCTCGTAACTGCTAACTCATTTGACAGGAATATAACAATAACATGATTTTGGAGGACGTTACCACTTTTTATTGGTCCGACATCAATGATGAGCAGCCCGACACTTTCATTAGCGTCCGAGCGAAGCAAGGACGCTAATGAAAGTGAAGGGCTGCTTATCATTGATGAAGGACCAATAAAAATGGTAACGTCCGACAATATCATGTTATTACTATTATTACTATTGGCACTTATAAAGTTTCAATATTTGGGATCAGAGGAATGAAAACGAAGCACAGTGGAGTAAAGTCACAGACTTTGTTTCGCTTTTCCAGCCAATTTTCAAAGCGCCACATCCCGTATTCAGTGCTGCGCTGGGTAGACTCAGGTTTTGCACTTTTCTCCATCTGCTGCAACTGTTCCTCGCCCAGATCACTCGTCTGGGAGCAGGAAAGCTCCAAATTTTCCTCCGGAGTGACATTCGTGACGTCCATTGTTTTGGTATGTGCAGCGCGTCGTCTGCTAGGCTATGCAATGTCAAGGGCGCACCTAAACATAAGGTCAAAGGTCACTCACCAAGTGGCGGACCGCTAATGAATGCATTCCCCATTAGTGGTCCGCCGTTTGAACTTTTAACAAGGTAGCTGGACATTTTGACAATTTGTTCCAAATTTTTAGCGTGCGACCAAAATATAGATAATCTCCTAGAGAATGTCCGCATAAATAGTAATAATATACTGAAGCAGGATCTTTGCTCAATATGCTCAGTCACTCACATGCTGACTCCTACTGAAGTTACAGGTCACAGGGATAGGATAAATTGAAATCAAATTTTAAAAAAAGTGAAATAAAAAATAAAGAGACATGTTTTGGGAAAGATTTTTCTACCTTCCAGTTGGCAGAAATCTCTGGTATAAAGTTCATTATTGTAGCACTGCCACAAAGTTTTAACTAACTGCTGGATCTGTGGTTACTATTTACATTAATAAGATACTATAAATTGCTTTATTTCCGCATGTGTAAATTTTCAGTGTTTTTTAATTTTTGACATTTTACTGTAGTTAGTTTTAATTTCACTGTTTTGGACATAATTCCTATTCAAACAATGTCAAAATACTACATTCTTTGTTTTTATTTTCATGTTTTTGTGCCATCATCGAAATAAGCGAAAATAAGGGTACAGCAAAATTAAAAATTAAAGTTATTTACAGTAACTTATGTGGAATTTACGTTGGTGATGTTAATTATGACCTTGAATGACCTTGAAAGGTCAAACTAAAGGTCCAATTCAAATATTGGTTAGCATGTTGGGAATGGTGGGTCCTAGATCCATGGTTACTATCCAGTTCTAACAGGAAAAGACCTATGTTTTTTTGTGGTATTTTGAATTTGATCTTAAATGACGTTGAAAGGCTAATCTTAAGGTCAGGCTGTCATATTGGTTTATATCTCAGAAATGGTGTGTTATAAATCCATGGTTACTAATGAACATGACTATAGTAAAATACCTATGGGACTTCTTTTGGTGTGGTTAATTTTGATCTGGAGTGATCTCTTGAAAGGTCGGACTAAAGGTCAAACTTAGATTCTGGCTGATAGCTTGCTAATGATAGATCATTTAGTTACTCATTCAACAGCCATGATCTAGCCTAGCCCAGCCCAACCCATGCTGAGGAATAGCCTAGGTGTAGGCCTTGGCCTTGCCCTTGCCTAGGATCAGCCTAAGCATAGCCTTTCCCTTGTCAAGCCTAGCCCAGCCTACGCTTAAGTCAAGCTCAAGCTCAGCCAGCTGAGCACAGGATCAGTTCTTGATCCTCTGCTTGGCAAAATATGGTATATGCAGAAACAATAGCCAAAGTGAGCAACAGATATAATTTATCATATATGTTTTGTGACTAGGGAATGGCTCTATGTATGTATATCAATATATATATATATATATATATATATATATATATATATATATATATATATATATTGATATATATATATAACATAATTTTCATTGTATATGCATACATGTGTATGTATGTATGTATGTATGTATGTATGTATGTATGTAATGTATGTATGTATGTATGTTTGTGTATATACATACATACACACACACATACATACATACATACACACATACATACATGCATACATACATATACATACGTGTACATATATACATATATTATATGCATATACAACGGGAATTATAAAAACAGTATCTGTTCCCCTAAAAAGGTGTCAAATGATGGAATATGTCCAAAAAATAAATCAAAGTAAATAATTTGAACTTCTTTTCCTTCAGAACTTGTGCAAAGTGTATCTTAAGTTAACCATGAGATTTTCTGTTTCTCTTTCAGTGTGATGTTTGCAGTGCTTTATATCACAGAGAATGCAAAACAAGCCTACGTAGCTGTCTCAAGTGTGAGCGACGCCTACAGCGAAAAATGCAATCAGGGAACCAGTTGACCACACCTGACAGTGTAGATTATGCCTATGCCCCAGAGGAACCAAGCAGTGGCGCCACCTCTGAGCCAGTTTGATCATTCACTTGTGTTCTGCGTTTACATGCACCAAAATCTGTAACTTTCATGTTCTGCCAAGATATTAAATATAGATTACCAAACACAACAGAACCAAGTTTGTAGATGGTAAACCAAAGCATTATATTAAGGTGGACCCCTGCTGCCTTTATTTATCCAGAATTCCTGGCATTCATGACCGTGAGATTGGTGTTTACCTTTTATAAGAAAAGATGGATGAAAATGGTGGGCTGCTGGGGCAATCTGACTCTCTGGATTATATCTTCATAATGGTGGATCCTAGGCCCACGGTTACTGTTTAACAGGAAGGTGCCTCTGGGATATCTGTTGGTGTTGTCAATTTTGCGGTTCAGTGACCTTAGAACATCAGACTGCCCTATTGACTTATATGTCTCAGTTATAGTGGATCTGGTCACTTTTCATTGCAAAAAAAAAAAAAAAAGACTATAGAACTGCAGTGAAAACTTTGATATTGCAAACTGTGATGCTGGTCATAGAAAAAGATGACCTTGATATTATTGTGAAAGTCTGTGGGCCACTCAAAGTGGTGCTTCCAAGGTCATCCAGGCAGGGACCGTCACAGCCAACTTGTTTTGGGGATGTATCAAAACGTTGAAAGTGAATGAAAGTGAAATATTGGCAAATTATATACATATGATGTGAGCAATGCAAAATTGGCATAATTTTGATAAACACAGCAAATTACATGGTAAGGGAACAACTACATGACAAGTCAAAGGCAAAGGACAACATATTTTTACCTTAAAAATATGAATACATGGCATATGTGTATCGCATTGTATTTTTATTGGCAAAGGACTATAAATGTGCATTCTATTGTGCTAAAGACCAATATGTAAAATATACACAGAGAATGGAAAAACCGGGCAAGTGCCTGACAGCTTGGGAGCTAAAAGTAAAAAACTTGAGGAGGGAAATATGATGATGCATTTCTATGATAGCAGTTTAAAAACAGAACAAAGGACACATATGACTGCGTCAGAAAACAAATCGTGGGTTTTCAGCTGTCCAAAAATGTATAATTTGTAGCACTTTTTGCTTAAATCTGTCAAGTGACGGCACAATTTGTAAATGTTATCATGAACCAGTTCTGGATCCTTAATGGGGAGTGTATTTCAAAGGTTGAGGTAACGGGTTTGAGACTGCTGGTTGCCTTTTTGTGGGTACGTGACTGCGTGTTTCAGGTCAGGCGTGAAATGTATTTCTCCATATTGGTCCTGGAAGATGAACACTCTTGGATCTGTGCTTTGTGCTATTTTTGGCCTCGCTCTCATTGTTGGGGTGAAATTTTAAATGTGGGTCATGTTTTTTTTGCCTGCAGAGCAGACCAAGTTCCGTGTTACTACACTTGGTCTGCCCTTCTTTGACAGAATTTTATTTATAGTAAGGGAAACAGAACTATACTCTGACCCTCCCCCTACACTGAGACACCAATTAGGAAGTTCATCATTATTGCCTAGACCAGTAACAGCCTCTGGTCCCTAGTGTACTGAAGCCTGTTGCCATAGTAACCACAATCGCCCAATTAGAAATTGAGTCACTTTTCCAACGCAGAACAGTGACCTTGTCAAAGAAGGGCAGACCCCAGCGGAGTAGACAAAATACGCAGCTTGGGTCTGCTTTGGAGGCAAATGTTTTTTTTAACTATTGGAGATGCATGTATGGCCATGTTCAGGTTCTTGCAAATGTCCATGATACGTCTGTTTACTTTTGCTTGTGGATGTGATGCAATCTACAATTTTCAAGTTAGCCCCATATAGCTTTCAGGATGTTATATTATGGTGTATGGAAAAATCTGGGTCCCTGTCAACATTAGTGGCTCCACCTACAGTATTATATAATATATGGAGCAAAATGTGACAATTTTATGACCACTCGAGCATCCTTAATTTTCAGTGGATCTCGATGAAATTTAGTGGAATCGTATACGAGGTTAAAATCCCATTTATGTGTGATACAAGTGGTGCCACCTATACACAGAGTGAAAGAATGAACCAAAATGTGTTGAAAGATATCTCAAATAGATAATTGAGCTAGACATGCCAAATGTATAGGATGTATAGATTGTGGCCAGTTACCTTGAGTTATATTTTGTCAGCTTCCCAGGTGTGTAAAGTTGAAAGTGGTGATTTGATAGTGGTAGGGCATAGCTTGGACATCAGTACAAAGGAGAATTGAACCGTCATATCAAAATGTGACCTGCGTACATTGTACGGAAAGCTCTACTTGGTGACTTAGTGTTTGGGTCACCATAATTGTGAGCTTTGACACTTGCTAAACTTTATCCTTTTTCTTCAGTGGCTCAAAAAATTACAACCTGGTGCACACTAACAGACCATTGATGAAAAGTCGCATGTGGAGCACACATTTTGAACTCTAACAATTTTTGAATCTGAGCTGAAAGTCCAGGTCTAATGGACTGGTGTATTATAAAGGCCAAAATGTCAAATCTTGTAAATACTCTACCATCTGTTCTTTTTACTAGATCATTATAGAATTTTGTGGGATTGTGGAGATCTACATGTCTACAGTGATAATAGGTGTGCCATCTAAAATTTGACATCAGTTATGAGCCAAAATGTGTTGAAAGAGAAAAAATTCTGATTCTCAAAAAATGATTGAGCTAAATAGACCAAATTTGTATCATGATATTGATCATGGCGCGTGCAAATATATTATGTAATATGGATGATGTGGACCACCTTTACCTTTTTATCCAAGGTTACTGGTACCATATTAAAAGAGATAGTTTCCGATGTTCTAAGAAGAGCGAACTTGTCAATAATGTCCACAGTTTTGAAGTTAGCCCCATATAACTTTCAGAACTTGACCAAGGGTAAGCTCAATATTGGCGGTGCCACTGACACTATTATGCAGTATATGGGTAGATATGTGAAAAGTGTGAACAGTCTTTATACATACATGTATACATGTAGGAACTTTTAATTTTTTGGTCAATTTTTGTGAAACTTAGTGGGATTGATAAGGAAGTCCAAAGCTGAACTAGAAAAAAGATTTGCTTGACAGCTAATCTGGATGTCTTCAAAATTAAAAAAAAAATTACATGGTGTAACATATCTTCATGTAACACGCCTCATTGGAAACTACTCATGGCCTTTTTATACACAGGAATTAATGTTGGAACTAAAGATGACATTCAAATTCGTGTCTCAACCTACATTACAGGCAAAGAAAGCTGTCCTTTTTGTCTCATTGTTTCCCAAGCAGGTCAGCAGAGCACCAGGCCCAAGGGCCTCTTGTTTTGGGGAGTAATGTTCAATGTATTTCTCCTCTGACTGGACTATCCAGGGAACTGAAAAATATGCAGAGAGTGTTACAATGTCGTCTCAATGAAGCAGACTAAATATTTGCGTGGTATCATTCTTTGTTCCGTGACAGGCATATGTATAATTGTATAATGTGAAAAAGAATCTTCTCATCAATGCAAGATTGTACTCTGTAGTCATCATAGTAACATGCACAATTATTACCTCAGCTGGCAAGTCAGCAGAGGTTATAGCATGGTCCTGCATCCGTTCTCCTTCCAGAAGTCAGCTGAGGTTATAGTGTGGTCCGGCATGTCCTCCTTCCGGAAGTCAGCTGAGGCTATAGTGTGGTCCAGCATCGGTTATCCTTCCGTCCATCTGTCCACAATTCACATTTTCAACTTCTCTGAAAGCGTCAGCCGGATTTACTTCCAACTTGGTGGGAATTACCTAGGGTAGGTCTCATGCTGTAGTGATTTTTAGATTTTTATGATGTGTTCTGTTCATTTGTTCACTAACTCTTAAAAACTCTGCAAAACCGGTCATTCAATTGCTTTGAAATTGCATCCAGACACATCTGTGTACACCTAGACCTTTATTTGTTCAATAGGAAGCATTGCAATTTTTGAACATTTTTTATGAATTTTTGTGTGTTAAGCCTATTTTCGACTTCTCAAAAACTGTGGCTGTGATTTTTCTGAAACTTCGTGGATATGTAGCATGTGGGAGGGATAAACAAAGTTGTTCATTAGGTAGCAATGGAAATTCACATTTTCAGCTTCTCCAAAACTGTAAATGAGGTTCACTTCAGACTTCCTGGAACTTTACTTTAGGTGGCTGTCTACAAGTTGTTTAAACGGTCATGCTTTGGTAATTTCTAGATTTTCATGAATCCTTTTCTTTATTTTTTTTGGCAAAATCTTGAAAAACCTCCGTAATCACTCAGCCAATTGCTATGAAATTGCATAGTGACACTTCTGCCCCCCCCCCCCGAGCTTAACTTGTTCAACAGGAGGCACTGTGATTTTTTTTCCCTACAAATTTTTTTATATTAAGGCTATTTTCCAATTCTTCTACAAAACTGTCATTCAGATTGGTCTGAAACTTAGTGAGAATGTAGCTTGTGGTATAATGAATCGAAGTTGGTCATTTGGTGGTTATACTTATATGGATCCATGATTTTTAATGAATTTTTCAGTTTGGATACCACCAGGCTAATGCATGCATTCCGATAGATTACCATGTAAGTCAATGGAGATTGCAATTAAAAGTCACATTTTCTACTTCCTAGCCAACAAAACTCCTTGGGATGTGGGTGTGTCACATACCAAAATTAGGCCACTTTGACCTTTTGACCCTTGGCCTTTTACCCTGTCAAACTTAGAACAGTGTGAGTGTGGGCCCCATTTCCTCTAGTCTGGCACTACAGATGCCAAACTGAAGGTGGGTGTATACTTCTTAGGATAGGAGGGTGTCGCATACCTAAATTAGGGTGCCTTGAGCTTTGACCCCATGACAGAAAATGAGTGAAAAGGTCATATTTTCTGTGCTGTAATAGCTACAGGTACAGATACCATTGATCTCCGGTGAGATACTTGCTATGTATTTTCCAGGCAATATGACGACCCTCATTAACGATGCACCAAAGTGATGATAAAGTCACATACAAATGTGTCTTTGTGACACGCTACCTCTTCTGGAAAAATGTTTGGGCATCAATCCATGAACTTACCATGAAGCAAAAGAGTAACACAAGTCAGAGCATGCATCATGAATGATGGATACATATTTTTGTTTTTTTGTAATAAATATAAATGTAAACATGAAGATGACTAAATAAATAAAATAGCCAACCTGGCTGAACTTGTAACTTGAGTCTTCCTGTTGACAATTAATATATTTTCAATGCTGGAAAATATATGTACAACTTTTGTCAAGGGGAGGGAGGGGTGATAACAGAAAAAATCATTGTTATCTCTGAAAATGAGGAAAACATCGAGTCATTACTAAGTGGACACATGAAGGATACTTGACCTACATGTATTATTAAAGACTCTTAGCTTCTGTCCCTGCTTTTATAATATTCAAATGGTAAGAAATCTGAGCTTTATCATATAAAAAAATGATGTATATCTCTGACTATAATATATGTGCTTTAAAATGCAGCCAAAGAGACCAGCTGTTGGAAAATGTACAACTTGCGGTATTTTCATCAGATTTTTAAACTGTGAAGTCAAGCTACGTAAGACGAACTGAACTTAATTTTAATACAAATTCAGGATTCATATTTCTTGTGAAAAGACCTTTCATTCAATGACCAGCATGCTTACAGTTCCAGAGAATATAATGGTCCGGGTCAACAGCTTTCTGCGGCACCCTTTCGGCAATTTGCACCCAAAGCATGCCAAGCAAAGCTGTTAACTCAGTTGAGAGCTTGGCACTGAGAGGGTTAAGGCCTTCACCTTGAAAATGTGCATATATCGTATTGTGTCAGTGGTCTGTTGACAATACAACACTATGGCGGGTATTACTTGTGTTAGACCACGTGTAGCATTTATCATCTTGTCAAGTCAAGCGGATGATGTCAATGGTTCCCAGCAACACGATGTAAAAATTGTCTCAGGAAAATTCTGGTCAACTGAAATTCAAGGTCGACCAGATTACTTCATTCTATATAGGGAAAGAACTTGGATGAAAGAGAGTGCTCAGACATTGTAGCTCGGAGGTCAAAAGCCATACTGTGTAACTCATTCATGCATATTTAGCCCAAACTGGCTGATGGTCAAATGTGTCTGTTTCAATAGGTTTGATTAATTTCAGCAGTAATGAAAAATATTTTGGATGATCAGACCTGTGAAGATAACAATCCCCAGGTCAACAGCTTTCCTTGGCACCCAACCCATGCCAAACAAAGCTGTTGCCTGAGTGTTAGTTCAGGGGAGAATGGGTTAAGAGATTGCTGGAACACAGCATGATACATAGGGATAGCGTGAGCATGGAAAGATGCAAATGCAAAAATAAAAATGTATTTATAATCTTAAAGTGTCTTCTCATTGTATCTCAATAGTTGTGCTTTGCATTTTTTTAGGCTGAAATTCGTTGTAGGAATCCACATAATCATGAGTATGAGAAAAGTGTAATTATGTGAATAGTGTAGTTTCAGCGCCATCTGGTGACAGTTTCACACAATTTCCTGTGTGTTGAAGATGAGACGCCAAGTGCAAGTAACTGGAGAACACAAAGTAGTGACCTCAGAAAGGTCAATGTCTGATTGAATCATGATGGTTCAGGGCTGCTAACATGGAAACTCGAAACAGAACATCCAGAAACAGTTGTTCCAAAAATCCAATATTAACGAAACATGAATAAATATACAACAAAACCAATTCCCAAATACGTTAATAAAATAAAATCAACGACCTCTCTGACACCTTTTTGGCCCAAGTGGTCCTTCATCACAAAGGAGGTGGTCCTCAATTTTTGTTTCAGAATTTACAGTTCAAGCAGTCCAGAGAGGAGTTAAACATTTTAGATTTTTCCAGCCAGGAGCTTTTTAAAAAATTTAAATGGATGCCTTTCTATGAGCGAGTGAGCTTTAAAAGAAGTGTACTGATGTACAAGTGTCTAAATGGTTTGTTGCCGACATATCTATGTAGATTTAGGTCTCTCTCACAGCAACACACTTATGGTACAAGAAGTGCTAGTCGCAACAATTTAATTACCACCAAAGCAAGGCTCACAAACTACGCTGGCAGTTTTAGGTATGATGGTGAAAGGCTTTGGAATGCCCTTCCCACTAATGTTCGCTCAGAAAAATCTGTTGAAACATTAAAATCTCTATACTGTAAGAGGTACCTGCAGAACTTTTAATCAAAATGTGGTTTGATACATTACGTTTGTATATACATATACATATACATATACATATACATATACATATACATATACATATACATATACATATACATATACAGTAAACCTGTCAGAGTGAACACCAGACTGGAGTGAATACCTTTTTTTTGCTCCCTTTTTTTGCTATTATATTTAATATGGAGCAATCAAATAACAAACTGTTAAGCAGTATATGCACTGAATCGGCATTTATTTCCATAATGAGGGACTTCAATCCACCAGCATTAAGGAAATGCCAAAAAGACTTCTTCAAGCAGTGAAATTACTGGTTTGTAAAGTGCAATTTACTGTAATGGATAGATTGTAGCATATAATCTAACATCATACACAAGAAAAAAAAAAGGTACTTAACAAAGATGTCTGACTACCCAAAGTGGTGAAATTACTAGACTGCAATAGGTAAAACCACAATTTTGAACTCCAGAAGTGTGACTTACTACTTCAAATACTTGGACATGTTTGCACGATCTCCCTATATTGATAGGCTGGGCAAACTAGGCAGTATGTACCCATTCTTGTGGAAGATGAGATAAAGCATATAAAAATTAATGGTGATAATTTTAAAAGATATGTTAAGCTGATAAAATCTAACACAGAAAATATCAAATTCTTCCATTATCTCACAGCATGCACACACAATTCATTTGCTATCCCAGACACAAAATCAGCAATTTAACACTTTTAAACCTTTTCGTATTTCCGACAGGTCTTTTTTGAGAGGCAGTAATAAGTAAACTTCTCTTAACATGAAGATAAAATATTTCCCATGTTGTGCACCTTTCCTTTCATCTGCTGTAAAACACCTGTCATGTAATTTGGTTTTTGGTGGTAATTTTCACAAAATAGGGAGAAAGAAGCGCCGCTAAACTTAACAATTATAGGCAAAAAAAAAAAAGAAAAAAAGAAAAAGAAAAAAAAATGAGGTATTTTATTTATTGATATCCTTAAATATCACAAATCTAGAAAAAAAGAGGTGTGATTAGAGTCCATTTGGCAATCTATAAATTTGTGACAAAGATTTGCTTATGATCATGATTTAGTAAAGCTCCGACTAATTATTGGAAATAGGAGCATATCACAAATAGGGGAGTCAACCATATATGTGAATTCGGGTCCACAGTTAAGAATATGTAACTACGGTGGTACCTGTAGTATGTGGCCACCCCTTCAGCCAAGAAAAAGTGGCCACATACAGCAGGTGACCTGTCACTGCAGGTAAATTTACAAAGAAACTTGTCTCCTATGGCCAAGCCTGGTGGCCACAAAAAAACAATATGGCTGTCCACATCTCTGGTTCTCCACAGCAGATTCCACTGTTGGTTGATACACTGACAGAACCCAGGGCAAAAAGGTCACGTTTGTTTCAGAGAGAGATATTTCAACATTAAAGAACAAACTGTGTCTCATTAATATTTACATATATGGGTCTCTTCTGTTTTCTCTGTGTCTTTTTCAGTATGAATACAGTAGATATATTGTATGTACGTGTAAATTCTTTCACAGGCATCTCTTTGCTTGGTGACATGATGTGAAATGTTTCATTTTTTAATTTGCCTGCTCTTACTTAAGGTACATATAACAGAGTGGTACACAAATTTTGCCGCTGTGTCTCTGTTTTTAGAGAAAAGCCCATCGATGTACACATTTTTAGTGTTGTCAATATGTGTTGTTTCTTTCATGTAACAATAAATATTCTAAGATTAATTTGTAAAATTTCCAGGGCATTTTATTCAAGGGGTCTTATTTACACTTTAAGAGACGATCACAACAAAACTTGCATAAAAAGCTTGAAATCAATGGCCATGTTTAGTTCTAACATATTTATTTCAACTGGATGACCTAATAGTACAATAAAACTGACTAATCCAGAGGATCTCCAGTACAAAGAAAAAGACACACAAAATTATATACAAGACACACAATAAACAGTACAATATGAGGCTAAAATATGACATGTTTCGCTGCAGATGATGGCATATTTTTGGTCAACGCTACGGAAATAATAATAATGATAATTATAATAATAATAATAATAATAATAATAATAATAATAAGAAGAAGAAGAAGAAGAAGAAGAAGAAGAAGAAGAAGAAGAAGAAGAAGAAGAAGAAGAAGAAGAAGAAGAAGAAGAAGAAGAAGAAGAAGAAGAAGAAGAAGAAGAAGAAGAAGAAGAAGAAGAAGAAGAAGAAGAAGAAGAAGAAGAAGAAGAAGAAGAAGAAGAAGAAGAAGAAGAAGAAGAAGAAGAAGAAGAAGAAGAAGAAGAAGAAGAAGAAGAAGAAGAAGAAGAAGAAGAAGAAGAAGAAGAAGAAGAAGAAGAAGAAGAAGAAGAAGAAGAAGAAGAAGAAGAAGAAGAAGAAGAAGAAGAAGAAGAAGAAGAAGAAGAAGAAGAAGAAGAAGAAGAAGAAGAAGAAGAAGAAGAAGAAGAAGAAGAAGAAGAAGAGAGCGGGAATAAATCATACATAGAGATACAGTATAGGGTATGGTAGGTCCCGGGAGCAAATGGAATAGGAATTAAAAGTGAAATCTACGAGTTTGAATGGTGTATAAATAGACAGCTTCAAATATAGAGCCATTTATTTCAATAGGTAAATTAGGGTTTCCTTTCAGAAAGTATGACTTTAGTATGTCACTAGCAAGATGTGTGATAAGGGTGGGGTTTACTGCCGAGGCCAAAAGATGACACACAGTGTTCAACAAATTCAGTCTGTATTCAGTATAGTGGGGGCAAGTGAGGGAATAATGCAAAGTATCTTCCCGAGGGGCATTACAAATACAACCGAAAGATGGGAGAATATTGAACCTAAAGAGATGTGCATTTAGTTTAGTTTAAATGTATTTATTTAGTCTGGATAGCCCTATAGTACATCGAGATGACTAATACAAGGGTTCTCCAGAACATGGAGACACACAGTGCCGGTAGGTATGTACAAGACAGACATGAGAATACAAATGTTACCAATGTATTATATCTGTGTAAACTTTGTACGAATATCAAGATTTGATTACTTGTAAGATACAAGTTAAACCAATATGAATTGAGTTCAATATTTATCCGTTCAAGATAAAAGGTGTGATAGTCTAGAGTGGCCAAGCCGCAGTTGCGTTTGACAGATTTGCGGAAAACGTTTTCCATACGATAAGTAATCAGGCTGAAAATTAACAGACAATAAAGTGTTTTTCAAAGAGGATTTAAATATATCGAGGGAGGCTGACTGTCTGATGTCAAGTGGGAGATCGTTCCAAAGTTTAATACATGAGGGAAGAAAAGAATCACGATAGCCCTTGGTACCTAGTTGTACTTCTCCGATTTGGCCATGTAAAGACAACAGTATAAATTAGGTAACCATTTTTAATGTTTTCCATTAAAAGGAATGGTTGGTTTTTATGTTCTTGAATTTTGAAGCATCTGCTGCTAATTATTACCGACCTCCTGGCCAACCTGCCGACGTACGTGACCCGTTTCTTGGGTCCCTCAATACCTCTGTCTCCACAGCAATTGAAAATAACCCTCACTCTCGGGGTCAGCCCTAATCTTATTATTCATATTGGTAGCGCTGGACTAGTTGAGATATTCCTTTATGGTAGCAATGAGCTGTCTAATTGCCAAATTATTCAAATATGTGAAGCGTTTCAAAAGTTGTTTATTGATACTAGACGGTTCTTTGACTGCACTTTCTAAAATTTCAATGATAATTTGTATAACGTATCATGCATTTTCCTAGAGAAAATCATTTTTTGAAATCTTGTCTAATATTGTATCTCCTACGTAATTAGTTTGGTATTGACAACCTTTATCGATGGGATGCTGATATCCTTCTCTGGTAACTTTTGTATTGTCCTGTTTGTTTTGTATATACTGCTGTGCGTCTCCGTGTTCTGGAGAACCCATTATATAATTAGTCAACTGATTGTACTATACGGCTATCCAGATGAAAGAAATATGTTTAAACTTAAACTACACTTATGTACTGAAGATGTGCACCTGACAATTTATAAATGACCTCCACCTACACCTTCAATGTCACGTCTGTATTATTTCCTAATTTTCCGATTTTTAGTAGTTAAAACTCCGAGTTGCCAATGAGTTTTAATGATGTAATTTTAAGATTGCTCCCTAAACCTTTTTTTGCCTCATCATTGACATTTGATCTTCATATCAGGGTGTCATGACATACCTACAAGAGAACATTTTTCTTCAGAACTCAAACTGTTATCAACAAATTTGTTCGGCGTTTATTGTTTTTTTTCCTCTGATAGGCCACCTTAGGACGAACACTGTTATAGCAAAAGGTGAGTCACCTTAATGTAATGTGCCATAACATGAATGGAAGTTAAAAAAGGGAGTTCGTTGAAGTAATAAGGCGTCTTGAGGAGGGGCTTTTTCTCCAGTATCAGGGACATCGAGCTTTATTTTTTTTTATTTGCGAAAGTACACTGTAAATAATTTGCAGTAAATTTTTACAGTAAGTTACTGGCAGCAATGCTGCCAGTAACTTACTGTAAAATTTACAATGTTTCCAAATGCAAACTTACAGTATCTTACTGTTCAAGGTCAGGTTACCTGACTGTAAATTTTACAGTGTTTTTCTCAAATCGATTGTATTTACCATCATTAAATACTGTAACTTACTGTGAATTAACGGGAGATTACTGTAATTCATAATGTTTCTACCTTACTGTACTGCAAAGTATACGGTGATTTACTGTTGCTGAATATGCGGGGGGAGGGGGGGGCACTGTACATTTATTACCTTTACAACAGCATAGCTCTTTTGAGGGGTATAAAGATGAACAGTCCTCTTATTGTAAAACCCACAAAACCTTCAAATAAACTTGATAAGTTAACCAAAATCACCCTTTAACTTGGCCAGTTTAACTTAAATTTGGTTTGTTTTCATGATGTTTGTATTTTGTCCATATACATATATAGTTCCAGAAATCCTCCATGATCATGTATTTTTCCAGAAGGAAAAAAAGTGCATTTCAAAACTGAAACGTTTACATTTCTAAAGTAACTGGAAGCTGATACCTACACAGGGCAGCCAGCATTTCTCACATTTATATCTGTTAAAAGCTATGCTGCTGTAGGGGAGAGGGGGGTAGGTTGAGCCACTTTTTACTTGCAGCTTTCTTTTGTCTAATGTATATGGTTTTATAGCATGACATATATCTCATTATAAAGTCCCACTTGTTATGCACCATCGACAATAATATCTCCCATGCAGAAGCAGAACAGACGACATGATGGGTCAGCAAAAAATAGTTGTCAAGTGGCACAACCTTCCCCACCTGTGGGGTAGGTTGATCCAGGTTATGGGGCAAGTTGATCCAGAATAACTCAGGATTCTAGCCATGCTAAAAAAGACCTTCAATTCGAAAATAGCAAAATATATTTTTGTTACGTTGCAGAATTACATTGTCTGGTCAACAGACTTAACATCTTATTGACAGAGTCCTCCACTTTCAAGTGGAGTAGAGATAACACATAACTAAATATGCTTTTGAGGCAACCAATTGCAGCACTATTAATAACTGGGGAGTAGTAAAAACTATATGACGGATATGCTGTAAACTATCATTAGATGACACCGTATTTCATGGAACTCTGCATATAAAGAATTGGGAGGGGGTGGATCAACCTACCCCATTATGACCTTTTAAAATGAACTAGACTTTAGCTACGGCCCACCTACTCATGCATGATGAACGTGTTCAATGAGTCATGGTAGAAGAATGAAAGTACAAGCTACCTTATGCTAACAATAAAATTCGGAAAATCCCCATAGTATATATACAACTAGAACAGTCCCCAAAAGACAGACTAGATACCCCTCGCACCCCTGGACATGAATGTAATGCACTTTTACATAAATGTATCACCATGACCCAGATATATGACCTAGTGACCTAGTCTTGCTTCATGACAGTACTTATTGTGATAGGCAACAATCATGCAAAGTTTGAAGAAGATATGTTCATTAATGAAGGAATTACGACCCGGACAAGATTCTTAAGTAATGGATCACTATGACCCAGATATTTGACCTAGTGACCTAGTCTTGCTTCATGACAGTACTTATTGTAATAGGCAACAATCATGCAAAGTTTGAAGAAAATCTGTTCATTGATGAAGCAATTACAGCCCGGACAAGGTTCTACATTAATGTATCATGGTGACCCAGATATTTGACCTAGTGACCTACTTTTGTTTTATGACACAATCTATTATGATAGGCTGCAATCATGCAAAGTTTGAAGAAGATCTGTTCATTAATGAAGCAATTATGGTCGGGACAAGATTCTACATTAATGTATCATGGTGACCCAGATATTTGACCTAGTGACCTACTTTTGTTTTATGGCACACCCTATCACCATAGGCTACAATCATGAAAAGTCTGAAGAAGATCTGTTCATGAAAGAAGGAATTATGGCCCAGACAAGATCTTGTCTACAGAGGGATGGACGACGGAGGGACAGACGGACATGGTGAAACCTATATACCCCCCCCCCCCTTACACAGGGGTATAATAAATTGACATACTTCTCTGAAGGAATTTCACTTTTTACACTAAAAGTGATTTTCTGGTCAGAGCACAAAAATGCATGTAAGCACATGTTAGTCCCTTATACCAGTGGGAAGATTGTACTGTATACTATCAACATATGTCACCACTTATCATGTAACTCTGCTTATGAAGCCTAGGGAGGGGGTGGATCAACCTACCCCCTCTCCCCTAAAGGAAATAAATCGCTTGCACTGAAACTAAAAACAATATTCAAAAAATATTTTAGAACACCTAAAACTTTTATTGGAACTCTCAGCAGTAAAACATAATGTCCAATTTGCATTTTCCATAACTGTTCCAAGTCCTTTTGAAACATTAATAGTAGGCAAAAGTACACATTTCTTAGCATGGACATGTACAATTTTCATGCATATCCTCTTAAAGTCTGTTTTAAATTGTCCAGTAATGGTCAAATATATATCAAATTCCCATTATCCATTTACGCCTTTCATGATCAGTTATACCAATTCTTTACTAAAGTGAACAAAGCTCTTTCACAAACTGTCCAGAAAATACACAGAGCTACTTTGCCATGAACACTGCTCTGACTAACGAACAAAACAGTGATCCAGCTGATACTCGAAGTGCATATTATGGCAAATTTTCCTCTAATTGCATATCCAGAATAAAATGCGCATGGCTATTTTCCCATGAACAATGACTTTTTTTTTTAAATGAATCTGAAATATATAAACTGCTTTGGTTAACAAACAAAACAGTGATCCAGCCAATAATGAAAATGCACATTATGGCCAATGGTCGTATATTTGCATATATTCAGAATAAACTGCACATGGCTACTTTCCCATGAACATTGACTTTCTAAGTAAATCTGACATAATATGTAAGATCAACTGATTATATTACATAGATGACAGATTTATAAACTGCGCTGGTGTGTAAACAAAACAGTGATCCAGCTGATCCTCAAAGTGCATATTGTGGCCCATGTTCCTCCATTAGCATATCCAGAGTAATCCATACATCTGAATAGGATACAGTACACATGCAACTATCCAAAAGTTCAGTACTGTCTTGGTGGTCATATTAAAGTGCGCCACAGCATTGGATAATGATGAGACAATTATAAACTCTGGCTAACAAACAAAACAGTGATCCGATTGATACTCAAAGTGCCAATTATGGCCACTGGTCCTCCATTTGCATATCTACAATAAAATGCACATAACTATTTTCACATGAACATTGACTTTTTAAGTGGATCTTAAATATATGTAACATAAACTGCTCTGGTTAACAAACACAACAGCGAGCTATAATCCGATGATACTTAAAGTGCATATTATGGCATACAAGTATGGTCCTCTATCAGCATATCCAGAGTAATCCCTGCACCTGAATATGCTACAGTATTATGCACCTATCCCCAAATTTAGTACTGTCTCTGGGTCATACTGAAGTGTGCCACTGCATTCGATAAGGTCACCACCCTTGGTGCAATGGCAACTTGTTTACCGCGGGTCCCTTTCTGTCGTTTGGATCCCTGCTCCTCTGGGTTGATGCAAGCAAACACCCTGCAAAAATAAATACACAAAAGTACATACATAAACTTGTACTCATTTTCCGTGTCTTTTGTCACATGTAACTATTATGCTTAAGCTTACTATGTTGAAGGACCAGGTCAGGAGGACACTTGAAAGTGTCTGTGATAACAAGAAATGGAAAGCAAGAGGAACATGATGGCCCTGTGCTCAGCTGACCGAGTACATGGTTACCATTGCAACATAGATACCTGACCTAGGGTAACAAAATTTAAATGGCATTTATATTGGTCTTGATACATGTATTTGTAATTTGCTCCATGTTTAATGCCAATGCTTCTGTCTTATTTGAACCAAATTCAGTGTTTTAAACAAGAGGCCCATGGGCCCAGTGCTCTGCTGTCAACTTTTACAACTTTACTGCCACAGTGACCTTGAAGAATTAGGTCAAGGTCATCCATAGTAAATAATATTCTAGTTCCAAGCATGATACACAATGCCTATAAATTTGGTATGACTAGCCTCATAATTTTTGGAGATAATGAATTATATATCTCCCAACACATTTTGGCTCATATATTCCGTAAAACTATAGGTGGCACCACCGGTATCAAACTCATTCAAGATTTGGACTTCCCCCACAATCCCACCAAATTTCATGAAGATTCATAAACAAGAGGACAATGATGATCCTGTGTTTTACTGACTTTTAACCCAGGAACCTGAGATGAACAGAGGAACTGTTTGAAATTAAAATGCAATCAGAGATTGCGGAAAGTATACCCCCTCCAGCCCACAGGTTGAAGTTTCAGAAAACAAATTCTACGCACACAACAGCTCAAGTGAGCTACATACATGTATCTGAATTTGACCTAGTGACCTATTTCTGCTTCTTGACCCATCTTTGCACCAGTGTACTTCTAAAGATAAAAGTTTCATGGAACTAAGTTTAATATGAAAAGAATCAGTCTAAGTCAAACGGGTATAGAGTTATAGCCCAGAAACAATTAATGTATCCCTGTGACCCAAATATTTGACCTAGTGACCTACTTTTAGCTCATGACACACTTTGAGGTCAAGGTTTATGTGTGTAATGTTTCAGGAGTCTAAATCAAAGGGGTAAAGAGTTACAGCCCGGAAACAATTTTATATGAATATGTCACCGTGACCCAAATATTTGACCTAGTGACCTACTTTTTAATATCACAGCACCACTTAGTGAACAAATTAACAACTACAGGTCTCAAGCAATGTTCCAGTATGATTTCAAAGTAATTGGGTGAGTAGTTCTGGAGAATATTTTTTAAGATTCGCCCAAAAAAGAACAAAAAAATTCATAAGACGTACAGCGGACACAAAGCGATGGCATAAGCTCTGCTGACTGACAAGTCAGCTGAGCTAAAAATTTTACTGATGGACGGACGGACGTCTCCTTATAACACAATAAATGTACTATATACACTACCATCCAATATCCCTATTTCTAATAATGATGATAAACATTATGACTTGATGAAGGGAACAGCCTGGGGGGGAGGGGCCCATAAGCGCTGTCTGCTGTTAATGCCCAGTCTCATCATGCTCCATGGCCGGCTCTAGCCTGTTGCCACCTTTAATGGGCACCAAGGAAACAATGAAGAGCACCCTTCTCTATATCAAGCATAACATAGGTACAATGCATCAACAACTTCCTCAAGAAACAAAATTACCAACCCGATATAAACTGGTGAATGCTAGGATCCTATAAAGTTTATGATGTTATTATGAATTCAGCCGGATGATGTTACAAATCTACACCAGGAAAGCAACAATATTCCTCCAAAGGTCAAGTCAAAGACACAATTCCCACAAATTACCCTATATACGGACAGACTTGAGTTATCGCATAAGGTCTGCGACCATAGGTCAGCAGAGCTAAAAATAATAAATTCCTGAGGAACGGGGCAAGGGCTCATGTCCAAGTAAATGTGTTAATTAATTGGCATGAATAAATATAGAAATATAGGTTATTTACAAGCTTTTTCTATTTCCTCCTAATTCTAACAACATGTAAACTCGTCAAAATACATATGTGAAGTATGTGCATTAAGTTACCTTTGAACATATTCCAATGTGTTTGCTGCCTCTGTTGGGTACTTTATGTTGAAGACATAGTATGAAGCAAAAAGCTTCCCAAGGGCAACAGCAAAGTTGGGAATAGAGTCCATGACCACTTTTCGATCGACGGACAACATGAATCGGTTTGACCCAAGGAGTGTGCTACCTGTTCAAAATTAAAGCAGTCTCAGTACCTCAATTTTTTTAAGGACAATATATCTTAAAGGTATAATATCACACCGTTATTTACATTCTTTGACCTATTTTTGAAAGTTAATCTTATTTTTTCTTTTATGATCAAAACCATATCCAACTAAAATAACAATGGGGGGCTATTTTTGTCCCAAGAACAATAGAAAGTAAGTTTAACTTACTTTCTATTGTTCTTGGGACAAACATGTAAAAGTGACTTTTTCTAAGGACGGACACGAATAACAAACACAGGTGTACAGTTTAGTGTTTGAATCTGCTGACAGCCAGCAATGCTAGTCCCTTTTACATTTACAGATCCGAAAAACTTTCTGTTTATAGAACTCTTAATAAAAGAGGGCATCACAGTAAAGCTGTCTATTATAGTTCCATGCCCGACGTCCGCCTCAATTATTTGCACTGCAGCTTTTCCGATGCAAAAATAGCAACAATGTTGTACTATACCAGAATATCATAAAAATGACAAAAAATGAAGGATAGTGTGTCATTTTATGCCGCATTCGGATTTTATATGCACAATAATTCAAGATAATCTATACCAAAAATATATGATACTAAAAATGCCTAACTTCAAAACTGGTGCAACTCCTTAAAATATGCCAACATATAAACTACTTCATATTGTGGTCCCTGTTACTGACAGCATCTGGTGGGACAAACTACGATCATCTTCCTATCAATAACTCTGTATTCTAAATAAAAGTACTATCCATACTCCTGACTATCCAGGCCAAAAGCTTCCTTCAACAGCTAGAAGGATTACATTTCAGGATGATTTTAAACATGAGAAAAGTATAAACCTGTATTTACTTTCTTTGCAAATTATGATGTTTGGTCAGAAAAATATTAAATTAACTGCATAAAATCTATCATCATTAATGTTTGGTAAATAAATGATTATCTATACTAAATACATGTATTACTTAGCTTCACAAGAGTTCACAAATACTACATGTATAAGAACATTAGAAAGCTAAACGAGGAACACAAGAGGCAACTGATTAAATGAAGGCAGGACTGTACAATTCTCTTTGGAGTCTACTTGTCCAGGGACATGTGCTCCTATCTTTTACATGTTATTTCTTCAAAATTTTACTTGTCCCCCTCAAGATTTTACTTGTACCGGAAAACAGGACATGTGAATTGTAGAGCCCTGTGATGGGTTTACTGTTAGCTACAAGTATGGCATGAAAGGATGTGCTAAATTCATGCATGGTCAGGGTGTGCTAAATTTTGTTCAAGGGTCCAAGGCCAGTTCTAAAATTTCATTTCCCCCTTTTCTAGTTCACTTTTCCTTCCATTGGAACCACTGGCATACCAGGACAAGTTCTTTTAATTCTTAACTTGAACTGATTGGATTTTTACTTGTCCCAGACAATTGGGAATGAGATTGTTGGGCACTGATGGTACTAAATTGTCATTATTCCACACAGGTCCACAGCATCATGGCACACATGGAAAACAGCACAATGTACATGTATCACAAGGCATATAATCAATTTAATATTTTGGATATTGCACTGTTGCAGTGTAACAGCAAATGCACATAAAATGCTATATTATCCTCAGAATGTGATGCCTTGTAGAATGTACACATATTCTTCTCATGTATGTCAATAAGTCAGGGGATCCATGCTTGCATTTTGGTTTGTCCTAAATAGAAGAGGCTGATCAAAACTGGACTTTGTCCTGGGTTTGAGGACCTGAAAATTTGTGAGCTCCAAGGAGCGAAAATCCACAACATATGTTCTACAATATTCTAGTATTTATATAAACTCGACTTACCCCTTATTGTCCACTTCTGTACAAGCTTACGTATTTGGATAGGACGCAGATCCAGAAGATCATTTTCTTTAATGTTTTGGAGATCGTCTTCACCCTCTACACCAGCAGTTTCCAAACTGTCCAGCACTTTTGTAACAATATCATCACTCAGACTTGGAAGACAGTCTGTTATGTTTTTTTCATTATATCGCGGTCCATGGTGTGGTGCTAAACAAGTGCAACCGAACAGTATGTTATCACCCTTTATTGATTAACAACCATATGATGAAGTGGAATTACAAAATAATTTTTCACTTTATAGCACGGAAGAGCATAATAATCCAGCAAACTGTCAGCCCTTTTGCACACAACCCCCAAAGACTCTGTCAAGGCATGACATTTTAAATCCACCAGGAGTTCACCTTGATTTTCCCTCTAGACAAAATACACACAACCTTCATGAACAATTATAAGCAAGATTTCTCCAAAGACAATTCCATCATCATTGGTCCTCTCTACAACAAATAATCCCTTTTTGTACACTGTGCCTTTCAAAGTTACACTGTAGGTAATAGTGGCATTTTTGTCATTAAAATTGAATTCATCTATTGCCTGTTGGATTTCAGTGTTGAAAGAGGAAGCATGTAATTCGACTGTTTTGTTGACTTGGACACATGGTGGGAACAGGTCACCAGCACCATAATAAGCTTGCAATAGCTGATGCCTTTCTGCAAAAGTATAACAGATGTTCTTAAAATTCTGCAGCATATGTGCACAGTGTTTAAAGTAAGTATGTTTACTTTCAAAGCGCAAGGTCCACAGTCTTATCAAGGGACCAAACTTCAAAATCAACTCTGGATAGTGCACTTGAAAATGGTGCTCTGGCTTGAGAGTTTCTTGAGGGAAACTTTGCTTTCTCTGATCTAGGTAATCTTCAATTAGGAGCTTTAGAAAGGCAACTTGTCCATGTGCAATGACAGGAGCACAGATGTAGGCTACAATTTCTCTTAACAGCTGGCAAAGCTGCCACACATTGTCCGTGTGGTCCACTATACAATTACAGACAATCAGAGGGAAAAGCCTCAAAAGGCACCAGTTTTGCACAGCATGGCCACCTAGCTTTAATCCATTTGTATTTACAGTGCTTGGTTTATTATTAGCATCACTGCCCAAATACTGAAACTGCTCAATTGCTCGATTCAAGTGAGTGTAAGTAAACCACTTGTTTCTCACAAAATAGTCAATATATAGTGACAGATCATAAGTCACTATCCCCTCAAACAGATCATGTCCCAAACATGGAGGGAGACCTGGCTGACACACATGAAAATAACTGAGTGCATTGAATACTGATTTGAATTTGATACCACAGCTGTCCACTAAATTCACATCATCTGTGATGTTATCAGGTGCCATTTGATCATAATTTTGTGGGGTTCGCAATGCTCCCTGAGCTGTTACGTTATCTCGAAAATCTGCTTTTGTTACCAAACAGTACCTGCAAAAGTACTGAACAGTGCTGAAATTTTCTGTGAATCCAGCAATACTGTGGGAGCCCAAGTTATCTCCTGTTATACAATGAAGAGTACCTTTCACAGATTTTTGCAGATTGTGAAGCATAATGCCATTTAATTCAATATCTCTCAGGTCAGTCACCAGTTGTTTAAAAACTCTTTCATATCCAAAAGTTTTCACATCTGATTCTCTGCACAACATGACCAACTGCATATGGTCAATATTTGAGCGGTTGTGAGGCTCAAAGTTTGCAAGTGTGAAGTAGACACCAACAATTTTGTGCTTTTTCTTGGCAGAACGAAGAGGATTAACAACCTCAAATGCATCTTGATAAAGTATGATTATCAGTGCATCGGGGTGGGCTCCAAACAAAGGACTTTTTTGGAACACTGTACCATCCTGTACATCCTCTAAAATTTGATCTTTTAATTCCCTGTTTGTGGTCAAGTAATGCTGCTTGCAGACACACTGCTGCTCATAAAGAGCAACAATTGTATCTTTGATAGGAACATACACACTGTATCTCTCTTTTCTGTTACTGTCCCGACCAAGGTACATTTCACGTGGCTTCACATAATGGAAATGCTTTTTAAAAAAACTTTTCCTGCGTGCATTAGTTTTGAGAAATGCAGAGTTGCTGTAATGTAATATATCACTTTCAGAAATAGTATGGATAATTTCTGAAATTTTCTCATTGTCAATGCCCACATCTTCAGCTGCCAAGCATCTGCTTAATTTAGCATGCAAGACATCCTGTCCCTGATCATGAATGTTCTGAAATTCATCTATAATTATCTGAATGATTGTTGCAGGTAAAATTAATTTTGCCTGCAACTTCAAATAAAACAGTGCCAAATTTTCACAAAAGATACCTTGCAAATGTTCATCTGTATCAATTCCATCATCTGCAAATTCATCAGTCTCGATATCATCATGGTCAGCATATGAAACCTCATGATCAGATACACAAGCAGACTCTGTAGCTGTATCATCTGTTGTGTCCATTTCAAACTGACTTTCAGCATGGTCAGTTTGAACACAAAAGTTTGTGCTTACATTAGCAGCTGTCCAGTGCTTATGACATCTGGATTTATGTGCTGAGAAAGATGAAATGTTTGAGAATATTTTTGTACAATTTCTAAACGGGCAGTGAACTTCAAGCCCCTCCCTGATATGGGACTTTAAGTGCCCAATAAATTCAGACAGGTCTTGAAATGCTGATGAACAAGATGCTACATGACAGATCAAAGTTCTGTTGGTTTTAATCTTAGGCCGACAGCCTCCATGGGCTCGTAAAACATGACACCTGAAGGCATCGTAACTCATAAAACGGCACTCACATCCTGCATGGGCACATGGAAATGAACAATTTGCTCTATTTCTATGCAACATGAAATGGTCACTGTAGGACTTTAATGTCATGGACTTGTTGCCCCACAATTCGCACACATACATATTTAAGGGGCAAAGAAATAAACAAGAATTTTGTAGTTCTGGCTATAAAATGGACATTGGAAAAATTAGTACTTCCTCATCATTATTCAATCAAGCAATTGAGGCTCTCTTATACAATCATGGTTGGACTAGGGGGGGGGGGGTTGCAGTGCATGGAAAATGTAATTGTAGGCCCTATATATAATATGTACGCCTAAGTGTTCCAACAATTTGCCATAATGATAGCACAGGTAGGACTAGGCCCACCTACTAGCTGACTATGGACTCAGTGGGATGTTAATTATTGTAGGCCTATGTAAATACTCAGGATGCAATAATTTAGGCCTATCTCAGCATCATGCAATCATATAATTATAAATGATGCACTCTTCATAGTCAGACAGTAGGGGGTGTGATTGACATGTGAATGACAATGCTTATATGAGTGTCACAAGTGCTTGGAAATATTCCTTGTAACGATATTACAATACAATACAATACAGAAATAATGGATTTAGGCTTATAAGCCTCTGTATCCATATCAAACATGTCCTATCTAGCTCTTATAATATTAAATTTATACTGTAAAGGTGTCCTTGACTTTATAGTCCCATTTCAATGGGTGGTTATGAAAATGTTTGTCCAACTTTGATTTAAATGAGTTTAGTGACTCTGCCCACACAACATTACGTGGTAAATTGTTCCATATCTTTGATATTACTGAACAGCCTAGTAGTATAGGCCTATAGGTTTTCTTAGACCTGTTCCTGTTGGCAAATTAATCCAAGCCTACTACTTTTGAAATAATCTGGCCTGTCCAAATGCCATTAACAGTTACAGCTGGTGTAGGCCTACTTGATTATATCCCACCAATTCGCTTATAATATTGGCTCTGTTCAGTGCTAGGCCAATTTCAGATTACAGACAGTGAGACACCATTATCCTGCTATATTATCGCTCACCCGTCACACTATTTTATTTCTTTGAGCAGTTAAAATGTTTGACAGGAAAACCAGCGTGACCCTGGTGGATCTACAGTGTTTTATCTTAATGTAAACATGACAAATTCAACCTGCATTGTTCAACTTCTACCAAACCAAACCCGTCTTGTTTGCTTCCACACCAGCGTCCCTCTTTCGCGCCTTCCTGCTACATCGTGCTTCATTCCCATCAGGCACAGCGCGCACAACGGTACTACACGGTAAAAGTTGCCCGGCAGCACTGTTTACAGCAAAATAAAGTGTATACAAGTATGTACTGTAATAAAAAATGTATTATACCTTAAAAGTTTATTCATGGTAGAATACTGTTACGGTTCCGGTAAGATACTGTATATATAACAGTATTTGTTTACAGTGTAGGCCTACCCTTAATCTAAATGAAAGCCCTATCATTGCCTCTTTGGAGGCAAAGTATTTCTCCACGACAAGTATCTCGGCGACAAAAGACCAGTAAAAAGAAAACATTTTCTTGGTTCATACTGTTGTAAAACGATAAACCTACAAAGGACAAAATTCTTGAAAACACTGCCATGTTTTCAATACATTAAGGAATAATAATTGAGCATATATGAATGTTTATATCGTGTATACACTGAAAAGCAGTAGTGCGCTTTCTTCAGCTTTAAAGAAGTGCACTGCTCCTCGGGGACACTCTCTTAACTGCTTCTTGCTTCCTTGGTGAAGTACATCACGCACTGAGCATAAAATTTGGTCAGATGGTTAAAGAGTATTTTAATTATAAACCACAATAAGTAATGCCCAAACCATGTGGATGAATGGTGTATGTTAATAGTTTTGAAACCTTAGTACAATGTTACAATTTGTATGCTTGTTTGCATGTTCTGTAAGGCAGCTACATGATGAGTTTGCAAGAGCTCACCCTCAACATGGAAAAATAATAGGAATAAAAAGTACAATTATTGAAAAGGCTTAATTATGTGTAGTAATGGTTAGAATAAATTGTTAAGCTGATTTTGGATGCTGATGATATGTATACGTGATTTGGTACATTATTATAGGCGTTTCCTCAGAAAAACACATGGCTGCATCAGGGATTACCAAATACCACATTACAGGTTTCAATCTAGCATTTTGTCATTTCTGGAGGAACCTTAGAATTTGTACACTTTTGTAACACATTCAATACTTCTCACTGTATGGATGTGTCGGCTCACCTTAGGCCTATGCTGATGTGTCTAATGCTGTCAATCTTATATGTTGAAACTTGCAGCTAATTTAAGTTTTGAGAACAGCAGTTACTACATTGTACTGCTGGCAGTTACTTTGTCCCCTGCTGAGTTTCACCTGACGGTAGAAACCATGAACTGAATTCCTCAGTCACAAATATCATACATATTGGGTTGAGGAGGGCGCTAGCTGGAAATACAAAATGACCGAAGACAATCGAATGCTATGGCATAGTATTGGTATCACTGAAAATGTATCAAAAAGCCCCATTCCTGACAAAGAGTAGCTAATAACATTTGTCGTTAGCAAATGTATAGCTGTGTTGTGTTTTTTGTTCTCGCAGACTGTTTTTCACTTTTTGCAATTGTATAGACACAAACCGCATGTCCTGTGAGGGCCCAAACCAACCCTGCCGCCTGCACAACTATTAAAAAAACTTCAATGCCAGTTTAAAACTTTTGACGTCTAAGAAAATAAAGAACACAATTTACGGAAATCTCGGTTTTCCTCATGGAAGGCAAACTGAAAGAAACGCTAGCAGACAACAAAAATAAAGTTATGACACCTGTCAACTGTTTTATGAACTTTACCTTGATCAGTTTAAGTCTAAAAACTCACACTAGATTTATTAAGTAATCTGATGTAATAAGGGATATTACATAAACTGAACAAGAGACAGAAATGACGGACAGGCAGAAGCAGCTTTGCAAAGAATAATATTTGACCAAATAGTTTAAAAATGGAAAATATTTACTATATTTTAAATCTCCTATTCCAATAATGATCATGTAAAGTGATATTAAACTATTAAAAACTGCTAAACATGTCTGCATCAGCCTGTTTCTGTTTGTGGTTTTATTAATCAAAATAATAAAAACCAGAAGGTTTAATTTAGCACAAGTGGTTAACAGAGCACAATTAAAAATCTTTAATACAAACCTCGTGATTAACGGAACACAAATAATGTCATTGGATGAGGGCATGTAACATTTGTCGATTACCCACTGAATAGTGTAGGGACCTTCTTTTCTTATATGCACATAAAGACGATGTCTAAATCGTTGAAAGAATGGGGGACGAATGTGCAAAATGTCTGTGCAGATAGATTGATTTTCTGAATAGCATTATCAGCCTTAAAGGGCAGGTCTCAAAATAACTTTAAAGTTTCAGTTTTGTCAATCATCGTACTCAGATAGGCCTACCACGCGTATATTTTTTCGCGCCAAATGTCGCTGGGTGATGGTTCTCTATTGGGCGAAAGAGGCCGGTTCACGAAAACGGCCGATGATTGGGTTGCACACTCGTGACGTCACGGGTGTGACACTTTTAGAAGACGGAAAGCTAAATAACATGTCTGACAGTGGCAGCAATTCGGAGTTCTCAGACTCCCTTATGTCTGGAGAGAATCTGGGCCTGTATGATGGTGCGAGGGAAAGAGATTCTGAGTAATCTGTCAACCTGCCACTAGTTGAGTGGCGGTATGAGCCAGTGGGGAGGGCTGCCGATCCAGAAGCCATGGAAGTTGGGGGGCAACATTACGGTGCAGCACCGCCGCGACGCGTGGGGAACACAGATTGGTAAACAAAAGAGTTTCATATCATGCGACTATAAATGTACAAGTCAATGTCATTGTTTAAAAAGTGAGTACATGAATTATATTTGTGGCTACCTGAGACCAGCACTTGAAATTGAGACTTTTGTGCGGTTGTTGCTATTTAAATAAGAAACCCCGAACACAATGAGTGACAGTAACACGTGCTGCATTGCAATGCTCGTCTTGGTCGTGGGCGTCGTGCATAACCTGACAGCTCAATTGAGCTTTGAAAGGATCCCTGCTCAATAAATCCACGAAGTAAAAGAGTACATGAATGAGACGATCGGAGAGGATTTGGGCAGTCAGACTCAATGAAGAAGTACAATAGTCTAAGATGTCTATTTTGCTGCAGTCGGCAGTTGTAGGCTGAGTACTCAGAGTAGGCCTAGGCCCTGTAACGACTAACGTTAAGCCGGTTCAATTGTTGGCCATTGCCTTGGCATTGTCCCTGGCTCCTGGCTCAGAATTGATATCCAACCAATTCAATTTTATTGTTTACATTTCTCGACAGGTTTTGGATTCCCGATGACCTGATGATAGAATGTTAATGCCTAGTTCTGAACAAGTGTGAATACAATTACAACCTATAGCTACTGCATGTATGGAGTGGTGGTAGTAGTGTGATGTAGTAGCATTCATATGTATTCTTTGCCTAAACATTTTACAGCATTTTAGGCTTCCTAATAAGATTCACTGTGCATCAAAAACACTGACCTACACTACTAATCTCTGCTTGGTGAATATGTATGTGTGTAGCCCCAAGGGACCTCCCCTCGCTCTGTTAAGCTTGCGGGTGGGTCCCAACTCGACTCCGCTTCAGCCAGGTAATTGACCCTTCTAACCGAGATATCTCCCGTACTACGGCATACCCCAACGAAATCCACCCACCGTTTTATTCCTTATGGTGGTGTCGCGCCGGGCGCTATATAATCGGATATGTTAGAGCAATATAATATGCGATATTCCATGCATTTACACGCTAACCGGAGAATTCGTCTGTTTTTGCCCGCCATGACGGTTGACCAGTTATGCGTCTACGCATATGGAAGTTGTACTGTTCAATAATTCACAAAACCCTGAGTTTTGTTCACAAAACCGTGGGTTTTGCTTTTCAAAACCCTGGGTTTTGTAGCAAAACCCTGAGTTTTGCTAACAAAACCATAGGTTTTATCACAAAACCCTGGGTTTCGTTAGCAAAACCCAGGGTTTTGTTACAAAACCTTGGATTTTGCTCAGTTGTTGAATTTTGATATCATTTTGGACAAAACCCTGGGTTTTGCTACAAAACTCTGGGTTTTGTGTACAAAACCGTGGGTTTCATGAACAAAACCCAGGGTTTTGGTACAAAACCGTGGGTTTTGTAGCAAAACTTTGGGTTTTGAGCACAAAACCCACAGTTTAAGAGCAAAACTCCGAGTTTTGATCACAAAACTCTCGGTTTTTTTATTTTTTGAACAAAATCCACAGTTTTGTTCCTAAAACCCTCGGTTTAGCCAGAAAACCGTGGGTTTTGTAACACTTTGAAATAACAGAACAAAACCGTGGGTTTTGTGAGATTGCAAAACCCACGGTTTTGTGACATCACGAATCCCAGGGTTTTGAAAAGGTGCAATACCCAGGATTTTGTAACCAACCAATCATGACAGCTGTTACTTGGTAGGCCTTGCTGGGCTACTCAACTTAAAAATAGCGCCAAACTACAAGTGGCTCAGTTATTGTGATCAATAACATCATTATTGGTTACCACGCACAAAGTCTATCTCTTTGCGACACGATGAGAATATAAGTTATGTATTAGTTAAAGGACGAGAGGTTGTGCATCCAGTGTTCAAAATAATCCACACGCCGGCGCGAAGAGCCGCATGGACTATTGAATGCACAGCCTCGAGCTCTTTACTTTGCGTAAAACATTCGATCCGTTGCAAATAATTAACTTATCGCACGATATATGATAGAGCCCTGGAAATTTTTGTCGAAATAGCGTTTTCGGTCCCATTCTTCAACCATTATTGTCTGAAATGTTCAACAGTTATTGGTTGCGGTCATCTTGGCTTCGACTGGCGTGACCTAGATGAGAGGGAGTAAACAAAGCCGCGTGGTCCGACCAGAAAAGAATATGAAAACCCCTTCGCACCGTACTGGCTAACGTGGCCACATGCTTAGCGTGTTAGATTTCCAGTCAATGGGTGGCTGGGTCGATACCCATCCAGTCCTTTTAAATTTTTTAATTAATTAATTTTTAATCGAGAAGAAATTTTGGACTTGGATATTTCTCAATGTTGAAGTTGTTGGTTCTGGTAAAAGAACAATACTGTGATGCCAGAAAATGTCCAACTGCCTTTTCGTTTGTTGTGTTTGTTTATCAATTGGTGGACGTGCGTGTGTACACTGAACCATTCGACAGTTTATGAAATTTGAAAAGGTGCCAGGCTGTCTTGGCGTTATTTCCAGTGCCTGTCAACAAAAAACTTGCACACAACTTAGCAGTGGGAATAGGTAGTTTGTATGGGGGTAGTGGCCGGCACAGGGACATGCCGTTACAGGCGGGGGTTTCACCTTTCCAGTTGCAGAGCTCCCGGGGAAGAGCTTTAGTATCTTTCACCACAGCTGACACAGAAATAGATGCAAAATTCTGAATGGTGGGAATGAAGGTGGAGTTAAAGAATACCATGTAACAATTTAAGAATTAGTCGTGTTGAGATAATTATCACCACGATGTGATGTGGCAGTCGTTTTGTAATCAACGGTCGCATAATTACTGCAGGCAGCGCCACAACGTACGGTGGATTTTAACGACGCGGCAGATCAGAGGCTTTATGCTGCGAAAACTTCAGCCCGTTCGCCCGGGCCGGTCGCACGGTCCCAGAAACTGAAAATCAGTCTTAATCTATTAAATTTCTTAAAATCACATACACGTTATACATCTTACATGTTTTCTCTTGTAGTACCTAAAATATGAGCTCATGAAGTGCACACAGTGATAAAATACACGAGATTTTAAGTCGCGAATCGATGGAAATTTTCCGAGATCCGCCATCTTAGCATGATATTGGTTTATAGCAAGTTCAGAAAGCAAGCCGTGTTGTGAGTGGTTGGCATATCCATATGACCAATTTGGCGGTAAAACACAAAACCGTGGGTTTTGTGACGTCATGAATCCCAGGGTTTTGCGAATTATTGAAAACCGTGGGATTTCTGACGTCAGAAAACCGTGGGTTTTGCAAATAATTGAACAAAACAACTGCAAAACCCAGGGTTATCAGGACAAAACTCACGGTTTTGAAACAAAACCGTGAGTTTTGTGAAAAGATTGGATAACAAAGCAAAACTGTGGGTTTTGTTACAAAACCCAGAGTTTTGTGTGCAAATCCCTGGGTTTTGTGGCAAAACCTTGGGTTTTCCAAGCAAAACCCACGGTTTGGTCTACAAAACCCTGGGTTTTGTGACAAAACCCAGGGTTTTGTGTCTATTATTCAACACAAATTTAAAATTCTGATATTTGCTCTGTTATTCTGGGTAGTGTACAAAACCCTGGGATTTGCAAGCAAAACTCAGGGCATTCTTACAAAACTCACGGTTTTATGTACAAAACCCTGGGTTTTGTACCAAAACTCTGGGTTTTGCTTACAAAACCCAGAGTTTTGTATTACAAAACCGTGGGTTTTGTACACAAAACTCAGGGTTTTGTGAATTATTGAACAGTACAACTTCCATATATGCATGCGTGACCGGAAAAATGCGAATATCAACAGACCGCCGTGTGTGAGGCGCGCCACAACAAGGATGAACGGAGGAGATTCTTCACCTGATGCAGGCAATTGCTTTATAAAATGCAGGCAGCGGAATTATATCGCCGTGAATATATTAACGTAATGTGAATAAAAAACTATCACAATGTCTGGCAGACATAACAAATATTTACAGGTAATTTGGATACAATACAAAATTCAGTATTAAAAGATACGATGGAAAAGGTACAGAGTTTCGGATATATCCTAAGTTGAATATTGACAGTATTTTTCAGGATACAAGTATTGCTTTTGATTCCTAGTGTATGAAATGGGAAAAGAAAGAAAAATTGAATTTCAGAAATTTGAGGGATAGTTATCAAACTTGAAAAGAGTCTTTAGAAATAGAATTTATCGTTACAAATCCCACATTAAGGATTTCAGTACGGTAAATTTAAAGCAGGTTAAGGTTTCAAAAACAGTCAAAGAACTACAAGAAATTTAAGATTTATAATCACTACCATTGATAAGGCAGGTAACAAATTTTGGGATCATCTGCAAAAGATATTATCTGGATGTTTAGAAAAATGAACTTGGCATAAACAATATTTCAGACATATGAGGAAATGGTGTATACAAATTACACAAACAATCCATTGATAATTTGATAGATACAATATCAAAATTTCTGAAGAGGACTCTACTCCACTCTTGTTCTGGATACCCAGATTACATACAAACCCTTTTAAGTCTAGATTCATAGCTGTTGCTTCCAAATGAACAACAAAACAACTATCGAAAGAAGTAACCCTGTGTTTGACTGCAATTAGGAATCTTTCCATAAATGCTGTGATGCAGTTTCCAGAAACTGTGAAATAAATTGCTTTTGAAGTATTAACAATTCTCCCGAGTTTGTATCTAAAATCAAAGATTCAAAAGCAAAAAATATCAAACGTTTTATTTCAGCATTAATCACAAAGCTGTTTGAATATAATGGTAAACCATACATAAATATTATTCAAAGAAAACATATTGGTCACATAATGAATATTAAAAAATTAACGTTAAAATCTCATACTGTTGAATCTTTGATACATGCGATAAAATTTCTTTTTGATAATACTTTTGTTCAATTTGGACCATTGGTTTTTCAACAAATAAACTACATGCCAATGGGTAGCACCTGCTCCCCGTTATACTTGCTGATTTACATTTCACCTGGCTTGAATTTAAGTATATGAATAAATTGATGAGAAAGGACTCTCAGATGGCTTCAAAATTATCAAACAACGCAAGGAATATTGATGACATTGTTTGTGTAAATGTACGAAATTTCATTGACATTTCTGAAGACATTTACCCAAAAGATATCCCTTTGGAAGGTAACAATTCAGATTGTCTCAGAGATGTGTTTCTGGACTTGGATATTCGGGTCACTAATGACAGGTTTTGAATTAAAGTCTATCACAAAACTGATGAGTTTAACTTTGAAGGAGTTAACTATCCTTTCCCTGACAGTAATATTTCGGAAGCTGTTCGATATATTATACATTTTTGTCACAAAATTTTAAATTTGGTTGTATTTGCTCAAAATTTCGGGAATTTGCAACTAGAAAAAAAAATTACAAGGGGATTCAAAGAGGTACTTTTGATCAAACATTTATACAAATTTTGCTGTAAATATCCAGATATTGCTAGGAAGTCTGAATTCGATAATTTTAGAGATTTTAGACTTGACAGTTTTGCTAATTTATTTTATCTTTTGGCATCATTCTATTTTGATATTCACATTTCGGACATTTAAGGCATGCTTGCTTTCTGTCAGGTTAAACACCCTGGGGCTATCGGTAGCAAAGAGCTGGCCAACGACAGTTACAAGTTTACCTAATTGTTCTTTACCTGGTTATGGTAAATTGTCGGTATGAGATCCAGATATTACAGAAATGTGTGACAAAAAATTCCACAATTAATGCATTTACTGAAAAACTTGCCACTCTTGCATGGGGTAATGTTTATAATCTATCTAATCCTCAAGAAGCGTACACATAATTTTACAAAGACTTTAAATAGGTATATGATAACTGTTTTCCTATTGTTAATATACGAAAGAAAGTCAACAGACATAAACCTTGGATAACTAAGGGCCTGATGAATTCCATAAGAACAAAACATAAACTAGGAAAGATGATTTGCTGCATAGCAAATCAGTGTGTGTGTCTTCAAAGCATATTGGTATGGCAATGTACAACTATTCCATAACGGTAAGAAGTTGGAATGGCGTCTCTATCCTTTATTGCTTTGACGTTATTTAAGATTTAAAATTTCTATTGGTGCTATTTAGCATAATTTAAATTGTTACAACTTTTATTTGTAATTCATTAGGTGCGCAATATTCAACAACCCCTACAAGAAGTTGGAATGACATCTCTATCTATTATAGTGTTAAAGATATTCAAGATTGAAAATTTCGAATGCTGTTAATTAGCATAATTTATAAGGGTACAACTTTTGCTCTAGATTCATTACATGCACAATGGTCAATAACCCCTAGCAGAAGTTAAAATGACATCTCTATCTTCAATAGTTTTGAAGATATTCAAGTTTAAAAAATTTCAGATGCTGCTAATTAGCATAATTTAGATTGTTACAACTTTTGTTGTAAATTCATCTCCAGATCCCTGCTTACAAATGTTTGCACAGAACAGTTCTATCCATAATTATTATACACGACAATGTCAGAATTTACATGTAATAAGATGCCGAACAAAAGTTACAGTTTCTATAAAATATGATGGTGTGAAAATTTGGAATGACATTCCACCACTCATTAAAAACAAGTTATCATATATTCAAAAGTCCATTAAAATTGCATTTACTTTCACTATGATCGTTCGATCCGTACTTTATCCTCTTGTGTCTGTGTTTGTTTATGTGTTTGTTTGTTTTACTATTAGAGAGTTAATCTATGTACAGTGTTATGTAACTAACGAATCTGATGTATATATATATATAAATATATATATCTATATATATATATATATATATATATATATATATATATATATATATATATATATATATGTATATATGTATGCATGTATTCTGATATTGCATCAGTGTTCCGTAATGTAAATGTATTAATTTTATAATAAAGGAGATTCTATAAGCATGTATATGCTTCTTTCCCTCCTGCCAATATTTGTGTTATAGATTGTACATATTATGATTTTATTGGGTTGTTTGGCGAATAAACAAATCAAATCAAGAAAGATAACATTTTCTTAACTTAAATGCCAATGACTTCCATTTTTTCTAACATGCCTCAGTACATATTTACTCAATGTCAAATATTACTCCAGTTTGACAGTGTATACTCATATGTCACAAATTTGCCATATTATGTTGAAATATTAACTCAGGGTTGTCAGCAAAATAGAGCTTTATTGTTTGGAGACTTTCAAAGTGAGGAGTAGGTGTCATCATTGGTTTGTTTTACCTTTCTGGTGCAGGATGTTTACTGTTGCAGTGTTTGTTGGGATTTCCCTCTTTTGTCATGGGTCCACATTTATTATATAAAACAACTAAAAATTGTAAATTATCACTGCATTACCCCTTTAAAGTCAAGAGAACGCGATCAAAATTTGACATTTCTTAACATGATGTCAAGTACAATTACGCAAGCTTGTAACTGTCGTAGACCACTGCATGCTTGCTACCGATAGCCCCTGGGGGGGTTAATTATGTTCAGGGTGGCATAGTGGGGGTGGTGTACCCTCATGCCTGTAGTGCACATAATTTTTTTAAGACAAACCCATTCTATTCATCCATTCACATTACTTAAAATTTATCGTATTTTTTTTTATCATAAAGTGACATTTGCTTTGGTGTAACTAAACTGAATTTTAAAATTAATCTCTATTCTCAGCTTCCCGCTCTCTTGCCAAAACATATCACAATAGTGAGTTCACCACTTAAAAGTCTCATGAAAGGCCAACTGAGGAGATGGAACAATGTTGGTGCTAAAAACGCTGCAATTATGGGTGGCTCTTCCCACTTGTACTTCTGGGACAGACTTTAAAGGAGAAAAGTATCATTACATTTCAAGTAAAACAAGCAATCCTTTTTTACATTTCCACCTCTCGTTTTGACCTGTGTAAAACTAAAAGAAATTCTTTCCTGGCAATCCTCAATCTGATTTTTTTTTTTTTTGCAGGGTTGGGTTGGGGGTGTACACTGTCTTCTATTCCTACATTTGTTACATATAAATTAAGTCTTGAAGAAAGACCTGGGTGACAGTTTTCCTGGGAAAACTTTCACAAAATAACTGGAGGAAGTTAGTGAGGTTACAGAATACCTTGAATATCCACCTGTCTTCTTCTGAAATCCCCCCCCCCCAGTTAATGCACACAAAATCCCATTTCTATTTTATGAGTACTTACACTAGCTTCCATTTTCTTAAATTTATGATTCCTTAAGTGATTATTTACACTCTTTACCCATGGCAAAGTCTTAAGCAAACCACTATACGTATTTACAGAGATAAAACACCACAAATACGCTGCACACGTTTGGAAAATACAACTCCTTCGTTCATCCTTGTTGTGGCGCGCCTCACACACGACGGTCTGTTGATATTCGCATTTTTCCGGTCACGCATGCGTAGACGCACAACTGGTCAACCGTCATGGCGGGCAAAAACAGACGAATTCTCCGGTTAGCGTGTAAATGCATGGAATATCGCATATTATATTGCTCTAACATATCCGATTATATAGCGCCCGGCGCGCCACCAACATCAGGAATAAAACGGTGGGTGGATTTCGTTGGGGTATGCCGTAGTACGGGAGATATCTCGGTTAGAAGGGTCAACTACCTGGCTGAAGCGGAGTCGAGTTGGGACCCACCCGCAAGCTTAACAGAGCGAGGGGAGGTCCCTTGGGGCTAGTATGTGTGCAGCTCAAACTTTGATGGATTCACCATTGCAATTTCAAATAAGACATGGGTTCTGAGTTTTAAATCAACTACTTTAAAACAACTATGCCCTCTAAACCAACAAGGAGCCTAGACTCCTTTATACCATTTCAATATTGAATTATATCTATGATATTGCAACAAGTCTGTGGTAACTGGTATCACTTTTTAAAAATGAACATTTTTTTTTATTCAGACATAATTGATGCAATCACATTTTGTCATCTCCATTCTTGTCAGATAGTAATGCTGTCATTTACTTTTTTTTTGTACATTTGAAATACAAACTATTTACAAAAAAGTCAATGCCACTGTTTTGTATAACAAGCCTTCAATACTTTGATAAACTTATTCTGAAAAGAAAAAAAGAAAAATATTCAGTCAGGCCCATGCTGAGTATAAACACCAGATACGTGATGTTGTATCATAATAACAGGAAATTGCGAATAATTAACTGGTACTTCACACACTATTTTTGCGAAAAGTTGAATCTGATGATGGGCTTAAATAGTAAAGCTTTCGTCAGGATTTATATAGCTTAGAGCTTAGTGAATGGGCACATGTGAAAAGTGCAGGCAACATCTTCCGCTTTTTATTGGCAACAGGTTGTATGTAAAATAAGGAATAAAACCACAAGCAACATGGGTAATCAACCATGATGTCCATGGGGGAACTGCAATGCCAGTTAACAGAAATATACATTGGATGTTGCATCTTGAGGCTGAAGGAAATATGGATGCCATCCATCTGTACCCAAATCAGAGTTACTGAAAACATATACATGCACTAATACACTCTGTAATTTTTTTAAATTATGCTTCTGACTTGAGCTCTTTTTCATTATTACAGTTTTCAGATAAACTCGGTGCTGTCTTGGGTTACAAAACATAGCACAACACAATCTTGTGTTTGTGTGTACAAGAGTTATAGGCCTAGTGGTCAAGTTATTTACCTCTTTGAGACATGTTAATAGAAAACATATGGGTTGTTCAATATTTGTAAATGCATGTATGTGCATATATATATATGATCAGCTGCCAGATGTGACCATTTCAAGGCGGGAGGGTTGGTTATAATAAAGAGTTTGTAACTGCTGTAGGCCTACTGCAGATACAAGTCTTACAGTTGTAACTTTGGGTGATTAGTACTTCTCTTCCTTGATGGCACCCGTATATTTTCTCCCTGCATTTGCCCTTTTTGTAAATGATGTGCCATCTGGTCATATGGCATGTTTACTGCACTAATGAAAGCAAATTTAATGGGTACAGTGCATAATATGTTTATAACTATTTATTGTATAGAATTCTGGCCCTGAGTTGATTTTGGTTTTCCCAGGCAAACAGACATGCAAATTTGTGGGAAATGTAGCCAGAACACTATACATGTATGTGTATTATCCTGATTATGATAATTACATTATCCCGTCAACATTTTATATGTATGCAGATCAGTTATGTTTCAAAGCAGACATGCAAGTTTATGGCATGTGCACACGTAATTTCTTTCATGTGTGTTGTATCTGTGAGAAAAACAAACACATACACGCCCTTTCTATCTTGTGGCACATGTATCCATTTTATGAAATGAACTTCCATGCATATACATGTACTGCAGACCAGGTAACGTGAATCAGTTTCTTTCTTGTATCTCTTATCTCTGAGAAAAAACAAAGAGACCATTTGTATCTCATGGTACATGTAGGAGTTGGATGACTTAAACTTTCATACATGTATATATGTATGCAGATGCCTATGTGAGGTTTGTCAACCTATGCCCACTGAGGAAGAATGCTCTTGTTGCCATGAGTGGACGAATTGGAGCAGATAATGAGGGAGCCAGTCTATCAGGAGCTAGACAATGGGATGAACATCAAGTGCATCACTCAACACCCTGGGTTTGCACAAGTATGCCTTGCTAGGTATGCACTTGATTGTGCTTACCTACAATACAAGAATATGGAGCTTGGGCTGGTCCCTCTCACAGGTACCATATTTTGTGTGTGTGTGGGGGGGGGGGGGGGTTCTTTTCTCTTCTTAGGCTTGTTATAAATTCCATGTAGTTTCCAAACAAGAGTGTAATGTCTATTTCACCACTGACTTATTAAATTTCAGAGCAGAATGTTGGACTGTTACATGTACCCGAAGCAGACACTTGTAATAATCAGCTGGGACTAAGCTTATGACAGAAACCAAACTTTTTTGGTTTGTGATATTTCCAAGCTGTTAGGCCCAAATGAGCAAAAGGTATGCTCTTTGTCTGCTGTACCCTTCTTGCCTTACCATTGCATTTTCTCCAATATACAGGCACACAATCATCATGATAAAATGTTTTAGATGATACTGCTGTTTAGAAGGCTTCTTCCTAAGAGCCTGACTATGGATGTTCCTGTTTTGGAAGGGAAATTATTACCATTCTTATTTAACTTTCTAGAAACCAGACAACTTAAACTATAATGTCATCTTGTTACACATACATGTATATGTCTTTGCGCATAATATTTATGAAGAATGCTCACCAAGACACTTCAGGCTTGACATTGCAACAACTCCTACATTCAGCACAGATAATGCACACATTATTTGTAAGAAATGTAATACAATACAAAGGACAGTGGTGGGGTTGAAAGATATCAACTCCCTGTACTTATGAGCGTAAGACATAGTTATGCTGAACTTGTGGTTAGTTATTACCCTGGTATGCATTAACCTCTGATGAGTCCAGTGAATGATCAAAGGAGTCAGGCACATTTGGTACACAGTGTATCTGCTCTTATCAATACTTGCCTAGTCTTTCTAATGTAATATTTTACAAATACTCACCCCCTACATCAGTTGATGTCAAGCACTGATGCATCTGATTTTGTCACAGAAGCTTTCATTATCAGTATGCATGTATTTAGTCAAATGGTCAACACTTTTTTTTTTTTTTTTGCAGACACTACAGATACATTGCCTGTGGGCAGTTCGTTCGGTGGTGTTCGGGATTCCTGGGAAAGAACATCCAAGTGCCCTTGCCATCGTGTGTGGTCAACATAGTCTGTGACCGTTTCCCATCTTTGGTCTTTGAGGGGTGTCATGAGGCCCCTGTAGACCTGGATGAACTGGCATGATACTAAATCAGCAAAGTACATTCTAAACTTTGTGTCAGTTCACTGGACCAACTGGTTAGAGCAGTAACGGGACACAAACTCCTTGACAGAGGTATCTATGTCGGGACGTTCGCAGCTGGGAGATAGTGTCTGCGGAGTCTGGTGTCTGTGCCTCTCCATGCACATGCCTTTAGGTTGGACAGGCATTCAGCATAACCTTGGAACAAATTCCCAATTATTTGCAGTGCAAATTCTAAAAAAAAAAAAAAAAGAAAAGAAATCAAGCCAAATTTGTAGATCACGATTAACCCTCCCCCCCCCCCCCCCCCGTAAAGTGGCCAAAACTGGCCTGAAGTAAAGATGTGGCCTGTTTTCATAATTTTTACCCTGTGGCCTGAACAGGCCAACAGGGTATAGTTGATGATTGTGGTCATGTTTGTGTGTCATCTCTTGCATGTGTTCCTTTTGTCCATTCTTCTTGGATGCAGTAGCTTTTGAAAAAGAAAAAAATAAAGCTATGATCATGAAAGTTATACTGTGGAAGCAACTTGTGGGAAGTTAAGTATACTTCAACATTCAGCAACCTTGGCCTTTTTTCAATGTCATGGGGGGGGGGGGTGTACATTTGCGATGATTGGGTTTTAAAGGTACTGGCTGTCAAGTGTTTATTTGCATTTTTAATGAAAAACATTTAATATGTGTGCATATTTTTTTTTTCAGTCTTAATGGGGGGGGGGTTAACTATACAAGTGTAGCAACATTTTGTGTACATACTAAAAGTTCACTGAGATGAGCAAGTTCTGCAAGATGCTGACCTTAGTTTTAATGGGCCATTTTGAAGTGGGATTTTTTTCCTACATGTGTAGATAAATTGAGGTACTACATGTAGCTGTGATCAATACATGTAATCTGAGGTATCTTGACTTGGTTAACCACACAGCCATTTGTTATGATAATAGAAAGCATTTTGAAAGTTTGTAAATGAGAAAGCCCCATGGATGCATATGGCTAACCATATGTTGGCTTTGTTTTTTTCCATATGCAGTGCAGCTCCCCCTTCCTTCGCTTTTGGGAAGCTCAGGGTCTCCCATCTTTTGTGGTTGCTTGCATTCCGTCTACATTCTAGTTGAAATGCATGGCAGATATGAACAATCTAAAATTTAGAGGAGCAAAGGGTTACAGTACTGTCATGGACTGGGAGGATACTTTAGAGCAATCCCTATTTAATGTACTTGCAGTACGTTGTACCAAGGACTGTGATGCAGAAAAACGGCAATGCACAAGTGGCATGACTGCAAGAACATGTTGTGGATGGTGCTATCAAATGTCTCTGAAGGTCAACAAAATTAAGTAACTTTTTGGTAATAATGAACTTCTTCTGTCTACCACTTCTAGGGCTTATCAGAGACTGACCAGTGATTTCAACCCATACAAATGGTGCATTTTTGTATTCATTTCATTCATTAAGTACATTTTCAAAAGCTGACAAAGTTCATATAACTAATACTTTGTTTATCATGTGTTGGGCTGAAAGTTGCCTTCAGTGGCTACAGAGCAGTTATTTCCAAGAGTTAATGCACCTTGAAACATTTTGATGCTGAATCACAATATATTTGGCTTTTTGAGTCAATTTAAGTGGGAGTATTTAGCAGCATTTATTCAAATTTTGTCAGCATTTTGCTCCTAAATGACAGCAACATTCAGGCCTTGTGTGTGAATTGAAGCATTGTTTATGATAGCCACAAATGTACATGAATTTTCATAACAAACTGGGTAATTTCGTGATTTGCATGGGATATGTATTTAACTTTCATCCCAGAGAAGCATGTGTATGAGTGCTTAAATAGATGTAAACATAGAAGAAATGTCTCTTGTGATCTCACCTCACATACATACCCCCAGTAAGAGAATGCAACATTCATAGGTACAAATTGTACATCCAATTAGCTGTATTTTGCTTCAAGGATGGAAGTCTGGTACACTGGTGAAAGCTTGCCAGTGTCCTTCAACAGTTTGGGTTTCAGCAAAGCCTCTTCCAGGAGCACAGCTCCTTTAGATCCTGATATAAGATACATTTTGATTAAAACAAAAAATTGTGTTGTATATTAGTATTTTTATGTCAATATAACTTTGGACAGACACATCCTTACCAGGTTTCAAAATTGATTAACTCCAAGTCGTGCTCCTGGCACGATCAGTATGAGTGAGTGTAAGCACATGAGCGCTGATACAGCCATGAATAAGCATGTTTCTCTCAGTATCCTTTATGTGGTTGTTTTCTTTTTAAAGCTCAAGTGATCTTGAAATATTAGGTCAAAATCAGTCACTGTAAGGCAAAAAAATGGTTTGTTTCCCCTAACTGTAACGACCTTTCTCTAAAAAAATTAAAAACATCTACCGACCCACCCAAATTATCTGCCTACCTGCCCCCCCCCCCCCCCAAAAAAAAAAAAAATTTGGTTCATGAGGGGAAGCACACTTAATTTTTTTTTTTTAAGCCTCAACAAGATTTTATACTCTCAGATGGTCTTCATTGCTTAGGTCTATTATATCTGGTTTTCAAAATTTGGGTGCTTTGCTTTATTCTGTATGTGGTGTAGTGTGGCCTCCCTTTTGCTTGAATTACTTCTGCTTGTCCTTGTATATTTAGCATCTGTAGATGCTGCACACCAGTATAGGTGTAGTGAAATGGCCTTTTTCCAGTGGCCAACATCACCACACTCTGATTGCTTGCTAATATTGACAACCTTTTTTGATACACTTGCACAGCACAGAAAACAAAGGATAATTTTCCCTTCTTTTAGCTCTGCTAAGCAAAGGTCGCACCTATGGTATGTGATGGATAATTTATTGAAGAGGAAGAAAATATATTCATTATCTTCACAATAAATTATATTTACAGCACCAACAAATGTCAAATGTTCAATTTTTTTCCTGAGTGGTGGTAGTCTGGAATATTTGGGGGCTGGGGTGGGGGTGGGGGTGGGAATTTAATATCTATGTTGAAAATTCAGCAAGTAAAACTGAGAAAATGCTGATTTGGGTCTATTTAAAAAAATTTTGCCCTCGAAAATATAAATGATTATTCAGTTGATTGAATTTCAAATTTGCCCAAAAACTGTGATCAATTCAAAAACTTGTGTACATTTATTAGAAACAAATTCTTGAGAAGGGTAACAATTCAATTTACATTGGTTTTCCCCCTTCTAAGGCCACTGCCACTGCAGCTAAAAAGTGCTCTCCACCTTACAAGAAGGATGCACTTTCCACATACAGACAATGTAATTGTAATGCAACACTTTTTTTTTTTTCACAAGAATGGCCTTTTAAGAGGGATGGACACATTATTGACAGAGGCCTTACAAGTGGATGACCACTGTGCTCGTTGCCAATACTATGATTTCTTGACTTCAATAAATCTGTTCTCCAGGTTTTGCTATTGTTGTTGTTGTTTTTTTTTTAAGGGTCGGTCCCATGGGGGGGACCCCTTCTATTTTCGGGTTGTACATCTTTCCGGCTGTGCGCATTCTTGACCTTAATTTTAGTACAGTTCCCAATGGGTTTGTTTTTTTACGAACACATCAATAGTGGTGCCATTCCATCAAATCCATGACCAGGTTTGTGCAATACACAAGTTCCCTTTTTTGAAATGCTTTGTGAGAATTTTTCAACAAGATAATTTTTTTCTGAATGAGATCTTCAATACCATTAAGTATACTGCATAAAACTGACAACTTTGGAAACCCTGGTCAAACTCGTAAGCCAAAAAAAAAAAAAAAAAAAATAGATAAATAATATTCAGTCAAAGCTAAATCTATAGAATCAATAGAAGTATTCAATCGGGTGTTTTTTTTCTCATATAGATGTACTATTGATATGCCATATTGATAGTGTTCAAACGGTACATGGGCTTACAGAATTGGGTTAAAGTTTCTCTGTATTAAATATCGCATTCACTCCAAATATCAACAGCCTTGACATTGACAATGGAAGAAAAATAATAATGCTGGAAAAGTAAATATGTGTTTATCACTACTAGGCTATTCTACCAACAGTACATATTGCTTTTTTTTTTTTTTAGTGCATTTTCAGACAAATTCTGCATGATTTTTGGAGTTCCTTTGACACATATAACTGCAATTGATTCTTTAAAAAATAAAGCTTTATGTTTGGGTGATCAGACAGGCAGGAAAAGAGATTGGGGGGATTTGGTTTGACAGATTAATGACTCTGGTACCAAGCCAAGGTGCTCAAGTCGTCATGTGCTGTCAGTCATTATTATACCGCAGAGGGAAATCCGTACACGTGATTGGTTAATTGGGCATGGGACAGTTTTGCCTGTCCACTTCTGTGAAAGTACTGTCCACCGCTCACTGTAGCGCTAGATAGCGCTGCACCTCTGATGTCGCATGACCGCAGCCTTGACCCCGCACAGCAGACGACGAAAGCGCGCACACAAGGCAAGATGGCCCAGGGAGGCAGGTTCGCCACTCTAAACAGCGAAGAAATAACCGCACTAATAGAACAGAAGGACTCTAAAAGTACAAAGAAATGTATCAAGAGTTCTACTAAACTATTCCGGGAATACTTAATCTCCAAAGAAGAAGACGTTAACTTATGTTTTATTGTTCTTCGGTATAATAAAACAAATGGTGCCCTTGGCCTTGGGGGACAGGAAGAATTGTGAACCTTCGGGATGGACTGTCCACCCTCCGCTTCGCGTCGGGTGGACAGACCATCCCTCAGGTTCACAATTTTCGCGTCGGGTGGACAGACCATCCCTCAGGTTCACAATCCTTCCTGTCCCCCTCGGCCAAGGGCACCATTTGTATACTGTACACATGAAGTCCTGTCTGTGAAGAGAACCGAGTTGAGTCGACTTCATTCTGCATGCGCAGTTATCAGGTTGAAAACTCGGACTTTGACTTTGACCTGCGGCTTGGTGCCCTGGGCTGGTGTGTCTTCTCTTGACGACTTCGATAGTAGGCCTACTAAGCTACTTTGCCTGACATGGTCGAAATCGTGAATAGTAAAATGGTACGGTACTACGAGCATACATTGCATGTATATCCCTAGCTCCAGGGAACTAACCCCCAACAGTCCGCGGGGGTTAGTTCCCTGGAGCTATACTGAACCCCAATGAAAAGTATCCACATGCCAATTTTGAAGTATTTTATTGTTTATACTTGAAACATTTCATACCTAGACGTGCTTAGAACTTAACAAAGCATTCACTTTTCTGGCGTAAAAATAATGTCACGCTCTACCGACATTAACGTCACTTACAGGCAAAAAATGTCATTAACTGCCCTAATTGAAAGTCACACAAATTTTTCTGTTCAATATGGGATGTGGCCACCTCGAGCATCAACACATGCTATACATCTGCGGCGCATACTGCTGACCAGGGTTTGAATTCTGTGTTGGGGAACATTATTCCATTCTTCCTGCAGAGCTTGGATCAGCTGGTTTCGGGTAGTAGGCCTAGGTGTCCTCCGTTGAATACCTTGGCCTAACTGATCCCACAAATGTTCAATAGGGCTCAGATCGGGTGAGAACGCTGGCCATTCCATGACATTGATGTTGTTCTCATTGAGAAAGTTCATTGTTAATCTTGCAGAGTGTGCACGTGCATTGTCCTGCTGAAAGATCGCCAGATCTTGATGCTGCTCCATAAATGGGACCATGTGCGGCTCCAGCACCTCATCAATGTACCGCCTAGCATTGAGGATCCCTTGAATGACCACTAGGGGTGTCCGGTAGCGGTTGCTGATGCCTGCCCACACCATGACAGAGGGTCCACCCCATCGATCTGCCTGACGGACACAGGCATCTGCATATCTCTCCCCAGTCCGGCGCCACACACGTTCTCTGCCATCTGCTCTGCTGACACAAAAACGGGACTCGTCAGTAAAAAGGACGGTATTCCACTGCTGGCGAGTCCACCTGGAGTGTGCTCTACACCACTGCAGTCGTCTTTCTCTTCTGGGTTGGGTCAGCAGGTTACCCCTGTAAGGTCTTCTGGCTGTTAGGCCACTGCTCCTCAGTCGCCTCTCCACAGTAGAACTACTGACAGGACGGTGATTCACCCCTTGAGTCTCACGGGCTGTTTGGGCTGCTGTATGGAAACGGTCTCGCAGGTGCATCAGCCGGATGTGACGGTCTTGGCCAGGTGTTGTCACTCTTTCTCGGCCAGGCCTAGGCCGATCATCTACGGATCCAGTTTCTTGTTGCCGTTCAATTAGTCGTTGGATGGTGCGCCGAGTACACCCCATTCTTTGTGCGATTTGAGTGATTGGGACTCCACCCTCTGCAAGCCCCAAAGCATGGTGTCTTTGACCTTGGCTCAGACGCGGCATGATCGCCTCAACACACCTGAGACCACTGGCTTTTTTCTTGGCTGAACATCCCTTTTTAAAGCCACTGAAAACATCAGGTCATTTTAGCCATCCAATAGGAGTGGTGGTCAGAAGCCATATTCGGTGCACAAAAGTCACATGCATTATGTAACAACTCAGCAAAAGTTAAAAAGTTGTCCTGAATGACCCTGATGTAGGCTCCAAACCATGCATATATGCACACACAGTACTTAGTAACTTACAAAATTAATTTGTTAATTTTTTTATGTGGATACTTTTCATTGGGGTTCAGTATAGTAGTAGTATATCCCAGACCCAGGCACCCAGTCATCACTTCGTTTGCATTTGACCATGGAGGTAATACCTCCATGATTTGACAAACTTGACCCATTGTTTCCACAAAGTATCATCCCTTGGGAAACTGAACAGGGAAACGCGGTCCAAGTTTGTCTTGCTGCAGAATTTCACACAGCACTGTTGACTACATACAGACTGGCCCGCTTCGTGCGTGCCGCCATTTTGCATTGGACAACTCTAGGTCACATGATCTATTTAATGAATATTCATTACGCTTTCCGGGGAAAAGCACGATCTCCGCTTTTTGTTCACAAGGATGCAATGAGCAGTTTAAAACAGCAATAACTTTGAATACAGAGCCGAAAATCGTGGTAATTTTCATGTTATCGTATAGAGGGGAGTCTAATTAGGTGAAATATATCTGGTTTTCCTTTTTGAGACCTGCCCTTTAAGCTACCTAGTGTTGGTATCGTCAAATCGAATATTTTGAGCATCTCAACCTGAAATTACAGCAAGTATTGGGACCCGTAGGGTCCAATTCACGTGTTCACTAACGCTGTCAGACACGCTGTACAAGTCGCCACATTCCTAGCAACTGAGTTTTGCAAATTTTGTGATACACATATTAACCATACCTGGCTCTTAAGAGTCTTTCTGTGTTGAATTCAAGACTTGGTAAGTATCTTGCTTGCCTCGGTGCAATAATATTAATAATGATAATAGGAAACCATGCCATTATAAGGGATGAGTTTCATTGGACACTTAACATTATTTGTATGTTAAGTAGTTGGGGGACAAGTTGATGGAGTGTGATAAGGGCATAAGGGTAGGTGATCTAAAAATTCCTGGTCTATTCTTTGCAGACGACATCGTACTTATGGCAGAGTCCCAGAAAGAACTGCAAGAGATGCTGAACATAGCAGGGGAATACGGGAATAAATGGAGGTTAGAATTTAGTAAGGATAAGAGTAAAGTGATGACTCTTGGGAAGAAACCAGATGCAAATAAAAAATGGAGAATTGGGCAGTTCCAAATTCCAGAAGGTAGGGAACAGTTAATTGAAATTGGGGAGGTTGATGAGTATGAATACCTAGGTGTTAAGATTAAAGCAACGGGTAAAGGCATGTTCAGGTATCAGGTGGAGAAGATTAAACAGAAAGTGAATCGCACAAAAGGAATGATTAAAGCTACTGCATTGAACAGTTTCAACAGAGCATACACAGCAAGAGTATTATGGGATAGAGTTGCAATACCAGGAATGATATATGGCTTAGATGTGATTTCAGTGAGTGAGGGAGATATCCAGGGAATGGAGAAAGCACAGAATGAGATGGGGAAATGGATACTAGGAGCACCACCATGTACAGCAACAGAAGCAGTCCTAGGAGAGTTAGGATGGAATAAAATCACAGATAGAATTGCCAAAGCTAAGTTAAAGTACTGGGGTTATTTACAAGGAATAAGTGAAGACAGGTGGTACAGGAAAGTTTACAATCAGGTAGCCAAGGAAAAAACCAGATGGGTCAAAGACATAGACGGGTTAGCAGAGAAATATGAACTAAAAGGATATGATGAGGTGGATGATTGGAAAGTATATGTAGGTAAGACTGTTACAGAGGGTTGGAAAGATGACTGGAAAAGAGGAGTCAGGGAAAAAAGTACATTGAAGGCATACAAGGTATTAGAAAAGCCACAGAAAAGTGTGTGTTGGGATGGAGGGAAGGGATCCAAACTTCTGTTTCAAAGTAGGGCAGGAGTAATCAATCTCGAAAAGAGAAATAAAAAGTGGACAACAGGGAGTAATGGAAAGTGTAAGTCATGTAGACAAGAGGCAGATGAGACAGTGGACCATTGGCTGTTGTGGTGTGATGCATATAGAGAGATAAGGGAAGATTTTTTCAGAAAGTGGCACAGAGAAGATAACAATTACAAGGGTTTAGAAGAGGTTCAGGGTTTAGAGGAAGAGGAACGTATAGCATGGATTTTAGGTATGAAAGGTGGCTTTCTGGGAGGCAGGAAAGGTAATAAAAATGTACAGGACTACCTGGTAGGATGCTGGGAGAAAAGGAATGAAATAATAGAGTTAGAAGGCAACAGGTTAAATTAGAATTCCAGAGTGCAGGGAGGGGAAGGAATGGGAATGGTGGTAGCCCTTACAAGGGCTCCCATGGGAAAAGCCTGAGCCTCAGAGGCGGGGATAGGGTGTGAGAGGGATGGATTCCCCCCCCCCCCCCCAGGCCACCTGTGTCACAGAGTGACACAGGACCGCGGCAGACAAGCGGAGAGCCACCGTATTATTATTATTACTATTATTATAATTTAAATTATGCTAATTAGCAGTATTCGAAATTTTCAATCTTGAATACCTTCAACACTATAATAGATAGAGATGCTATTCCAACTTCTACTCGTGTGTTACGGAATAGTTGTACATTGCCATACCAATATGCTTTTACCAATATGCTTTGAAGACACATACACTGATTTGCTATGCAGCAAATCATCTTTCCTAGTTTGCTGATGCGTTTAATAGCGTACAGGTGATGTATCTTGGATAAGTAATTATAAGCCAGATTTGGGGGGGGGGGCAGGGCAGAAGAGGAAAGATGCAGACCGATTGGATCGATATATCTGTGCTGGAGATGATTTGTAGCCCAATACATGGCCATAAGATGTTGTATAGCCAAGTTCAAGTGCTCTCTTTCTCTCAAAATATTGACAAAACCGTGTGGAACTGGCCAATAGCCACCTAACAACACAAAAACTACCCCGACAACATGTTCAATGTCATAAAATTGAAACAAAATCTTAATACAGACAGGAACATGGGTCAAGCGATGAAGGGTAACACAAAAATCACGAGAGTATGGCTTCAACAAATGGTATAATCCATACTTGTCAAAACCCTGTGCAAACCAACGACCTGGATTTTTACCTGGCGTCAACGTTAACATGTGGCTTCACAACCACCGACCAACAAAAAATGTGCAAATGGGCATGACTTTGTTCTCTAATTGTAAGTTACTGCAAAACAATGCAATGACTGAAATATTTGTTTGACGTTGGTCCACGCGTCAACTCCAAGCAATTGGCATATTTCAGGCGCTTGTGCTATCAAAGCAAACTCAATAGGAATGCAGTTTGTCGCGGAGAAATAAATGATTGAACTTGAATGCGCGACACACAAGACAATGACGAAGTCTACAATATTATGATGACTGATGTGGTCGTTTCTTGTTTGTGTGTGGAAGTAAAGGTATATTGGATAAATTACCAGAAAAAAACATTGACAGGGCTTTGCTTTCTAAATGAATGATGGTGCTATTAAAGTGTCAAGCTAACAAATAAATGTATTAACAGTTTCATTCTTCAGTTTTGTTTTCAAGAGGGCCAATCAGAAAGCATTGTGTATTGAGACACGTGACCCATTGGGCACTCTGGTATATAAAAAAACTCGCGCCATTCGACGCACTGTTAGAAACGGAAAGTCGCCAATGACGTTGTTCATATTTATGCGTCGATACACGTAAATAAAATTCTCCAGGTAAATTGTATCAAAGTTATGCACACCTGGGACTGGTAAGTACATTTGCTTACAAAACTGCATTTAGTTAGTCGCTGATTTATATAAACTTATCTTCAACTTAATGCATAAAATAATGAGGGAATATTATCCATCACCTGCATGTGAGTGTATAATATGAGTTGAAAGGGCCAGATGAGATTGAAATGGCGTGGAAATCGTATATAGGAAAGGTGATTCAAGAGAAACATGTGGAGCAGTGGAAAAGAAGGGTTGAGGAGAAGAACATACTAAGAGCGTATAGAGCTGTAGACAAGCCAGTGAAAACTAAATTTTGTGATGGTAGCAAGGGTTCTGGAGTGTTGTTTCAGGGCAGAGCAGCCTAGCAGGAGTGATCAATCTGGAAAAGGAGAAACAGAAGTGGACGAATGGGAGAGATGGGAAGTGCAGAGAGGACGTGGATGAGACCATTAAACATATGACAGGTTATGGAGCACTAACAGAGCGGTTGTTTGTACAGTGGAGAACAAGAGATTGGCAGTGTAAAAGCTTAGAGCAAGTGAGGGACATAGCAGAAAATAATAGGTTAGCATTGATACTAGGATTGAAGGGCGATTTTCCAGGAAGTACAGTTGGTTTAGAGTCAATGAAAGGCTTCTTTGTGCAGTGCTGGGAGAGTAGGAATGATATCTTATGATAAGTCACCGAAGAGAATAGAGGGCAAACTTAGAAGGGAAGGGAGAAGGTGACCCTTATTAGGGCTCCCATGACCCTGCTGGGTGGTAACATCAGTAGGGGCTATGGGCATGCCGAGCACAAAGCTGCGGCAGTGGGATAGGGCTGAGTGTTTTTATGTCTGGGTGCCAACCCAGACATTTTGTTTTTCCAAGAATTAATTCTTTCTTTCTTTCTTTACGGCGAGATTTGTCCGGAGTTTTTCTCGGACCCTACTATTCCGAAAACCACCAAATCTGCCATGGTGAGTGACCTACCACTGAAATTAGGCATCTGACTTGAAATGGTCATGATGTTTAAAATTATGCAAATTTTGGGGCAATTCAAAATTTTAAAGCTCCATATCTTAGAAACTATTGCAGATAGACAAAAAATTCTAACTTACACAGGAAGGTTTGAGCCATCTGTCAATGAACAGTGAACAAAAGATTTAGAAGTGCATCTAAATGTGGCAAGTTTGCAGCTTTTTCGTCATGTTAATTGTCTGAATATACGGGTGTAGAAGGGGGAAGGGGGAACATTGTGTTGGTGGCACTGTAGCACGGATGGTTTTTTACAGAGTTTGTTCTTTATCTTATTTTCTTTTTTTTCAGGGTTCCATACTTATTGGATGTGTCTGAAGTACATGACTCCATCCATCCGTACGTCCATCCAACCATTCAGAATTACATTGTCAACTTCTTCTACAAAACTGTCATCGAGAATCAATTCAAACTTGGTGGCACAGTAGCACGGGTGAGTTTTTATGGAGTTTGTTCTTTATCTTATTTTCTTTTTTTTTCAGGGTTCCATACTCATTGGATGTGTCTGAAGTACATGTCTCTTTTTGGATATGAGGCTTTGTTGTTTATCAGGTGTCTTGTCCTTGTCTGGGTTGATATTGTAAGTTCAAGTTCAAAGCAGTCATTCTGTTTTGAAAGTTTTGGAAAGTCAAGTTTATTCAGTGTTTCCTTTCTGAGAAGGTTCATGAATAATTATGAAACTCTTTCCTCAGTATAAGTGAATACTGGAATTTTGGTGGTTTTTGCCCCATATTTGTGCATTACTAGTTCATATAATTTCAGCAAGACTTGCCATTATAAGCAAGAACTTGTTACATTATTTGCTTTGTTATGTGCTATTATTTCACCTTTTTGCATTTTTTAAATTCAAGTGGGTTGTCTCCACCAAATATAAGGCAAGGACAAGCAGCCAGCATCACAAAAAAAAGCATGTCTGGGAATTAAAGGCTGCCAGACATGCATGATGGTTTCCCGCTGATGACCCATTGATGAATTCATTTGGCTGTTGAAGCCTTGAATTTTCAAAATTTTGCATGGAAAGTGGTAATAGTGCTAAATGAAGCTACAGGCTTAGGCTGAGACAGAGGCTGGATTGGTAAAGGGGTTCTGAGAGCGCGCTAAGCTGTTGACGAGACTGAGCAGTCACTTTCTGGATGTCCATCCGTCTGTTATTCTATCCGTCTGTCCATCCATCAACAAAAACTTTGGAGTGTCTTGAATTACGCTGGCGAGACATTCATGCCCCCGAGGCATGGCACTGGTGCTAAAAAGTGTGGTTGACGGAAATGTGATTTAACCCCAAACATGTATTTCCATTTTGTTAGGCAGTTTGATATGAAGTGTGGGCTTTTCTATGTGGGGAAAGAGCAATCTATTATCCCAATCTAGGGCGAAACTGTTGTATTCCTACCAGGTCAGGGAGATGGTTTGTCCCCGTTATGATTTTGGGAGTGGCCCGGTTTTAGATTATCCCTGTATAGTTGTAGGTGCACTTAGTGCTCATTATTGTCCAATGAATTGATAAGACTGGTGTTGGGGTTAATTTTCAGTGTTTGGCCAATATAGTTCAGTTTCAAGTACTACCATTGGTGCACATTCAGTGTTGAAGGACTTTCCACATGTTTTGAAATGTCTTTAATACTTGCATAGAAGTGTTACAGTTTTAAGGAAGACATTGGTAATGGGTACAGTTGTTTGGTGATTGAGTGTAATGAAACTGTATTTATTTGAGACATGTTCATGTGTGTAAGTTTATGTACATTTATTTTAGTCATGATCTTTTGATTTGTTTTTGGCTGAGCTGACTTACTAGTCAGGCTTAGCTTTTAGGAGGGTCAGGCTTCCAGAATCTGGCAACTGTCTGTCCATCCATCCGTACGTCCCTCCAACCATTCAGAATTACATTGTCAACTTCTTCTACAAAACTGTCATCCAGAATCAATTCAAACTTGGTGGCCCTGTAGCACAGGTGGGTTTTTATGGAGTTTGTTCTTTATCTTATTTTCTTTTTTTTTTCAGGGTTCCATACTCATTGGATGTGTCTGAAGTACATGTCTCTTTTTGGATATGAGGCTTTGTTGTTTATCAGGTGTCTTGTCCTTGTCTGGGTTGATATTGTAAGTTCAAGTTCAAAGCAGTCATTCTGTTTTGAAAGTTTTGGAAAGTCAAGTTTATTCAGTGTTTCCTTTCTGAGAAGGTTCATGAATAATTATGAAACTCTTTCCTCAGTATAAGTGAATACTGGAATTTTGGTAGTTTTTGCCCCATATTTGTGCATATACTAGTTTATATAATTTAGGCAAGACTTGCCATTATAAGCAAGAACTTGTTACATTATTTGCTTTGTTATGTGCTATTATTTCACCTTTTTGCATTTTTTAAATTCAAGTGGGTTGTCTCCACCAAATATAAGGCAAGGACAAGCAGCCAGCATCACAAAAAAAAGCATGTCTGGGAATTAAAGGCTGCCAGACATGCATGATGGTTTCCCGCTGATGACCCATTGATGAATTCAGTTGGCTGTTGAAGCCTTGAATTTTCAAAATTTTGCATGGAAGGTGGTAATAGTGCTAAATGAAGCTACAGGCTTAGGCTGAGACAGAGGCTGAATCGGTAAAGGGGTGCTGAGAGATTGGTTTGTTGTATGTTGTCCTTGTTTTTTTTTGTTTTTATTTTTGTTTTTGTGTTTTCGTTGTTTTGTTTTATTCATGTTTTTGTTTCTTGTTCAAGGTCGACATTACATACTGCTGCTGCTGTTTGTATGATAGAAGCTTTAATTACATGTGAGTTAGTTGTTTCCAAGAGTCTGTCCTGTACTGAGGATTTTACGGTTTTCTTTTTTTCCTAAATGTGGGCTCGTATGTAGTAGCAAGTGATGGACATTTTACTGTTGTTGAGGGTTTTAGCACTTTTATGCTTTTAAGGTGCTATTTATACAGTTCATACTGGAATTTATTTGCATTTTATTTGGAATCTTTTCATGCTTTTAGGTTCATCATACTTTTGTTCCCGTTTGGGAATAAAGGATTTTTTAGACTGTTATTTTCTTTTAAGCTTTGGTAAATGTTGAAAATATTTCACTGTTGAGATTTTTGTGATTGCAATATTTTGTATTAAATGACTTGTGGAAACAAATGGTGTTGAATATGTCGCTCATTTGTGGGTTACTAAAACTAAACGTGCACTTCATGTTTTCCATAGAAAGATGGTTTTTGTCTGGCCATCATAAGCTGTTGGCGAGACTGAGCAGTCACTTTCCGGATGTCCGTCCATCTGTCAGTCCATCCGTCTGTCCATCCATCAACAAAAAACTTTGGAGTGGCTTGAATTACGCTGGCGAGACATTCATGCCCCCAGGGCATGGCACTGGTGCTAAAAAGGTGTTTGACGGAAATGTGATTTAACCCCAAATATGTATTTCCATTTTGTTGGGCAGTTTGATGTGAAGTGTGGGCTTTTCTATGTAGGGAAAGAGCAATCTATTATCCCAATCTAGGGCGAAACTGTTGTATTCCTACCAGGTCAGGGAGATGGTTTGTCCCCGTTATGATTTTGGGAGTGGCCCGGTTTTAGATTATCCCTGTATAGTTGTAGGTGCACTTAGTGCTCATTATTGTCCAATGAATTGATGACTGGCGTGGGGGTTAATTTTCAGTGTTTGGCCAATATAGTTCAGATTAAAGTACTACCATTGGTGCACATTCAGTGTTGAAGGACTTCCACATGTTTTGAGATGTCTTTAATACCTGCATAGAAGTGTTATAGTTTTAAGGAGGACATTGGTAATGGGTACAGTTGTTTGGTGATTGAGTGTAATGAAACTGTATTTATTTGAGACATGTTCATGTGTGTAAGTTTATGTATATTTATTTTAGTCATGATCTTTTGATTTGTTTTTGGCTGAGCTGACTTACTAGTCAGGCTTAGCTTTTAGGAGGGTCAGTCTTCCAGAATCCGGCGTCTGTCTGTCCATCCATCCGTACGTCCATCCAACCATTCAGAATAACATTGTCAACTTCTTCTACAAAACTGTCATCCAGAATCAATTCAAACTTGGTGGCCCTGTAGCACAGGTGGGTTTTTATGGAGTTTGTTCTTTATCTTATTTTCTTTTTTTTTCAGGGTTCCATACTCATTGGATGTGTCTGAAGTACATGTCTCTTTTTGGATATGAGGCTTTGTTGTTTATCAGGTGTCTTGTCCTTGTCTGGGTTGATATTGTAAGTTCAAGTTCAAAGCAGTCATTCTGTTTTGAAAGTTTTGGAAAGTCAAGTTTATTCAGTGTTTCCTTTCTGAGAAGGTTCATGAATAAATATGAAACCCTTTCCTCAGTATTAGTGAATACTGGAATTTTGGTAGTTTTTGCCCCATATTTGTTCATATACTAGTTTATATAATTTAGGCAAGACTTGCCATTATAAGCAAGAACTTGTTACATTATTTGCTTTGTTATGTGCTATTATTTCACCTGTTTGCATTTTTTAAATTCAAGTGGGTTGTCTTCACCAAATATAAGGCAAGGACAAGCAGCCAGCATCACAAAAAAAAACCTGTCTGGGAATTAAAGGCTGCCAGACATGCATGATGGTTTCCCGCTGATGACCCATTGATGAATTCATTTGGCTGTTGAAGCCTTGAATTTTCAAAATTTTGCATGGAAAGTGGTAATAGTGCTAAATGAAGCTACAGGCTTAGGCTGAGACAGAGGCTGGATTGGTAAAGGGGTTCTGAGAGCGCGCTAAGCTGTTGACGAGACTGAGCAGTCACTTTCTGGATGTCCGTCCGTCAGTTATTCTATCCGTCTGTCCATCCATCAACAAAAACTTTGGAGTGTCTTGAATTACGCTGGCGAGACATTCATGCCCCCGAGGCATGGCACTGGTGCTAAAAAGCGTGGTTGACGGAAATGTGATTTAACCCCAAACATGTATTTCCATTTTGTTGGGCAGTTTGATATGAAGTGTGGGCTTTTCTATGTGGGGAAAGAGCAATCTATTATCCCAATCTAGGGCGAAACTGTTGTATTCCTACCAGGTCAGGGAGATGGTTTGTCCCCGTTATGATTTTGGGAGTGGCCCGGTTATAGATTATCCCTGTATAGTTGTAGGTGCACTTAGTGCTCATTATTGTCCAATGAATTGATAAGACTGATGTTGGGGTTAATTTTCAGTGTTTGGCCAATATAGTTCAGTTTCAAGTACTACCATTGGTGCACATTCAGTGTTGAAGGACTTTCCACATGTTTTAAAATGTCTTTAATACTTGCATAGAAGTATTACAGTTTTAAGGAAGACATTGGTAATGGGTACAGTTGTTTGGTGATTGAGTGTAATGAAACTGTATTTATTTGAGACATGTTCATGTGTGTAAGTTTATGTACATTTATTTTAGTCATGATCTTTTGATTTGTTTTTGGCTGAGCTGACTTACTAGTCAGGCTTAGCTTTTAGGAGGGTCAGGCTTCCAGAATCTGGCAACTGTCTGTCCATCCATCCGTACGTCCCTCCAACCATTCAGAATAACATTGTCAACTTCTTCTACAAAACTGTCATCCAGAATCAATTCAAACTTGGTGGCCCTGTAGCACAGGTGGGTTTTTATGGAGTTTGTTCTTTATCTTATTTTCTTTTTTTTTTCAGGGTTCCATACTCATTGGATGTGTCTGAAGTACATGTCTCTTTTTGGATATGAGGCTTTGTTGTTTATCAGGTGTCTTGTCATTGTTTGGATTGATATTGTAAGTTCAAGTTCAAAGCAGTCATTCTGTTTTGAAAGTTTTGGAAAGTCAAGTTTATTCAGTGTTTCCTTTCTGAGAAGGTTCATGAATAATTATGAAACTCTTTCCTCAGTATAAGTGAATACTGGAATTTTGGTAGTTTTTGCCCCATATTTGTGCATATACTAGTTTATATAATTTAGGCAAGACTTGCCATTATAAGCAAGAACTTGTTACATTATTTGCTTTGTTATGTGCTATTATTTCACCTTTTTGCATTTTTTAAATTCAAGTGGGTTGTCTCCACCAAATATAAGGCAAGGACAAGCAGCCAGCATCACAAAAAAAAGCATGTCTGGGAATTAAAGGCTGCCAGACATGCATGATGGTTTCCCGCTGATGACCCATTGATGAATTCATTTGGCTGTTGAAGCCTTGAATTTTCAAAATTTTTGCATGGAAGGTGGTAATAGTGCTAAATGAAGCTACAGGCTTAGGCTGAGACAGAGGCTGAATCGGTAAAGGGGTGCTGAGAGATTGGTTTGTTGTATGTTGTCCTTGTTTTTTTTGGTTTTTATTTTTGTTTTTGTGTTTTCGTTGTTTTGTTTTATTCATGTTTTTGTTTCTTGTTTAAGGTCGACATTACACACTGCTGCTGCTGTTTGTATGATAGAAGCTTTAATTACATGTGAGTTAGTTGTTTCCAAGAGTCTGTCCTGTACTGAGGATTTTACGGTTTTCTTTTTTTCCTAAATGTGGGCTCGTATGTAGTAGCAAGTGATGGACATTTTACTGTTGTTGAGGGTTTTAGCACTTTTATGCTTTTAAGGTGCTATTTATACAGTTCATACTGGAATTTATTTGCATTTTATTTGGAATCTTTTCATGCTTTTAGGTTCATCATACTTTTGTTCCCGTTTGGGAATAAAGGATTTTTTAGACTGTTATTTTCTTTTAAGCTTTGGTAAATGTTGAAAATATTTCACTGTTGAGATTTTCGTGATTGCAATATTTTGTATTAAATGACTTGTGGAAACAAATGGTGTTGAATATGTCGCTCATTTGTGGGTTACTAAAACTAAACGTGCACTTCATGTTTTCCATAGAAAGATGGTTTTTGTCTGGCCATCATAAGCTGTTGGCGAGACTGAGCAGTCACTTTCCGGATGTCCGTCCATCTGTCAGTCCATCCGTCTGTCCATCCATCAACAAAAAACTTTGGAGTGGCTTGAATTACGCTGGCGAGACATTCATGCCCCCAGGGCATGGCACTGGTGCTAAAAAGGTGTTTGACGGAAATGTGATTTAACCCCAAATATGTATTTCCATTTTGTTGGGCAGTTTGATGTGAAGTGTGGGCTTTTCTATGTAGGGAAAGAGCAATCTATTATCCCAATCTAGGGCGAAACTGTTGTATTCCTACCAGGTCAGGGAGATGGTTTGTCCCCGTTATGATTTTGGGAGTGGCCCGGTTTTAGATTATCCCTGTATAGTTGTAGGTGCACTTAGTGCTCATTATTGTCCAATGAATTGATGACTGGCGTGGGGGTTAATTTTCAGTGTTTGGCCAATATAGTTCAGATTAAAGTACTACCATTGGTGCACATTCAGTGTTGAAGGACTTCCACATGTTTTGAGATGTCTTTAATACCTGCATAGAAGTGTTATAGTTTTAAGGAGGACATTGGTAATGGGTACAGTTGTTTGGTGATTGAGTGTAATGAAACTGTATTTATTTGAGACATGTTCATGTGTGTAAGTTTATGTATATTTATTTTAGTCATGATCTTTTGATTTTTTTTTGCTGAGCTGACTTACTAGTCAGGCTTAGCTTTTAGGAGGGTCAGTCTTCCAGAATCCGGCGTCTGTCTGTCCATCCATCCGTATGTCCATCCAACCATTCAGAATAACATTGTCAACTTCTTCTACAAAACTGTCATCGAGAATCAATTCAAACTTGGTGGCACAGTAGCACGGGTGAGTTTTTATGGAGTTTGTTCTTTATCTTATTTTCTTTTTTTTTCAGGTTTCCATACTCATTGGATGTGTCTGAAGTACATGTCTCTTTTTGGATATGAGGCTTTGTTGTTTATCAGGTGTCTTGTCCTTGTCTGGGTTGATATTGTAAGTTCAAGATCAAAGCAGTCATTCTGTTTTGAAAGTTTTGGAAAGTCAAGTTTATTCAGTGTTTCCTTTCTGAGAAGGTACATGAATAAATATGAAACCCTTTCCTCAGTATAAGTGAATACTGGAATTTTGGTAGTTTTTGCCCCATATTTGTGCATATACTAGTTTATATAATTTAGGCAAGACTTGCCATTATAAGCAAGAACTTGTTACATTATTTGCTTTGTTATGTGCTATTATTTCACCTTTTTGCATTTTTTAAATTCAAGTGGGTTGTCTTCACCAGATATAAGGCAAGGACAAGCAGCCAGCATCACAAAAAAAAACCTGTCTGGGAATTAAAGGCTGCCAGACATGCATGATGGTTTCCCGCTGATGACCCATTGATGAATTCATTTGGCTGTTGAAGCCTTGAATTTTCAAAATTTTGCATGGAAAGTGGTAATAGTGCTAAATGAAGCTACAGGCTTAGGCTGAGACAGAGGCTGGATTGGTAAAGGGGTTCTGAGAGCGCGCTAAGCTGTTGACGAGACTGAGCAGTCACTTTCTGGATGTCCGTCCGTCTGTTATTCTATCCGTCTGTCTATCCATCAACAAAAACTTTGGAGTGTCTTGAATTACGCTGGCGAGACATTCATGCCCCCGAGGCATGGCACTGGTGCTAAAAAGTGTGGTTGACGGAAATGTGATTTAACCCCAAACATGTATTTCCATTTTGTTGGGCAGTTTGATATGAAGTGTGGGCTTTTCTATGTGGGGAAAGAGCAATCTATTATCCCAATCTAGGGCGAAACTGTTGTATTCCTACCAGGTCAGGGAGATGGTTTGTCCCCGTTATGATTTTGGGAGTGGCCCGGTTATAGATTATCCCTGTATAGTTGTAGGTGCACTTAGTGCTCATTATTGTCCAATGAATTGATAAGACTGATGTTGGGGTTAATTTTCAGTGTTTGGCCAATATAGTTCAGTTTCAAGTACTACCATTGGTGCACATTCAGTGTTGAAGGACTTTCCACATGTTTTAAAATGTCTTTAATACTTGCATAGAAGTATTACAGTTTTAAGGAAGACATTGGTAATGGGTACAGTTGTTTGGTGATTGAGTGTAATGAAACTGTATTTATTTGAGACATGTTCATGTGTGTAAGTTTATGTACATTTATTTTAGTCATGATCTTTTGATTTGTTTTTGGCTGAGCTGACTTACTAGTCAGGCTTAGCTTTTAGGAGGGTCAGGCTTCCAGAATCTGGCAACTGTCTGTCCATCCATCCGTACGTCCCTCCAACCATTCAGAATAACATTGTCAACTTCTTCTACAAAACTGTCATCGAGAATCAATTCAAACTTGGTGGCCCTGTAGCACAGGTGGGTTTTTATGGAGTTTGTTCTTTATCTTATTTTCTTTTTTTTTTCAGGGTTCCATACTCATTGGATGTGTCTGAAGTACATGTCTCTTTTTGGATATGAGGCTTTGTTGTTTATCAGGTGTCTTGTCATTGTTTGGATTGATATTGTAAGTTCAAGTTCAAAGCAGTCATTCTGTTTTGAAAGTTTTGGAAAGTCAAGTTTATTCAGTGTTTCCTTTCTGAGAAGGTTCATGAATAATTATGAAACTCTTTCCTCAGTATAAGTGAATACTGGAATTTTGGTAGTTTTTGCCCCATATTTGTGCATATACTAGTTTATATAATTTAGGCAAGACTTGCCATTATAAGCAAGAACTTGTTACATTATTTGCTTTGTTATGTGCTATTATTTCACCTTTTTGCATTTTTTAAATTCAAGTGGGTTGTCTCCACCAAATATAAGGCAAGGACAAGCAGCCAGCATCACAAAAAAAAGCATGTCTGGGAATTAAAGGCTGCCAGACATGCATGATGGTTTCCCGCTGATGACCCATTGATGAATTCATTTGGCTGTTGAAGCCTTGAATTTTCAAAATTTTGCATGGAAGGTGGTAATAGTGCTAAATGAAGCTACAGGCTTAGGCTGAGACAGAGGCTGGATTGGTAAAGGGGTTCTGAGAGCGCGCTAAGCTGTTGACGAGACTGAGCAGTCACTTTCTGGATGTCCGTCCATCTGTTATTCTATCCGTCTGTCCATCCATCAACAAAAACTTTGGAGTGTCTTGAATTACGCTGGCGAGACATTCATGCCCCCGAGGCATGGCACTGGTGCTAAAAAGCGTGGTTGACGGAAATGTGATTTAACCCCAAACATGTATTTCCATTTTGTTGGGCAGTTTGATATGAAGTGTGGGCTTTTCTATGTGGGGAAAGAGCAATCTATTATCCCAATCTAGGGCGAAACTGTTGTATTCCTACCAGGTCAGGGAGATGGTTTGTCCCCGTTATGATTTTGGGAGTGGCCCGGTTATAGATTATCCCTGTATAGTTGTAGGTGCACTTAGTGCTCATTATTGTCCAATGAATTGATAAGACTGATGTTGGGGTTAATTTTCAGTGTTTGGCCAATATAGTTCAGTTTCAAGTACTACCATTGGTGCACATTCAGTGTTGAAGGACTTTCCACATGTTTTAAAATGTCTTTAATACTTGCATAGAAGTATTACAGTTTTAAGGAAGACATTGGTAATGGGTACAGTTGTTTGGTGATTGAGTGTAATGAAACTGTATTTATTTGAGACATGTTCATGTGTGTAAGTTTATGTACATTTATTTTAGTCATGATCTTTTGATTTGTTTTTGGCTGAGCTGACTTACTAGTCAGGCTTAGCTTTTAGGAGGGTCAGGCTTCCAGAATCTGGCAACTGTCTGTCCATCCATCCGTACGTCCCTCCAACCATTCAGAATAACATTGTCAACTTCTTCTACAAAACTGTCATCCAGAATCAATTCAAACTTGGTGGCCCTGTAGCACAGGTGGGTTTTTATGGAGTTTGTTCTTTATCTTATTTTCTTTTTTTTTTCAGGGTTCCATACTCATTGGATGTGTCTGAAGTACATGTCTCTTTTTGGATATGAGGCTTTGTTGTTTATCAGGTGTCTTGTCATTGTTTGGATTGATATTGTAAGTTCAAGTTCAAAGCAGTCATTCTGTTTTGAAAGTTTTGGAAAGTCAAGTTTATTCAGTGTTTCCTTTCTGAGAAGGTTCATGAATAATTATGAAACTCTTTCCTCAGTATAAGTGAATACTGGAATTTTGGTAGTTTTTGCCCCATATTTGTGCATATACTAGTTTATATAATTTAGGCAAGACTTGCCATTATAAGCAAGAACTTGTTACATTATTTGCTTTGTTATGTGCTATTATTTCACCTTTTTGCATTTTTTAAATTCAAGTGGGTTGTCTCCACCAAATATAAGGCAAGGACAAGCAGCCAGCATCACAAAAAAAAGCATGTCTGGGAATTAAAGGCTGCCAGACATGCATGATGGTTTCCCGCTGATGACCCATTGATGAATTCATTTGGCTGTTGAAGCCTTGAATTTTCAAAATTTTTGCATGGAAGGTGGTAATAGTGCTAAATGAAGCTACAGGCTTAGGCTGAGACAGAGGCTGAATCGGTAAAGGGGTGCTGAGAGATTGGTTTGTTGTATGTTGTCCTTGTTTTTTTTGGTTTTTATTTTTGTTTTTGTGTTTTCGTTGTTTTGTTTTATTCATGTTTTTGTTTCTTGTTTAAGGTCGACATTACACACTGCTGCTGCTGTTTGTATGATAGAAGCTTTAATTACATGTGAGTTAGTTGTTTCCAAGAGTCTGTCCTGTACTGAGGATTTTACGGTTTTCTTTTTTTCCTAAATGTGGGCTCGTATGTAGTAGCAAGTGATGGACATTTTACTGTTGTTGAGGGTTTTAGCACTTTTATGCTTTTAAGGTGCTATTTATACAGTTCATACTGGAATTTATTTGCATTTTATTTGGAATCTTTTCATGCTTTTTGGTTCATCATACTTTTGTTCCCGTTTGGGAATAAAGGATTTTTTAGACTGTTATTTTCTTTTAAGCTTTGGTAAATGTTGAAAATATTTCACTGTTGAGATTTTCGTGATTGCAATATTTTGTATTAAATGACTTGTGGAAACAAATGGTGTTGAATATGTCGCTCATTTGTGGGTTACTAAAACTAAACGTGCACTTCATGTTTTCCATAGAAAGATGGTTTTTGTCTGGCCATCATAAGCTGTTGGCGAGACTGAGCAGTCACTTTCCGGATGTCCGTCCATCTGTCAGTCCATCCGTCTGTCCATCCATCAACAAAAAACTTTGGAGTGGCTTGAATTACGCTGGCGAGACATTCATGCCCCCAGGGCATGGCACTGGTGCTAAAAAGGTGTTTGACGGAAATGTGATTTAACCCCAAATATGTATTTCCATTTTGTTGGGCAGTTTGATGTGAAGTGTGGGCTTTTCTATGTAGGGAAAGAGCAATCTATTATCCCAATCTAGGGCGAAACTGTTGTATTCCTACCAGGTCAGGGAGATGGTTTGTCCCCGTTATGATTTTGGGAGTGGCCCGGTTTTAGATTATCCCTGTATAGTTGTAGGTGCACTTAGTGCTCATTATTGTCCAATGAATTGATGACTGGCGTGGGGGTTAATTTTCAGTGTTTGGCCAATATAGTTCAGATTAAAGCACTACCATTGGTGCACATTCAGTGTTGAAGGACTTCCACATGTTTTGAGATGTCTTTAATACCTGCATAGAAGTGTTATAGTTTTAAGGAGGACATTGGTAATGGGTACAGTTGTTTGGTGATTGAGTGTAATGAAACTGTATTTATTTGAGACATGTTCATGTGTGTAAGTTTATGTATATTTATTTTAGTCATGATCTTTTGATTTGTTTTTGGCTGAGCTGACTGACTAGTCAGGCTTAGCTTTTAGGAGGGTCAGTCTTCCAGAATCCGGCGTCTGTCTGTCCATCCATCCGTACGTCCCTCCAACCATTCAGAATAACATTGTCAACTTCTTCTACAAAACTGTCATCGAGAATCAATTCAAACTTGGTGGCACAGTAGCACGGGTGAGTTTTTATGGAGTTTGTTCTTTATCTTATTTTCTTTTTTTTTCAGGTTTCCATACTCATTGGATGTGTCTGAAGTACATGTCTCTTTTTGGATATGAGGCTTTGTTGTTTATCAGGTGTCTTGTCCTTGTCTGGGTTGATATTGTAAGTTCAAGTTCAAAGCAGTCATTCTGTTTTGAAAGTTTTGGAAAGTCAAGTTTATTCAGTGTTTCCTTTCTGAGAAGGTTCATGAATAAATATGAAACTCTTTCCTCAGTATAAGTGAATACTGGAATTTTGGTAGTTTTTGCCCCATATTTGTGCATATACTAGTTTATATAATTTAGGCAAGACTTGCCATTATAAGCAAGAACTTGTTACATTATTTGCTTTGTTATGTGCTATTATTTCACCTGTTTGCATTTTTTAAATTCAAGTGGGTTGTCTTCACCAAATATAAGGCAAGGACAAGCAGCCAGCATCACAAAAAAAAGCATGTCTGGGAATTAAAGGCTGCCAGACATGCATGATGGTTTCCCGCTGATGACCCATTGATGAATTCATTTGGCTGTTGAAGCCTTGAATTTTCAAAATTTTGCATGGAAAGTGGTAATAGTGCTAAATGAAGCTACAGGCTTAGGCTGAGACAGAGGCTGGATTGGTAAAGGGGTTCTAAGAGCGCGCTAAGCTGTTGACGAGACTGAGCAGTACCTTTCCGGATGTCCGTCCGTCTGTTATTCTATCCGTCTGTCCATCCATCAACAAAAACTTTGGAGTGTCTTGAATTACGCTGGCGAGACATTCATGCCCCCGAGGCATGGCACTGGTGCTAAAAAGGTGTTTGACGGAAATGTGATTTAACCCCAAACATGTATTTCCATTTTGTTGGGCAGTTTGATATGAAGTGTGGGCTTTTCTATGTAGGGAAAGAGCAATCTATTATCCCAATCTAGGGCGAAACTGTTGTATTCCTACCAGGTCAGGGAGCTGGTTTGTCCCCGTTATGATTTTGGGAGTGGCCCGGTTTTAGATTATCCCTGTATAGTTGTAGGTGCACTTAGTGCTCATTATTGTCCAATGAATTGATAAGACTGGTGTTGGGGTTAATTTTCAGTGTTTGGCCAATATAGTTCAGTTTCAAGTACTACCATTGGTGCACATTCAGTGTTGAAGGACTTTCCACATGTTTTAAAATGTCTTTAATACTTGCATAGAAGTATTACAGTTTTAAGGAAGACATTGGTAATGGGTACAGTTGTTTGGTGATTGAGTGTAATGAAACTGTATTTATTTGAGACATGTTCATGTGTGTAAGTTTATGTACATTTATTTTAGTCATGATCTTTTGATTTGTTTTTGGCTGAGCTGACTTACTAGTCAGGCTTAGCTTTTAGGAGGGTCAGGCTTCCAGAATCTGGCATCTGTCTGTCCATCCATCCGTACGTCCCTCCAACCATTCAGAATTACATTGTCAACTTCTTCTACAAAACTGTCATCGAGAATCAATTCAAACTTGTTGGCTCTGTAGCACAGGTGGGTTTTTATGGAGTTTGTTCTTTATCTTATTTTCTTTTTTTTTTCAGGGTTCCATACTAATCAGATGTGTCTGAAGTACATGTCTCTTTTTGGATATGAGGCTTTGTTGTTTATCAGGTGTCTTGTCCTTGTCTGGGTTGATATTGTAAGTTCAAGTTCAAAGCAGTCATTCTGTTTTGAAAGTTTTGGAAAGTCAAGTTTATTCAGTGTTTCCTTTCTGAGAAGGTTCATGAATAATTATGAAACTCTTTCCTCAGTATAAGTGAATACTGGAATTTTGGTAGTTTTTGCCCCATATTTGGATATGAGGCTTTGTTGTTTATCAGGTGTCTTGTCCTTGTCTGGGTTGATATTGTAAGTTCAAGTTCAAAGCAGTCATTCTGTTTTGAAAGTTTTGGAAAGTCAAGTTTATTCAGTGTTTCCTTTCTGAGAAGGTTCATGAATAATTATGAAACTCTTTCCTCAGTATAAGTGAATACTGGAATTTTGGTAGTTTTTGCCCCATATTTGTTCATATACTAGTTTATATAATTTAGGCAAGACTTGCCATTATAAGCAAGAACTTGTTACATTATTTGCTTTGTTATGTGCTATTATTTCACCTTTTTGCATTTTTTAAATTCAAGTGGGTTGTCTCCACCAAATATAAGGCAAGGACAAGCAGCCAGCATCACAAAAAAAAGCATGTCTGGGAATTAAAGGCTGCCAGACATGCATGATGGTTTCCCGCTGATGACCCATTGATGAATTCATTTGGCTGTTGAAGCCTTGAATTTTCAAAATTTTTGCATGGAAGGTGGTAAAAGTGCTAAATGAAGCTACAGGCTTAGGCTGAGACAGAGGCTGAATCGGTAAAGGGGTGCTGAGAGATTGGTTTGTTGTATGTTGTCCTTGTTTTTTTTGGTTTTTATTTTTGTTTTTGTGTTTTTGTTGGTTTGTTTTCTTCATGTTTTTGTTTCTTGTTCAAGGTCGACATTACACACTGCTGCTGCTGTTTGTATGATAGAAGCTTTAATTACATGTGAGTTAGTTGTTTCCAAGAGTCTGTCCTGTACTGAGGATTTTACGGTTTTCTTTTTTTCCTAAATGTGGGCTCGTATGTAGTAGCAAGTGACGGACATTTTACTGTTGTTGAGGGTTTTAGCACTTTTATGCTTTTAAGGTGCTATTTATACAGTTCATACTGGAATTTACTTGCATTTTATTTGGAATCTTTTCATGCTTTTAGGTTCATCATACTTTTGTTCCCGTTTGGGAATAAAGGATTTTTTAGACTGTTATTTTCTTTTAAGCTTTGGTAAATGTTGAAAATATTTCACTGTTGAGATTTTCGTGATTGCAATATTTTGTATTAAATGACTTGTGGAAACAAATGGTGTTGAATATGTCGCTCATTTGTGGGTTACTAAAACTAAACGTGCACTTCATGTTTTCCATAGAAAGATGGTTTTTGTCTGGCCATCATAAGCTGTTGGCGAGACTGAGCAGTCACTTTCCGGATGTCCGTCCATCTGTCAGTCCATCCGTCTGTCCATCCATCAACAAAAAACTTTGGAGTGGCTTGAATTACGCTGGCGAGACATTCATGCCCCCAGGGCATGGCACTGGTGCTAAAAAGGTGTTTGACGGAAATGTGATTTCACCCCAAATATGTATTTTCATTTTGTTGGGCAGTTTGATGTGAAGTGTGGGCTTTTCTATGTAGGGAAAGAGCAATCTATTATCCCAATCTAGGGCGAAACTGTTGTATTCCTACCAGGTCAGGGAGATGGTTTGTCCCCGTTATGATTTTGGGAGTGGCCCGGTTTTAGATTATCTCTGTATAGTTGTAGGTGCACTTAGTGCTCATTATTGTCCAATGAATTGATGACTGGCGTGGGGGTTAATTTTCAGTGTTTGGCCAATATAGTTCAGATTAAAGTACTACCATTGGTGCACATTCAGTGTTGAAGGACTTCCACATGTTTTGAGATGTCTTTAATACCTGCATAGAAGTGTTATAGTTTTAAGGAAGACATTGGTAATGGGTACAGTTGTTTGGTGATTGAGTGTAATGAAACTGTATTTATTTGAGACATGTTCATGTGTGTAAGTTTATGTATATTTATTTTAGTCATGATCTTTTGATTTGTTTTTGGCTGAGCTGACTGACTAGTCAGGCTTAGCTTTTAGGAGGGTCAGTCTTCCAGAATCCGGCGTCCGTCTGTCCATCCATCCGTACGTCCCTCCAACCATTCAGAATAACATTGTCAACTTCTTCTACAAAACTGTCATCGAGAATCAATTCAAACTTGGTGGCACAGTAGCACGGGTGAGTTTTTATGGAGTTTGTTCTTTATCTTATTTTCTTTTTTTTTCAGGTTTCCATACTCATTGGATGTGTCTGAAGTACATGTCTCTTTTTGGATATGAGGCTTTGTTGTTTATCAGGTGTCTTGTCCTTGTCTGGGTTGATATTGTAAGTTCAAGTTCAAAGCAGTCATTCTGTTTTGAAAGTTTTGGAAAGTCAAGTTTATTCAGTGTTTCCTTTCTGAGAAGGTTCATGAATAATTATGAAACTCTTTCCTCAGTATAAGTGAATACTGGAATTTTGGTAGTTTTTGCCCTATATTTGTGCATGTACTTGTTTATATAATTAAGGCAAGACTTGCCATTATAAGCAAGAACTTGTTACATTATTTGCTTTGTTATGTGCTATTATTTCACCTTTTTGCATTTTTTAAATTCAAGTGGGTTGTCTTCACCAAATATAAGGCAAGGACAAGCAGCCAGCATCACAAAAAAAGCATGTCTGGGAATTAAAGGCTGCCAGACATGCATGATGGTTTCCCGTTGATGACCCATTGATGAATTCATTTGGCTGTTGAAGCCTTGAATTTTCAAAATTTTGCATGGAAAGTGGTAATAGTGCTAAATGAAGCTACAGGCTTAGGCTGAGACAGAGGCTGGATTGGTAAAGGGGTTCTGAGAGCACCCCACGCTGTTGACGAGACTGAGCAGTCACTTTCCGGATGTCCGTCCGTCTGTTATTCTATCCGTCTGTCCATCCATCAACAAAAACTTTGGAGTGTCTTGAATTACGCTGGCGAGACATTCATGCCCCCGAGGCATGGCACTGGTGCTAAAAAGGTGTTTGACGGAAATGTGATTTAACCCCACATATGTATTTCCATTTTTTTGGGCAGTTTGATGTGAAGTGTGGGCTTTTCTATGTAGGGAAAGAGCAATCTATTATCCCAATCTAGGGCGAAACTGTTGTATTCCTACCAGGTCAGGGAGATGGTTTGTCCCCGTTATGATTTTGGGAGTGGCCCGGTTATAGATTATCCCTGTATAGTTGTAGGTGCACTTAGTGCTCATTATTGTCCAATGAATTGATAAGACTGGCATGGGGGTTAATTTTCAGTGTTTGGCCAATATAGTTCAGTTTCAAGTACTACCATTGGTGCACATTCAGTGTTGATGGACTTTCCACATGTTTTGAGATGTCTTTAATACCTGCATAGAAGTGTTACAGTTTTAAGGAAGACATTGGTAATGGGTACAGTTGTTTGGTGATTGAGTGTAATGAAACTGTATTTATTTGAGACATGTTCATGTGTGTAAGTTTATGTATATTTATTTTAGTCATGATCTTTTGATTTGTTTTTGGCTGAGCTGACTTACTAGTCAGGCTTAGCTTTTAGGAGGGTCAGGCTTCCAGAATCCGGCGTCTGTCTGTCCATCCATCCGTACGTCCATCCAACCATTCAGAATTACATTGTCAACTTCTTCTACAAAACTGTCATCGAGAATCAATTCAAACTTGGTGGCACAGTAGCACGGGTGAGTTTTTATGGAGTTTGTTCTTTATTTATTCTTTGTAGTGTTTGTATGATAGAAGCTTTAATTATATGTGAGTTAGTTGTTTCCAAGAGTCTGTCCTGTACTGAGGATTTTACGGTTTTCTTTTTTTCTTAAATGTGGGCTCGTATGTATTAGCAAGTGACTGACATTTTACTGTTGTTGAGGGTTTTAGCACTTTTATGCTTTTAAGGTGCTATTTATACAGTTCATATTGGAATTTATTTGTATATGGGTATTATTCAGTGTGTCCTCATATTTGGAATGTTTTCATGCTTATAGGTTAATCATACTTTTGTTCCCATGTGGGAATAAAGCACTTTTTAGACTGTTATTTTCTTTTAAGTTTTTGTACTTACTCATTATTGTCCAATGAATTGATGAGACTGGTCATGGGGTTAATTTCAGTGTTTGGCCAATACAGTTAAGTTTCAAGTACCACCAATGGGGCACATTCAGGGTTTAAGGACTTTGTACGTGTTTTTGAATGTCATTAAGACCTGCATAGAAATGTTACAGTTTTAAGAAGACATTGGTAATGGGTACAGTTGTTTGGTAGTTGAGTGTAATGAAACTGCATTTATTTCAGACATGTTCATTTGTGTAATTATGTTTTTTTATTCCAGCCATGTGCATCTTGTAGCAATATTTTAAATTAGGTGGTTTTTGGTAAGTGTCCTTAAACTATATTTAGTTAAGGCAGGTTCACCTTTGGCAAGTTATGTATGCCTATGTGTGCCACGTGCATCTTTTTGAGATTATGTTACGAATGTTTACAATTATGACGTGTATGTATTCATACATCGATTAAGAATGAGGTGTCCGTCTTTGTCGGGGTTGATATTGTAAGTTCGAGCAGATACTCTGATAATGTGGTTCGTTTTGAAATATAGTAAAAAGAATATGGTCCAGAGATGTGAAAAGCAAAAATTTTACACTGGATTTTATTGACCAGATGAAAATTTTTATTTTTTTTTTCGGAAAAAAATGTATGAATTTAATAAAATGTATGTGTTTAGACGAACACATCTGTTTCAATGTGCTGCTAATATGTTCAAATTGTGCTTTTCAGTTTGCCATATAGGTATGGACAGAAGGGGGTAACGATGGGGATGGTCGCAGGATGATGGTACAGATACAAATTCTGCCCCACTACAAGGCACAGGAAAAAAATCGAAATAAAATTGAATAGTACTAAGTACGGAAAATAAAGGGTCCTTCAGTACGCAAGTATGGTAAATAATTAAGTCAGCGCTGAAAACCCCTGTAGCGATAATGGATTTGTGGTTTCTCCTTTTTTTTCAACTTCTTGGGCTCTGACGGGTGACACTTAGATAAAAGAAATTGCATATCGCAGGTCAAATGTCGGACTGACACTGAAATGTACACTACAGGTAATCGTATTTTTCATTGAAACTATGCAACCGGTCGCTCTTTTGTTTTATTAGTATGAGTGAGCCCTCAGGAGAGATCAGAAAAGTCATGTGGTATTTGACACGGTAATTTTTCAGTCGGTCACAGTTTATTTCAAAGGCATTGACAACAACCGGGCAGGAAATCATCACAGCCCGTCTGCTACTTGTGAGGCACGTAAAACAATAAATTTGAACCTGAATGTATCATGTCATATTTTTTGCGTAAAATATGATTTTTTGTTTTGTTTTGTTTTTTGTAGCTCAAGATTTAAAGTTTGTGCATCTACTTTATTTTTTGCATAAATTAAAATGCTGCAGGTCTGGTTTCATCATTCATAAAGCGACCTTGCCCGATCCATATGTCACACATGTATTTTTTTACCTGCGTAGTTCATTGTTTTATTGTTCTATTTGCCGCGCCAGGTTGCCAGGTAAACATTTGCACAGTTGACCAATCATAATTAAGCAACCCCATCGGCCGTGCGCACCTAGTCACCTCACCTTTTTTTTTCCCTTTTATTTTAATGCACGTGTCTCCCTATCTTAGTTCACTCGCCTCACTGGCCATTCCTGCCGACGGACGTGCTTCTGCTGGTCAGTCCAGAATATGTTCTTTTTTGCGACACGGCATCGTGGCTTCATAATTCTCGGCGAGCATTTAACAGCATGTATTCTGGATAGCGCTATGTAAGTACTTTTCTCCGATTTATAGCTGGTACTAATCGAATTAATGCTTTGTACTTTTTTTTTTTACCAAGTATTTTTTCTTTCCGTCATGCCACATGTAACTAATGCATATAAACCTTTCGTTTTTCTAGCTGGTGAAAAGAACAGCTTGGTGTCCCTACTTTTTACTGCCGGTGTACCACATATCGTAGCTTCATAATTTGACCAAGGGTACAGACGCGAGACATTTTTGTAAATATGCAGTTAAATGGTGCGTTCTGGTGGTTTAAATTTCAGAAATCAGCTGTAAGAAAGGGAATAGGAGAATGCATTTAAAATGCTGTTAACCACAGTCAGTTAGAAGTAAATACACAAAACACTGTCAGAACACAAACAGTTTATGCAAAATGTCAACTTTTTTGTTTTACAAAAATTGATCATACGGGAGGTTTTTTTTCCAAGATTCGGGAGATCGTCAGACTTTAAAGAAATGTGTTAAATTTCGCGAGTTTTGGAACCTGTGCTTGATCTTTAATGCTAGAGGAAGATCGTAAAATGTCTGCTGTTAGGCAAGTGCATTCGAGTTTTAGAGCTGTCATGAAACTTAAAGTAGACTAATGTGAGCAGAAGAGATACTTTCACTTAACAAATGTTCGTTATTTTAAAAGCGAACCTTGCGGGGACAAAAAGGGAGACGATTTAAAGTACCGATTGGTGTCAATCGAGTTAGTAAGAGGTTAATCAAATGTATTCAGCTATTTTTATTGATATTTTAACAACTACATAAAACAACTGCTAACTGGAATTTTCCTTTACAGCATTCTATGAGGGCAAGACGTTGGACGGACATAGCACCAAACAGGATCTGACCTGCCTGGACCCTGACCTGCATGGGACACCCTGTACTCGTTTATATGTCTCCATGGAAAATATCATTAAGATAGGTGGCTTTGGAATTTTTGTGACATGTTGCACAGTCTGTTTACTTATTTTCTGCTAGAATTACTTTTGTATTTACTGTTTGCATTGCATCGGCATTCGAATGTCAGTAGCACTTCATGTGCCTTAATCCGAAAATTCCCATGCACGTTAACGTTTCCTCTCTTGATTCAGGCCAGTCCACGTGTCTGTTTATATTTTTTTCACAATAGAGGACTGGGGTTATCTTTATCGTATGTTAATGTTGTCTTTAATTCTTTCTGTATTAGCAAAGATGTTTACAGTTTGTATAATTCTTGAAACTTTTATCTATATTCAAATGCAAGAAAGTTTCAGATAACCTTATTCCAAAAATGCCAATAGTTGTTAACTGACCAATTTAATTACTCCCAATGTAGGTTTCTTCTCAGATTGTTGTAATTTGAGATGTTTCTGTCCATATTTTTTTACAATATTTTTGTGGCCCCATCGTTTGCAGTTTATCTTTAAATCTTTCTATGCAGCAAATTCCAATAATACTGCATACATTTATTAAAAACTTCATCCTATTAAGTTTATTGATATTGCCAAAGTTTGGTCGGTCAGTTTCAATTTTTTCCATACTTATCAAAGCACCAGAAGAGACAGGTGGTGACATAATAATATTTACAGTGGCAATCCGAGGAGTGCTTTCACGGGTGCATGCACATTGTAAACAGTGTTCTTAGTTTGTTCTGATCGTAGAGTGCACAGGAAATATCTGATATTGACAGTTGAGAATTTTAATGTGCGCCGTCTGTTGTAAAATAAGGTTTTCACAATTGGATTCATGTAAAGCCTATCAATTAAGGGACATCATATTCGCTTCACTCCTTAATACATGTTTGTATTAAAGATACAAAAAACGGAGCACCCATTTAGCAGAATGATTTGTTAGGGGATTACTGGCACCGAAACAAGTCTTGGTCTGGTTCCCAGCCGATGACCCGATTTAAAATATGGGCTAATAAAGCCTAAAACTTTCTTCTAAATTCCAAGTATTATGAATATGATTTGTTACTGAAACAAAGTAAATTGTTAATCCATGTAATGATTTAGATCTCTACCGTTTTTTTAGTGAATGGTACGGAACATGACTTTGGTCTTTGTGTGATTTGATAGTGTTCTAACGGTACTTACAAATTTGGCTTTTCAATATATGTACCATATGAAGAAAGAATTTCTTTTACAATTTAGTGGCGCTCAGCTGTATGGACATTACATGGTTAAACAATGTCCTTGTCAGCAAATTTTTAGTTTTTGGCACTATAATTTATGAGTTTCACTGCACCAATTTCTCTCTGGTCTAGTTATCTAAGAAATTTGATTCTTAATTTAATATGTAGACAGGAATAGAAAGATATGTAGGTTGCTATAGATCAACAGGCAGGTAGGTAGCGATAGATAGATATAGATAGATAGATAGATAGATAGATAGATAGATAGATAGATAGACAAGATAGACAGACAGGCAGGTAGGTAGCGATAGACAGACAGGCAGGTAGGTAGCGATAGACAGACAGACAGGCAGGTAGGTAGCGATAGATAGACAGGCAGGTAGGTAGCTATAGACGGACAGGCAGGTAGATAGCTAGAAGAAATGGACAGGCAGGCAGGTAGGTAGGTAGGTAGCTAGCTATAAATGGACAGGCAGGTATGTAGCTATAGATTGACAGGAAGGTAGGTAGGTAGCTATAGATTGACAGGAAGGTAGGTCGGTAGCTATAGATTGACAGGAAGGTAGGTAGGTAGCTATAGATTAACAGGAAGGTAGGTAGGTAGCTATAAATGGACAGGCAGGTACGTAGGTAGCTCCAGAATAGATGTAGATTGTTTCAGACAAAATTCTGAAGCACAAGAGGATTTAGATAAGTAGAGACAGAGAGAAACGTTGGTACACGTGAGTGTAGTTTTTTGTAATTGAAATATTTTGCGCACAATTTTGCTTTGAGCGGTTGGAATTTTCAAGAGTGAAATGTCAATTTCGACCTTGATGAGTTTTATGGAAAACACCATCAATCCACCAACAGAGACAGTTGCATGGAAATTTGTCTCTGGTACACACTAATGAACAATGTCTTTCGGGCATTTTAACGACCAGAATGTACTGAAGAAACATGTTTGATTGGCGAGGGGAGGGGGGGGGGAGATTATCGTGAACGTTCTCCATAGATCGCCATTTAAAAAATATTACACCATCCGTTGTCATATGGTTGATAAATAATAAATGACCTATAATGTGTCACGGAAGTGCTACATGGCATATGCAAAACCAATGATTTATCTTAAATACAGGTAAAATGATATACCCGAGTTTTTTAACTTTGGGGTGGGTACAAGACCGGTGTTTGTATGTCCGATTTTCATCCAATTTTACAAAAAATATTAGTGTGTTAATATGGTTACATTGGAGAATTCTAACAACCGTTTTATAATTTTTTCTTTCATGAGTATCTTCAATGTGGGTTTGGTGTGCCGATTTGGATCATTGGATATTCATTTGGAATGCGGGACCGTCGAGTATCCACAAGAAGTCATTGTCAAATTGATTTAGAAGACCACTCAGGTTAGTTAATTTTCTGTGCCAGATTTACTGCGAGTACATTTTGATTTTCAAAAGAACAAGAAAAAAGTCTGCATGTTCCGCACTTTTCTATGGGCGTCCACGATCCTTGGTGCCTCGTTTCCATGTCCAGGCCACATCATTGGATGGCGAATTGCTCTGTGCAAATATTCTCAGCATGATTCAAGATTCAGATAAGCTATACATGTATTTGACTCAAACAACATACAAAATAAATTACAACAAATATAACTAAGAGATTAAACTGGACATAATTGAACATAATTTTAATACAATAAGTCAGTATGACCCCCCAATTAAGGATTTAAAATCCGCTATCATTGGGGCAACTCATTATCCCCCCTCCCCATGTATTGATCAAGAAGTTGCACCATAGACTACTTATTGGGACAAACAGAGTATACTGAATATAGATATATTTACACTAAGTTAGATTGTAACAGAATGCCGTTGACCTTTAATACGTTCAATTCCTTAAAAATAGAGATGTGGTGTGGGAAAGGAAATTAATGGAGCATATCAGGCTGAAAGCTTTCTTTCGAAGCGTTAAGATACGTTATGAAAACCCCAAGCAAGTACACAATAGCGGCATGAAGAGATAATTGTAAATAAGTTCATTGTTTGGCAGAAACGAAGTCGTTTTAATGTACTGAAAAAAATTGTAGTTTAAAAATTTACAAATATGACCACTTCAGTTTAGAGTTTCGCTCAATGTTAATCCCCCCAAAATAATTTTTTTGGCGGGGTGGGTGTGTGTGTGCCACACGGGACGGGAGTATCAGCTATTTCAAAGTTCAAATGGAAATTTATTCTACACTGAAGAAAATGGAAAATCATGAACTTGGTTTTTGCAAAGTTTGCAATCTGCTATTGCAGACGCAGACTCCACGGGATAGCGAAAGTTACATCAAGCTAAAAGTAACAAATGTGAAAAAATACAAATGCGTATATTATTGTTTTAATTACACCACATGGAAAGTATCACGCCTGGTTGTGAGGTCAGTAACCTTTTTATCAGCAGATATTTATTTCAGTCATCTATACATCAAAGAAAAACCAATAAAGATATTCGGGAAATCAATCGATCCAAAATGTTGATCAGATTTTTCTTTGCGTCTTGAAACGCCTTTGTATAAAGACAGATTAGTTTTTAATAATCTATTGGCTGCAAAAACTTGGTCGGTCTCCAAATGTATGTAGACTTAGACCCACAGTGGCCATAGAATTTTGCAACACTTTCCAACCTTTTTTGATCAGAACTCTATATGTTCCCTGGTATTTCAAAAATGTTGGTTCTTTTGTATTTTTTTGGCGAAGGACACCTGCGGTGATGTTACTCTGACCAAATGGATTCTTCTTTCCAATGGATTCTTCATTGTTCTTGGGTTTATATTTTCTGGACCAAGTTCGACAGCTGTGATGTTACTCTGACCAAGTGGATTCTTCGTTTCCAATGGATCTTTTGAATCATCTGTATATCAAAGAAAAGCCAATGAGCGGTATCGGAAAATGCATTAATATGAACCGCATATCTTTGCATTTTGGGACAGAACGGTTTGATTTTCGCACAGTTTTTAAAAATCAATTTGCTTCAATTAAAAAAAATATTCCTAGCAAACCATGAAGATTGGCCCAATCTTGGACCAAATGCAATGTAACATTAGACCAACATTGGGGCAACCTTCATTGCATGCTGGGGTAACGGTCTGTATGTAGACCTAGACTCACAGTAACCATCTTTTCACCACACTTTTCTAATTGTTAGATTGAACAGAGCTTTCTTTGTCTCCTGTTATCTCATCATGCTGTTCTTGCGTTAATATTTATAGATAATATTCAGTTCGACGGATGTGATGTTACTCTGACCAAGTGGATTCTTCGTTTCCAAAGGATTCCTCATTTTCTTGAGTTTATATTTTCTGGATAAAGTTCGACGGATGTGATGTTACTCTGACCAAATGGATTCTTCCGTTTCCAATGGATCTTTGAATCATCTGTAAATCAAACAAAAGCCAATGAGCGGTATCGGAAAATGCATTATTATGACCGCGTTTTCTTTGCATTTTGGAACAGAACGGTTTGATTTTCGAGTAGTTTTCAAAAATCAATTTCCTTGAATTAAAAAAAAAATCCAGCAAACCACGAAGATTGGCCCAATCTTGGACTAATGTAATGTAACATTAGGCCAACATTGGGGTCAACCTTCATTGTTTGCTGGGGTAACTGTCTGTATATAGACCTAGACTCACAGTAACCATCTTTTCACTACACTTTTATAATTGTAAGATTGAACAGAGCTTTCTTTGTCTCCTGTTATCTCATCATGCTGTTCTTGCGTTTATATTTATAGATAATATTAAGTTCGACAGATGTGATGTTACTCTGACCAAGTGGATTTCGTTTCCAATGGATTCTTTATTGTTCTTGCATTTATATTTTCCGGATAAAGTTTGACAGATGTGATGTTACTCTGACTAAGTGGATTCTTCGTTTCCAATGGATTCTTCATTGCTCTTGGGTTTATATTTTCAGGATGAAGTTTGACAGATGTGATGTTACTCTGACCAAGTGGATTCTTCGTTTCCAATGGATTGTTCATTGCTCTTGGGTTTATATTTTCTTGATAAAGTTCAACAGATGTGATGTTACTCTGACCAAGTGGATTCTTCATTGCTCTTGGGTTTTTATTATCCGGATAAAGTTTGACAAATGTGATGTTACTCTGACCAAGTGGATTCTTCGTTTCCAATGGATTGTTCATTGCTCTTGGGTTTATATTTTCTGGATAAAGTTTGACAGATGTGATGTTATTCTGACCAAATGGATTCTTCGTTTCCAATGGATCTTTTGAATCATATGTAGATCAAAGAAAAGCCAATGAACGATATCAGAAAATGCATTGATATGAACGGCATTTTCTTTGCATTTTAGAACAGATAGGTTTGATTTTCAAGTAGTTTTCAAAAATCAATGTGCTTTAATTAAAACAAAATATTCCCAGCAAACCATGAAGACTGGCCCAATCTTGGACCAAATGTAATGTAACATTAGGCCAACATTGGGGCATCCTTCATTGCTTGCTGGGGTAACGGTCTGTATGTAGACCTAAACCAACAGTAACCATCTTTTCACCACACTTTTGTAATAGTTAGATTGAACTGAGCTTTCTTTGTCTCCTGTTATCTCATCATTTTGTGCTTGCATTTATATTTATAGTTGATATTAAGTCTAATAGATGTGATGTTACTCTGACCAAGTGGATTCTCAGTTTCCAATGGATTCTTCACTGTCCTTGCATTTATATTTTCCGGATAAAGTTCGACAGATGTGATGTTACTCTGACGAAGTGGATTCTTCATTTCCAATGGATTCTTCATTGTTCTTGCATTTATATTTTCTGGATTAAGTTCAACAGATGTGATGTTACTTTGACCAAATGGATTCTTCATTTCCAATGGATTCTTCATTGTTTTTGCGTTTATATTTTCTGGATTAAGTTTGACAGATGTGATGTTACTTTGACCAAATGGATTCTTCGTTTCCAATGGATTCTTCATTGTTTTTGCGTTTATATTTTCTGGATTAAGTTTGACAGATGTGATGTTACTTTGACCAAGTGGATTCTCCGTTTCCAATGGATTCTTCACTGTTTTTTGCATTTATATTTTCTGGATAAAGTTCGACAGATGTGATGTTACTCTGACGAAGTGGATTCTTCATTTCCAATGGATTCTTCCTTTCTGAGTGGCCAATGAGCATCATTGCCAGGTATGGTATTCAAGATCTACACCAGTTGTTTTTATGTTGTTTGTTTTTGGTTTGTTTTCCTTTGACTTATTTGTTCACGTGTTTGTGTGTTTTTGTTAATATATGACATTCAGAATAACTTCTGTCATACAAAGAAAGCATTTGTTTTAAAAAGCGTAGCAGGCTAAGCAGAACTATGAATTGACTGAATTTATTCACCAGGATATAGGCAATCATAATTTCAATTTTAATTGGTGTATACACATTCATTAAGAATGTCATCCTATCAAGTTTGTAGATATTGCCACAGTTTAGTGAGTATTGCCATTTAGTATGTTTTCCTATTCCAGCCAAAAGACCATAAGACGACAGATTGGAACGTGATTTTTTAAAAATCTGAGGAGTGATTCTAGTCATACTGTACTGTTTAACTAAATTACATTAAAGTTTATTATTTTGCTATTGCAGACACAGATTTCAGGGGGTGGCAAAAGTTAATCATGCAGGAACAGGCAGCTTAAAGCAACGAATGCAACAGAGTATGTGTTTGTTTTTATTTTATCACATGAGCGATAGCACGCTTTGTTGTGACGTCAGCAAGCTTCTTATCACCATGTGGTATTTTTCCAATCATCTATACATCAAAATCCATCAAGCCCCCAATATTGACCAGTTTTTTCATTGCATATTTCAACGCTTTTATATAAAGTTTGATTAGTTTTCAATAATCTGTAAGCTTCAAAAACTTTGAAATTAAAACAAACGTTAACAGTTCGTATGTAGACACAGATCTACAGTGGCCATATGCTTTCACCGTACTTTGCAAGTGTTCATTTGAGAGGTTTCGTTGTTATTTTTAAAAAAATACTTTGTAATGAATCGCCATTTCTATGAAAGCTACAGCAAGTGCAATCAGATCTCTTGTCGGATTGGTATGACTGAATTAGATTAAAGTACATCACTTGGGTATTGCAGACTCAGATTCCAGGGGATGACGAAAGTTAATCATGCAGGCAGCTAAAAGTAACAAGTGTGTAAATGCAGCTGGGAATACACCCTATTCTAACGTCCCTGCCATATTTCGAGCGCTAATGCCATCTGGTGGCAGAAACCAGAATGAGTTTTTGTTGGCTTTAATTAATATGCTACTTCAAAGATAGCACGTGTTGTTGTATGTATTATGAGTGGATTGTTCATTATCAGTATTTGGACGTGATTTCCAGCAAGAGTTATTTAAACCTGCACCAGCTCTACTGATTTTTTTCTTTGTGAATATATCATTCGGAATAAAATATATTTACTCTGATTTGGTTACTGTTGGACTCCATGTACTTTGAAGGATATTATTACTTTGGTATTGCAGACACAAATTCCGGTGAACGAAAGTACACCGTAGCTGAACAGAAACGAATGTGAAAAAAATGCAACCAGGTAAGCTTAATTATCCCACAATGAAGAAAGCACGCCTTGTTGGGACATAAGTGCAGCCTTATCCCTTCATCGCTAAATGATAATTTCTTATTTGGGGCATGGCTTTGGTTTATCTGTCCTTGTGTCTGTTTCTTCTTTAGTATCTCGTAGATGGATTGACGAAACTTCCTCAAGTTTGGCACAAATACCTTTTACTCATCAGAATTATTAAACCTTGCTCTTAGACTTTTTAAGTGGCAAGTCATTTAGTTGTGCATTAACAGTGTTAACTTCTAAGTCTATTTCCAGCGTTTAGGATTTGAAACTTATCATTACATCATTATCTGTAGTACTTTGTGTGCCCATTATCATGGTTTTGTGAAGGGGTACACACTTATTATTGTTTCTTTCAGAAAATACTCTACTGGACGATTCATAATTTGTATGGAAGCTGTGGCATAGAACACGTAAAACTGGTTCTAAATCTCTTTTTGATCCTCCAAGTGCCAGACCATGTCTCTTGCTGCATTGATACGTTGCAGATTATCAACATCATGTACTTTCTGAAGGTCTAATATTTAATCTATTTGGGATAACGAAAATAAGCCATGGCTGAACAGAAACGAATGTGAAAAAAATGCAACGTGGTAAGTTTAATTTTGATTTAACGATGCCACATTGAAGAAAGCACGCTTTCTTATGACATAAATGCGGCATAACGCCTTCATCGCCAGATGATAGTTTTCTATTAGGATACATTATGTTTTGGCTTATCTGTCTTTGTGTCCGTTTCTTGTTTAGCATATCGTAAATGGATTAGCAGAAGTAGCTTAAAATTGGCATAGGTACTTTCCACTGGTGCGAATAATTAAAAACTCTTAAATGGCTTTTTAAGGTAAAATTCAACTATTTATGCTTTAACGGTGTAAACTTCCAAGTTCGTTTGTCCAGCGTTGAGGATTTGAGACTATCTTTGTCTGTGCGCATTATCCTGTTTTTTTTTGTTTTTTTTTGAAGGGATAGACATAGTAAGCTTTGTTTCAGAAAATGCTCTACTGGGTGATTTGTAATTTGTATGGAAGCTGTGGCATAGAACACGTGAACGTTGGTTCAAAATCTCTGCTCCCCAAGTGCCAGACCAGGTCTCTTGCAGGATTGATAAGTTTTAGATTATCAACATGCGTTTTCCGATTGTCGAATATCTGATTGGGTTACTGTTTGACTCAATTACTTTGAAGTATATTAATTTGCTATTGCAGACGCAGATTCCAAGGCATAACGAAATTAAACCATAGTTGAACAGAAAATGTGAAAAATGCAACTATGTAAGTTTGATTTTGTTTGATTATATAAGATTGAAGAAAGCATGCGTTGTTCTGACATAATTGCGGCGTAACACCTCCATCGCAAGATGATCAATTTCTACATCTACATATCAAGTAAAAGCAAATGAAGATATGCGGAAAATTTATTTATCCTGTTATATTGATTTTCCGTTGCATTTCGAAACACTGTAAAAAAATTACGCAGTGTTTAATAAATCTATAAAAGTTTAAATTAAAATCGAAGGAAAGCTATAGTTTGTATGCAGGCTTAGACCTACGGTGGTCATATGGTACTTTCACCATACATTTCTAATTCATTATTTACAGGATCCGAGCTTTCTTTGTACCCTGTTATTTCCGGATATATTTCTCGCCTTTGGTTTTGTATCTTTTATAGGTGATGATCAACTGCTGTGATGACACTCTTCGACGTAATGGATTCTGCTGATCCGACATTTTCATCATTTGCAAGCAGACGACAGGTGGCGATATGAATTTTTAAAATGACAATCTGAGAAGTGCCGTTACGGGGATGCACACCCTGCAAACTGTTTTCCACATTTTGGTATGGTCGAAGAGTGCACAAGGGATTTACCTTTTATTCTGTCAGAAAATAAAAAAAATCGGGCAAAAGCAAAAAGTTCTATGAAGAAAGAAATGTTTGTTTTCTAAAATATTGCTCGCCGGCTGTATACGGGCGTATTGTGAGGAATTATATTTATGTGGTCTTATTCTGTCAGAAAATAAAAAAATTCAGGCGAAAAGTTCTATGAAGAAAGAAATGTTTGTTTTCTAAAATATTGCTCGCCGGCTGTATACGGGCGTTACATGGTTAAACAGTGTACTTGTCTCAATGTTGGAGTGGTAGGTTTCAGTTATAACTGCAAAAGCTGAAGGCTTTATGCTCTCCTGAGCACATTGATAGCTATGACAAGCTATGACAAGCTTAAAAGTGTAACATTGATAAGCTTCTTCACCACAATTTCATGTTTTAATAGTATTATAATGAATTTATTACACTCATCTCTCTCCTGGATCTACTCATCTAATTATTGGATTTTTAATTTGATATGGAGACAGAACGATAGGTAACTATAGATGGACAGGCAGGTAGGTAGCTTTAGGTGGACAGGTAGGTAGGTAGTTTCAGGTGGACAGGCAGGTAGGTAGCTTTAGGTGGACAGGCAGGCAGGTAGCTTTAGGGGGACAGGCAGGTAGGTAGCTTTAGGTGGACAGGTAGGTAGGTAGGTAGTTTTAGGTGGACAGGCAGGTAGGTAGCTTTAGGTGGACAGGCAGGTAGGGAGATTTAGATGGTCAGACAGCAGGTAGCTGTAAATGGATAGCCAGGTAGATAACTAGGGATTGATGGGCAGGAAGCAGGCAGTTATAGACTGAGAGGCAAGTAGATTTAGACGGTACTATAGACCTACCACATAGCTGCAGACTTGAGTTAATTTAGACAAGATTCAGAAGTAGATGAGCGACTATTTTGATGGGTAGAGAAAGGGAGAGATGGTGACAATTTTTTGTTTGTTTGTTTTTTTTGTTTAAGTTGCATTTATTCCCATAAACCTTATATTTAGCTTTCAAATCTGCCACGAAAGTTGTGTTTGTGGTGATCACGTAAGATTTCCTAAAGACAAGAAAAATAGCCCTTCAATACCATTCCAACAAGAGGCACGCACTTGTGGACCTTTTATTTGAGACCACTTAAGGATGAAGTAAAAGTCGAAGGCCAAGGTGGTATTTTCATACACCTGCAACTATTGTGCGTTATGGTTGATGTTTAAGGTGAACTGACACGGCTATTTTTGAATCACCTACTTGTCTTGCCGCCGAACGCAGTGGTAAAAACTGCCTGGACGAATTTATTAAAAACATCGCCATGTGGACCTTCGCTTTATTTGAGGTCACTCAAAGAAGTAAAAGTGTAAGACTAAGGTGGTATTTGCATTGATCTGCAACTCATATGCATTATGATTGATGCTTAAGATGGACTGGCGTGGTTATTTTTCAGTCATCTAAAAGTCTTGCTGTCGCACGCAGTGTACAGTTCTGCCTGGATGAGTTTACTAAAACCATCGTCACATTCACCTACAAGAGACAGTTGGATGTAACTGTCTCAGATGTACACCAATGAACGGTGTCGTCTTAGCACTTAACGACCAGGGTGGTTGAGGAAACATGTTCACTCGGGGTAAATATTATTCTGAATAATTTCTAAAGATTGTCATTAAAAATTATACCACCATCCTAGTCATATGGATGAGAACCAAAATGTGTCACGGAGACGTTGAAGCTTAAAGACATTTCGGCGTCTTAACTATTGTTGTTCACCAGCTATATGCAATGGAAATGATCTTTTGGTGGTTTTTAATGCAGGGGATTTGTCCCTATGCTTTTTTCCACGGATGGTCTGGGTTGCTTGAACAGTAGTCGCTTTCTGCTTTTGCAGCTCCTACTTCTAAATCTAAGGTTGCTGCTGGGAGCAGTGTGAAAATGTGTTCTTGTAACATATAAACTACTCTTAATAAAACGTGTAAAATCATGTACGGTAAACTTGTTTATTTGTGTGCGTGTGTGCGTGTGGCAAGGCTGATGTGTGAAAAAGGGCAAAGACTATTCTAATAAAACGTGTAAAATGATGAACGGTCAAACTTGTTTATTTGTACATGTATATATATGTGTATATATATATATATATATATATATATATATATATATATATATATATATATATATATATATATATATATATATATATATATATATATATATATATATATATATATATATATATATATATATATATATATAATGTAATGTGCTTTGTGTGTGTGGCAAGGCTGATGTGTGAAAAAGGGCATAAACGTATCATTGCCATAGGGACAACACACAAACATTATAACTAATGCATGCAAGATAGAAGTGGCAGGGCAATGGGTGAAAAAAAAAAAAGAGTAATTATTGTGCTAAACATTAAAACTCTGCATGATACATGAGCAGGCAGATGGGTGACCAACAATATGCGGTAAAATGTAGAATGCAAATGATAGAATATATATATTTAAAAGAAACGTTTTTCACGGTTTGCAACAAGTTCCCATAACATACTGTATCAAAGGTCTGGCTTTATGTTCATAAAGAAAAAATCCCAAGTGTATGATCCAAGGCCTTGTCCTTGCTTGAGTGTGGTATAGATGGCCCTGACACGGTAAATGGCGTGAACAACCTCAGCCTCGACATGTACAGTTATCGGCTGGCTTATTTCACACTTTAATGATGATAATGAAATGCTCGTTGCGTGCACTTGGGTGTACGCTGGTCGAAACTATGACCGTTGTCCCATGGAAGAGTGGGATTATATAAAATATAAACTTGCTAAATTTAGACACCATATTTTGATAAGACTCCTGATCAAAAATATGAAATTCGTGCGAAATAAAGGAAATGTCAAAATTTCACACGGCGTGCTACCAAGTTGGTTAAAGAAACCGTAAATGGGAGCCACCAAATGGTCACTATATCAATAATAATATGCATCGCATTCTGAACGACGTTCTTAGTGGTAATCAACCCCCCATGGATCTACATATTGGGCTTCAATATCCAAAAAATCTCTGTTGTATTTTCTCTCTGCCTGTTTTCGTAGATCTATCTATGTTAGATATAAATCACATAAAAATAAGCAGGGATGTAGTATGCTGGTTTTTATACAGCTAAAGGTTCTTATGATGAGTCCCCAGCATCGCCAAAGTCAATTATTAAATTAAGAAATTTTAGTGATGATATCGTTGTCTAGCAATATAGTCTTTATTAATATTAAATGATCGTAATTTTACTTATTATTATCATAAAAATATCATCCAATGGGTGAACAGCTTTGTCCAAATAAGCAATTGGATTTTAGTTAACTGAATCGTGATTGGCCGTTACGCAGCAATTTGTAATAACTTGTAATAGGAAAAAGACCGAAAATTGTAATGCGGCGGCTATTTTTAACAATCTTATATATGTTATATTATTTGCAGTTTGTAAAAATGTAGAAAAATTAAATTAATCAGGTGAGTAGAAAAACAATATAAAATGTAATAGATTGCATAGAAGTGCGTTTCAACGGATTGAAAGGTATTGTTGAGACGATCACCTATGAAGTTATTTTTTTTTTTTTTTTAATTTATGTTTTTCATAAAACTAAAGAAGAGAAACTAGACCTCATAAAAAGGCGAATGCTGGTGGGATTTGGGACGCAACTTTATTCGCATTCAGCGGTCAGCCTGCAAAATTGCACATTTTAAAGGGTGGAAACATGTCAGAAAATCGTCAATCACACGGTTCCGACTGTAGAAAACCTTTTTTAAAACCAGATTCCTATTATATTTTAAGTTCCTAACGTGTTAGGGAAATTAGTGCTAGACTGCAACCTCCATATCCTGGACATTCTACTGCTTATATCATATGGGGGCATAGAACCACTGGAGAATACTTTCTGTTCCAGCCCTCATATCAAACCAAAACCCCTCTCCGCTCAGCCTCTTGGATCAAACGAGGGATCACCCAAACAATCAGCATTTCCGTTTCAAATCCTGTTCACTTGGACTCGTCCGTCAGACTACTTCAGCGGAGTGGCAAGGCCGCAGTTAATCTCGAGACGCCTTTAACAGATCACGGTCAACTCATCACTCCATGTTGCATTTTCATTCGCATCTTTCTACTATATTAATATCGCAGTCGTATGGAGATGTCGCAAAACAGTAAGAAATGACAGAAAAGAAGAGCAATTCGACACCTCGTTATGAGGCGATCGCATTGCAGGTCTGCAGAAAGTAGATCTATAAAAAGAAAGAAAGAAAAAGTGTTTTCTCATGCAGTGAAACCTCTCCACAGTGGGCACCCTTGGGACAAACAAAGACAAACAGACATACTAAGTCAGTCGCGGTGTAACTACCTGGATCGGATTCTACAGGTCCTAGGACTCTCTGTGACTTGATTATAAGATATTTCAGTTATTTAAGTCATTACTCCCAGTGATTTCAATATACAAATATTTTCAGTTATTTAATTTCATTATAAGCCTGCATGCCCGTGCCATCCCAACCAGCCCCCCCCCCCTGTGATATCTCTAGATTCAACAGTTTTTCGTCTTCACTATGACCACTAAAACAGTGTGGTAAATTTAAAAAATATTTTGAATAGTTGGCTATGCCACGAAGCACCACAAAACTTCATAAATATTGATATTTACATGTAATCAAGATTAATATTATACATGATGTAGGCCATAACTTTTAAAAGTGCAAGGAAGAGACAGAATGGAAACAACCGAAGCCTAATAGGACTAGTAAAATACAAATATGCAAGTCGAAATTTCGAGTTTAAAATCTGGAAATTTCGAGTTGTTTTCTCGAAATTTTGAGTTTTACATGTCCAAATTTCTTGCTTTTTCTAGAAATATTGACTTTAGCATCTCAAAATTTTCAGTTTAAAAATCTTCGATTTTTTCTCGAATTTTGAAGTTTCAAATTTCAAAGTATCGAGTTTAAAACCTCAAACTTTGGTTTAAACATATTTTATTTGGAAACACAATTGGCCGACAGGCTCACCAGCCTATATTAGGGCCTTTTGTATAAGAGGAGTTTTTTTCCCAAAAATCTCGAACTTTCGTGATCTTTCTCGAAACTCCGTGAATTTTCCCGACATTTCGAATTCAAGAACTCGAAACTTCGCCTTTTTTCTTCAAACTTAGGAGTTTTTCCCAAAAATTTTGACTTTTTCTTGATAATTTGAATTTTTTTCCTGGAAAGTTCGAGAAATGTCGAGTTTTATAATCTCGGAATTTGACTTTTTCTCATGTCCTCTGAATTACGCGTTTCTCTTTCGAAATATCGTAATTTTTCTCGTAATTTCGACTTCTAAATATCATTTTCCCGAGTTTTAATGCGTAAATTAGCTGTGGACTCTCTGTATGCACTGAAATTACCCTTGGTAATAAAGTTAAGTATAATGGTCTCCCTCTGGCACACTTTTTAGGATTGATTGGAACTTTTTTTTTTCCTTTTTAGATTTCCCCAAGGTCATAATTTTAAGTAACCTTAAAGTATTTTTACTTATTATGTGTGATTATTAGATATGGTTGTGAATACCTATGTTGGTGTAGTCTAATTGTCCTATTTCTCTCTTTATTATATGTACTTATTGATTCCTTGTAATTTATTGTTTCGATGTTTTGAATGAGTCTTTGTGATATTGTGACATTTTATTTCGACGTACCATTCTTATGCATTTTATTTTCTCCATTCGTGGAGGCTTAACAAACTATCTATTATTATTATTATTATTATTATTATTATTATTATTATTATTATTATCATTATTATTATTAAAGTGTTGCATGTTTTTATCTCTGCTGACCACAGGTGGCAGAGCTTTTGTGATCACTCATGTCTGTGCGTCATTCCGTCCGTAAACTTATGCTTGTGAGCGCGATACGGTACACGGTTCTCAAGGTAACCCCACATAACTTTCAGGACTTATCAACTGTATGGAAATCTAGGTCAAGTTCGATACTGGTGGCACCACCTACAGTATTATGTGATATACGGGTCAAATTGTGAAATTCTGGTGACCGCTCCAGCATCCTTTATATTTAATAGATCTTCATGAAACTCAGTGGCGCTGTAGAGATCCAAGTCTCAGTTGCATATGATATTGGTGGCACCACCTATAATTTGACGGAAATTATAAGCTAAAATATGTTAAAAGATGTAAAATTCCATTATCTCAAAAAAGTGAGTAAATTAGACACGCCAAATTGATAGGATGTGTAGACAATGTCCAACGCTAGTCTGTAATTTAATATCAGTCACCTTGACCTATTTGCGTGAGGTCGCCAATATTCTACAAATGAAAGGGGTGATTTTAATTTTTGTAATGGCAGGATGCAGCTTGGGCATTAATGTCAAAGAGAATTGAGCCTCCAGATCAAAATTTAAATTCATTACATTGTACATAAAACTATACTTGGTGATCCACTTTTTGAGTCACCGTGACCTGATCATTATGGACTTTGGCGCCTGTCCAAGTTTATAGTTTTTCATCAATAAGTCGAACAATTATTACCCGATTTGAACAAATAGACCATGTATGGAAAGCTGGATGCGGGGCACACATCTTTTGTACTAATAAATTTTAGTACGAGTTGAAGGTCAAGGTTAAATTGTCCGTTGGAATATAGGGGTTATCTTGTGAATGTTCTGCACCCCACAGTTTTTTAGTTCGGTACATATAACTTTAATGACTAATAAAGCGTATAAATATCTATGTTGACGTCAACGCTGGTGGCGCCACCTTTATTTTATGTAATATATGGGTCAAAATGTGACCATCTTGTGACAGGACCAGCATCCTCAGTTTTTCATGGATCTTCATGAAATTAAGTGTGATTGTAGAAGAGGTCAAAATCTGGGCTGGTTATGATACTAGTTGTGCCACCTCTACTACGAAAAAAGGGCTTGAGAGATACAAAATTACATATCTCGAAAACTAATCGAATTAGATATGCCACACTTAAGGATATATAGATGATGTCCAATGCAAGTAGGCCTATGTTATATAATACCAGTGACCTTGACCTTTTTTCGTGAGGTCGCCAAGCCCCTTAAGCTGGAAGAGGGGATTGTGTAATGGCGGGGTGCAGCTTGAACATCAATAGCGAAGAGAATTGAGCCTCCAGATCAAAATTGCACTTGAATAGCCTACATTGTATGAGTGCATTGTCTTTAAAACTTTACTTGGTGACCTACTTTTTGCGTCACCTTGACCCAATTATTGACTTTGACCTATTTTTTCAGGTCATTAAGCACTTAAGAAAAGGACATTTAATTCCATACCTTGATAAAGAATTAGGCGAATGATGCCAAATGTACAACAAATGTGTATCATGTGGAAGTTTGATATTGTATAATATCGATGACCTTGATTAATTATTCAAGCCGTCAAGGTCGTATGGGGAATACATTTCAGGAAATGATTTTTGTATGATGTACGTCAGCTGAGCATAAAGCCTCTTGTTAATATTTTGTGTGGTCTATTTTTCCACTTACGTATAACATGACAACATGGATCCGCACGTGGTGGCTATCTTATTTAGAAACGCTGAATGTGGATATTCAAAACCTCAGGGAGGAGAAGGTAATTAAGGTTTCTTCAGTCAGGGCCTAGGTCTTATATAGTTGTGACGTCACACACGTACACACACACACAGAATTTCTAAAGCAAAAAGGTTAAATTTCAGCGTTTATATGCCTTTATTAAATTTGTCTATGGATGGGGTATCTGTGAACACTGCAACAGTCAAATGCACAAACAGCCGACTGCATTTAGGCCTATAGCCTGACAGAATGTGTACCATCAATCATGGACCTACTATCTGGATAGTAGGTCCATGGTACCATGAACAGGTGAATCAACCACGACTGTGCCGTCATGGTGCATGTGGGCACGATGTAATTTGTACTTGCTTCGCCTGCAGCGAATCGAACCCGGACCGCAGAGGTGAAAGGCGAGCGTGTTGCAACTTGCATGCAGTTCCGCCAACTGTGAATGCGATGACAATATGTTACACCATTTCACAGAACATGTTGAACAAGACACATCCGTATTAGCTGCGGGGCAGCTGTAGTCCGTATCGCTGACACAACTAAGTAGCCGTATACACATGTGCTCTCTCTCTCTCTCTCTCTCTCTCTCTCTCTCTCTCTCTCTCTCTCTCTCTCTCTCTCTCTCTCAACAACACTGGTTATTCATGTAAATATAACGACTTGGAAATATATTTGATGCACATATGTCGTATTGTGTTACATATGACGAAAAAAAACTCTCTTTAATATATAATTCCATTTTCGTATTAACGGGTCAAACACTGCCCAATGGACAATAGTGACAGACCAGGTGCATGAAGATCTATAGACGTTCATATTTTGGGCTGTTGCATAGTTTACCTCAACTTCCCTCAACTGAGGGTTGTAAAAATTGATGATTCTGTAACAGTATGAATAAGCTAAAATTAGATCTGTTTGCTTTGCGATTCTCTCTCTGTGTCTGTACGTGTGTGTCTAGGACTCGGAGTACAAGAGAGGTTTAACTTTGGGCCTACATTTTAACGGTAGTCTGTGGTTAGGCTACAGCACGACAGTCCGACGATCTATTGCAGTATTGGTCCGAAAGCCCATTGGTCCGACGGCTGATTTGCGCGGTACCGGTAGTCCTACATAAAATATATACGCCTACATGTATACACACACACACAGATATATACAGAAGCCGCCCCATAAGTACATCAAAGGAATAGTTTTGGCGTTATCAAAGTACATAGGAGTACTAGTTCTGAAGTGATCAAGTGCACAAATAAATTTATCAAAGTATCTCTGCGACCTTGGGAATGGGCTGAAGCTCACCCTAACTCATGTGAGCCTAATGCCTGTCTTGCCCTCATAGTGGACCACCACTTTGTCCAGCATCAAAGTCATAGCTCAAATAATTCTTATGTTAATCGGCTGATCAGAGTAGTCCAAATTATGGAAGCGCCCATTTTAATTTGGGAATGTGGTCAAGGTCATTTATGCATTGTATAGCTGGCCCTCATACAGGACTACTTCGTTGTGCAATTCCAAAGTCCTACCTGAAATAGTTGCAGTGTTATCCATTGAAAACCTTACTACACTATAGTGATTCTGTGACCTTGACAATGATGTCAAGGTTACTATAGTGTCTATGCCTGGCCCTCATAAAGGACCACCGTGGTATGCATAACATCAAAGGCTCAGTTTAAATGGCTCTCAAGTTATCATGTGACTAGTAAAAGTTATGAAAGTAGCTATATCACTTTAGGAATGAGTTCAAAGGGAGGCATGTACTTTCTGCGTCTCACTTTCATACCCAGCTGTGTCCTTAATCAATTTTGAAAAGTTGTCCCTGCATTTCAGAGAAGATTTTGCACTCAAGTCACCATCACCCTCCCTCGGACAGCATCTTTCTGTCTCCTCGAGGGTGCAAAATCTGGGGACCCCGCCGGAGCTGGGCAATAGTAAGAGAAGCCAATTAGCCACCCAGAGAGTGTTGCCATTGCCTAACCGCCCCCCCCCCCAAATAATATTAATAATAATAACAATAAACACCAAACTCGCTGTGGTATTACCATTTGAACAAAAATAATTTAGTAGACATTCGCCCAACGTACAGCGTCATCAGGAAGTACATGTTACCGGTGGTTTTGGAGAAAAAGTCAAACATGAAAATTTCCATTGTAATCTTCAGTGATAAGCTTCTGTAATGTGAGCATTGACTAATAAGTACCCTAATAGAAAAAGTCTCAGGGATCCACGGTAACGCCACCTCACCTAGTGAACAACTTGGCTTGACCCTTCAAAGAGCTTTATCTTGATGACAGACTTGGAGAGAAAGAAAACGAACATGACAAAACCGAAAAAAAATTATTATAGATAGGCCTTATTTTATGTCAGCTGACGATCATCTTCCCCAGGGCCCTTTTACGGATTCAACTCATTGAACCATTCATACACATACATGTGTGCAGGGACAAAAAGTTGCAGCACTACCTGTTGTATCAGTTAAGGTCTAGGGGCTGCGCAGATGTGTCTGAATACAATTTTGAAGCATTTACCAATGCGCTTCCAGACAGGAGTTTTTTACGATTGGACCAATAAGTGAACAAAAAAATGATAAAAAATCCAAATTTACCGGAACTTGACCATTTGAGTAAATTTGATGGAAACCCACTCAAGTTCATCCCCACCAATTTTGAAGTGAATCTGGCTTGTGGATTTGAAGCACATGCGCTCCAAAATGTGAATTACCATTGACATCCCCAGTGACATGCATGTTAATCAATAGAAAGGTATGCATTAGCCAACAAGTGGCCGAACTGAAAAAAATGTGTTAAATTGGGGATTCTTAGCAACAACATCTAGCTGGTAACCAATCTGGTTTGACCCCGCCAAAGGAACATTTCCACCAAGTTCTACCGTAATCTGAGTAACACTTTGGGGATGTCAAAAATTGTGAAACACATAATTTGTTTGGTTTTTTTTTTTAATCACAAGAGGCCCATAGAGCTAATGCTCTGACGTCACCATGCCAATATATTGCTGTTTGATCTAAATTTGAATAATTCCTCTGTTCCTCAAGCACTGACCTAGAGAAAATGTCTAGGTCATTCATATTATTACAACAGAGTTGTTTGAACAACCCATGCTCATACTCTTCTTAATTTACATTAATGATATAGCAAACATTGTTAATTCACATATCATACTATTTGCCGATGATGTTACATTATTTCTTGAGGTTAATGACCCCGGCACAACAGCAGGTAAACCTAATGAAGATTTACAAAAAAATTGTGACTGGGCGGAAAAATGGCTCGTAACTTTTTATCCCAGCAAAACAAAACATATGTTAATTTCTCGGAAAAAGGATACAAAGAGATCACCCTTTCCCTTTATTTCAAAGATCAAGTAATTACAGATGTTAATGAACGCAAGCATTTGGGTTTAATTATACAAAATGACTGAACTTGGTTTTCCCACATTGAATCCCTAGTCGAAAAGAGTTCAAAACTGGTAAATATCATGCGTAGTCTACAATCATGTCTAGACAGGTCTACTCTTGAAACTATTTTTATATCCTTTATCCGACCTTTGATGGAATATGGTCATGTGGTCTGGGCTAACTGTACACAAGCTGAACAAACTATGCTTGAAGGGGTTCAACTGGCTGCAGCCCGTGTAGTGACTGGGGCAATGAGAGGGACACCAAACAACAGACTTTACATGGAGACAGGATGTGAACCATTGGGCAAACGTAGAGAAAAAAACATTCATATTGATGTACAAAATGAAGAATAACGAAGTGCCCTTATATTCACAAAATGCCATTCCTGATCAAATGAACACTAGAAATTATAACACAAGGTCAAGTCACAATATGATACATGCTAGAGTCCGAACAAGTTTATACAGTGAGTCCTTCTTTCCTTCTACAATCCGTCTGTGGAACGAGTTACCTTCAAATATTAGACATTCCGAGCATATTACAATATCAAAAAAAATATTTGGACAAACATCTTGTTACATATACATGTATATGTCTTTGCGCATAATATTTATGAAGAATGTTCACCAAGACACTTCAGGCTTGACATTGCAACAACTCCTACATTCAGCACAGATAATGCGCACATTATTTGTAAGAAATGTAATACAATACAAAGGACAGTAGTGGGGTTGAAAGATATCAACTCCCTGTACTTATGAGCGTAAGACATAGTTATGCTGAACTTGTGGTTAGTTGTTACCCTGGTATGCATTAACCTCTGATGAGTCCAGTGAATGATCAAAGGAGTCAGGCACATTTGGTACACAGTGTATCTGCTCTTATCAATACTTGTCTAGTCTTTCTAATGTAATATTTTACAAATACTAACCCCCTACATCAGTTAATGTCAAGCACTGATGCATCTGGTTTTGTCATAGAAGCTTTCATTATCAGTATGCATGTATTTAGTCAAATGGTCAACACTTTTTTTTTTTTGCAGACACTACAGATACATTGCCTGTGGGCAGTTTGTTCGGTGGTGTTCGGGATTCCTGGGAAAGAACATCCAAGTGCCCTTGCCATCGTGTGAAGTCAACATAGTCTGTGACCGTTTACCATCTTTGGTCTTTGAGGGGTATCATGAGGCCCCTGTAGACCTGGATGAACTGGCATGATACTAAATCAGCAAAGTGCATTCTAAACTTTGTGTCAGTTCACTGGACCAACTGGTTAGAGCAGGAACGGGACACAAACTCCTTGACAGAGGTATCTATGTCGGGACGTTCGCAGCTGGGAGATAGTGTCTGCGGAGTCTGTTGTCTGTGCCTCTCCATGCACATGCCTTTAGATTGGACAGGCATTCAGCATAACCTTTGAACAAATTCCCAATTATTTGCAGTGCAAATTCTAAAAAAAAAAAAAAAAAAGAAATCAAGCCAAATTTGCAGATCATGATTAACCCTTCCCCCTGTAAAGTGGCCAAAACTGGCCTGAAGTAAAGATGTGGCCTGTTTTCATAATTTTTACCCTGTGGCCTGAACAGGCCAACAGGGTATAGTTAAAGTGTGTGTGTCAGCACACACTTTTGTTTTTCTAGGAATTCTTTCTTTCTTTCTTTCTTTCTTTACAGGCAAATTTGTCCGACATTTCATTTGAAAAGTATAACACGTAGAAACTCCAAACTTGGCACAATTATACTTCTATAGATAAAGTCTGGCCTTTTTATAATGAGAGGTCATGCTTTTCAAAATTATGCAAATGAGGGCTAATTAAAGTTTTAAATCTTCTATATGTTATATAGTATACAGTCCATTCACCTAACTTGAGCTCTGGTGGCCGTCTCATTAGTTGTGACCACCGTGCCCGTGGACCAATCAGCCTATCACTGACCTCTTTGCCCTGCCACTCAACCCGGCTGCTATAATTAGTGGTGTTTGTAAACAGGTTCACATGGGTGCTGCTGTAGACATTTATATGGGTTTTATTTTCACTTTTGTAGCCTCAAATAATTGGATTTTTTACAAAATTATCCGGCTAAAGGGACACCGTTTTACTGTGGAGCTGGCCCTGCTATGTGTCTGCCACCCGACCAAACACACATGACCAGTGACAGTGAATGATTGGTATCAAATGGCCAGCTTATTCCAAAGTCCAGGCAAGTGTAACCACATCAAAATAAACCCTACCCTTTCCTCTTAAGTTTATGTGTATTCTATTACCCCCAATAGATTTCACTCATAATCTAGAGCCTTTATCAACATTGAAAGACCTTTGGGATATTTTTACAGGGGTGTCACATCTCAATTAAACTGCTAACAAGCCATAATCCTGGTATATATTTTACAAGATGTGACATCAAAATGACCCTTTGAAAATGCGGCATCCCTGGACTCATTCAGGACAGCAGTCTTTATTTACTGTCTGTAAAATTTGTATCAAAGGGATATACTGAGTATTCTTATCTTTTAAATGAGGGGGTTCTGATTTAAAATTTCTGACAATCATAATAGAATATAATATCTGCTCATAATTTGTGATATTCTGACCTTTTTTTATTTGTTTCACACATTGTATTAGCAATGCAAATTTGAAAGAATTAGCAAAGAGCATATCCTTTGGGTTCATCACTGAATGAGTTAATTTTGTCATACAAACATTGGCTGCATTGATTGAATGGCTATGTCTGTTTGGTAATTTAATCATAAGTTAAAGTTTTCTTTCTGGACACCAGTCAGCTCAGTGGCTCTTAGAAAAAAAATTTTGGGCTACATTATTTATATACAATTACACAGTCCAGGAAATGCTCAAGATCCCTGCTCATGCATTCTATCATGTCTGTGTGCCAACACAGACATTTTGTTCTTTCTTTCTTTCTTTCTTTCTTTCTTTCTTTCTTTCTTTCTTTCTTTCTTTCTTTCTTTCTTTCTTTCTTTCTTTCTTTCTTTCTTTCTTTCTTTCTTTCTTTCTTTCTTCTCTCTCTCTCTCTCTCTCTCTCTCTCTCTCTCTCTCTCTCTCTCTCTTTCTTTCTTTCTTTCTTTCTTTCTTCTATACCAGCAAATTTGTCCGACACTTTTCTCGGACACTATTATACATAGAAAGTCCAAGCTTGGCATGATTGTACCTCCATACGAGGAGTTTGACTGTTTTATACAGAGGAATGAAGATGTTTAAAATTATGCAAAGTAAGGGCATTTGAAATTTTCAATCTTGATTATCTTCAACAGTATAATAGAGATGTCATTCCAACTTCTACTGGGGGGTTGTTGACCATTGGCACCTAATCACCTAATGAATTAAAAATAAGAGTTGTAGCAATTTAAATTGCTAAATAGTACCATTAGAAATTTTAAATCTTGAATAACTTCAAAGCTATAATAGATACAGATGTCATTCCAACTTCTACTCCTGTTTTATGGAATAGTTGTACTTTGCCATACCAATATGCTTTGAAGACACACACACTGATTTGCTATGCAGCAAATCATCTTTCCTAGTTGATGATTGTGGTCATGTTTGTGTGTCATCTCTTGCATGTGTTCCTTTTGTCCATTCTTCTTGGATGCAGTAGCTTTTGAAAAAGAAAAAAATAAAGCTATGATCATGAAAGTTATACTGTACTGTGGAAGCAACTTGTGGGAAGTTAAGTATACTTCAACATTCAGCAACCTTGGCCTTTTTTCAATGTCATGGGGGGGGGGGGGGGGGTTCATTTGCGATGATTGGGTTTTAAAGGTACTGGCTGTCAAGTGTTTATTTGCATTTTTAATGAAAAACATTTAATATGTGTGCATATTTTTTTTTCAATCTTAAAGGGGGGGGGGGGTAACTATACAGGTATAGCAACATTTTGTGTACATACTAAAAGTGCACTGAGATGAGCAAATTCTACAAGATGCTGACCTTAGTTTTAATGGGCCATTTTGAAGTGGGATTTTTTTCCTACATGTGTAGATAAATTGAGGTACTACATGTAGCTGTGATCAATACATGTAATCTGAGGCATCTTGAATTGGTTAACCACACAGCCATTTGTTATGATAATACAAAGCATTTTGAAAGTTTGTAAATGAGAAAGCCCCATGGATGCATATGGCTAACCATATGTTGGCTCTGTTTTTTTCCATATGCAGTGCAGCTCCCCCTTCCTTCGCTTTTGGGAAGCTCAGGGTCTCCCATCTTTTGTGGTTGCTTGCATTCCGTCTGCATTCTAGTTGAAATGCATGGCAGATATGAACAATCCAAAATTTAGAGGAGCAAAGGGTTACAGTACTGTCATGGACTGGGAGGATACTTTAGAGCAATCCCTATTTAATGTACTTGCAGTAAGTTGTACCAAGGACTGTGATGCAGAAAAACAGCAATGCACAAGTGGCATGACTGCAAGAACATGTTGTGGATGGTGCTATCAAATGTCTCTGATGGTCAACAAAATTAAGTAACTTTTTGGTAATAATGAGCTTTTTCTGTCTACCACATCTAGGGCTTATCAGAGACTGACCAGTGATTTCAACCCATACAAATGGTGCATTTTTGTATTCATTTCATTCATTTAGTACATTTTCAAAAGCTGACAAAGTTCATATAACTAATATTTTGTTTATCATGTGCTGGGCTGAAAGTTGCCTTCAGTGGCTACAGAGCAGTTATTTCCTAGAGTTAATGCACCTTGAAACATTTTGATGCTGAATCAAAATATATTTGGCTTTTTGAGTCAATTTAAGTGGGAGTATTTGGCAGCATTTGTTCAAATTTTGTCAGCATTTTGCTCCTAAATGACAGCAACATTCAGGCCTTGTGTGTGAATTGAAGCATTGTTTATGATAGCCACAAATGTACATGAATTCTCATAACAAACTGGGTAATTTCGTGATTTGCATGGGATATGTATTTAACTTTCATCCCAGAGGAGCATGTGTATGAGTGCTTAAATAGATGTAAACATAGAAGAAATGTCTCTTGTGATCTCACCTCACATACATCCCCCCAGTAAGAGAATGCAACATTCTTAGGTACAAATTGTACATCCAATTAGCTGTATTTTGCTTCAAGGATGGAAGTCTGGTACACTGGTGAAAGCTTGCCAGTGTCCTTCAACAGTTTGGGTTTCAGCAAAGCCTCTTCCAGGAGCACAGCTCCTTTAGATCCTGATATAAGATACATTTTGATTAAAACAAAAAATTGTGTTGTATATTAGTATTTCTCTGTCAATATAACTTTGGACAGACACATCCTTACCAGGTTTCAAAATTGATTAACTCCAAGTCGTGCTCCTGGCACGATCAGTATGAGTGAGTGTAAGCACATGAGCGCTGATACAGCCATGAATAAGCATGTTTCTCTCAGTATCCTTTATGTGGTTGTTTTCTTTTTAAAGCTCAAGTGATCTTGAAATATTAGGTCAAAATCAGTCACTGTAAGGCAAAAAAATGGTTTGTTTCCCCTAACTGGAACGACCTTTCTCTAAAAAAATTAAAAACATCTACCGACCCACCCAAATTATCTGCCTACCTGCCCCCCCCCCCCCAAAAAAAAATTGGTTCATGAGGGGAAGCACACTTAATTTTTTTTTTTTAAGCCTCAACAAGATTTTATACTCTCAGATGGTCTTCATTCTATATGAATTTGGCAAGCTTAGGTCTATTATATCTGGTTTTCAAAATTTGGATGCTTTGCTTTATTCTGTATGTGGTGTAGTGTGGCCTCCCTTTTGCTTGAATTACTTCTGCTTGTCCTTGTATATTTAGCATCTGTAGATGCTGCACACCAGTATAGGTGTAGTGAAATGGCCTTTTTCCAGTGGCCAACATCACCACACTCTGATTGCTTGCTAATATTGACAACCTTTTTTGATATACTTGCACAGCACAGAAAACAAAGGATAATTTTCCTTTCTTTTAGCTCTGCTAAGCAAAGGTCGCAGAGCGTATATAATCACTCGTGTTTGTCAGTGCATTGCCATACAGTCTACAGTTTTCAAGTCAACTCCATATAACTTTCAGGACTTAAAAAGGGTATAAAAATCAAGGTCAAGTAGGTTGCACCTGTTGAAATTTGGTGGTGCCACCTGCAGTATAATTGAAGATATGGACCAAAATATGTTGAAAACACATTAAATTCAAAATGTCTAGTAACAGTTGGAGGTCTCCTATTGCATGACATAGATGATCTTGACCACTTTCTCAAGGTTATGGAGGGCATGCATTTCAGGAAATTAGAAATCAAGATGTAACTGCAATATTTAGCCTTGGTGACAGCAAAGCACGAGGCCCATGGACCTCTTGTTGCTATTCTTACCCTCATTGCTCTTTAGAATAAACATGATAAAGTAAGGGTTGAGAAATATTATAAACTGTTGCATATACTATATATATATATATATATATATATATATATATATATATATATATATATATATATATATATATATATATAGATATATATATAAAATGTGCAGTTCCTTCTCTTTCTTTTAATGCCCCCAGCAAGGGGTGATATAGATTTGTACTTATCGATTTGTATGTCTCACTTGTAACATGAAACTTATATTGTGTGTACATCCAAAATTATTGGACCCACAGTCATGAAACTTCACAAGATTATTAATTCGCATATATGTGCACATGCAGTTTATTTGGATGTTTAATTGTACATATATATCAGTGTAACATTACAGGCATATTGCCGAGATGAAAGGTGATAAGGATGTGAAATACTAGTGGCACCACCTATGGTATGTGATGGATAATTTATTGAAGAGGAAGAAAATATATTCATTATCTTCACAATAAATTATATTTATAGCACCAACAAATGTCAAATTAAACGTTCTGATTACTTTGGTATTATCATAATTAGTATCTGTCTTTGTTCTCCTTTGCAACCCTGGACTGTAAATAGCCCAAAATCTTAGATTAAATCCACCATAAGACAAAATGTTAATGGCATTTTGGTAGTAGGTGTTTGCAGGGTCAGTATCAGTGGTGCCACTAGTCAAATTGTCTTCATATATGTTATGTTGGAGGTCTTGTGCAATTAAGGATGGTGATGATTCAAGGTGCGTTTTGAAGAATGGCATTAAGCATGCCTGGCAGAATGACTTAGTCAAACAGAGACTTGAATCTGTGAACATCTGGATCATTTGGGTCTGATGGCCATAGGAATTTTGTGTATTTTCTTTCTTGCTCCTTACGCTACACATTGGGAAATGATTTTTCAATGTCACTGGAAAATGCGACTGCATGAAGTATAAATTAGAGCAGTATTCCTGACATGTTGTTGGTTAGAGGTGGCCCCATTTCCAAACAGTCATTGAGGCTAGGTTGGTCAATAACTTTGCATTAGCAGTCATATATGATTCTGATTGGGGTTGTATTCAGGTCCTTGTGTACAGGGTGGATCATCATGATGGACAAGTTTGATAAAATCACATGATTTCTTGTCTTTGATAATGTTGTCTGACATGTGACGTAGTTTTGGAGTCAGCTATCCGACCATAGTACGGGTTCCCTTGCTGGATACCCTGAAGTTAGTAGGTAGGGGTGGGTGGTGACTATGCCATGGCAGCCTGGCAACATATATTACCATTTTGTGTGCGTAAATGTTGCTCATGATATGATTCGAAGTCTTCTGTTTCCTTCCTGGAATTTTCTGATGCCTGGCAAGAGGTATTACCATTTTCTGTGCATAAATGTCAGTCATAATGTGATTTAAAGTCATCTGTTGTCTTGCTGGAATTTTTCGATGCCCATTATTTCTATCTAGTGCCCACTAAACTTTCACTGTTCTGTCATCAAAGTAAGATGAGGCAAGCAATTGGCAAACAATGGTATTCATGGTTGTCACGTTCAAGTTTGTGGGTCCTGATAACAAATACTTTAACTTGGAAGACAGTGCTATGGGATTACCTCTAATGATGTGGTCGCCTACTACGTCCCATTGATAGTCAGCTCTGATGAGTATGTCAAATTGTGAAGTTTTCTTTATTGGGCTGCTTAACAAGTGTCAGACCTTTGAAGTGTGGCAGGTTAATAATACTACTCTTGACAAAGTTCTTCATTGAAGCTGAAATCTAAGGTATTTTGAGGGCTCAGATATCTACTGATGATCCCCCATTGTTCGTAATTGGAATGATGCTACATTCCGGAACTTATAGTCTGATGTTGGGGAGCCAAATTTTGCCAATGATGTGGTTTCATTGCAATGGGAAGATAAGGCTAGGCTGTCTGCACCTCTGGTTATTAATTTTGCTGCGCACCCTCATCGAGCAGCATATTAAGCATCCCACGATATTGCTGATTTTAGTCCCCCAGGGACATTAGAAGGAACAGAAATAGACTTTGTTTGCAAACTATTAACAAAATTGACCATTTTTTAATGTTAAAAGTATTTTAATGGCTTAAATACGAGACATGTCCACACCATACGGAGGTAATACATATTCTTCCTCTCGTTCAGGCATGAAGAAACGAGGCATGGGAAATAACATCTTCAGAATCAGGGAGCACATATTTTTTGAGTCTCCTGCATTTGAACATTTGATTAAATAAAATACATTCTGTCACATATTTGAATGTATTTTCTCACTTGATTAAACTGATTTCATAATATGCTTGAATTCCTGATATATGTTCTTATGAACAAGTGTATTTGATCATACGTTCAAATATTTGAGAATAAGTCAAATGTCATGATCCAGTAATTTAAGACTAAGGCAAATCAATTTGAACATTTGATCAAATCGAGCTCCTCATATGATCAAATCTATCTAGTCAAATAACTTGATGTATTAAACCGTATGTTGAAATATATTTGATCTCCTGATCAAAAGCATGTAAATACATTGCTTCTTAGGATAAAATGATTTAAATCATATGACTAAATATTTGATCATATGTCTCATAATTTTGAATACAAGAACTGGCGTTCCATTATATATGTGGAAACAATTGGTTTTATTGTTGTTCATATTAACAAATAATATAAGTTGAGCAATATATTAGTCACATTTGTTTGATGCTAGTGGTATAATGCAAATTGAAAATTTAAATTGCTGGAACAGACTTCCTTTACAAGATGTTTATGTATTTGTGACACTTAACATCAGTGTGTGTGTGTTGTTTCTGCAGGTACAAAAGTCATCCTTGTCATTGGAGGTACTTGTAGTTTCCGTCTTTGCATGTGGCAGCGAAGAATGTTTATGTACATGATTCTAAATTTTCTGCAACACAAAAAGAATATTTGTAAGTTGAATGAGAAGTATATACTACTACTACTACTACTACTACTACTACTACTACTACTACTACTACTACTACTACTACTACTAATATTACTACTACTACTATTACTACTACTACTACTACCAATAAGGGTGCCGCTGCTGCTGATTTATGTAACAAAAGGGTTGAATTGATATGTAGGTGTGTAAAAGCAAAAGCTTCAATGCTGCACAAGCTAGAAACTCTTTGGCTAAGACAATCTGTTCAGAAAGGAAAAGAGTTGCACTTTCAGTAAATGAAAGTAAGATAGTCTGATTACTATTGCAGAAATACCTCAGTCAAATATTGATAATGATGCATTGTTTAATCAATAAATTCATTAAGACGTTTAAGCAATCTATAGGCAAATAATACAAATATATGTAGGCATATGAAGTAAAAACGTATATTTTGGTGTTAGAATTTTGAAAGTAATGTCAAAGTAGTTGTAATTTGAAGGTGAGAAAATGAACAAAACCTATCTTAGTGTTGCGTACTAGTATACACATTGACTGTTACAGCATGTCCACATTTCAGCTCTTGTCACTGGCTAAATGTAAAGTGAAAAGGGAAGCAATTGTATTCCTTCCAATGACATTACATAGCCTCCATCCATTCAAGACTGTTTCAGTGCCTCCTCAGGGCACACAGGCAACTGGGTACCTCAACGTCCCAGGTTAAACAGGAGAGGAACGCGGAGTAGCATTGGGCCCTACAGATATGGTCTCCAGGCCCACTGGCATGTGGACACGCCCTGGCAGCGATCAACAAATGCCCAAACTATGGGTTAAATAGTGCCACAACAAAACCATTAGCCTGTGACTATGCATTATAGTTATTTAATAAAGACAGGTACACTACCAGGAATAAAACTAAAGGCTTATGGGAGGTTTGTTATAATATCTGTTCTATGTGAAAGAAATGTCAGTGAACTACCAGGGCACAGTGGTGACATTGCTGCTGTAAATTCAGCGTGGGGTTCAGTGTTAGCTATATCTCATTGCATATTTATTAAATATGTATATAATGGCCCAAATTCTGCCTTACAAACGCCTTATTAAGTTAGGCAGCCACATCTGAATGGACAGGATGTGCCAGTGCGAGAGAGCCAAGTCAAGGATGATGGGACTTAGTCATGCGGTTGATGTACAGATCGCATGGGATGTGTACGACATTAGATGGACAATTGCGCCTGGTGTAGGCTAAAGCAGGAAGGTCATTGTATTCCACACAGGGGAAGGGCTTAATAAGATGGTAAAAGAACAAACCTTGGGTCTACATTCTGAAAGAAACTGCACATCTGTAAAGGTATGTAATCTAGATTGATCTCTGAAAGGAACTGCACATCTATAAAGGTATCTAATTTAGATTGATCTCTGAAAGTTAGACAGGATCAGAATATATAAAGAAACACAGATACATATATGTGCCTGCATCTCAACACATTCTTAGCATAAACAGATAATACAGGTGTAAGTCAATAGTCACCAATGGCACAATGTGGGTGAAAAGAAAGAGTAGCAAAATACATGTGTAAAGCACTAGACAATATGTTGCGCATGCAACAAGCCAGGGCACAGTCAGTGCTGACCTCAGGCACACTTGTAGCCAGAGGCAGCTAGCACCAGAGAGATGCCACTTTGGGGTCTACAGCAGGAAAATAGTGTGTCAGCAATATTCTGCATGTCCTCATTTCATCAAAGAGATGGACTAGAAGAGAATGGAGCACAGATGATATGGAAAAATTATTGCAAGCAGTGAAACACATGTATAGGACTATACAAACTGCTGCCAGTACTAGAGAAACACATCTATTAGTAACAGAGTTTCGTCAATATATAGAAATAGATGGTGCAACATATAAACTGACATTGTGCGCACCTCTACTGGCTCTCGATTTGGACAATAAGGTCACAGATAATAACAGTATGAATCTCTTGCTAATTGATGCACTTCATCAGCCCTTTTTATTGCAGGATTTTGCTTTTGTGGTCATAGGATCTCACATACCCAGCTACATCTTTGGATTGCTCTGTCAGAATAACCACTACTTTGTATTTGACAGCAACAGCAGGAACCAACCAGGCGTGAGTTCAGCAGATGGCACAGCAGTTCTCAGATTTGCAAATATATACCATGAACAACAGCACATCGACCATTTGGCAGAATCACTGAACATTGGCATGTGGCTTTTTGAAATAGTTCCTGCTAATCTCCACAGAGTAAATGTAGCAAGAGAAGTGCCCTTGAGGAACACAACAGATGATGCCATCCATAAGTATATTTATGACCAGTATAAAAGAGTGATTACGAGAGGAAATGAGAAGCTGTCTCATAGTTGTGCTTCTGCAAGTAATGCATTGAAAAGATGAATCCGGACAGACAAGGAGAAATTGATAGCCTATGAGGAAAATAGACTCAGAAAGCAATTAAAAAGATCCACACAGACAGATGCAGAGTAACAAACTTCTTATGAGAAAAACAGACTGAGATAGCAAAGAAAGAAATCAACACAGATATTGCTTGACAAAGAAAGATTATACAACAAAGATAAACGGAGAAAGCAAGTAGAAATACCAGTGCTGACACTTCAACAGGAATAGAAAATCGATGAGAAATACAAGCAGAAAAAGCAAGTGAAAAGGTCAACTCAGACAGACCAGGGAAAACAAGTTACAACAAGAACAGACTCAGAAAGTAGATGAAGAAATCAATTGAGACATTAAAAGAGAAAGGAATGATGCATGGTAGAGACCGACTCAGAAAACAACTGAAAAGTTCAACTCAAACAGACCAGGAGAAACAGACTACTCATGTTAAAGACTGGTTCAGTAAACAAGGGAAAATATCAACTCAGAGAGACCAGGAGAAACAGACAATTTATGATAAAGACTGGCTCAGAAAACAAATGAAAAGATCAAGTCAGACAGACCATTAGAAACAGACAACTTATGATTAAGACTGGCTCAGAAAACAAGTGAAAAGATCATCAACGAAAGATATGGAAAAATACATGCTATCTCAGCAAACCAGGCTCAGAAAGAACGTAGGAAGAGCTGCTTTGAAGGACAAAGCAAAAGAAAGACGTATTAATAAGGATAGAATTCGTAAATACACTAAACGTCATCCACAGTCATTTGAACTTCCCATTGATTTATTCTTGCAGCACAAAAAGAATTCCGCAATTTATGTATGTATATGTTGTCACAGATTGTTGTACCAGCTTTCTGTGTTGCGTTTTAAGGCACAGAGTTCATGCATCAGTGTATTAGTGACTTAACATCAGCAGGATAGATGGAGTGGATTTGTAAGACATGTCACAACCACTTGAACAGGAATAGAATGCCACCCCAGTGTCACTCTAACAATCTGAATGTAGATGCCGTCCAACCCGTGATCAGCTGCTTAACCAATCTTGAATTGATAGCAAGAGGATACCCCTTCATGAAAATTGTAGCCCTACCAAGAGGGAGCTAGCCTGGTATATAATGGAGGTGTTGTCCATGTTCCGGGAACTGCAGAAAATGTTTGCACCAATCTGCCTAGGACACCATCACAAGCAGGAATCGTACCAGTGAAACGGAGGAGAAAGCTCACATACAAAAGCTATGTTAGCTACCAAAATATAAGGCCAGGGAGAGTGAAGAAAGCATATCATCTGCTTAGGCAAATTAACCACCATTATCATGAAACTACAGAGACTGAAAATTGTGACGAGAATAGTCACACTGAAGATAGAGAAACCTGGGGCCGTATTCACAAAGAAATAATTTTGGACTTAAGTTAAAAAAAAACACCTTAACTTCAGAATTGAACTTAAGTTCAGTTTTGTTGACATTCACGAAGAAATAAAGAATCGATGTTCACCTTAAGTCGAGTTTGTTGAGTTCAATTTTCAAGTTCGATTTGTACCTTGCTTAAGTCGAATTTTGAGGAGACAAAATGGCGGCCGTGCTAGGACTTCACAGACGCTGGCGTCGTCGACTGCTAGATAGAACAAACCCGCTGGAGATGCAACGGCCTGAGGTCATCCGGCAGTTCTACCGGTTCATATCGGAAACCATTCTACATATTGCCGGCGAAATCGAGAATGCCTTGGGACATCAAACGAAAAGATCAAATGCCCTGCCCCCTCTATTACAAATTTTAGTGCCCCTGAGGTATTTCGCATCAGGATCTTCCCAGTGCCTTGTCCGCGAGGTCCTCCACATTTCCCAAAGTTCTACTTCCCGGACAGTGACAAATTTTTGGCACCTATGATGGAAACCTATCAAATAAACTTTCCAACCGGTGATGAAGCCAACACAATTAAGTTGGATTTCTTCCAGATGTCAGGTGCGTTGATGGCAAACTCCTTCTCCCAGATCACACAAAACATTAACGTAATATGAAAATGATAATATGATGACCTCATTCAAAACGATTCCTTTTGTAAATCCAGTCACTGAGCACACGCACAAGTGAAGTCTGTTTTGCCTTGAAACGAGCTGTTGTTTCGACACACTTCGATTGCAGAATGGATCAACAGGGGAGTCACTCTCTGTGCACATTCACAAAAAACATTTTTCGAGTCAACGTATCAGTATCCAAAATATGCAGTAAATGTGAAATTAAAGATTAAATTTGACACTGATTATATAATAAGGAGGCAGATAGGTTTTTTAGGATTTTGTTTAAACTTTTATTTTCGGAGCAATTGCTCCCCAACCCCCCAATCCCCACCCCCGCCCCCTCCTCTCACGAAAATGTTCCCGCTGCCATGTGCTGCTGTCATGTCTTGGTAAATTTTAATGATTATGATCAAATTGGTTATCGATTTCATTCATATTTGTAAAGATTACAATCACATATTTCCCAATTGTTGGATTTTAATTTTTTCAGTATCTAGATTATGATTACAATAATATTATTATTTGGTTGAAATCGCGAAGTATGACTTTTTATAAGATAATGTAAGATGTAGGCCTACCTTTTTTCCCCGCACCTTTTAAGATTTTGAAACCGTGGATTTTTTTTATTTTTCCCTTTTATGGCAGGTGACTTCGTTCTGTAGTGTGATAATAATCTTTTACAATATTTTACATATAAAAAATTACTCACACGTACTCGTTTTAACTAAAAATTCATATTTTTTATAAATATTTCTTTTTCTATTACGCGTCTTTCGCTAACAACAGCAGGGTAGATGAGATCACGAATGTTTTGTTATCATTTTTCCATAATGACCAGGAAGAAAATAAGAATTGCAGGCCACTGACCTGTCCAATAAGATTTGTTCTTCCCTTCTGGTCATGAAAATTTGTATACAAAATTTTAGGTCCTGTGTTGTATTAATATATATATATATATATATATATATATATATATATATATATATATATATATATATATACATATATATATATATATATATATACATATATATATATATATATATATATATATATATAATATAAATGTTTTATTTTTTATTTCCCTCTTAAGATGAAAATATTTTAATTTTCCGCTGCGTTGGACAATCAAAATAACGGGTATTATCGAATTTTTAGCTTTTATTTTTTCATATATGAATGCATGGGGGGGGGGGTGATGGGAAGTCATGAAATTGAAATAACCGTTCCGTGCTTTTATGACCCCCAAACCTTTACTACAACAGCCAGATGTGAGCATATAAATGGATATGGATGTATTGTGACCCCCCTCCCCTTCCCTGTTGATTTTTCTGATAAAGGCACCTGTTCGAACCCAGCCCTCTGAGAGAATTTTTAATCAACAATACATAAAAATAAGTTAACATAAAATGTCTAGCAAGTGAAAAAATAAACTGCATGCAGGTAGACTTGTGACCTAGCGGATGAAGTTAAGGTTACCCACGTAGGGGCCTAATAAAATAGCATAGGGCCTATACGGAGAAGTGTCCGTGTTCAATTTAAAACCGATGTGATAAATGGTTTAAGAGAGTACTATAATTTGCCCAAAAAATGATCCCCTCGCAAAAAAAACCCCCTGAAAAATCCAAACATCTTCGTTGTATAAATATTGCTACTAGAACGCTACGAGGTATACACGTGCCAAGTTTGAAATGGATGTTTCTGATGGTTTTGAAGATGTGAAAAAGGTGAATTGCCATCGCAATTCCCTTTGACTTACATAGTAGGCCTAATCAATAGGAATGTATTGTATTCATAAAGCAATAAAGAGAGAAATAAGGAAAGAAAGGAGAGAGAGAGAGAGAGAGAGAGAGAGAGAGAGAGAGAGAGAGAGAGAGAGAGAACACATGCATTAAACATATGTGAATTGCGTGAGAAAGACAGCCCAATTATTAGGCCAAGGGACTTGAGAGCATGTACTTTATGCCCCGAGAATCTTTGTAAGGACAATTAATTAATGGTGGACAAGCCTATACATCCACAAGTTCACAACAGGCGCCGCCAGAAAGCCTAGGAGAAAGCAAACAATATTGGACAAGCATAAAACACCCACACAATTTGACAACAAACAAAACATTGCAACCTTTCAAGATATTTATCTTTAATTTAATTCAAAATTTGCATGTTATAGAACATATCTAGACTGACAAATTTATAACAATTGGTCAAAAACAAACTTCCACTATTTCACCTGAAAACTGAACATATCATACTTATAAAAGCTGAAACTTAGAAGAAAGTTTTAGGCAATATTAGCCTTTTCAAAATTGGGTTATCAGCGCGGAAGACATGTTTCGGTGCCATTAATCCCCGGACAAGTCATTCTGCTAACTGGCGGCACCAGGTTTGCATTTCCAATTACAAACATCCCGAGCTGATGATGCTCCTCTGTTAATAGGCCTACTTAAAAATGAGGCACACATCACATGAATATAATGAAACTACTTTTATAAAGAATAAGTCTAAACCTAACATTCGTGATTAGGCCTACTAAAATTGAATCATAATTATTGCATCATTCGAGGTGTTTTTGGTGAGTTCCATTTTCGGACTTGAGCTTAAGTCAGTTTTCGTGAATACGGCCCCTGGCAACAATTATGCGAGAGGCCAGCAGTTGACAATGGGGAGGGCCATCAGCATTGTGCCAGTCTTAATATAGACATACACCCAGCACCTACAGGTAAGCTTGACAGACCTCCTAATGGCCCTGAAGAGACAGAAACACAAAAGGATGAGGCAGACGAAGAAAATCCATACTCAAAACTGAGAGGCATACAGTTAGACACCTGTGTGCAACCAACAGACCCAGCCCTGACATCAGAGAGCATCTGTAGTATTGCTCGAGGTGAAGGAAGGTGACCTGTTTCCATCATGCATGATAAACATTGTGAGGAGCAGTTCTTTCTACATCTGTTTCCTGCAGGCAAGTTTGGTTTTCAAGTGTCCAGAGATGTCAAGTTGTCAGCCAAAAAGTATTTTATTGTAGGCCTTCTCAACAAAGACCCCAGATATGCACAGGACATAGAGTGCCTGTTTTTCAGTCAGTTTATACCTGAATACATACAAGTTATTGACAACATATCTGTGGCTATTGGGCAGGTTAGACAGCAAACAGCTCAAGGAGAGCAGGTGGTAACAGCTATACTGACTAATCCAACATGGCTTAACAGTATCTTCTTCAAAGAGAAGGCATACAACATCCTACAAACAGTGTGTGGATCACTACCATACTGGCAGGAAGTAATGTTTCAACTGCTGGCTGCTGTGAAGCAACTAGGAGAGGAGTTGGTTGAGGTGTGTGCACCTATATTAGGAAGTCTGTGAAGAGCTGTGCATGGTTACTGTGTATAGACCCCCAACTTTATCTACACCACAGTTTACCTCGGCCTTCTGCAAGTTACTCAGGGGAGTTAAAAGCCTAGAAAAAACTTCATTAGTGATAGGGGATTTTAACGTTGGTCTCATTGCCTGTGCAAGAGTGCCCTGTACCTATTTTATAGAAATATTGTGACATAGAGTTACTTTGGACTAAATTTATCAATATAGGCTGCTCTAAACGGCTGATGCTGCAATAACAATGGTGGTACTCTATCATGTTTATTTTTTTGCTGGTGCAAATGGAGATTTTGTGGTAGGTGTCTGTTAAAGTTTTTCACAGGCAAAAAATGCGTTTTTCTTCCTTTTTACACTTTCAGCTTTGCTAACCAAAGGTAGGAGACCTTAAATGATCAGTCATGTCTGTCTGTCCATTCGTCAGTCCATCTGTTGCTAAAGTTTTGCTTGGTAACTATCATGTAGGTATTATGCTAACCATTTCTGTTGTTGAGCACAGAATCGCTGGGGCTCGAACCTGCAACCCTTGACACTAACCGCCTATCCAAAAAACGGGAAACACGCATTTTTGCTGTACAATATCTTCATTTTTAAAAAGAATAGTTCGATAGAGGTAGGTACATGTGAATGCCATGATGAACATATCAGTTCATTGCATTAGTCATTGTAATGTATTTGGAGTCATAAGGCCACCAGCATCAAAGGAGCACAGAAAGTATAATAGTTATTTTAACCACGATAAAGCTGGGTCTCGAACCAGCAACCTAGGCACCATCCCAGCAACAGAAAATGGGAAAGATAAATAAACAATGCACTAAATCATGTAACTTTGAGGATTTATCATGTGTATGGATATGTATGTCGAGTTTCATGTGGTTGGCGCCACCTATAGTTTAATGTAAACGCCCAGTGGCCAGACCTAATGCCAGTGGCGAGAAATTAATACAGTCATGTAAAGATTGTGATTTACTGGTCATTGACAACCTTCGTACATGCAAAATACATTGGCATGCTGCATTGACATTCAGGAAGAGAAACACCTGGATTTCTGAGTTAGATCTAAGCATTGCATCAAAAGTATTTGTAGATAATGTATGCGACTTCACCATAAACCACTGTCCATTGATGCCCTCAGATCATGCACCTGTATCTGTGTGCCTAGATCTAAGACTGAATGTATCTAATATAGAGCTATAATATCAGTGTGCAGCAATGCTGGGAACATACACTGACTTATATTTTACTTGAACACGCCTATGCAGACCTCCTGTCAGATATTGTAGAATTAACTCTGACTCTTTGTTGAGAGAGTTAGGTCGCTATGAAACAATGGATATGAACTTCGAAAACTGTGACACAGCAACAGAAGAGTTTTACGATATCTGTACTTTTGCTCTGCTGGTAGCCAGAAGAAATATCTCGGATCTGATACTTTTGAGTTCACGAAAGAAAGGTGGCGGTGTGTCCTTGATAGAAATTGGGAGCCATGGAAGTCAATAAATTGGAAGGGTTGCAGAATCAACTGAAGCGCCCTCTGATGATGATTTCATTAACCATTTGTAGAGTCTGCTCAACCCTCAGGACAGAAAAGAGCTCAACATATCAGAAGTTGCATCTGACATAACCATACCGCTTCTTGACAATTCTATTGATTCTAGCAGAGCAGTTGATGTTATAGAAAAACAGCTTAAACCCAATAACAGCTGTGGGCCTGATGGCACTTAAATGGCTTACTCCAGACAAGGAGCAGGCAGGCAACCTCCCCAAGCGCAGGTGCATAGAGCATATTGTCTCATTAAGACTGTTCATGGACTACTGCTTTAGGAAAAGACTCAAACTTTATATTGTTTTTGTTGATTTTTTTGGTCTACAACTGTGTGCCAAGACCGGCTCTCATGAGAACGATGCAGAGACTTGGCTGTGGAATTACAATGTTGCTGGCGCTATGTTCTTTGTACAAAATCTTGAAGAACATTCTGGGTTTTGCTGTAATTACTGCCATATTAGGGGTACATTAAGGGTCGCCCACATCGTGCTATTTGTTTACTGTTTTTGTGGACAGCTTCATTCGTAAGTTGAAAGAAATGTGTGGGCTAGATGGGTTTGAACCTGCATTCAGACATTCATGTTGATGGACGATACAGCCATACTAGCGACAAGCCTAAAAAGTGTATGGGGAAACTTAAGGCACTGCAAGAATTTTGTAAGCAGTCTGGTATGGTTATTAATGAGGCGGAGACAAATATTATGGTGGTTCATGTTGATAAGATTGATGAGGCCCTTTATATAGTCGGCAATGATTCTCCGCTCACGATTCTACGGTGTAAGTTATACAATTGCCTGGGAATTATTTTTACAAGTGATGGGTGTGTTGCCTCAGCTGTGCAACAACATGCCAGTGACATAAGAAAACACCCGTTAAAGCTAGTTTCATTCTTTAGTAAGAACGTGGACATGCTATTTATTGTAAAAGAGAAAGTGTTTAATGCTGCTTTTACTGCTGCTACTCTCCATGCGTGCGACAGTTGGCTCGAAGTGAGCCTGAAACACGTAGAATCACTGTACAATGCTGCTATGAAAACACTACCAGCTGAACGATGTCAGACCTCGAACGACTTATGCTTTATGTAATTAGGATACCCCCCTTTGAGGGACCTAGTCAGACATAAGCAAACAATTTTCTTTAGGAAAATGGTCTATGAAAGACGGGGCATGTAAGATGATCTTACCATAATTACTTTTGACCTTACTAGAAACTGCAACAGTGTTACAGGTAGATATATTAAAGAGTTGATGTCAGATGGTGATTAAGAAGATGTGATGTCTGCATTAAAGCAGAGAGTGAGTGAGTCAGTAAAATCAAAATTCCTGACTCACAGAAATATGAATCCTGACCTGTTAGTGCCTAATGTATACAATAAGGTTCTTGGAACCTATATCCCAGAGCATGTACGAACATCTTTCTCGAGATTATGGCTATTGTCTTATAGACCGAAAGTGGAGACTGGCGGATCCGAGCAAGGACTGTGTTCATGCATGACTGGGCACGTATAGAACGAGGCACATTTGCTACAGTTCTGCCTAACTGTTCAAGGCAGAAAGGACAATTTCAACATGGAACTTAAATTTCCTGAATGTGTAATTGAAGCAAAAACATACGAGGACTTCCACCTAATCCGTGAAATTGTACTTCATTTTGATAAGTTATTTGTCCATAATCTCATATGCTACTGAATATTGTTATCCTGTATTATTGAATATGTATGTAAATTTATACTACAGTCAATAAAGTACTACTACTATTAACGTAGAGACCAATATGATAAAATTAAGAGAATGTGGTTTTCAAAGAGATTTGCAATAATCATCACAAAAGTAGGTTTATCCCGGAAAAAGATGAAAAGTTGGCAGAACTTTGTGGCGCCACCTTGACTATTACACATGATACGAAACCTTTGGACTACAGTCAGAGGAGAAAGCCTCATAAGGTAGATCTCCACTAAACCTGAAGAGGATATGATCAATAGTTTCGGAGGAAACGTCAGCGTCATTGTGGACAGACGATGGGCAACCGAGGAGCATCCATGCCACAAGCTCAGGCAAACGACAAATATACAGGCCAAAAAATGAACCACCTAACAGCTCATCATACACGGTTCTCTTGCATTCGTGTCATTCATCCACTCCAACATAGGGAGAGAGAGAGCCACAGCTTCGTAAATTCGCTCAGAAATACAAATTTCATGCATAGGAAGTGTTTACTGACACACACACACACGCACCCACCCAAATACATAAATACATACATACATACATATATATATATATATATATATATATATATATATATATATATATATATATATATATATATATATATAGAGAGAGAGAGAGAGAGAGAGAGAGAGAGAGAGAGAGAGGAGAGTGGCTTTTTAAATATCGGCATCTAGAAATTGACATCCCCAAAAAATCGTTTCATTGGTTACAATTGCAGGATCCATCCTGGTAGATTGATTGAGTAATGAGACATAATTTACAATAAATATCAATAAGTTAGTGAAATAAAATATACATGTATACCTTGAACAGAAAGGATATATAAATGGGTTGATAGAGCTGTTTGCCAGTCCCAAAAGATACAAGTTAAATGCTATCCCATATTTCCGATCTCGGGCTGGCATTCGAATGAGCATTGAATCCTTAAGGAAGTTGTATATGAGTGCAGGCCCCCAACAAACAAAAAATATGACAACAACCAGCATCATCATTTTTATGACCTGCAAAATAAACGCAAAAGGATGTATGTATGTATGTATGTATGTATGTACGTATCTATCTGTTTGTCTGTCTGTGTGTCTGTCTGTCCGTCCTTCTGCCTGTCTGGCTGCCTGTCTGTCTGTCTATCCATCTACCTATCCATCCGTCCATCTATTTATCTATCTATTTAGTTATATGTTCTGTCTCCTATTTGCCTGTGTGTATATGTATTAAATTATAATTTTATACTTGTTCATTAAAAGCCAATATTCAAATATGGTGTGTCCTCTTGTGTATTCGTAACAGGCAAGTGTATGTAATGCAGCATGGTGTACAGTAGAACACCTAAGGGCGTTACAGTCCTATTATTCCAGACATAGGTAAAAATCATCATGCTTTGCTGCCAGATCATGGCGCATGCTTCAGTGGTTTCAGTAAAATACATCACCAGGCGTGTGACCAATTATCGATCTAATTATATAATATTGCAGTGTCTCTTGGCATGTACTTCGCGATCTTCATCTACTAGACAGTGTTATTACCATATCCAAACGAAACCATATCCTAATGAAACAAATCCAAGTCAATTTCGATCAAAGGCAATGTTGCTTGGTATGTTTAGCTCAATCGCATAAATTAATAGTTCATCTGTATCCCAAAGAGTCCAAAACGTACATCCAAAGGTCCATAGGGTCAAAAACGCATATTTAGTTTTAACATGACAAGAAAGCAAAAAAAAAAAAAAAAAAAAAAAAAAAAGTTAAAAATTATAGGCCTAATGCAGTAATCTAATCTTACACAGGTGCATCATTTATGTGCATATAGGACCGTACAATTCATGAAAAGGGACCAAAATCTGCAGCACAGTAGAGAACTTCCAAGCGCAGGTTCCAAATTTTGCCGAAAATATCAATAAAATTCAGCATTTAAAAATACTAGTTGCAACTGCCGTCTCAAAATGATCATCATCCACACAAATCCACAGTGACACCAAGTGACACAAACACCAACATCAATCCATCAAAAAAGCCCAAACGCCTAAAATGACCATCAACAAGAATCTATACAACATGATAATACAATTCGATGTGCTTTAGACATGTACCTTTAGGCATGATGTCGTTTTAAAGGAGATAAACTAAGAGTAGTTCCAAAAGAGAAGTTTTTGAATGTGCAAGTATAGTGGTCAAAATTCAATACAGTGTCAGAAGTTGCAAGAACACTGGTTCAAATGTCAAATATCAGCCAGAAACAAGTGGCATCAGGTCTCAAAACGCAAAACAGCAGTCAAAAACTGCAAGTACAGTAATCAAGTAGCATTACAATAGCCAAAAATTGTAAGCATGGCAGTCAAATTTCTCCTATGGTTTCCAGAAGTATTTTTGAAAGGAAAATTAAATGTTCAAGAAAGCATAGAATCCCACAAGTCGTCTAATAAAGTAATTTATTAAAGTAAGAATTTAGAGTAAAAAATGTAGTATGCCATTGCAAGTCATCTGCCAGTCAGTTAAACATAATGTACATCTAATTGATGGCTCTATAAAGTTCAAAAGGTCAAAATGTATAACAGTCATAATGATTGTAAAAGTCTACCACATTTATCAGAGCAAGAGTTACATTTTATGAAAAGAAAGAGGGAGAGAGAGATTCGTAAAGTGCCGTTGTCTACCATGTAACAGTTTTAAATCTTTTTATTGATAATCAGACATAGGTTAATTTGTCAGTCAGCTGATTTGAATGCTAATTATTATAAAAAAAGACAGAGAGAAAAATGTCAAATGTGTATAAATTTACCTATTTATTGAATGTAACGAAGTATCAGATGCACTTCAAACACTTCGAGCCAACCTGACATGAATTTCACAATAACAAACTATACTCATTAGACAATTATAAAAACAACATCATTCCACTACATTTGGAACACTTACTGCACTGCAATATGTGCAGAAAATGTCAAAATGTTCAAAATGTTAGCAAAATACATAATACTTCCATGAAAAGAGAAGCAGACAATAGTTTTCAATGATAGTGATGAGACCAAACCGAATACCAGCTGAACCTTGTCAGATCCAGTGTCATTTTCGAAATAGTATAGTACATGTATGTCAGTGACAAGTACACTCTTCCGTATATTGTGATGCTGGTTTCTTCAATGATATTCCGCTATTCATTTTTTTCATACACACCGTATATCATTATGTCTGACACCTGATTACTTTAACACATATGAGGAATCTAAGGAGCATGAATTTCAAGTAACAAATAAAGTGGCTTGCTGAATTCTGGTGATATTGTAATTACTTTACCTTTATTCTTCCTTGTATTGCTGAACTGCCTTGTTTGGGGCAGTGCTCCTGCTGTTTTACTGTGCCTTTACTGTATGAATGAAATAAGTTGGTCAGTATCTTATGACATAATCATTATAATTCAAGTTTTACTTTTTCAATGTTGCTCAAAAATTAAAAAACATCCCCCTGATAGTGCTCTGTGTGACATCCTATAGATTCTTCAGCATAACGTACAGAGCACTTGCTTTTATGTAATTGCATCAAGAACACATCCTGTTTAGACATATTTCATTTCGAAAAATATAAACAGAGCTGGACACTATGTGAATTATTCTTGCACATTATTAAGGGGCGACAGAAGACGAAAGACTAAACATTGGGCCAAATCAATGTTTAGGTACACGTCACTGGTAAGGCCTGAGAGAGTAGCACCGCCACACACGCTCGACCGATGGTATCCTGACAGGGATATGGAGAAACCGTGAAGTACGCCTTCAAGTTTTAAACACATCAGTGATGAATCAATGATGGTTTTAACACAGCTTTATTGTCATCATGAAACGGCTTCTGGTCGCTTTGTTATATAAATGGTTATGTACGGCATCAGCAATAATAGTCTGGTAAGGATTTGGCCAAAGTGGGCATATGGGGAAGCCGAAAATGCAGAGGTTGGTGGCCATACCAGGTGTTTAGGTTAACCCCTTGGGAGTATGAAATGGCCTGTCTCCAAAAAAAATAATTGATGCTATTACCCCAGCGGGGGAGGGGGGGGGTCAAGTTATGGCACCTCAAGATGGCCGCCAGGCTACACATGTGGGGAGCGTAGGGAGTCTTCAGGGTGTGTATTTCTTCATAGCATACTTTAAATGAAAAATAAAAATGATGTATACCTGCCTAACCGTTTCTCTACATAGGTACTTGATACTGTTAGGTAAATAATGTTCCGTACGAATTTAGATACACTGCTGATGTAGCAAATGGAAGCCACCCCTACCAAACAATGGACCACTATGGGCAAATTATATTTAGTGCATGAGGTACCGGTAGCTTGAATAGATACAAACAAACAGAACATGGCCACAGAAACACATGTCCGTATTCATAATGTGCCATTGTTTTCCCCACTCAGTAAATATTATAATGACATGCATGACATTTTGCTCAGGAAGAGGGCTATTATATCATGGTTTATGTCTATAGATAAGATCTGCTTTCTAAGATATATTCACGAAAGACATACCAGTAAAAATATAAAAAATCTCTCTCTGACTTGCCCTACTGTTACAAATAATGAATTACAGGTATTTACAAACAAGCTATCATAATTGTTTAAAAGCACCAAACCTACATCAAGGAAAGCAGTTAATTTGGAACATACCAATGGTCTTTTCTGTAATAGTAGACTATCTCGATTTGTTTCCTGGATTTGTTATGTTTTCTGTAATAGTAGACTATCTCGATTTGTTTCCTGGATTTGTTTTGTTTTCTGTAATAGTAGACTATCTCGATTTGTTTCCTGGATTTGTTTTGTTTTCTGTAATAGTAGACTATCTCGATTTGTTTCCTGGATTTGTTTTGTGAAAATGTCAACTCAATAAAACAGAAACTTGTGTGTGTATAATTAATCAATTAATCAATCAGTCAATCAATCAATCAATCAATCAACCAATCCATCAAACAATCAATCAATGAAATAATCAATCAATCAATCAATCAATCAATCAATCAATCAATCAATCAATCAACCCACCATACCATTACGCATGAACGTTATGGTGATTACCCGTACTGAATGTGTAAATGGAAAATGTGTGTATAGTGGACCAACCAACCAATCAACCAATAAATCAACCAATCTATCAGTCATTTAATGAATGAATGAATCAATCAATGAACCAACCAACCAACCAATCAATCGTTCCATTATGCATTGTTTGTTATTTATACACAGATTAAAAAAATATCTTCAATCAAATATTTTCTTTTTACTGTGATAAACGATGTGTTTACTTTATGAGAAGTTCATCATCTGGTCATGAATTTTTCTAAAATGTATTGTTTGTTATTCATACACAGATTGAAAAAATATCTTCAATGATGATATTTTTCTCGGTAAGGTTCTGTGATAAAAAGTGTGTGCGATGTGCATAAGTTATGAGTTGTTCATCATCTGGTCATATATTTCTATTATAGATATTACTAGTTAATCATACACAGATTGACAATATCTTCAATCATAATATTTTCTTGGATCTGTGATAAAAAGTACTTTTCCATTAATCCAAGTTATTTCACTTCTCCAGACTATTTTATGCTTGTTTACTATTTCATAATTTAAAGTTGTTTTAGTAGTCCATTGGACTTAAAAGCTGTTAGGTTTTTGCAAGTGACATCCACATAACATAAAACAGTATACTATATCAAATTTTATGTCTCCAAATGTTGAATATGTAACTTTTATTTAGAAGCAACTAAAGATACATTTCCCAATTATAGTATAGATGGTAAATAGATAATGTATAAGCAAGTATCGCATACAGATCTGTTTTTTAAAGTTAAAATGTAATTATTTATAGAATATATTTACAAGGTTAGTTATCTTGTGCCTTCGGTCCTCATTTAATTAAATACATGTATTATTAATGTATACTTGCATTAAGTATTTCAGGCAAGGATACTGTTTCACACATGTAAGTTGTGTCGTTCAAATGTTTAAATTACAGGACATTGAAGAGTTAGGTTCAGTATGATATTATATATATATATATATATATATATATATATATATATATATATATATATATATATATATATATATATATATATATATATATATATATATATATATGCAGGATAGATGGGAGGAGATGGTGGCAATGGCCATGCATTAATTGGATTGGTTAATGTTGAGGGCTGACATGAGGATAACACTATTTGCATCTGTATTTGATTCGTGTGTATTTATGCCTATTTCTTGCAAAACAAGTAGACATTGTTTAGCATAATCATTATGATAATTTATTTTCTAGTTTTATACATTTTGTTACCGTTTAGTATCATTGCCATACATCAAGGTATATCATGCAGATTATTGGTAGTGTACAATGTTCAAACATATGTTTCATATAGACTTGCATTACAAGTTCTATACATTATATAAGATGTTTATGTTGATTATATATATATATATATATATATATATATATATATATATATATATGCATGCTTTAATCCAAAATAATTATCAAGCAAGCCTTGACATGAGTCTGCAGCAACACACCCTTCGTCTTTAACCACAGCAAATGGTTATTTGCATTTTCTAAGTGACTCTATAAATGATATCAATTGAACTTAATTTACATTACATCATAGATATTATTACCTTTTGTTGATTGGTGGCAACAAGATACTGTTCTGCATACGATTATGGGCAGCAATTTTGTGATTTGTTATTGTTGCATATATTTTATGCATTTCAATATAAGGGGAATAAGCCTTTTAATGATATTTATGATATTACATAATTTTAACAATAAAAATTTGTATTCAAACGATTTTTTTTTCTGAAATGACATTGCGTCGTTAAATTTCACTGTTTTTTATATATATTTTGTTGGGAAATAAAGTAAATACATCTGTTGCAGAAATGTTGTATCCGTTCTTTGAATGCAAGTCATTCTTCCTGGACAAAAACTGGGCCTATCACCTATGTTACTTTGAAGGTCTGTAGTGCAGGCAAATACACAAAGATATCAGGGAGACAGGCATTTTCAAACCCCCCAGTATATGTGCTATGGTTGTGATATAGTCGTTAAGCTCTACACTTTCGGCCTCCCCAACATGAATTTTAGGGCGTTTTCTTGAAATCCTTACCGGTACCAGACTATCAGGTCGTTTTCTTCTGTAGTACATTTTGGAGCCAAAGAAAAGGATTCGAGGGAGAAATAGTACAAAGGACAAGATTTTATTGTGCAGTTAATTGCTTTTGTTGATGATATCCCCATAAACGTCTTAACGAACCAAAAATGTAGGTATTTCTCTTGTCGTATGTTTTGGGTTCTATAAAAAATTTTAGAGCATGTTTCATTGCTCATTCAGCTCACTTTGTGCACCAGAGCAAGGCAGATAAACGGATTTTTCTGCATACTGAAGGTGCATCCCAAAGAAACCAACTCCATTGTAGTTTGGTCGCCAGATACTGACGTAGCTTTGTTCTGTGAAGATTATGTAAGAGATTTGAAATCAAATCGGTGTTACAGAATAAGGTAGGCACATTCCATCCATTATGCAGTTCAGCAATGTGGAACAGAGATTTTTTTGTTCCTTCGGGGTCTTCATGCCCTACCTAAATGTGATCCCACAAATTGTATCTTCTCCTTTGAATAAGTAAAAGCTTTGAAATATGCTCAGCAAACTATACATGCAGCCATTTCTTTTCAGGAACTTGGCAGAGCAATAAACGCTACACAGCGAGCACACATTGCACGTTCCATCATGGTATGCCAACGCTATGAATAGAACTCTAATTGGCATGGTTTAAACTGCAGGCAATTTTGCCAAAAGCGGTCTAAACATGAGAACCTCCCACCAGCAGCTAAAAGTCTGCATGTTTATATTTTTCTGGTTTACTACTTGTGCCTTGTCTGGTGTAGTGTACTTCAGCGGGAGAAACAAGTTCCATCCGCTGAAGGTTGCGGTTGGAAATATATTTGATGAATGCTTGTCTGCAATGCTAATGACTCTTGGTGCAGCACCAAGAGCTTCCATGTAGATTATATCACTTGCCACGGCATATCTTCTCAATGTATTGAAATTTTCAGTTGTTTTGCTGAATGCTTTGTCTGCTCTGTATCACGCACACGTGAGCCGGATGACAGCTCTCAAAATGGACAAGGACAGAAGGGGCATAACAGGTACTTAGATGAGGACACATCTGACAGGGAAAAGTTGAAAGATGGTTGGGCGTTTAAACATGTAATTGACATTTTAATGTCTAATCTCACAATGGTAGCATGCAAATATGCCTGACAGGCGGATATTTAAATATGTTTCCCAAACTGTTAGAAATGTGTAATGGTGATGTAGAATTTTTTTTCTGAAATGACAACTGTGTTACATGTTTTGGATCTCTGTTCAGTTGATCACCAAAGCTGGGAAACACGTACCTTTAAAAGCACAACAAGAAAATCTTCGGAATTTCATTAAAAAAATAGTAATTTGTGAGAAACAACAAGGTCACAGAAACGCCAAAGTGTTATCTGGAAAAGGCTGGGAATAAGAAAAGCGGTTCTCGGTACTGAGACTGTGCGAATCCGGACTGTCGATAAACTATATATTGAATTTAGGCTTACATTTGATAAACATAAATTGTCCATGTATATGAGTGTATATTTCTACACGCTCTGGTCACCAAAGCAAGCCTTTTGCTCCAAATCCGATACATTTCCTGCCATAAAATACGTCATAGACATCACACACACACTAATTGCTTTCCATAGTGCTTCAAGTCCACACCCGCTGTGAACTGAAGGCTGAGGGATAGAGCTTTTAGTTGATATAAAAAAGGAATACTAGCACAGTGCTGAAAAGAATTCGTATTTTAATTTTTTCCCAAGAGAATGGCTTCCAGTCTATGATGTTTCATAGCTTCCACCACCACCAAAATGTAAGCCAGTACGTAGCATTTGCTTATTGCATTATTTTCGCAACTTATGTCACTTTTAATCTGATAATATTCTGATAAAGGCTCAAATAATTACGCTTATATGTTCCCGAGAAGAAATTCACAACAGCCTTAACAAACGAAAAGTCATTAAAATAGAAAGAAGTAATGCGCGTGATGATGTGAACGACTCAAGTGACTCTGTGTGCAATACAACAGAACATTGCATCATGATCATCTCCTTGAAAAGTTGGTAGAGCCCAACGTGAGGAGCATTTTGTGTGTAACACCAAAGCTTTCCATATGACAATTTTGACATTATTATAATACATGCACTGTATTACTATGTGCATGTATGCTACCAACACTTCCCACAACATGGTCCAAAAGTTTTATGTCGCATAGCTTAACCTTAAATTAACATATATGCATCATACTTGCAAATATTTGATATGTTGAGTCAAATTTTATTCCTATAAAATTTCAAACAACCCCACATAGGCGTTCTTGAAAAGAGGCTGAAACAACATTCAAACATGGAAGGTCATAGAAATCGATATACGGAAACACAGTCGTGAAAAAAATCCATGCAGTCAAACAATTTGAGGAAACTTCATAGAAACCCACCCAAGGCACATTCCCAATTCCTAGATCTGGGAAACAACCTCGGAGGAAAACACTTAACCACACCTGTATATGTGCATCCTTATAATAATAATAATAATAATAATAATAATAATAATAATAATAACAATAACAATAATAATAATAATAATTATAATAATAATAATAATAATAATAATAATAATAATAATAATAATAATAATAATAATGTCGGTATACAATATTACAGTATTATTACTAAATTTTGAAGTTAGTACCAATAACGAAAGGAACGAAAATGTTGCTCGCCACTGAACAAATTCGATCAATGAAGATTGTATTTTTTATTCTCGTTCGGCAAAAGAGTGGAATATCGAAACTTAAGCTAGGACACCATATATAAGGGTACAGATATGGGTACGGATACAGCAAAAATTGCGCAAGTTGAAATTACCTGTAATGTTACCATGTGTGCGGACACGGGTACAGTTTCATTTGTGGATACGGGTATGATTTTTTTACCGCACTATGTAGCAATTGAAATTGTATTCATACCCAAATAGGATGGGAATTCCCTCGAAATGACATCAAATATTATATAACTCGGTGGTATTCCCCATGTATTTCAACATTGAAGCCATGCGGGTTGGTTTTAAACTTTCATGTTCCCAGAGGAGTAATGTGCCTACGCTGAAACATAAACTGATTTTTGTTTGTTTGTTTGTTTGGTTGTTTCTAGTTGATTGTATTGTGTCTTTGATATGCTTGAGAGGTGTCAGCTGTATGAACTGTCTTTCATTGCTACCCCAGTGGCAAAAAAAAAAAAAAAAAAAAATCATTAGGAAAGATGTAAACAGATGTGTTAACTCGGTGCAACCTGTGAATATTGGGCAAGTTTGGGCCGTTTTGAAGCCTCTTTTTACAAAAACTACAGTACTGTGTGATGCCAGTTATTCTACGTTGTTCTTGACGCTACTATTTGCCGTTATGATAATTTTAACTGAATTAAAACAACTGCAGTTGCAGCCAACCAATCTTGATTCTTGTACTAGTGCATATCTTACATGTGCTGCTCCTCAGTATGTTTTGATGAAAGGTTAGTCAGCAGATGATAAGCAGGATTCGTTACCATCACAAGGCCTACCTAATTTTTCATTGTAAAATGCCACACTCAGTCTATTGCTTCCTAATTTGCCTTGAGAGGTACACTTAGAGGTTATATAGGCACCAGATATTCCTCAGGAGCAGGGTTCAGAACCAGAACCTCCAGTTGCTGCCTTGCCACAAGAAGTGTCAAAAGCTCCACCCCAAAGAAAAAGAAATACGCCATAATAAGTTTACCTTACATGTGTCTGTGACAGCTTCGAGGTCTCTTGTAAACTTTTCCACAGCATTAGGCATATTTTGGTGTATGTGAATGACAGCAACGTCAGTGGTATTGTCACTTGCACAAGAATAGGGTAAAGTATCATCGGAAGCTTTTTGACTATATCTTCGAAAACGGATACAGAGTAGCAGTAATTGCTTGATTGTCCAAATCCCTTTAGCACGGTCTCAGTCCTCTGTGAGGTAAGCATACACATGGAAACATTGCAAAAACAATTCCAATATAATGCTGTTTGTGCAAGGGATCAATAACCGATTAACTGTTCCTTATGCCACATAGAGCATTCATGTGCTTGATGTTATTTTATTACCGATTGAACGTATTGCGTATAACATTAATATTAGCAGGAAAAATGTCCACAACTTTTTTACTTTAAAAACGTACATGCCCATGACGTACTTCTCAATATAAGGGACCCATGACGCAATTCTTGGCAAATGTCCTTTGTTCAAAGTTTTCACAGTCCATGCATGTCATCCGAAAGACAATTCGTAACTTTCAACAGCTTCAAGTCAGACACATCTTAATATAAAATACTCCATACGTATCTGTATAGATCATCTCCAAGTGACACAATTGAACAACTAAGACAAGAATGGATAATATTACAATAAAATTGAAAATCAAAGTCACGGTTATTATAAAAAGATATTATGAGCAAGTCATGCATAAACATGGTAGTGCCTCATATGGGCATCAAAGTGGGTGGTAATTCCTTGTAATCATATGAAATGTTAAGAGGTGATCACTGTGTAGCATGCGGTTTGGATGCCCAAGAATCCGAAAGTTCAATACTCAAATTCTTCACTTAATTGTCCCAAAAAACAAAAATGCGTCCTCCTGTGTCTTGTGTCGTTGCAATTATCCCAGCAAGCCACATAATGCTTATCAGCAATAGCATCCGGTTGTGGGGATTCCATTTCAAAGCCCTCACTGAATAACATATAACCAGGTATCTGTGAAAAGCAAAAATAATAGGTTGTGTTGTTTATTCCAGTGGGCTCCCGGTCAGGTTCCTTTTTGGTGGTCGGTCATGAATCGAAATATGCATAGGGAAATTGAGACAACGAATATATGGTTATACAAGTTATGTATGGTTATACAAGTTATGTGGCATTTAGAAATCTGCTTTCTGAGCAGTAATGATCTTCCTTATGCTTAATTTCTTATCATAAATAATTGAATTCAGCGTTATGCAGGAAATTGATGCCAATTGTGCTTACATGTGGAATGCCTTTTACACGTTTTGTCTTGTTTCGTTGCAAATTCCTACACATAAAACCAGATCCTTTAAATGAGATAAGTAAGAAAATTCGTATTTTAAGTGGTACCGGATGAGACACTACATTAAGCCTGTAGATACCTGGTATGTTTTGCAGATAACGATTGAAAATATTAAAGGAAAAACAAAAGCTTTTCATTAGAATTATATCTCTTTTGCGGCAGATAAAGTAAAAATTCACTACAAGCATTGAAAATGCGAAAAGCTGAAAAAAAACTGATTATTTTTTTAGCTCAGCTGACTTGCCAGTCACCTGAGGTTATAGGATGGTCCATTGTCTGGCCCTTGCCCATCCCTTGGCAGTCATCCGACTACAAGTCACATGTTCGACTTCTTGTCAAAAAAAAAAAAAAGTATGCCAGATTTACTTCAAACGTGCCGGGGATGTAACTCAGGTGAGTCTATTCTAAGTTTATTCAAATGGTCATGCTCCATTAATTTTTGGATTTTTTTATGAATTTTTACATTCTTTTTGGGGGGTGAATCTCACAAAAATCTTCTTCCCTAAGACCGCTCACCCAATTGCTTTGATATTACAGAGGAATTTCCAGTTCTTAGTTTTTCACCAGGTGGTGCTGCAATTTTTTTCTAATTTTTTTGTGATTATTTGCGTGTTTTTTTCTGTGTTCGACTTCTTCTCCAGAACCGTCACTCAGATTAAGCTGAAACGCTGTGGATATGTTCCTTGTGGAAGGGTCAAACAAACTTGTTCACTGGGTGGCACTGGTGTGGATGTTTAATTCTTGTTTCTTTTCCTTTTTCAATTCGGGTATTTATTGGAAAGTGCACCTGCCCTATCGATTACTAATTAAGTGAAAGGGCATTCTAATGCCAATTCACATTTTAAATTTCTTCTCCGAAACCGTCATCCACATTGACTTTAAGCTTGGTGGCAATGTACCTTGGGCGGGTCTCTACCAGGTTTTTCAAATGGTCATGCTCCAGTGATTTTGGATTTTTCATGATATTTTTTGGGTTCTTTTTTGGGGCAAAACAAAATATACTTCTCCAAACCGTTCCTCCAATTGTTTTGATATCATACAGGAACACTCCTAGGGACTTCTAGTTCTTAATTTTTTCACCACGTTGTGCTGCAAATGTTTGCTAATTTTAATGATTTTTTTGTGTGTTTTTGCTATTTTTGACTTCTCCAGGGGAACAGTTACTCAGATTAACCTGAAACTTTTTCTATATGTTCCTTGTGCAAGGATCAAACAAAATTGTTCGCTAGGTAGCAATGCTGTGAATTTTTGATTTTTAACAATTTTTTCAGTTCGGATACTTATCGGTAAATGCAGCTATTCCATTAATTATTATGTAAGTTGATGGGCATTCCAATGCTAATTCACATTTTTTACTTCTTCTCTGAAACCGTCATACAGATTGACTTCAAACTTAGTGGCAATGTACCTTGGGCAGGTCTGTACCAGTTCGTCCAAATGGTCACGCTCCGTTGATTTTTGGATTTGTGGGTTTTTGTATGAATGATTGTACAGGCGTTAGGTGTTTTTTTCGGGGGGGGGGGGGCGAATTGTAAAAAAAAAAAATCTTCTCTGAAATCGTTCACTCGATTGCTTTTATATCACACAGGAACACTTCTAAGGACTCCTGGTTCTTAATTTGTTCACCAGGTGGCTCTGCAATTTTATTCTTTATGGGTGTGTTATTGCTATTTTTGCCTTCTTCTCAAGAACCATCACTCAGATTTAGGTGAAACTTGGTGTATTTGTTTCTTGTAAAACGGGTCAAAGAAAGTTGTTCACTAGGTGGCACTGCTGTGGATTTCCGTTTTTTTATAGCTTTTTTTTTCAATTCGGGAACTTATTGGTAAGTGCACCTTTCCTATTGATTACCATACAACTGAATGGGCATTCCAATGCAAATTCACATTTTCGGCTTCTGCTCCTAAGCCGTCTTACAGATTGACTTCAAACATAGTGGCTATGTACCTTGGGCAGGTTTTTACCAGATTTGTTCAAATGGTCACGCTCAAGTGATTTTTGGATCTGTTATGATTTTCTTTGTTCTTTTTGGGGCAAAACTTAGGAACATACAAGAGCACAGGAGTGTCACAGTCCTCTTGTCTAGTATTAACATTAACACTAAATTTTACAAAAATCGGAATGAATAGGTCTTTCTTCGTAAATGAAGCGCCTTAAAACGATGACAATCGGTATTTGCGTGTAATGGTTATGAAACAGCCTGTGTTTCTCTTCCTTCCTTCTGCAGACACCCAATCTACCCTTGTTGCATGACACGTTATGGCACGTCAAAATAGTAGGCTCAGCTTTTACACAAGTTCTTTTGTTGAATATAACCCCCTGTTTTCACATCTAAATGTATTTCTGTCCTTAGAGATTAAATAATTGTTGTTAGGACATTTATCGCGATGAATACAAATATTACATAGCACATCTTGTTTCCTGGATGACATGGCCTGTTTAAAAACGATGGATTCAAACACACGTTTTACTTAAGGCACAGTAGCGATCAATATACTCTGTATGGTATTCCGTAATCTTTATGTAGCTTATGACATCAAGCGAAACGAGAGCATTCAATTGTTCAAACATTGTTGCAGTGCATGTAAAAAGGTTTACAAAAGTGTTGTCCCCAAGGCCAACACGAATGATTGTACAGGCGTTAGGGTAAACACTTACCTTTCTATACTGATGACAACCATCCCAGACATGGAAGAACCAAATGCCATATTTTGAACGAAATGCACAAGCTTACAGGCAACGTTTGACAAATTGATGGCGTCTTTAAAATAGTGTTCAATAACCTACAGAAAAGTTTCATTCCTTGAATTGTGCTTGTCGCAACCTTAGATGAAAATCATCATGGCGGGTGAGATACATTTACTGTGGTATTGATGTAGCAAAAACAAGAATTGTGCTTGTTTTGTGTAAATCTGAAGTGGTCACAACATTTGAATAAACTGTGCACTGGCAGTCCCAATTGATGTTTTCGAAATTACATCATGGGCATTATTATTTAGAATATCGACTTGGGCCTATGCGCACTTTCGTATCCCTAGTTTTGCTTATTACGCCATGATACTATTAGTTATTCACTGTTTTAGTGTGAAATACAGGAAGTATCTCCCCCAAAGACAGCTGTATTACCCGAGGCGAATTTCACACTAAAACAGTGAATGACGATTTTATCCCATTTTTGATGATGTAATTTCCTGCCCAAAAAATACACATGTTCGACCCGCTGCTGCTGCAGTTCACTTCACAGTCCGCCATCATGTTGTCGTCTGCAGCGCGTCAAGGCTTGTATCGCATGACAGAGACTTCTGGTGGCTGATCGATGCACTAACCAGATAGGGAGATACAGCGAGATTACCGCTGTATTCCCCGGCCAGTTACGAGAATACCGCTGTATTCCCCGGTCAGTTTCAGGAATCGCGCTGTATTTCACCTTTGCAGTAATTAATGCAGAAATGAGGGTAATACAAAGAGTGTACCGGCATAGCTATTAACCAATCAGAAGCCAAGGATTCTATCAAAAGTGGCAACAAAGGTAGAAACCAGTTCAAGACAGGGCGATGTTACTTCGTTAAGTGGTTTCACTCTTGATTTTGATCAGACAAATGCTGTCTTAGATCCAGGTTTTTTAGACACACACATGCACCATAAGTGTAACTGCTTGCATCGGCAAACACACTTAGTTCATTATCATTGGACTGGCCATGTTTGTCGCTTGGAAAATAGAATCAAGGAATAACAGTGTTTGGAGATTATGTCAGCTGTTAACTGATTTGTATTCATTTACTAGCAAGTTCATCACCGATGGGCTGATCCCATTTAAGTTGCATTTGTCAAGTTTGTGTATGAAAATCATACCACATACATGTATGGGTAATAGGAATCCAAGGGGGTCAAAGAGTGATGATGTAGCTTTCACAACTTCTTTCTTAGTGTGAACTTTTGGCAAGTCTTTCAGACTATAGGAAATAGCACAACAGAGAGTGTCTGTGTCGGTATGCCATTTTATATTAAACGTTCTGATTACTTTGGTATTATCATAATTACTATCTGTCTTTGTTCTTCTTTGCAACCCTGGACTGTAAATAGCCCAAAATCTTAGATTAAGTCCACCATAAGACAAAATGTTAATGGCATTTTGGTAGTAGGTGTTTGCAGGGTCAGTATCAGTGGTGCCACTGGTCAATTTGTCTTCATATATGTTATGTTGAAGGACTTGTGCAATTAAGGATGGTGATGATTCAAGGTGCGTTTTGAGAATGGCATTAAGCATGACTGGCAGAATGACTTAGTCAAACAGAGCAGACTTGAATCTGTGAGCATCTGGATCATTTGGGTCTGATGGCCATAGGAATTTTGTGTATTTTCTATCTTGCTCCTTACGTTACCCATTGGGAAATGATTTTTCAATGTCACTGGAAAATGCGACTGCATGAAGCACAAATTAGAGCAGTATTCCTGACATTTTGTTGGTTAGAGGTGGCCCCATTTCCAAACAGTCATTGAGGCTAGGTTGGTCAATAACTTTGCATTAGCAGTCATATATGATTCTGATTGGGGTTGTATTCAGGTCCTTGTGTACAGGGTGGATCATCCTGATGGACAAGTTTGATAAAATCACATGATTCCTTGTCTTTGATAATGTTGTCTGACATGTGACGTAGTTTTGGAGTCAGTTATCCGACCATAGTACGGGTTCGCTTGCTGGATACCCTGAAGTTTGTAGGTAGGGGTGGGTGGTGACTATGCCATGGCAGCCTGGCAACATATATTACCATTTTGTGTGAGTAAATGTTGCTCATGATATGATTCGAAGTCTTCTGTTTCCTTCCTGGAATTTTCTGATGCCTGGCAACAGGTATTACCATTTTCTGTGCATAAATGTCAGTCATAATGTGATTTAAAGTCATCTGTTGTCTTGCTGGAATTTTTCGATGCCCATTATTTCTATCTAGTGCCCAGTAAACTTTCACTGTTCTGTCATCAAAGTAAGATGAGGCAAGCAATTGGCAAACAATGGTATTCATGGTTGTCACGTTCAAGTTTGTGGGTCCTGATAACAAATACTTTAACTTGGAAGACAGTGCTATGGGATTACCTCTGATGATGTGGTCTCCTACTACGTCCCATTAATAGTCAGCTCTGATGAGTATGTCAAATTGTGAAGTTTTCTTTATTGGGCTGCTTAACAAGTGTTAGACCTTTGAAGTGTGGCAGGTTAATAATACTACTGTTGACAAAGTTCTTCATTGAAGCTGAAATCGAAGGTATTTTGAGGGCTCAGATATCTACTGATGATCCCCCATTGTTCGTAATTGGAATGATGCTACATTCCGGAACTTATGGTCTGATGTTGGGGAGCCAAATTTTGCCAATGATGTGGTTTCATTGCAATGGGAAGATAAGGCTAGGCTGTCTGCACCTCTGGTTATTAACTATTGCTGCGCACCCTAATCGAGTAGCATATTAAGCATACCACGATATTGCTGATTTTAGTCCCCCAGGGACATTAGAAGGAACGGAAATAGACTTTGTTTGCAAACTATTAACAAAATTGACCACTGTTTAATGTTAAAGGTATTTTAGTGGCTTAAATACGAGACATGTCTACACCATACTGAGGTAATTCATATTCTACCTCTCGTTCAGGCATGAAGAAACGAGGCATGGAATATAACATCTTCAGAATCAGGGAGCACATATTTTTTGAGTCCCCTGCATTTGAATATTTGATTAAATAAAATACATTCTGTCACATATTTGAATGTATTTTCTCACTTGATTAAACTGATTTCATAATATGCTTGAATTCCTGATATATGTTCTTATGAACAAGTGTATTTGATCATACGTTCAAATATTTGAGAATATTTGAGAATTAGTCAAATGTCATGATCCAGTAATTTAAGACTAAGGCAAATCAATTTGAACATTTGATCAAATCGAGCTCCTCATTTGATCAAATCTATCTAGTCAAATAACTTGATGTATTAAATCGTATGTTAAAATATATTTGATCTCCTGATCAAATGCATTTAAATACATTGCTTCTTAGGATAAAATGAGTTAAATCATATGACTAAATATTTGATCATATGTCTCATAATTTTTAATACAAGAACTGGCTTTCCATTATATATGTGGAAACAATTGGTTTTATTGTTATTCATATTAACAAATAATAATATATTAGTCACATTTGTTTGATGCTAGGGGTATAATGCAAATTGAAAATTTAAATTGCTGGAACAGACTTCCTTTACAAGATGTTTATGTATTTGTGACACTTAACATCAGTGTGTGTGTGTAATTTCTGCAGGTACAAAAGTCATCCTTGTCATTGGAGGTACTTGTAGTTTCCGTCTTTGCATGTGGCAGCGAAGAATGTTTATGTACATGATTCTAAATTTCCTGCAACACAAACAGAATATTTGTAAGCTGAATGAGAAGTATATACTACTACTACTACTGCTACTACTACTATTACTACTACTACTACTGCTACTACTACTACTATTACTATTACTACTACTACTACTACTGCTGCTGCTGCTACCAATAAGGGTGCTGCTGCTGATGATTTATGTAACAAAAGGGTTGAATTGATATGTAGGTGTGTAAAAGCAAAAGCTTCAATGCTGCACAAGCTAGAAACTCTTTGGCTAAGACAATCTGTTCAGAAAAGAAAAGAGTTGCACTTTCATTAAATGAAAGTAAGATAGTCTGATTTCTATTGCAGAAATACCTCAGTCAAAGATTGATAATGATGCATTGTTTAATCAATAAATTTATTAGGACGTTTAAGCAATCTATAGGCAAATAATACAAATATATGTAGGCATATGAAGTAAAAACGTATATTTTGGTGTTACAATTTTGAAAGTAATGTCAAAGTAGTTGTAATTTGATGGTGAGAAAATGAACAAAACCTATCTTAGTGTTGCGTACTTGTATACACATTGACTGTTACAGCATGTCCACATTTCAGCTCTTGTCACTGGCTAAATGTAAAGTGAAAAGGGAAGCAATTGTATTCCTTCCACTGACATTACATAGCCTCCATCCATTCAAGACTGTTTCAGTGCCTCCTCAGGGCACACAGGCAACTGGGTACCTCAACGTCCCAGGTTAAACAGGAGAGGATCGCGGAGTAGCAGTGGGCCCTACAGATATGGTCTCCAGGCCCACTGGCATGTGGACATGCCCTGGCAGCGATCAACAAATGCCCCAACTATGGGTTAAATAGTGCCACAAGAAAACCATTAGCCTGTGACTATGCATTATAGATATTTAATAAAGACAGGTACACTACCAGGAATAAAACTAAAGGCTTATGGGAGGTTTGTTATAATATCTGTTCTATGTGAAAGAAATGTCAGTGAACTACCAGGGCACAGTGGTGACATTGCTGCTGTAAATTCAGCGTGGGGTTCAGTGTTAGCTATATCTCATTGCCTATTTATTAAATATGTATATAATGGCCCAAATTCTGCCTTACAAAGGCCTTATTAAGTTAGGCAGCCACATCTGAATGGACAGGATGTGCCAGTGCGAGAGAGCCAAGTCAAGGATGATGGGACTTAGTCATGCGGTTGATGTACAGATTGCATGGGATGTGTACGACATTAGATGGACAATTGCGCCTGGTGTAGGCTAAAGCAGGAAGGTCATTGTATTCCACACAGGGGAAGGGCTTAATAAGATGGTAAAAGAACAAACCTTGGGTCTACATTCTGAAACAAACTGCACATCTATAAAGGTATCTAATCTAGATTGATCTGAAAGGAACTGTACATCTATAAGGGTATCTAATTTAGATTGATCTCTGAAAGTTAGACAGGATCAGAATATATAAAGAAACACAGATACATATATGTGCCTGCATCTCAACACATTCTTAGCATAAACAGATAATATAGGTGCAAGTCAATAGTCACCAATGGCACAATGTGGGTGAAAAGAAAGAGTAGCAAAATACATGTGTAAAGCACTAGACAATATGTTGCGCATGCAACAAGCCAGGGCACAGTCAGTGCTGACCTCAGGCACACTTGTAGCCAGAGGCAGCTGGCACCAGAGAGATTCATTTTGGGATCTACAGCAGGAAAATAGTGTGTCAGCAATATTCTGCATGTCCTCATTTCACCAAAGAGATGGACTAGAAGAGAATGGAGCACAGATGATATGGAAAAATTATTGCAAGCAGTGAAACACATGTACAGGACTATACAAACTGCTGCCAGTACTAGAGAAACACATCTATTAGTAACAGAGTTTCGTCAATATATAGAAATAGATGGTGCAACATATAAACTGACATTGTGCGCACCTCTACTGGCTCTCGATTTGGACAATAAGGTCACAGATAATAACAGTATGAATCTCTTGCTAATTGATGCACTTCATCAGCCCTTTTTATTGCAGGATTTTGCTTTTGTGGTCATAGGATCTCACATACCCAACTACATCTTTGGATTGCTCTGTCAGAATAACCACTACTTTGTATTTGACAGCAACAGCAGGAACCAACCAGGCGTGAGTTCAGCAGATGGCACAGCAGTTCTCAGATTTGCAAATATATACCATGAACAACAGCACATCGACCATTTGGCAGAATCACTGAACATTGGCATGTGGCTTTTTGAAATAGTTCCTGCTAATCTCCACAGAGTAAATGTAGCAAGAGAAGTGCCTTTTAGGAACACAACAGATGATGCCATCCATAAGTATATTTATGACCAGTATAAAAGAATAATTACGAGAGGAAATGAGAAGCTGTCTCATAGTTGTGATTCTGCAAGTAATGCATTGAAAAGATGAATCCGGACAGACAAGGAGAATTTGATAGCCTACGAGGAAAATAGACTCAGAAAGCAATTAAAAAGATCCACACAGACAGATGCAGAGAAACAAACTTATGAGAAAAACAGACTGAGATAGCAAAGAAAGAAATCAACACAGATATTGCTTGACAAAGAAAGATTATACAACAAAGATAAACAGAGAAAGCAAGTAGAAATACCAGTGCTGACACTTCAACAGGAATAGAAAATCGATGAGAAATACAAGCAGAAAAAGCAAGTGAAAAGGTCAACACAGACAGACCAGGGAAAACAAGTTACAACAAGAACAGACTCAGAAAGTAGATGAAGAAATCAATTGAGACATTAAAAGAGAAAGGAATGATGCATGGTAGAGACCGACTCAGAAAACAACTGAAAAGTTCAACTCAAACAGACCAGGAGAAACAGACTACTCATGTTAAAGACTGGTTCAGTAAACAAGGGAAAATATCAACTCAGAGAGACCAGGAGAAACAGACAATTTATGATAAAGACTGGCTCAGAAAACAAATGAAAAGATCAAGTCAGACAGACCATTAGAAACAGACAACTTATGATTAAGACTGGCTCAGAAAACAAGTGAAAAGATCATCAACGAAAGACATGGAAAAATACATGCTATCTCAGCAAACCAGGCTCAGAAAGAACGTAGGAAGAGCTGCTTTGAAGGAAAAAGCAAAAGAAAGACGTATTAATAAGGATAGAATTCGTAAATACACTAAACGTCATCCACAGTCATTTGAACTTCCCATTGATTTATTCTTGCAGCACAAAAAGAATTCTGCAATTTATGTATGTATATGTTGTCACAGATTGTTGTACCAGCTTTCTAATTCTATGTTGCGTTTCAAGGCACAGAGTTCATGCATCAGTGTATTAGTGACTTAACATCAGCAGGATAGATGGAGTGGATTTGTAAGACGCGTGTCACAACCACTTGAACAGGAATAGAATGCCACCCCAGTGTCACTCTAACAATCTGAATGTAGATGCCGTCCAACCCGTGATCAGCTGCTTAACCAGTCTTGAATTGATAGCAAGAGGATACCCCTTCATGAAAATTGTAGCCCTACCAAGATGGAGCTAGCCTGGTATATATGGAGGTGTTGTCAATGTTCTGGTAACTGCAGAAAATGTTAGCACCAATCTGCCTAGGACACCATCACAAGCAGGAATCGTACCAGTGAAATGGAGGAGAAAGCTCACATACAAAAGCTATGTTAGCTACCAAAATATAAGGCCAGGGAGAGTGAAGAAAGCATATCATCTGCTTAGGCAAATTAACCACCATTATCATGAAACTACAGAAACTGAAAATTGTGACGAGAATAGTCACACTGAAGATAGAGAAACCTGGGGCCGTATTCACAAAGAAATAATTTTGGACTTAAGTTAAAAAAAAAACACCTTAACTTCAGAATTGAACTTTAGTTCAGTTTTGTTGACATTCACGAAGAAATAAAGAATCGATTTTCACCTTAAGTCGAGTTTGTTGAGTTCAATTTTCAAGTTCGATTTGTACCTTGCTTAAGTCGAATTTTGAGGAGATAAAATGGCGGCCGTGCTAGGACTTCACAGACGCTGGCGTCGTCGACTGCTAGATAGAACAAACCCGCTGGAGATGCAACGGCCTGAGGTCATCCGGCAGTTCTACCGGTTCATATCGGAAACCATTCTACATATTGCCGGCGAAATCGAGAATGCCTTGGGACATCAAACGAAAAGATCAAATGCCCTGCCCCCTCTATTACAAATTTTAGTGCCCCTGAGGTATTTCGCATCAGGATCTTCCCAGTGCCTTGTCGGCGAGGTCCTCCACATTTCCCAAAGTTCTACTTCCCGGACAGTGACAAATTTTTGGCACCTATGATGGAAACCCATCAAATAAACTTTCCAACCGGTGATGAAGCCAACACAATTAAGTTGGATTTCTTCCAGATGTCAGGTGCGTTGATGGCAAACTCCTTCTCCCAGATCACACAAAACATTAACGTAATATGAAAATGATAATATGATGACCTCATTCAAGCGATTCCTTTTGTAAATCCAGTCACTGAGCACACGCACAAGTGAAGTCTGTTTTGCCTTGAAACGAGCTGTTGTTGCGACACACTTCGATTGCAGAATGGATCAACAGGGGAGTCACTCTCTGTGCACATTCACAAAAAACATTTTTCAAGTCAACGTATCAGTATCCAAAATATGCAGTAAATGTGAAATTAAAGATTAAATTTGACACTGATTATATAATGAGGAGGCAGATAGGTTTTTTAGGATTTTGTTTAAACTTTTATTTTCGGAGCAATTGCTCCCCAACCTCCCCACCCCCACCCCCACCCCACCTCTCACGAAAATGTTCCCGCTGCCATATGCTGCTGTCATGTCTTGGTAAATTTTAATGATTATGATCAAATTGGTTATCGATTTCATTCATATTTGTAAAGATTACAATCACATATTTCCCAATTGTTGGATTTTAATTTTTTCAGTATCTAGATTATGATTATAATAATGGTATTATTTGGTTGAAATCGCGAAGTATGACTTTTTATAAGATAATGTAAGATGTAGGCCTACCTTTTTTCCCCGCACCTTTTAAGATTTTGAAACCGTGGATTTTTTATTTTTCCTTTTTATGACAGGCGACTTCGTTCTGTAGTGTGATAATAATCTTTTACAATAGTTTACATATAAAAAATTACCCACACGTACTCGTTTTAACTAAAAATTCATAATTTTTATAAATATTTCTTTTTCTATTACGCGTCTTTGGCTAACAACAGCAGGGCAGATGAGATCACGAATGTTTTTTTTTCCATAATGACCAGGAAGAAAATAAGAATTACAGGCCACTAACCTGTCCAATAAGATTTGTTCCTCCCTTCTAGTCATGAAAATTTGTATACAAAATTTTAGGTCCTGTGTTGTATTAATATATATATATATATATATATATATATATATATATATATATATATATATACACACACACATAATATAAATGTTTTATTTTTTATTTCCCTCTTAAGATGAAAATATTTTAATTTTCCGCTGCGTTGGACAATCAAAATAACGGGTATTATCGAATTTTTAGCTTTTATTTTTTTATTCATGAATGCAGGGGGGGGGGGGATGACCATTATTTTTGTATTGGGGTGTGGTGGGAGGATGGGAAGTCATGAAATTGAAATAACCGTTCCGTGCTTTTATGACCCCCAAACCTTTACGACAACAGCCAGATGTGAGCATATAAATGGATATAGATGTATTGTGACCCCCCCCCCCCTTCCCGGTTGATTTTTCTGATAAAGGCACCTGTTCGAACCCAGCCCTCTGAAAGAATTTTTAATCAACAATACATAAAAATAAGTTAACATAAAATGTCTAGCAAGTGAAAAAATAAACTGCATGCAGGTAGACTTGTGACCTAGCGGATGAAGTTAAGGTCACCCACGTAGGGGCCTAATGCAATAGCATATACGGAGAAGTGTCCGTGTTCAATTTAAAAGCGATGTGATAAATGGTTTAAGAGAGTACTATAATTTGCCCAAAAAATGATCCCCTCGCAAAAAAATCCAAACATCTTCGTTGTATAAATATTGCTACTAGAACGCTACGAGGTATCCATGTGCCAAGTTTGAAATGGATGTTTCTGATGGTTTTGAAGATGTAAAAAAGGTGAATTGCCATCGCAATCCCTTTTGACTTACATAGTAGGCCTAATCAATAGGAATGTATTGTATTCATAAAGCAATAAAGAGAGAAATAAGGAGAGAGAGAGAGAGAGAGAGAGAGAGAGAGAGAGAGAGAGAGAGAGAGAGAGAGAGAGAGAGAGAACACATGCATTAAACATATGTGAATTGCGTGAGAAAGACAGCCCAATTATTAGGCCAAGGGACTTGAGAGCATGTACTTTATGCCCCGAGAATCTTTGTAAAGAACAATTAATAAATGGTGGGCAAGCCTATACATCCACAAGTTCACAACAGGCGCCACCAGAAAGCCTAGGAGAAAGCAAACAATATTGCACAAGCATAAAACAGCCACACAATTTGACAACAAACAAAACATTGCAACCTTTCAAGATATTTATCTTTAATTTAATTCAAAATTTGCATGTTATAGAACATATCTAGACTGACAAATTTATAACAATTGGTCAAAAACAAACTTCCACTATTTCACCTGAAAACTGAACATATCATACTTATAAAAGTTGAAATTTAGAAGAAAGTTTAAGGCAATAATAGCCTTTTCAAAATTGGGTTATCAGCGCGGAAGACATGTTTCGGTGCCATTAATCCCCGGACAAGTCATTGTGCTAACTGGCGGCACCAGGTTTGCATTTCCAATTACAAACATCCCGAGCTGATGTGCTAAGGAATAAAGCGAATATGATGCTCCTCTGTTAATAGGCCTACTTAAAAATGAGGCACACATCACATGAATATAATGAAACTACTTTTATAAAGAATAAGTCTACACCTAACATTCGTGATTAGGCCTACTAAAATGGAATCATAATTATTCCATCATTCAAAGCGAATTTCCACTGCATTAAGACTAAGAGCCTGGATTGCTCCTCTATGGACTAGTTACTTCCTCACTTCTTCCCCTCCATGCCCACAAGTCAATCGCAATGTTTATTTCGCGCCCGAATCATGTGGTTAGCAGACGATCTTTATTTACATGTATTGTTCATAAAGTTCCCAAGAAATGGCGCTAAAATAGTTTGCGATCTAAGCGACAGATTTAATACAAAGAGAAACTTAACAAACCTCAACAAAAATGTCTCAAACAACAGTCTCGCACTAAATAGCATGGCGCTCACATTTTCGACTTGGCAAAGTTCGACTTAAGGTCGCTTCGTGAATACCGATTTCGAGGTGTTTTTGGTGAGTTCGATTTTCGGACTTGAGGTGGAAGGTTGAACTTGAGCTTAAGTCGGTTTTCGTGAATTCGGCCCCTGGCAACAATTATGCGAGAGGCCAGCAGTTGACAATGGGGAGGGCCATCAGCATTGTGCCAGTTTTAATATAGACATACACCCAGCACCTACAGGTAAGCTTGCACAGACCTCCTAATGGCCCTGAAGAGAGAGAAACACAAAAGGATGAGGCAGACGAAGAAAATCCATACTCAAAACTGAGAGGCATACAGTTAGACACCTGTGTGCAACCAACAGACCCAGCCCTGACATCAGAGAGCATCTGTAGTATTGCTCGAGGTGAAGGAAGGTGACCTGTTTCCATCATGCATGATAAACATTGTGAGGAGCAGTTCTTTCTACATCTGTTTCCTGCAGGCAAGTTTGGTTTTCAAGTGTCCAGAGATGTCAAGTTGTCAGCCAAAAAGTATTTTATTGTAGGCCTTCTCAACAAAGACCCCAGATATGCACAGGACATAGAGTGCCTGTTTTTCAGTCAGTTTATACCTGAATACATACAAGTTATTGACAACATATCTATCTGTGGCTATTGGGCAGGTTAGACAGCAAACAGCTCAAGGAGAGCAGGTGGTAGCAGCTATACTGACTAATCCAACATGGCTTAACAGTATCTTCTTCAAAGAGAAGGCATACAACATCCTACAAACAGTGCGTGGATCACTACCATACTGGCAGGAAATAATGTTTCAACTGCTGGCTGCTGTGAAGCAACTAGGAGAGGAGTTGGTTGAGGTGTGTGCACCTATATAAGGAAGTCTGTGAAGAGCTGGGCATGGTTACAGTGTATAGACCCCCAACTTTATCTACACCACAGTTTACCTCGGACTTCTGCAAGTTACTCAGGGGAGTTAAAAGCCTAGAAAAAACTTCATTAGTGATAGGGGATTTTAACGTTGGTCTCATTGCCTGTGCTCATTCTCCTGAAACTATGGATGAACTGAAAAGATGTGCGCAGTATGTACAATATGCAACACATGTCAGCGGGTCCTTACTGGACCATGTATATGCCAATGTACCTGTGAATACTACTCAGAATGCTGCCCACTATAGTGACCACGATATGCTGTAGGTCATGCTGACACATAAGAGCAGCAAGAGTGCCCTGTACCTATTTTATAGAAATATTGTGACATAGAGTTACTTTGGACTAAATTTATCAATATAGGCTGCTCTAAACGGCTGATGCTGCAATTACAATGGTGGTAGTCTATCATGTTTATTGTGTTGCTGGTACAAATGGAGATTTTGTGGTAGGTGTCTGTTAAAGTTTTTCACAGGCAAAAAATGCGTTTTTCTTCCTTTTTACATTTTCAGCTTTGCTAACCAAAGGTAGGAGACCTTAAATGATCAGTCATGTCTGTCTGTCCATTCGTCAGTCCATCTGTTGGTAAAGTTTTGCTTGGTAACTATCATGCAGGTATTATGCTATCCTTTTCTGTTGTTGAGCACAGAACCGCTGGGGCTCGAACCTGCAACCCTTGACACTAACCACCTATCCAAAAACGGGAAACACGCATATTTACTGTACAATATCTTCATTTTTAAAAGAATAGTTCGATAGAGGTAGGTACATGTGAATGCCATGATGAACATATCAGTTCATTGCATTAGTCATTGTAATGTATTTGGAGTCATAAGGCCACCAGCATCAAAGGAGCACAGAAAGTATAATAGTTATTTTAACCACGATAAAGCCGGGTCTCCAACCAGCAACCTAGGCACCATCCAAGCAACAGAAAATGGGAAAGATAAATAAACACTGCACTAAATGATTTATCATGTGTATGGATATCTATGTCGAGTTTCATATGGTTGGCGCCACCTATAGTTTAATGTAAACGCCCAGTGGCCAGAACTAATGCCAGTGGCGAGAAATTAATACAGTCATGTAAGGATTGTGATTTACTGGTCATTGACAACCTTCGTACATGCAAAAAAACATTGGCATGCTGCATTGACATTCAGGAAGAGAAACACGTGGATTTCTGAGTTAGATCTAAGCATTGCATCAAAAGTATTTGTAGATAATGTATGCGACTTCACCATAAACCACTGTCCATTGATGCCTTCCGATCATGCACCTGTATCTGTGTGCCTAGATCTAAGACTGAATGTATCTAATATAGAGCTTTAATATCAGTGTGCAGCAATGCTGGGAACATACACTGACTTATATTGTACTAGAACACGCCTATGCAGACCCCCTGTCAGATATTGTAGAATTAACCCTGACTCTTTGTTGAGAGAGTTAGGTCCCTATGAAACAACGGATATGAATTTAGAAAACTGTGACACAGCAACAGAAGAGTTTTACGATATCTGTACTTTTGCTCTGCTGGTAGCCAGAAGAAATATCTCGGATCTGCTCCTTTTGAGTTCACCAAAGAAAGGTGGCGGTGTGTCCTTGATACAAATGACAGTTGGGAGCCATGGAAGTCAATAAATTGGAAGGGTTGCAGAATCAACTGAAGCACCCTCTGATGATGATTTCATTAACCATTTGTAGAGTCTGCTCAACCATCAGGACAGAAAAGAGCTCAATATATCACAAGTTGCATCCGACATAACTATACCGCTTCTTGACAATTCTATTGATTCTAGCAGAGCAGTTGATGTTATAGAAAAACAGCTTAAACCCAATAACAGCTGTGGGCCTGATGGCACTTAAATGGCTTACTCCAGACAAGGATTAGGCAGGCACCCTCCCCAAGCGAAGGTGCATAGAGCATATTGTCTCATTAAGACTGTTCATGGACTACTTCTTTAGGAAAAGACTCAAACTTTATATTGTTTTTGTTGATTTTTTTTGGTCTACAACTGTGTGCCAAGACCGGCTCTCATGAGAACGCTGCAGAGACTTGGCTGTGGAATTACAATGTTGCTGGCGCTATGTTCTTTGAACAAAATCTTGAAGAACATTCTGGGTTTTGCTGTAATTACTGCCATATTAGGGGTACATTAAGGGTCGCCCACATCGTGCTATTTGTTTACTGTTTTTGTAGACAGCTTCATTCGTAAGTTGAAAGAAATGTGTGGGCCAGATGGGTTTTAACCTGCATTCATACATTCATGTTGATGGACGATATAGCCATACTAGTGACAAGCCTAAGAAAGTGTATGGGGAAACTTAAGGTACTGCAAGAATTTTGTAAGCAGTCTGGTATGGTTATTAATGAGGCGGAGACAAATATTATGGTGGTTCACGTTGATAAGATTGATGAGGCCCTTTATATAGTCGGCAATGATTCTCCGCTCACGATTCTAAGGTGTAAGTTATACAATTGCCTGGGAATTATTTTTACAAGTGATGGGTGTGTTGCCTCAGCTGTGTAACAACATGCCAGTGACATAAGAAAACAGCCGTTAAAGATAGTTTCATTCTTTAGTAAGAACGTGGACATGCTATTTATTGTAAAAGAGAAAGTGTTTAATGCTGCTTTTACCGCTGCTACTCTCTATGCGTGCGACAGTTGGCTCGAAGTGAGCCTGAAACACGTAGAATCACTGTACAATGCTGCTATGAAAACACTACCAGGTGAACGATGTCAGACCTCGAACGACTTATGCTTTATGTAATTAGGATACCCCCCTTTGAGGGGCATAGTCAGACATAAGCAAACAATTTTCTTCAGGAAAATGGTCTATGAAAGACGGGGCATGTAAGATGATCTTACCATAATAGCTTTTGACCTTACTAGAAACTGCAACAGTGTTACAGGTAGATATATCAAAGAGTTGATGTCAAATGGTGATTAAGAAGATGTGATGTCTGCATTAAAGCAGAGAGTGAATGAGTCAGTAAAATCAAAATTCCTGACTCACAGAAATATGAATCCTGACCTGTTAGTGCCTAATGTATACAATAAGGTTCTTGGAACCTATATCCCAGAGCATGTACGAACATCTTTCTCGAGATTATGGCTATTGTCTTATAGACTGAAAGTGGAGACTGGAGGATCGGAGCAAGGACTGTATTCATGCATGACTGGGCACGTATAGAACGAGGCACACTTGCTACAGTTCTGCCTAACTGTTCAATGCAGTAAGGACAATTTCAACATGGAACTTAAATTTCCTGAATGTGTAATTGAAGCAAAAACATACGAGGACTTCCACCTAATCCGTGAAATTGTACTTCATTTTGATAAGTTATTTGTCCATAATCTCATATGCTACTGAATATTGTTATCCTGTATTATTGAATATGTATGTAAATTTATACTACAGTCAATAAAGTACTACTACTATTAACGTAGAGACCAATATGATAAAATTAAGAGAATGTGGTTTTCAAAGAGATTTGCAATAATCATCACAAAAGTAGGTTTATCTCGGAAAAAGATGAAAAGTTGGCAGAACTTTGTGGCGCCACCTTGACTATTACACATGATACGTAACCTTTGGACTACAGTCAGAGGAGAAAGCCTCATAAGGTAGATCTCCACTAAACCTGAAGAGGATATGATCAATAGTTTCGGAGGAAACGTCAGCGTCATTGTGGACAGACGATGGGCAACCGAAGAGCATCCATGCCATAAGCTCAGGCAAACGACAAATATACAGGCCAAAAAAATGAACCACCTAACAGCTCATCATACAAGGTTCTCTTGCATTCGTGTCATTCATCCACTCCAATATAGCGAGAGAGAGAGCCACAGCTTCGTAAATTTGCTCAGAAATACAAATTTCATGCATAGGAAGTGTTTACTGACACACACACACACACGCACCCACCCAAATACATACACACACACACACACACACACACACACACATATATATATATGTGTATATATATATATATATATATATATATATATATATATATATATATATATATATATATATATATATATATAGAGAGAGAGAGAGAGAGAGAGAGAGAGAGAGAGAGAGGGAGAGGAGGGTGGCTTTTTGAATAATCGGCATCTAGAATTTGACATCCCCAAAAAATCGTTTCATTGGTTACAATTGCAGGATCCATACTGGTAGATTGATTGAGTAATGAGACATAATTTACAATAAATATCAATAAGTTAGTGAAATAAAATATACATGTATACCTTGAACAGAAAGGATATATAAATGGGTTGATAGAGCTGTTTGCCAGTCCTAAAAGATACAAGTTAAATGCTATCCCATATTTCCGATCTCGGACTGGCATTCGAATGAGCATTGAATCCTTAAGGAAGTTGTATATGAGTGCAGGCCCCCAACAAACAAAAAATATGACAACAACCAGCATCATCATTTTTATGACCTGCAAAATAGATGCAAAAGGATGTATGTATGTACGTATCTATCTGTTTGTCTGTCTGTGTGTCTGTCTGTCCGTCCTTCTGCCTGTCTAGCTGCCTGTCTGTCTGTCTATCCATCTACCTATCCATCCGTCGATCTATTTATCTATCTTTTTAGTTATATGTTCTGTCTCCTATTTGCCTGTGTGTATATGTATTAAATTATAATTTTATACTTGTTCATTAAAAGCCAATATTCAAATATGGTGGGTCCTCTTGTGTATTCGTAACAGGCAAGTGCATTTAATGCAACATGGTGTAGAGTAGAACACCTAAGGGCGTTACAGTCCTATTATTCCAGACATAGGTAATAACCATCATGCTTTGCTGCCAGATCATGGCGCATGCTTCAGTGGTTTCAGTAAAATACATCACCAGGCGTGTGACCAATTATCGATCTAATCATATAATATTGCAGTGTCTCTTGGCATATACTTCGAGATATATTCATGTCCTAGACAGTGTTATTACCATATCCAAACGAAACCATATCCTAATGAAACAAATCCAAGTCAATTCCGATCAAAGGCAATGTTGCTTGGTATGTTTAGCTCAATCGCATAAATTAATAGTTCGTCTGTATCCCAAAGAGTCCAAAACGTACATCCAAAGGTCCATAGGGTCCAAAACGCATATTTAGTTTTAACACGAGAAGAAAGCAAAAAAAAAAAAAGGCTTAATGCAGTAATTTAATCTTGAACAGTGCATATAGGACCGTACAATTCATGAAAAGGGACCAAAATCTGCAGCCCAGTATAGAACTTGCAAGCACAGGTTCCAAATTTTGTCGAAAGTATCAATAAAATTCAGCATTTTAAAATACTAGTTGCAACTGCCGTCTCAAAATGATCATCGTCCACACAAATCCACAGTGACACCAAGTGACACAAACACCAACATCAATCCATCAAAAAAGCCCTTACGCCTAAAATGACCATCAACATGAATCTATACAAGATGATAATACAATTCGATGTGCTTTTGACATGTACCTTAAGGCATGATGTCGTTTCAAAGGAGATAAACTAAGAGTATTTCCAAAAGAGAAGTTTTTGAATGTGCAAGTATAGTGGTCAAAATTCAATACAGTGTCAGAATGTGCAAGAACACTGGTTCAAATGTCAAATATCAGCCAGAAACAAGTGGCATCAGGTCTCAAAACGCAAAACAGCAGTCAAAAACTGCAAGTACAGTAATCAAGTAGCATTACAATAGCCAAAAATTGTAAGCATGGCAGTCAAATTTCTCCTATGGTTTCCAGAAGTATTTTTGAAAGGAAAATTAAATGTTCAAGAAAGCATAGAATCCCACAAGTCGTCTAATAAAGTAATTTATTAAAGTAAGAATTTAGAGTAAAAAAATGTAGTATGCCACTGCAAGTCATCTGCCAGTCAGTTAAACATATTGTACATCTAATTGATGGCTCTATAAAGTTCAAAAGGTCAAAATGTATAACAGTCATAATGATTGTAAAAGTCTACCACATTTATTAGAGCAAGAGTTACATTTTATGAAAAGAAAGAGGGACAGAGAGATTCGTAAAGTGCCGTTGTCTACCATGTAACAGTTTTAAATCTTTTTATTGATAATCAGACATAGGTTAATTTGTCAGTCAGCTGATTTGAATGCTAATTATTATAAAAAAAGACAGAGAGAAAAATGGGAAATGTGTATAAATTTACCCATTTATTGAATGTAACGAAGTATCAGATGCACTTCAAACACTTCGAGCCAACCTGACATAATAACAAACTATACTCATTAGACAATTATAAAAACAACATCAGTCCACTACATTTGGAACACTTACTGCACTGCAATATGTGCAGAAAATGTCAAAATGTTCAGATGTTAGCAAAATACATAATACTTCCATGAAAAGAGAAGCAGACAATAGTTTTCAATGATAGTGATGAGACCAAACCGAATACCAGCTGAACCTTGTCAGATCCAGTGTCCTTTTCGAAATAGTTTAGTACATGTATGTCAGTGATAAGTACACTCTTCCGTATATTGTGATGCTGTTTCTTCAATGATATTCCGCTATTCACTTTTTTTTCATACACACTATATATCATTATGTCTGACACCTGATTACTTTTACACATATGAGGAATCTAAGGAGCATGAATTTCAAGTAACAAATAAAGTGGATTGCTGAATTATGGTGATATTGTAATTACCTTACCTTTATTCTTCCTTGTACTGCTGAACTGCCTTGTTTGGGGCAGTGCTCCTGCTGTTTTACTGTGCCTTTACTGTATGAATGAAATAAGTTGGTCAGTATCTTATGACATAATCATTATAATTCAAGTTTTACGTTTTCAATGTTGCTCAAAAATAAAAACATCCCCCTGATAGTGCTCTCTGTGACATCCTATATATTCTTCAGCATAACGTACAGAGCACTTGCTTTTATGTAATTGCATCAAGAACACATCCTGTTTAGACATATTTCATTTCGAAAAATATAAACAGAGCTGGACACTATGTGAATTATTCTTGCACATTATTAAGGGGCGGCAGAAGACGAAAGACTAAACATTGGGCCAAATCAATGTTTAGATAGATGTCACTGGTAAGGCCTGAGAGAGTAGCACCGCCACACACGCTCGACCGATGGTATCCTGACAGGGATATGGAGAAACCGTGAAGTACGTCTTCAAGTTTTAAACACATCGGTGATGAATCAATGATGGTTTTAACACAGCTTTATTGTCATCATGAAACGACTCCTGGTCGCTTTGTTGTATAAATGGTTTATGTACAGCATCAACAATAATAGTCTGGTAAGGACTTGGCCAAAGTGGGCATATGGGGAGGCCGAAACTGTAGAGGTTGGTGGCCATACCAGGTGTTTAGGTTAACCCCTTGGGAGTATGAAATGGCCTGTCTCCAAAAAAATAATTGATGCTATTACCCCAGCAGGGGGGGGGGGTGTCAAGTTGTGACACCTCAAGATGGCCGCCAGGCTACACATGTGGGGAGCGTAGGGAGTCTTCAGGGTGTGTATTTCTTCATAGCATACTTATAATGAAAAATGAAAATGATGTATACCTGCCTAACCATTTCTCTACATAGGTACTTGATACTGTTAGGTAAATAATGCTCCGTACGAATTTAGATACACTGCTGATGTAGCAAATGGAAGCCACCCCTACCAAACAATGGACCACTATGGGCAAATTATATTTAGTGCATGAGGTATCGGTAGCTAGATACAAACAAACAAAACATGGCCACAGAAACACATGTCCGTATTCATAGTGTGCCATTGTTTTCCCCACTCAGTAAATATTATAATGACATGCATGACATTTTGCTCAGGAAGAGGGCTATTATATCATGGTTTATGTCTACAGATAAGATATGCTTTCTAAGATATATTCACGAAAGACATACCAGTAAAAATATAAAAATCTCTCTGTGACTTGCCCTACTGTTACAAATAATGAATTACAGGTATTTATAAACAAGCTATCATAATTGTTTAAAAGCACCAAACCTACATCAAGGAAAGCAGTTAATTTGGAACATACCAATGGTCTTTTCTGTAATAGTAGACTATCTCGATTTGTTTCCTGGATTTGTTTTGTTTTCTGTAATAGTAGACTATCTCGATTTGTTTCCTAGATTTGTTTTGTGAAATGTCAACTCAATAAAACAGAAACTTGTGTGTATAGTGAATCAATTAATCAATCAGTCAATCAATCAATCAACCAATCCATCAAACAATCAATCAATGAAATAATCAATCAATCAATCAATCAACCAACCCACCATTCCATTACGCATGAACGTTATCAATGGTGATTACCCGTACTGAATGTGTAAATGGAAAAAGTGTGTATAGTGAACCAACCAGCCAATCAACCAATAAATCAACCAATCTATCAGTCATTTAATGAATGAATGAATGAATGAATGAATGAATCAACCAACCAACCAACCAACCAACCAACCAACCAACCAACCAACCAACCAACCAATCAATCGTTCCATTATGCATTGTTTGTTATTTATACACAGATTAAAAAAATATCTTCAATCAAATATTTTCTTTTTACTGTGATAAACGATGTGTTTACTTTATGAGAAGTTCATCATCTGGTCATGAATTTTTCTAAAATGTATTGTTTGTTATTCATACACAGATTGAAAAAATATCTTCAATGATGATATTTTTCTCGGTAAGGTTCTGTGATAAAAAGTGTGTGCGATGTGCATAAGTTATGAGTTGTTCATCATCTGGTCATATATTTCTATTATAGATATTACTAGTTAATCATACACAGATTGACAATATCTTCAATCATAATATTTTCTTGGATCTGTGATAAAAAGTACTTTTCCATTAATCCAAGTTATTTCACTTCTCCAGACTATTTTATGCTTGTTTACTATTTCATAATTTAAAGTTGTTTTAGTAGTCCATTGGACTTAAAAGCTGTTAGGTTTTTGCAATTGACATCCACATAACATAAAACAGTATACTATATCAAATTTTATGTCTCCAAATGTTGAATATGTAACTTTTATTTAGAAGCAACTAAAGATACATTTCCCAATTATAGTATAGATGGTAAATAGATATTGTATAAGCAAGTATCGCATACAGATCTGTTTTTTAAAGTTAAAATGTAATTATTTATAGAATATATTTACAAGGTTAGTTATCTTGTGCCTTCGGTCCTCATTTAATTAAATACATGTATTATTAATGTATACTTGCATTAAGTATGTCAGGCAAGGATACTGTTTCACACATGTAAGTTGTGTCGTTCAAATGTTTAAATTACAGGACATTGAAGAGTTAGATTCAGTATGATATTATATATATATAAAACTATACATATGTATATATGTATAGATATATACAGTCAGGCCGCCTTTAACCGTCACTTGATAATTCGGCACCCTTGAAATTCGGCAGCAATGAGTTGTGAACGGATTTCCCCCATTGATTTAGTACATGATAATCCGGCACCCTTGAATTTCGTCACCGGCATGTTAATTGCAGAACAAAAGAGCTTTTTTCAATGTAATTTTGCCTCTTTAATCCGTCACTTGATATTCAATGGAGCATAAACCTTGCAATAACATACCTGATTGCGCCGTACCGCAAAATCAACAATCACCTGACGTGTTCCAAACAAGTTCCGAGTTGATTAGACGTTGTATTGTTCCCGCATTAAATGGCTAAATTTCATTGCAATGGCCAGAATCCAATGAGGGATTTTGTGGTCACGACGTAGCAAAAGTTTGGCGCATCGCAGAACAGTTAAAAGATTTGAAAAGTGAGCGTAGTAAAAAAAAAAAAAAAGATTTCGGATTTCTTTGTGCCAAAATAAGCTATGAAAGGCAAAATATGTCCAAATACGTGTGTGAGATTAACATTGGGGTTGGCAAATTTATGCCCGCTCGCTACATTAATTTTGAACGTAACATTAATTGTACATATGGATATGAATACACTGAATGAAGTTTTTTCTTCTTTTTTCTATAATTTGCACGTTTTGTTATTAAAATTTCATATGATTGGAAATACGTGTATGTGATTATGTTTTTATTTACTCCTCGTTGGGTGCGAATTTGGTCTCTTATTCTATGTATATCCTGGTGAATTATACTGTGATTTGTTAATCTGTCAGCCTTGTTAATCCGGCAAAATGACCAAAAACAGATGGTGCCAGATAAACGCGGCCTGACTGTATATATATATATATATATATGCAGGATAGATGGGAGGAGATGGTGGCAATGGCCATGCATTAATTGGATTGGTTAATGTTGAGGGCTGACATGAGGATAACACTATTTGCATCTGTATTTGATTCGTGTGTTTTTATGCCTATTTCTTGCAGTACAAGTAGACATTGTTTAGCATAATCATTATGATCATTTTTTTTTCTAGTCTTATACATTTTGTTACCGTTTAGTATCATTGCCATACATCAAGGTATATCATGTAGTGTAGAATGTTCAAACATATGTTTCATATAGACTTGCATTACAAGTTCTATACATTATATAAGATGTTGATGTTGATTATATATATATATATATATATGCATGCTTTAATCCAAAATGATTATCAAGCAAGCCTTGACATGAGTCTGCAGCAACACACCCTTCGTCTTTAACCACACCAAATGGTTATTTGCATTTTCTAAGTGACTCTATAAATGATATCAATTGAACTTAATTTACATTACATCATAGATATTATTACCTTTTGTTGATTGGTGGCAACAAGATACTGTTCTCCATACGATTATGGGCAGCAATTTTGTGATTTGTTATTCTGGCATATATTTTATGCATTTCAATATAAGGGGAATAAGCCTTTTAATGATATTTATGATATTACATAACTTTAAACAATAAAAATTTGTATTCAAACGATTTTTTTTTCTGAAATGACATTGCGTCGTTAAATTTCACTGTTTTTTATATAAATTTTGTTGGGAAATAAAGTAAATACATCTGTTGCAGAAATGTTGTATCCGTTCTTTGAATGCAAGTCATTCTTCCTGGACAAAAACTGGGCCTATCACCTATGTTACTTTGAAGGTCTGTAGTGCAGGCAAATACACAAAGATATCAGGGAGACAGACATTTTCAACCCCCCCAATATGTGCTATGGTTGTGACATAGTCGTTAAGCTCTACACTTTCGGCCTCCCCAACATGAATTTTAGGGCGTTTTCTTGAAATCCTTACCGGTACCAGACTATAAGGTCGTTTTCTTCTGTAGCACATTTTGGAGCCAAAGAAAAGGATTCGAGGGCGAAATAGTACAAAGGACAAGATTTTATTGTGCAGTTAATTGCTTTTGTTGATGATATCCCCATAAACGTCTTAACGAACCAAAAATGTAGGTATTTCTCTTGTCGTATGTTTTGGGTTCTATAAAAAATTTTAGAGCATGTTTCATTGCTCATTCAGTTCACTTTGTGCACCAGAGCAAGGCAGATAAACGGATCTGTCTGCATACTGAAGGTGCATCCCAAAGAAACCAACTCCATTGTAGTTTGGTCACCAGCTACTGACGTAGCTTTGTTCTGTGAAGATTATGTAAGAGTTTGAAATCAAATCGGTGTTACAGAATAAGGTAGGCACATTCCATCCATTATGCAGTTCAGCAATGTGGAACAGAGATTTTTTTGTTCTTTCGGGGTCTTCATGCCTTACCTAAATGTGATCCCACAAATTGTATCTTCTCCTTTGAATAAGTAAAAGCTTTGAAATATGCTCAGCAAACTACACATGCAGCCATTTCTTTTCAGGAACTTGGCAGAGCAATAAACGCTACACAGCGAGCACACATTGCACGTTCCATCATGGTATGCCAACGCTATGAATAGAACTCTAATTGGCATGGTTTAAACTGCAGGCAATTTTGCCAAAAGCGGTCTAAACATGAGAACCTCCCACCAACAGCTAAAAGTCTGCATGTTTATATTTTTCTGGTTTACTACTAGTGCCTTGTCTGGTGTAGTGTACTTCAGCGGGAGAAACAAGTTCCATCCGCTGAAGGTTGCGGTTGGAAATATATTTGATGAATGCTTGTCTGCACTGCTAATGACTCTTGGTGCAGCACCAAGAGCTTCCATGTAGATTATATCACTTGCCACGGCATATCTTCTCAATGTATTGAAATTTTCAGTTGTTTTGCTGAATGCTTTGTCTGCTCTGTATCACGCACACGTGAGCCGGATGACACCTCTCAAAATACACAAGGACAGAAGGGGCATAACAGGTACTTAGATGAGGACACATCTGACAGAGAAAAGTTGAAACACGGTTGGGCGTTTAAACATGTAATTGGCATTTTAATGTCTAATCTCACAATGGTAGCATGCAAATATGCCTGACAGGCTGACATTTAAATATGTTTCCCAAACTGTTAGAAATGTGTAATGTTGATGTAGATTTTTTTTCTGAAATGACAACTGTGTTACATGTTTTGGATCTCTGTTCAGTTGATCACCAAAGCTGGGAAACACGTACCTTTAAAAGCACAACAAGAAAATCTTTGGAATTTCATTAAAGAAAATAGTAATTTGTGAGAAACAACAAGGTCACAGAAACGCCGAAGTGTTTATCTGGAAAAGGCTGGGAATAAGAAAAGCGGTTCTCGGTACTGAGACTGTGCGAATCCGGACTGTCGATAAACTATATATTGAATTTAGGCTTACATTTGATAAGCATAAATTGTCCATGTATATGAGTGTATATTTCCACATGCTCTGGTCACCAAAGCAAGCCTTTTGCTCCAAATCCGGAACATTTCCTGCCATAAAATACGTCATAGACATTACATACACACTAATTGCTTTCCATAGTGCTTCAAGTTCACACCCGCTGTGAACTGAAGGCTGAGGGATAGAGGTTTTAGTTGATACAAAAAAAGGAATACTAGCACAGTGGTGAAAAGAATTCGTATTTCAATTTTTTTCCAAGAGAATGGCTTCCAGTCTATGATGTTTCATAGGCTCCGCCACCACCAAAATGTAAGCCAGTACGTAGCATTTGCTTATTGCATTATTTTCGCAACTTATGTCACTTTTAATCTGATAATATTCTGATAAAGGCTCAATTAATTCCGCTTATATGTTCCCGAGAAGAAATTCACAACAGCCTTAACAAACGAAAAGTCATTAAAATAGAAATAAGTAACGCGCGTGATGATGTGAACGACTCAAGTGACTCTGTGTGCAATAAAACAGAACATTGCATCATGATCATCCCCTTGAAAAGTTGGTAGAGCCCAACGTGAGGAGCATTTTGTGTGTAACATCAAAGCTTTCCATATGTCAATTTTGACATTATTGTAATACATGCACTGTATTACTATATGCATGTATGCTAGCAACACTTCCCAAAACATGGTCCAAAAGTTTTATGTCGCATAGCTTAATCTTAAATTGACACATATGCATCATATTTGCAAGTATTTGATATGTTGAGTCAAATTTTATTCCTATAAAATTTCAAACAACCCCACATAGGCGTTCTTGAAAAGAGGTTGAAATAACATTCAAACATGGAAGGTCATAGAAATCGATATACGGAAACACAGTCGTGAAAAAAATCCCTGCAGTCAAACAATTTGAAGAAACTTCAAAGAAACCCACCCAAGGCACATTCCCAATTCCTAGATCTGGGAAACAACCTCGGAGGAAAACACTTAACCACACCTGTATATGTGCATCCTTATAATAATAATGTCGGTATACAATATTACTGCATTATTACTCAATTTTAAAGTTAGTACCAATAACGAAAGGAACAAAAATGTTGCTCGCCACTGAACAAATTCGATCAATGAAGATTGTATTTTTTATTCTAGTTCGGCAAAAGAGTGGAATATCGATACTTAAGCTAGGAAACCATATGTAAGGGTACAGATATGGGTACGGATACAGCAAAAATCGCACAAGTTGAAATTACCTGTAATGTTACCATGTGTGCGGACACGGGTACAGTTTCCTTTGTGGATACGGGTATGATTTTTTTTACCGCACCATGTAGCAATTGAAATTGTATTCATACCCAAATAGGATGGGAATTCCCTCGAAATGACATCAAATATTATATAACTCGGTGGTATTCCCCATGTATTTCAACATTGAAGCCATGCTGGTTGGTTTTAAACTTTCATGTTCCCAGAGGAGTAATGTGCCTACACTGAAACAGAAACTGATTTTTGTTTGTTTGTTTGTTTGGTTGTTTCTAGTTGATTGTATTGTGTCTTTGATATGCTTGAGAGGTGTCAGCTGTATGAACTGTCTTTCATTGCTACCCCAGTGGCAAAAAAAAAAAAAAAAAATCATTAGGAAGGATGTAAACAGACGTGTTCACTCGGTGCAACCTGTGAATATTGGGCAAGTTTGGGCCGTTTTGAAGCCTCTTTTTACAAGAACTGCAGTACTGTGTGATGCCAGTTATTGTAAGTTGTTCTTGACGCTACTATTTGCCGTTATGATAATTTTAACTGAATTAAAACAACTGCAGTTGCAGCCAACCAATCTTGATTCTTGTACTAGTGCATATCTTACATGTGCTGCTCCTCAGTATGTTTTGATGAAAGGTTAGTCAGCAGATGATAAGCAGGATTCGTTACCATCACAAAGCCTACCTAATTTTTCATTGTAAAATGCCACACTCAGTCTATTGCTACCTAATTTGCCTTGAGAAGTACAGTTAGAGGTTATATAGGCACCAAATATTCCTCAGGAGCAGGGTTCAGAACCAGAACCTCCAGTTGCTGCCTTACCACAAGAAGTGTCAAAAGCTCCACCCCAAAGAAAAAGAAATACGCCATAATAAGTTTACCTTACATGTGTCTGTGACAGTTTCGAGGTCTCTTGTAAACTTTTCCACAGCATTAGGCATATTTTGGTGTATGTGAATGACAGCAACGTCAGTGGTATTGTCACTTGCACAAGAATAGGGTAAAGTATCATCGGGAGCTTTTTGACTATATCTTCGAAAACGGATACAGAGTAGCAGTAATTGCTTGATTGTCCAAATCCCTTTAGCACGGTCTCAGTCCTCTGTGAGGTAAGCATACACATGGAAACATTGCAAAAACAATTCCAATATAATGCTGTTTGTGCAAGGGATCAATAACCGATTAACTGTTCCTTATGCCACATAGAGCATTCATGTGCTTGATGTTATTTTATTACCGATTGAACGTATTGCGTATAACATTAATATTAGCAGGAAAAATGTCCACAACTTCTTTACTTTAAAAACGTACATGCCCATGACGTACTTCTCAATATAAGGGACCCATGACGCAATTCTTGGCAAATGTCCTTTGTTCAAAGTTTTCACAGTCCATGCATGTCATCTGGAAGACAATTCGTAACTTTCAACAGCTTCAAGTCAGACACATCTTAATATAAAATACTCCATACGTATCTGTATAGATCATCTCCAAGTGACACAATTGAACAACTAAGACAAGAATGGATAATATTACAATAAAATTGAAAATCAAAGTCACGGTTATTATAAAAAGATATTATGAGCAAGTCATGCGTAAACATGGTAGTGCCTCATATGGGCATCAAAGTGGGTGGTAGTTCCTTGTAATCATATGAAATGTTAAGAGGTGATCACTGTGTAGCATGCGGTTTGGATGCCCAAGAATCCGAAAGTTCAATACTCAAATTCTTCACTTAATTGTCCCAAAAAACAAAAATGCGTCCTCCTGTGTCTTGTGTCGTTGCAAATTCCTACTCAATGGGTTAATAAGTAAAATGATAAGCTCCCTGTTTGCCATCTTTACCTTAGGTAAATAACTATGTTTATCTTTATATATTATTCGTGTACGTGTGTGCGTGCGTGCGTGCCTGTATGTGTGTGTGAAAAAAACATATATTTTGATATACCCATAAATAGATTGACGGTAATGCAACAATTATCCCAGCAAGCCACATAATGCTTATCAGCAATAGCATCCGGTTGTGGGGATTCCATTTCAAAGCCCTCACTGAATAACATATAACCAGGTATCTGTGAAAAGCAAAAATAATAGGTTGTGTTGTTTATTCCAGTGGGCTCCCGGTCAGGTTCCTTTTTGGTGGTCGGTCATGAATCGAAATATGCCATAGGGAAATTGAGACAACGAATATATGGTTATACAAGTTATGTATGGTTATACAAGTTATGTGGCATTTAGAAATCTGCTTTCTGAGCAGTAATGATCTTCCTTATGCTTAATTTCTTATCATAAATAATTGAATTCAGCGTTATGCAGGAAATTGATGCCAATTGTGCTTACATGTGGAATGCCTTTTACACGTTTTGTCTTGTTTCGTTGCAAATTCCTACACATAAAACCAGATCCTTTCAATGAGATAAGTAAGAAAATTCGTATTTTAAGTGGTACCGGATGAGACACTACATTAAGCCTGTAGATACCTGGTATGTTTTGCAGATAACGATTGAAAATATTAAAGGAAAAACAAAAGCTTTTCATTAGAATTATATCTCTTTTGCGGCAGATAAAATAAAAATTCACTACAAGTATTGAAAATGCGAAAAGCTGAAAAAAAACTGATTATTTTTTTAGCTCAGCTGACTTGCCAGTCACCTGAGGTTATAGGATGGTCCATTGTCTGGCCCTTGCCCATCCCTTGGCAGTCATCCGACTACAAGTCACATGTTCGACTTCTTGTCAAAAAAAAAAAAAAAAAGTATGCCAGATTTACTTCAAACGTGCCGGGGATGTAACTCAGGTGAGTCTATTCTAAGTTTATTCAAATGGTCATGCTCCATTAATTTTTGGATTTTTTTTATGAATTTTTACATTCTTTTTGGGGGGTGAATCTCACAAAAATCTTCTTCCCTAAGACCGCTCACCCAATTGCTTTGATATTACAGAGGAATTTCCAGTTCTTAGTTTTTCACCAGGTGGTGCTGCAATTTTTTTCTAATTTTTTTGTGATTATTTGCGTGTTTTTTTCTGTGTTCGACTTCTTCTCCAGAACCGTCACTCAGATTAAGCTGAAACGCTGTGGATATGTTCCTTGTGGAAGGGTCAAACAAACTTGTTCACTAGGTGGCACTGGTGTGGATGTTTAATTCTTGTTTCTTTTCCTTTTTCAATTCGGGTATTTATTGGAAAGTGCACCTGCCCTATTGATTACTATTTAAGTGAAAGGGCATTCTAATGCCAATTCACATTTTAAATTTCTTCTCCGAAACCGTCATCCACATTGACTTTAAGCTTGGTGGCAATGTACCTTGGGCGGGTCTCTACCAGGTTTTTCAAATGGTCATGCTCCAGTGATTTTGGATTTTTCATGATATTTTTTGGGTTCTTTTTTGGGGCAAAACAAAATATACTTCTCCAAACCGTTCCTCCAATTGTTTTGATATCATACAGGAACACTCCTAGGGACTTCTAGTTCTTAATTTTTTCACCACGTTGTGCTGCAAATGTTTGCTAATTTTAATGATTTTTTTGTGTGTTTTTGCTATTTTTGACTTCTCCAGAGGAACAGTTACTCAGATTAACCTGAAACTTGTTCTATATGTTCCTTGTGCAAGGATCAAACAAAATTGTTCGCTAGGTAGCAATGCTGTGAATTTCTGATTTTTAACAATTTTTTCAGTTCGGATACTTATCGGTAAATGCAGCTATTCCATTAATTATTATGTAAGTTGATGGGCATTCCAATGCTAATTCACATTTTTTACTTCTTCTCTGAAACCGTCATACAGATTGACTTCAAACTTAGTGGCAATGTACCTTGGGCAGGTCTGTACCAGTTCGTCCAAATGGTCACGCTCCGTTTATTTTTGGATTTTTGTATGATTTTTGTTGGTGTTTTTTGGGGGGGTGGGCGAATTGTAAAAAAAAAATCTTCTCTGAAATCGTTCACTCGATTGCTTTTATATCACACAGGAACACTTGTAAGGACTCCTGGTTCTTAATTTGTTCACCAGGTGGCTCTGCTATTTTATTTTTTGTATGTGTGTGTTATTGCTATTTTTGCCTTCTTCTCAAGAACCGTCACTCAGATTTAGGTGAAACTTGGTGTATTTGTTTCTTGTAAAACGGGTCAAAGAAAGTTGTTCACTAGGTGGCACTGCTGTGGATTTCCGTTTTTTTATAGCTTTTTTTTTCAATTCGGGACTTATTGGTAAGTGCACCTTTCCTATTGATTACCATACAACTGAATGGGCATTCCAATGCAAATTCACATTTTCGGCTTCTGCTCCTAAGCCGTCTTACAGATTGACTTCAAACATAGTGGCTATGTACCTTGGGCAGGTTTTTACCAGATTTGTTCAAATGGTCACGCTCAAGTGATTTTTGGATCTGTTATGATTTTCTTTGTTCTTTTTGGGGCAAAACTTAGAAACATACAAGAGCACAGGAGTGCCACAGTCCTCTTGTCTAGTATTAACATTAACACTAAATTTTACAAAAATCGGAATGAATAGGTCTTTCTTCGTAAATGAAGCGCCTTAAAACGATGACAATCGGTATTTGCGTGTAATGGTTATGAAACAGCCTGTGTTTCTCTTCCTTCCTTCTGCAGACACCCAATCTACCCTTGTTGCATTACACGTTATGGCACGTCAAAATAGTAGGCTCAGCTTTTACACAAGTTCTTTTGTTGAATATAACCCCTTGTTTTCACATCTAAATGTATTTCTGTCCTTAGAGATTAAATAATTGTTGTTAGGACATTTATCGCGATGAATACAAATATTAAATAGCACATCTTGTTTCCTGGATGACATGGCCTGTTTAAAAACGATGGATTCAAACACACGTTTTACTTAAGGCACAGTAGCGATCAATATACTCTGTATGGTATTCCGTAATCTTTATGTAGCTTATGACATCAAGCGAAACGAGAGCATTCAATTGTTCAAACATTGTTGCAGTGCATGTAAAAAGGTTTACAAATGTGTTGTCCCCAAGGCCAACACGAATGATTGTACAGGCGTTAGGGTAAACACTTACCTTTCTATACTGATGACAACCATCCCAGACATGGAAGAACCAAATGCCATATATTGAACGAAATGCACAAGCTTACAGGCAACGTTTGACAAATTGATGGCGTCTTTAAAATAGTGTTCAATAACCTACAGAAAAGTTTCATTCCTTGAATTGTGCTTGTCGCAACCTTAGATGAAAATCATCATGGCGGGTGAGATACATTTACTGTGGTATTGATGTAGCAAAAACAAGAATTGTGCTTGTTTTGTGTAAATCTGAAGTGGTCACAACATATGAATAAACTGTGCACTGGCAGTCCCAATTGATGTTTTCGAAATTACATCATGGGCATTATTATTTAGAATATCGACTTGGGCCTATGCGCACTTTCGTATCCCTAGTTTTGCTTATTACGCCATGATACTATTAGTTATTCACTGTTTTAGTGTGAAATACAGGAAGTATCTCCCCCAAAGACAGCTGTATTACCCGAGGCGAATTTCACACTAAAACAGTGAATGACGATTTTATCCCATTTTTGATGATGTAATTTCCTGCCCAAAAAATACACATGTTCGACCCACTGCTGCTGCAGTTCACTTCACAGTCCGCCATCATGTTGTCGTCTGCAGCGCGTCAAGGCTTGTATCGCATGACAGAGACTTCTGGTGGCTGATCGATGCACTAACCAGATAGGGAGATACAGCGAGATTACCGCTGTATTCCCCGGCCAGTTACGAGAATACCACTGTATTCCCCGGTCAGTTTCAGGAATCGCGCTGTATTTCACCTTTGCAGTAATTAATGCAGAAATGAGGGTAATACAAAGAGTGTACCGGCATAGCTATTAACCAATCAGAAGCCAAGGATTCTATCAAAAGTGGCAACAAAGGTAGAAACCAGTTCAAGACAGGGCAATGTTACTTCGTTAAGTGGTTTCACTCTTGATTTTGATCAGACAAATGCTGTCTTAGATCCAGGTTTTTTAGACACACACATGCACCATAAGTGTAACTGCTTGCATCGGCAAACACACTTAGTTCATTATCATTGGACTGGCCATGTTTGTCGCTTGGAAAATAGAATCAAGGAATAACAGTGTTTGGAGATTATGTCAGCTGTTAACTGATTTGTATTCATTTACTAGCAAGTTCATCACCGATGGGCTGATCCCATTTAAGTTGCATTTGTCAAGTTTGTGTATGAAAATCATACCACATACATGTATGGGTAATAGGAATCCAAGGGGGTCAAAGAGTGATGATGTAGCTTTCACAACTTCTTTCTTAGTGTGAACTTTTGGCAAGTCTTTCAGACTATAGGAAATAGCACAACAGAGAGTGTCTGTGTCGGTATGCCATTTTATATTAAACGTTCTGATTACTTTGGTATTATCATAATTACTATCTGTCTTTGTTCTTCTTTGCAACCCTGGACTGTAAATAGCCCAAAATCTTAGATTAAGTCCACCATAAGACAAAATGTTAATGGCATTTTGGTAGTAGGTGTTTGCAGGGTCAGTATCAGTGGTGCCACTGGTCAATTTGTCTTCATATATGTTATGTTGAAGGACTTGTGCAATTAAGGATGGTGATGATTCAAGGTGCGTTTTGAGAATGGCATTAAGCATGATTGGCAGAATGACTTAGTCAAACAGAGCAGACTTGAATCTCTGAGCATCTGGATCATTTGGGTCTGATGGCCATAGGAATTTTGTGTATTTTCTATCTTGCTCCTTACGTTACCCATTGGGAAATGATTTTTCAATGTCACTGGAAAATGCGACTGCATGAAGCATAAATTAGAGCAGTATTCCTGACATGTTGTTGGTTAGAGGTGGCCCCATTTCCAAACAGTCATTGAGGCTAGGTTGGTCAATAACTTTGCATTAGCAGTCATATATGATTCTGATTGGGGTTGTATTCAGGTCCTTGTGTACAGGGTGGATCATCCTGATGGACAAGTTTGATAAAATCACATGATTCCTTGTCTTTGATAATGTTGTCTGACATGTGACGTAGATTTGGAGTCAGTTATCCGACCATAGTACGGGTTCGCTTGCTGGATACCCTGAAGTTTGTAGGTAGGGGTGGGTGGTGACTATGCCATGGCAGCCTGGCAACATATATTACCATTTTGTGTGAGTAAATGTTGCTCATGATATGATTCGAAGTCTTCTGTTTCCTTCCTGGAATTTTCTGATGCCTGGCAACAGGTATTACCATTTTCTGTGCATAAATATCAGTCATAATGTGATTTAAAGTCATCTGTTGTCTTGCTGGAATTTTTCGATGCCCATTATTTCTATTAAGTGCCCAGTAAACTTTCACTGTTCTGTCATCAAAGTAAGATGAGGCAAGCAATTGGCAAACAATGGTATTCATGGTTGTCACGTTCAAGTTTGTGGGTCCTGATAACAAATACTTTAACTTGGAAGACAGTGCTATGGGATTACCTCTGATGATGTGGTCTCCTACTACGTCCCATTAATAGTCAGCTCTGATGAGTATGTCAAATTGTGAAGTTTTCTTTATTGGGCTGCTTAACAAGTGTTAGACCTTTGAAGTGTGGCAGGTTAATAATACTACTGTTGACAAAGTTCTTCATTGAAGCTGAAATCTAAGGTATTTTGAGGGCTCAGATATCTACTGATGATCCCCCATTGTTCGTAATTGGAATGATGCTACATTCCGGAACCTATGGTCTGATGTTGGGGAGCCAAATTTTGCCAATGATGTGGTTTCATTGCAATGGGAAGATAAGGCTAGGCTGTCTGCACCTCTGGTTATTAACTATTGCTGCGCACCCTAATCGAGTAGCATATTAAGCATACCACGATATTGCTGATTTTAGTCCCCCAGGGACATTAGAAGGAACGGAAATAGACTTTGTTTGCAAACTATTAACAAAATTGACCACTGTTTAATGTTAAAGGTATTTTAGTGGCTTAAATACGAGACATGTCTACACCATACTGAGGTAATTCATATTCTACCTCTCGTTCAGGCATGAAGAAACGAGGCATGGAATATAACATCTTCAGAATCAGGGAGCACATATTTTTTGAGTCCCCTGCATTTGAATATTTGATTAAATAAAATACATTCTGTCACATATTTGAATGTATTTTCTCACTTGATTAAACTGATTTCATAATATGCTTGAATTCCTGATATATGTTCTTATGAACAAGTGTATTTGATCATACGTTCAAATATTTGAGAATATTTGAGAATTAGTCAAATGTCATGATCCAGTAATTTAAGACTAAGGCAAATCAATTTGAACATTTGATCAAATCGAGCTCCTCATATGATCAAATCTATCTAGTCAAATAACTTGATGTATTAAATCGTATGTTAAAATATATTTGATCTCCTGATCAAATGCATTTAAATACATTGCTTCTTAGGATAAAATGATTTAAATCATATGACTAAATATTTGATCATATGTCTCATAATTTTTAATACAAGAACTGGCTTTCCATTATATATGTGGAAACAATTGGTTTTATTGTTATTCATATTAACAAATAATAATATATTAGTCACATTTGTTTGATGCTAGTGGTATAATGCAAATTGAAAATTTAAATTGCTGGAACAGACTTCCTTTACAAGATGTTTATGTATTTGTGACACTTAACATCAGTGTGTGTGTGTAATTTCTGCAGGTACAAAAGTCATCCTTGTCATTGGAGGTACTTGTAGTTTCCGTCTTTGCATGTGGCAGCGAAGAATGTTTATGTACATGATTCTAAATTTTCTGCAACACAAAAAGAATATTTGTAAGCTGAATGAGAAGTATATACTACTACTACTACTGCTACTACTACTATTACTACTACTACTACTGCTACTACTACTACTATTACTATTACTACTACTACTGCTGCTGCTGCTACCAATAAGGGTGCTGCTGCTGATGATTTATGTAACAAAAGGATTGAACTGATATGTAGGTGTGTAAAAGCAAAAGCTTCAATGCTGCACAAGCTAGAAACTCTTTGGCTAAGACAATCTGTTCAGAAAAGAAAAGAGTTGCACTTTCATTAAATGAAAGTAAGATAGTCTGATTTCTATTGCAGAAATACCTCAGTCAAAGATTGATAATGATGCATTGTTTAATCAATAAATTTATTAAGACGTTTAAGCAATCTATAGGCAAATAATACAAATATATGTAGGCATATGAAGTAAAAACGTATATTTTGGTGTTACAATTTTGAAAGTAATGTCAAAGTAGTTGTAATTTGATGGTGAGAAAATGAACAAAACCTATCTTAGTGTTGCGTACTTGTATACACATTGACTGTTACAGCATGTCCACATTTCAGCTCTTGTCACTGGCTAAATGTAAAGTGAAAAGGGAAGCAATTGTATTCCTTCCACTGACATTACATAGCCTCCATCCATTCAAGACTGTTTCAGTGCCTCCTCAGGGCACACAGGCAACTGGGTACCTCAACGTCCCAGGTTAAACAGGAGAGGATCGCGGAGTAGCAGTGGGCCCTACAGATATGGTCTCCAGGCCCACTGGCATGTGGACATGCCCTGGCAGCGATCAACAAATGCCCCAACTATGGGTTAAATAGTGCCACAAGAAAACCATTAGCCTGTGACTATGCATTATGGATATTTAATAAAGACAGGTACACTACCAGGAATAAAACTAAAGGCTTATGGGAGGTTTGTTATAATATCTGTTCTATGTGAAAGAAATGTCAGTGAACTACCAGGGCACAGTGGTGACAGTGCTGCTGTAAATTCAGCGTGGGGTTCAGTGTTAGCTATATCTCATTGCCTATTTATTAAATATGTATATAATGGCCCAAATTCTGCCTTACAAACGCCTTATTAAGTTAGGCAGCCACATCTGAATGGACAGGATGTGCCAGTGCGAGAGAGCCAAGTCAAGGATGATGGGACTTAGTCATGCGGTTGATGTACAGATTGCATGGGATGTGTACGACATTAGATGGACAATTGCGCCTGGTGTAGGCTAAAGCAGGAAGGTCATTGTATTCCACACAGGGGAAGGGCTTAATAAGATGGTAAAAGAACAAACCTTGGGTCTACATTCTGAAACAAACTGCACATCTATAAAGGTATCTAATCTAGATTGATCTGAAAGGAACTGTACATCTATAAGGGTATCTAATTTAGATTGATCTCTGAAAGTTAGACAGGATCAGAATATATAAAGAAACACAGATACATATATGTGCCTGCATCTCAACACATTCTTAGCATAAACAGATAATATAGGTGCAAGTCAATAGTCACCAATGGCACAATGTGGGTGAAAAGAAAGAGTAGCAAAATACATGCGTAAAGCACTAGACAATATGTTGCGCATGCAACAAGCCAGGGCACAGTCAGTGCTGACCTCAGGCACACTTGTAGCCAGAGGCAGCTGGCACCAGAGAGATTCATTTTGGGATCTACAGCAGGAAAATAGTGTGTCAGCAATATTCTGCATGTCCTCATTTCACCAAAGAGATGGACTAGAAGAGAATGGAGCACAGATGATATGGAAAAATTATTGCAAGCAGTGAAACACATGTACAGGACTATACAAACTGCTGCCAGTACTAGAGAAACACATCTATTAGTAACAGAGTTTCGTCAATATATAGAAATAGATGGTGCAACATATAAACTGACATTGTGCGCACCTCTACTGGCTCTCGATTTGGACAATAAGGTCACAGATAATAACAGTATGAATCTCTTGCTAATTGATGCACTTCATCAGCCCTTTTTATTGCAGGATTTTGCTTTTGTGGTCATAGGATCTCACATACCCAGCTACATCTTTGGATTGCTCTGTCAGAATAACCACTACTTTGTATTTGACAGCAACAGCAGGAACCAACCAGGCGTGAGTTCAGCAGATGGCACAGCAGTTCTCAGATTTGCAAATATATACCATGAACAACAGCACATCGACCATTTGGCAGAATCACTGAACATTGGCATGTGGCTTTTTGAAATAGTTCCTGCTAATCTCCACAGAGTAAATGTAGCAAGAGAAGTGCCCTTTAGGAACACAACAGATGATGCCATCCATAAGTATATTTATGACCAGTATAAAAGAATAATTACGAGAGGAAATGAGAAGCTGTCTCATAGTTGTGATTCTGCAAGTAATGCATTGAAAATATGAATCCGGACAGACAAGGAGAATTTGATAGCCTATGAGGAAAATAGACTCAGAAAGCAATTAAAAAGATCCACACAGACAGATGCAGAGAAACAAACTTCTTATGAGAAAAACAGACTGAGATAGCAAAGAAAGAAATCAACACAGATATTGCTTGACAAAGAAAGATTATACAACAAAGATAAACAGAGAAAGCAAGTAGAAATACCAGTGCTGACACTTCAACAGGAATAGAAAATCGATGAGAAATACAAGCAGAAAAAGCAAGTGAAAAGGTCAACACAGACAGACCAGGGAAAACAAGTTACAACAAGAACAGACTCAGAAAGTAGATGAAGAAATCAATTGAGACATTAAAAGAGAAAGGAATGATGCATGGTAGAGACCGACTCAGAAAACAACTGAAAAGTTCAACTCAAACAGACCAGGAGAAACAGACTACTCATGTTAAAGACTGGTTCAGTAAACAAGGGAAAATATCAACTCAGAGAGACCAGGAGAAACAGACAATTTATGATAAAGACTGGCTCAGAAAACAAATGAAAAGATCAAGTCAGACAGACCATTAGAAACAGACAACTTATGATTAAGACTGGCTCAGAAAACAAGTGAAAAGATCATCAACGAAAGACATGGAAAAATACATGCTATCTCAGCAAACCAGGCTCAGAAAGAACGTAGGAAGAGCTGCTTTGAAGGAAAAAGCAAAAGAAAGACGTATTAATAAGGATAGAATTCGTAAATACACTAAACGTCATCCACAGTCATTTGAACTTCCCATTGATTTATTCTTGCAGCACAAAAAGAATTCTGCAATTTATGTATGTATATGTTGTCACAGATTGTTGTACCAGCTTTCTAATTCTATGTTGCGTTTCAAGGCACAGAGTTCATGCATCAGTGTATTAGTGACTTAACATCAGCAGGATAGATGGAGTGGATTTGTAAGACGCGTGTCACAACCACTTGAACAGGAATAGAATGCCACCCCAGTGTCACTCTAACAATCTGAATGTAGATGCCGTCCAACCCGTGATCAGCTGCTTAACCAGTCTTGAATTGATAGCAAGAGGATACCCCGTCATGAAAATTGTAGCCCTACCAAGATGGAGCTAGCCTGGTATATATGGAGGTGTTGTCAATGTTCTGGTAACTGCAGAAAATGTTAGCACCAATCTGCCTAGGACACCATCACAAGCAGGAATCGTACCAGTGAAATGGAGGAGAAAGCTCACATACAAAAGCTATGTTAGCTACCAAAATATAAGGCCAGGGAGAGTGAAGAAAGCATATCATCTGCTTAGGCAAATTAACCACCATTATCATGAAACTACAGAAACTGAAAATTGTGACAAGAATAGTCACACTGAAGATAGAGAAACCTGGGGCCGTATTCACAAAGAAATAATTTTGGACTTAAGTTAAAAAAAAAACACCTTAACTTCAGAATTGAACTTTAGTTCAGTTTTGTTGACATTCACGAAGAAATAAAGAATCGATTTTCACCTTAAGTCGAGTTTGTTGAGTTCAATTTTCAAGTTCGATTTGTACCTTGCTTAAGTCGAATTTTGAGGAGATAAAATGGCGGCCGTGCTAGGACTTCACAGACGCTGGCGTCGTCGACTGCTAGATAGAACAAACCCGCTGGAGATGCAACGGCCTGAGGTCATCCGGCAGTTCTACCGGTTCATATCGGAAACCATTCTACATATTGCCGGCGAAATCGAGAATGCCTTGGGACATCAAACGAAAAGATCAAATGCCCTGCCCCCTCTATTACAAATTTTAGTGCCCCTGAGGTATTTCGCATCAGGATCTTCCCAGTGCCTTGTCGGCGAGGTCCTCCACATTTCCCAAAGTTCTACTTCCCGGACAGTGACAAATTTTTGGCACCTATGATGGAAACCCATCAAATAAACTTTCCAACCGGTGATGAAGCCAACACAATTAAGTTGGATTTCTTCCAGATGTCAGGTGCGTTGATGACAAACTCCTTCTCCCAGATCACACAAAACATTAACGTAATATGAAAATGATAATATGATGACCTCATTCAAGCGATTCCTTTTGTAAATCCAGTCACTGAGCACACGCACAAGTGAAGTCTGTTTTGCCTTGAAACGAGCTGTTGTTGCGACACACTTCGATTGCAGAATGGATCAACAGGGGAGTCACTCTCTGTGCACATTCACAAAAAACATTTTTCGAGTCAACGTATCAGTATCCAAAATATGCAGTAAATGTGAAATTAAAGATTAAATTTGACACTGATTATATAATGAGGAGGCAGATAGGTTTTTTTGGATTTTGTTTAAACTTTTATTTTCGGAGCAATTGCTCCCCAACCTCCCAACCCCCACCCTCACCCCACCTCTCACGAAAATGTTCCCGCTGCCATATGCTGCTGTCATGTCTTGGTAAATTTTAATGATTATGATCAAATTGGTTATCGATTTCATTCATATTTGTAAAGATTACAATCACATATTTCCCAATTGTTGGATTTTAATTTTTTCAGTATCTAGATTATGATTATAATAATGTTATTATTTGGTTGAAATCGCGAAGTATGACTTTTTATAAGATAATGTAAGATGTAGGCCTACCTTTTTTCCCCGCACCTTTTAAGATTTTGAAACCGTGGATTTTTTATTTTTCCTTTTTATGACAGGCGACTTCGTTCTGTAGTGTGATAATAATCTTTTACAATAGTTTACATATGAAAAATTACCCACACGTACTCGTTTTAACTAAAAATTCATAATTTTTATAAATATTTCTTTTTCTATTATGCGTCTTTGGCTAACAACAGCAGGGCAGATGAGATCACGAATGTTTTTTTTTCCATAATGACCAGGAAGAAAATAAGAATTACAGGCCACTAACCTGTCCAATAAGATTTGTTCCTCCCTTCTAGTCATGAAAATTTGTATACAAAATTTTAGGTCCTGTGTTGTATTAATATATATATATATATATATATATATATATATATATATATATACACACACACATAATATAAATGTTTTATTTTTTATTTCCCTCTTAAGATGAAAATATTTTAATTTTCCGCTGCGTTGGACAATCAAAATAACGGGTATTATCGAATTTTTTAGCTTTTATTTTTTCATATATGAATGCAGGGGGGGGGGGGGATGACCATTATTTTTGTTTGGGGGTGTGATGGGAGGATGGGAAGTCATGAAATTGAAATAACCGTTCCGTGCTTTTATGACCCCCAAACCTTTACGACAACAGCCAGATGTGAGCATATAAATGGATATAGATGTATTGTGACCCCCCCCTTCCCGGTTGATTTTTCTGATAAAGGCACCTGTTCGAACCCAGCCCTCTGAAAGAATTTTTAATCAACAATACATAAAAATAAGTTAACATAAAATGTCTAGCAAGTGAAAAAATAAACTGCATGCAGGTAGACTTGTGACCTAGCGGATGAAGTTAAGGTCACCCACGTAGGGGCCTAATGCAATAGCATATACGGAGAAGTGTCCGTGTTCAATTTAAAAGCGATGTGATAAATGGTTTAAGAGAGTACTATAATTTGCCCAAAAAATGATCCCCTCGCAAAAAAATCCAAACATCTTCGTTGTATAAATATTGCTACTAGAACGCTACGAGGTATATATGTGCCAAGTTTGAAATGGATGTTTTGGATGGTTTTGAAGATGTAAAAAAGGTGAATTGCCATCGCAATCCCTTTTGACTTACATAGTAGGCCTAATCAATAGGAATGTATTGTATTCATAAAGCAATAAAGAGAGAAATAAGGAGAGAGAGAGAGAGAGAGAGAGAGAGAGAGAGAGAGAGAGAGAGAGAGAACACATGCATTAAACATATGTGAATTGCGTGAGAAAGACAGCCCAATTATTAGGCCAAGGGACTTGAGGGCATGTACTTTATGCCCCGAGAATCTTTGTAAAGAACAATTAATAAATGGTGGGCAAGCCTATACATCCACAAGTTCACAACAGGCGCCACCAGAAAGCCTAGGAGAAAGCAAACAATATTGCACAAGCATAAAACAGCCACACAATTTGACAACAAACAAAACATTGCAACCTTTCAAGATATTTATCTTTAATTTAATTCAAAATTTGCATGTTATAGAACATATCTAGACTGACAAATTTATAACAATTGGTCAAAAACAAACTTCCACTATTTCACCTGAAAACTGAACATATCATACTTATAAAAGTTGAAATTTAGAAGAAAGTTTAAGGCAATATTAGCCTTTTCAAAATTGGGTTATCAGCGCGGAAGACATGTTTCGGTGCCATTAATCCCCGGACAAGTCATTGTGCTAACTGGCGGCACCAGGTTTGCATTTCCAATTACAAACATCCCGAGCTGATGTGCTAAGGAATAAAGCGAATATGATGCTCCTCTGTTAATAGGCCTACTTAAAAATGAGGCACACATCACATGAATATAATGAAACTACTTTTATAAAGAATAAGTCTACACCTAACATTCGTGATTAGGCCTACTAAAATGGAATCATAATTATTCCATCATTCAAAGCGAATTTCCACTGCATTAAGACTAAGAGCCTGGATTGCTCCTCTATGGACTAGTTACTTCCTCACTTCTTCCCCTCCATGCCCACAAGTCAATCGCAATGTTTATTTCGCGCCCGAATCATGTGGTTAGCAGACGATCTTTATTTACATGTATTGTTCATAAAGTTCCCAAGAAATGGCGCTAAAATAGTTTGCGATCTAAGCGACAGATTTAATACAAAGAGAAACTTAACAAACCTCAACAAAAATGTCTCAAACAACAGTCTCGCACTAAATAGCATGGCGCTCACATTTTCGACTTGGCAAAGTTCGACTTAAGGTCACTTCGTGAATACCGATTTCGAGGTGTTTTTGGTGAGTTCGATTTTCGGACTTGAGGTGGAAAGTTGAACTTGAGCTTAAGTCGGTTTTCGTGAATTCGGCCCCTGGCAACAATTATGCGAGAGGCCAGCAGTTGACAATGGGGAGGGCCATCAGCATTGTGCCAGTCTTAATATAGACATACACCCAGCACCTACAGGTAAGCTTGCACAGACCTCCTAATGGCCCTGAAGAGAGAGAAACACAAAAGGATGAGGCAGACGAAGAAAATCCATACTCAAAACTGAGAGGCATACAGTTAGACACCTGTGTGCAACCAACAGACCCAGCCCTGACATCAGAGAGCATCTGTAGTATTGCTCGAGGTGAAGGAAGGTGACCTGTTTCCATCATGCATGATAAACATTGTGAGGAGCAGTTCTTTCTACATCTGTTTCCTGCAGGCAAGTTTGGTTTTAAAGTCTCCAGAGATGTCAAGTTGTCAGCCAAAAAGTATTTTATTGTAGGCCTTCTCAACAAAGACCCCAGATATGCACAGGACATAGAGTGCCTGTTTTTCAGTCAGTTTATACCTGAATACATACAAGTTATTGACAACATATCTGTGGCTATTGGGCAGGTTAGACAGCAAACAGCTCAAGGAGAGCAGGTGGTAGCAGCTATACTGACTAATCCAACATGGCTTAACAGTATCTTCTTCAAAGAGAAGGCATACAACATCCTACAAACAGTGCGTGGATCACTACCATACTGGCAGGAAATAATGTTTCAACTGCTGGCTGCTGTGAAGCAACTAGGAGAGGAGTTGGTTGAGGTGTGTGCACCTATATTAGGAAGTCTGTGAAGAGCTGTGCATGGTTACTGTGTATAGACCCCCAACTTTATCTACACCACAGTTTACCTCGGCCTTCTGCAAGTTACTCAGGGGAGTTAAAAGCCTAGAAAAAACTTCATTAGTGATAGGGGATTTTAACGTTGGTCTCATTGCCTGTGCTCATTCTCCTGAAACTATGGATGAACTGAAAAGATGTGCGCAGTATGTACAATATGCAACACATGCCAGCGGGTCCTTACTGGACCATGTATATGCCAATGTACCTGTGAATATTACTCAGAATGCTACCCACTATAGTGACCATGATATGCTGTAGGTCATGCTGACACATAAGAGCAGCAATGCCCTGTACCTATTTTATAGAAATATTGTGACATAGAGTTACTTTGGACTAAATTTATCAATATAGGCTGCTCTAAACGGCTGATGCTGCAATAACAATGGTGGTACTCTATCATGTTTATTTTTTTGCTGGTGCAAATGGAGATTTTGTGGTAGGTGTCTGTTAAAGTTTTTCACAGGCAAAAAATGCGTTTTTCTTCCTTTTTACACTTTCAGCTTTGCTAACCAAAGGTAGGAGACCTTAAATGATCAGTCATGTCTGTCTGTCCATTCGTCAGTCCATCTGTTGGTAAAGTTTTGCTTGGTAACTATCATGCAGGTATTATGCTATCCTTTTCTGTTGTTGAGCACAGAACCGCTGGGGCTCGAACCTGCAACCCTTGACACTAACCACCTATCCAAAAACGGGAAACACGCATATTTACTGTACAATATCTTCATTTTTAAAAGAATAGTTCGATAGAGGTAGGTACATGTGAATGCCATGATGAACATATCAGTTCATTGCATTAGTCATTGTAATGTATTTGGAGTCATAAGGCCACCAGCATCAAAGGAACACAGAAAGTATAATAGTTATTTTAACCACGATAAAGCCGGGTCTCCAACCAGCAACCTAGGCACCATCCAAGCAACAGAAAATGGGAAAGATAAATAAACACTGCACTAAATGATTTATCATGTGTATGGATATCTATGTCGAGTTTCATATGGTTGGCGCCACCTATAGTTTAATGTAAACGCCCAGTGGCCAGACCTAATGCCAGTGGCGAGAAATTAATACAGTCATGTAAGGATTGTGATTTACTGGTCATTGACAACCTTCGTACATGCAAAAAAACATTGGCATGCTGCATTGACATTCAGGAAGAGAAACACGTGGATTTCTGAGTTAGATCTAAGCATTGCATCAAAAGTATTTGTAGATAATGTATGCACCTTCACCATAAACCACTGTCCATTGATGCCTTCCGATCATGCACCTGTATCTGCGTGCCTAGATCTAAGACTGAATGTATCTAATATAGAGCTTTAATATCAGTGTGCAGCAATGCTGGGAACATACACTGACTTATATTGTACTAGAACACGCCTATGCAGACCTCCTGTCAGATACTGTAGAATTAACCCTGACTCTTTGTTGAGAGAGTTAGGTCGCTATGAAACAACGGATATGAATTTATAAAACTGTGACACAGCAACAGAAGAGTTTTACGATATCTGTACTTTTGCTCTGCTGGCAGCCAGAAGAAATATCTCGGATCTGATACTTTTGAGTTCACCAAAGAAAGGTGGCGGTGTGTCCTTGATACAAATGACAGTTGGGAGCCATGGAAGTCAATAAATTAAAAGGGTTGCAGAATCAACTGAAGCACCCTCTGATGATGATTTCATTAACCATTTGTAGAGTCTGCTCAACCATCAGGACAGAAAAGAGCTCAATATATCACAAGTTGCATCCGACATAACTATACCGCTTCTTGACAATTCTATTGATTCTAGCAGAGCAGTTGATGTTATAGAAAAACAGCTTAAACCCAATAACAGCTGTGGGCCTGATGGCACTTAAATGGCTTACTCCAGACAAGGATTAGGCAGGCACCCTCCCCAAGCGAAGGTGCATAGAGCATATTGTCTCATTAAGACTGTTCATGGACTACTTCTTTAGGAAAAGACTCAAACTTTATATTGTTTTTGTTGATTTTTTTTGGTCTACAGCTGTGTGCCAAGACCGGCTCTCATGAGAACGCTGCAGAGACTTGGCTGTGGAATTACAATGTTGCTGGCGCTATGTTCTTTGTACAAAATCTTGAAGAACATTCTGGGTTTTGCTGTAATTACTGCCATATTAGGGGTACATTAAGGGTCGCCCACATCGTGCTATTTGTTTACTGTTTTTGTAGACAGCTTCATTCGTAAGTTGAAAGAAATGTGTGGGCCAGATGGGTTTTAACCTGCATTCATACATTCATGTTGATGGACGATATAGCCATACTAGCGACAAGCCTAAGAAAGTGTATGGGGAAACTTAAGGTACTGCAAGAATTTTGTAAGCAGTCTGGTATGGTTATTAATGAGGCGGAGACAAATATTATGGTGGTTCACGTTGATAAGATTGATGAGGCCCTTTATATAGTCGGCAATGATTCTCCGCTCACGATTCTAAGGTGTAAGTTATACAATTGCCTGGGAATTATTTTTACAAGTGATGGGTGTGTTGCCTCAGCTGTGTAACAACATGCCAGTGACATAAGAAAACATCCGTTAAAGCTAGTTTCATTCTTTAGTAAGAACGTGGACATGCTATTTATTGTAAAAGAGAAAGTGTTTAATGCTGCTTTTACCGCTGCTACTCTCTATGCGTGCGACAGTTGGCTCGAAGTGAGCCTGAAACACGTAGAATCACTGTACAATGCTGCTATGACAACACTACCAGCTGAACGATGTCAGACCTCGAACGACTTATGCTTTATGTAATTAGGATACCCCCCTTTGAGGGACCTAGTCAGACATAAGCGAACAATTTTCTTCAGGAAAATGGTCTATGAAAGACGGGGCATGTAAGATGATCTTACCATAATAGCTTTTGACCTTACTAGAAACTGCAACAGTGTTACAGGTAGATATATCAAAGAGTTGATGTCAAATGGTGATTAAGAAGATGTGATGTCTGCATTAAAGCAGAGAGTGAATGAGTCAGTAAAATCAAAATTCCTGACTCACAGAAATATGAATCCTGACCTGTTAGTGCCTAATGTATACAATAAGGTTCTTGGAACCTATATCCCAGAGCATGTACGAACATCTTTCTCGAGATTATGGCTATTGTCTTATAGACTGAAAGTGGAGACTGGAGGATCGGAGCAAGGACTGTATTCATGCATGACTGGGCACGTATAGAACGAGGCACACTTGCTACAGTTCTGCCTAACTGTTCAATGCAGAAAGGACAATTTCAACATGGAACTTAAATTTCCTGAATGTGTAATTGAAGCAAAAACATACGAGGACTTCCACCTAATCCGTGAAATTGTACTTCATTTTGATAAGTTATTTGTCCATAATCTCATATGCTACTGAATATTGTTATCCTGTATTATTGAATATGTATGTAAATTTATACTACAGTCAATAAAGTACTACTGCTATTAACGTAGAGACCAATATGATAAAATTAGGAGAATGTGGTTTTCAAAGAGATTTGCAATAATCATCACAAAAGTAGGTTTATCTCGGAAAAAGATGAAAAGTTGGCAGATCTTTGTGGCGCCACCTTGACTATTACACATGTTACGTAACCTTTGGACTACAGTCAGAGGAGAAAGCCTCATAAGGTAGATCTCCACTAAACCTGAAGAGGATATGATCAATAGTTTCGGAGGAAACGTCAGCGTCATTGTGGACAGACGATGGGCAACCGAAGAGCATCCATGCCATAAGCTCAGGCAAACGACAAATATACAGGTCAAAAAAATGAACCACCTAACAGCTCATCATACAAGGTTCTCTTGCATTCGTGTCATTCATCCACTCCAATATAGCGAGAGAGAGAGCCACAGCTTCGTAAATTTGCTCAGAAATACAAATTTCATGCATAGGAAGTGTTTACTGACACACACACACACGCACCCACCCAAATACATACACACACACACAGACACACACACACACACACACACACACACACACACACATATATATATATATATATATATATATATATATATATATATATAGAGAGAGAGAGAGAGAGAGAGAGAGAGAGAGAGAGAGAGAGAGAGAGAGAGAGAGAGAGAGAGAGAGAGAGAGAGAGAGAGAGAGGAGAGTGGCTTTTTGAATAATCGGCATCTAGAAATTGACATCCCCAAAAAATCGTTTCATTGGTTACAATTCCAGGATCCATACTGGTAGATTGATTGAGTAATGAGACATAATTTACAATAAATATCAATAAGTTAGTGAAATAAAATATACATGTATACCTTGAATAGAAAGGATATATAAATGGGTTGATAGAGCTGTTTGCCAGTCCTAAAAGATACAAGTTAAATGCTATCCCATATTTCCGATCTCGGACTGGCATTCGAATGAGCATTGAATCCTTAAGGAAGTTGTATATGAGTGCAGGCCCCCAACAAACAAAAAATATGACAACAACCAGCATCATCATTTTTATGACCTGCAAAATAGATGCAAAAGGATGTATGTATGTACATATCTATCTGTTTGTCTGTCTGTGTGTCTGTCTGTCCGTCCTTCTGCCTGTCTGGCTGCCTGTCTGTCTGTCTATCCATCTACCTATCCATCCGTCCATCTATTTATCTATCTATTTAGTTATATGTTCTGTCTCCTTTTTGCCTGTGTGTATATGTATTAAATTATAATTTTATACTTGTTCATTAAAAGCCAATATTCAAATATGGTGGGTCCTCTTGTGTAGTCGTAACAGGCAAGTGCATTTAATGCAGCATGGTGTACAGTAGAACACCTAAGGGCGTTACAGTCCTATTATTCCAGACATAGGTAATAACCATCATGCTTTGCTGCCAGATCATGGCGCATGCTTCACTGGTGTCAGTAAAATACATCACCAGGCGTGTGACCAATTATCGATCTAATCATATAATATTGCAGTGTCTCTTGGCATAAACTTCGCGATCTTCATGTACTAGACAGTGTTATTACCATATCCAAACGAAACCATATCCTAATGAAACAAATCCAAGTCAATTCCGATCAAAGGCAATGTTGCTTGGTATGTTTAGCTCAATCGCATAAATTAATAGTTCGTCTGTATCCCAGAGTTCAAAACCTGCATCCAAAGGTCCATAGGGTCAAAAACGCATATTTAGTTTTAACGTGACAAGAAAGCAAAAAAAAAAAAAAAAAAGAATATAGGCCTAATGCAGTAATTTAATCTTGAACAGGTGCATTTATGTGCATATAGGACCGTACAATTCATGAAAAGGAACCAAAATCTGCAGCACAGTAGAGAACTAGCAAGCCCAGGTTCCAAATTTTGTCGAAAATATCAATAAAATTCAGCATTTAAAAATACTAGTTGCAACTGCCGTCTCAAAATGATCATCATCCACACAAATCCACAGTGACACCAAGTGACACAAACACCAACATCAATCCATCAAAAAAGCCCTTACGCCTAATATGACCATCAGCAAGAATCTATACAACATGACAATACAATTCGATGTGCTTTAGACATGTACCTTATGGCATGATGTCGTTTTAAAGGAAATAAACTAAGAGTATTTCCAAAAGAGAAGTTTTTGAATGTGCAAGTATAGTGGTCAAAATTCAATACAGTGTCAGAATTTGCAAGAACACTGGTTCAAATGTCAAATATCAGCCAGAAACAAGTGGCATCAGGTCTCAAAACGCAAAACAGCAGTCAAAAACTGCAAGTACAGTAATCAAGTAGCATTGCAATAGCCAAAAATTGTAAGCATGGCAGTCAAATTTCTCCTATGGTTTCCAGAAGTATTTTTGAAAGGAAAATTAAATGTTCAAGAAAGCATAGAATCCCACAAGTCGTCTAATAAAGTAAGTTATTAAAGTAAGAATTTAGAGTAAAAAAATGTAGTATGCCATTGCAAGTCATCTGCCAGTCAGTTAAACATAATGTACATCTAATTGATGGCTCTATAAAGTTCAAAAGGTCAAAATGTATAACAGTCATAATGATTGTAAAAGTCTACCACATTTATTAGAGCAAGAGTTACATTTTATGAAAAGAAAGAGGGAGAGAGAGATTCGTAAAGTGCCGTTGTCTACCATGTAACAGTTTTAAATCTTTTTATTGATAATCAGACATAGGTTAATTTGTCAGTCAGCTGATTTGAATGCTAATTATTATAAAAAAAGACAGAGAGAAAAATGTCAAATGTGTATAAATCTACCCATTTATTGAATGTAACGAAGTATCAGATGCACTTCAAACACTTCGAGCCAACCTGACATAAATTTCACAATAACAAACTATACTCATAAGACAATTATAAAAACAACATCAGTCCACTACATTTGGAACACTTACTGCACTGCAATATGTGCAGAAAATGTCAAAATGTTCAAAATGTTAGCAAAATGCATAATACTTCCATGAATAGAGAAGCAGACAATAGTTTTCAATGACAGTGATGAGACCAAACCGAATACCAGCTGAACCTTGTCAGATCCAGTGTCATTTTCGAAATAGTATAGTACATGTATGTCAGTGACAAGTACATTCTTCCGTATATTGTGATGCTGGTTTCTTCAATGATTTTTCGCTATTCATTTTTTGTTCATACACACCATATATCATTATGTCTGACACCTGATTACTTTTACACATATGAGGAATCTAAGGAGCATGAATTTCAAGTAACAAATAAAGTGACTTGCTGAATTCTGGTGATATTGTAATTACCTTACCTTTATTCTCCTTTGTATTGCTGAACTGCCTTGTTTGGGGCAGTGCTCCTGCTGTTTTACTGTGCCTTTACTGTATGAATGAAATAAGTTGGTCAGTATCTTATGACATAATCATTATAATTAAAGTTTTACTTTTTCAATGTTGCTCAAAACTAAAAACATCCCCCTGATAGTGCTCCCTGTGACATCCTATATATTCTTCAGCATAACGTACAGAGCACTTGCTTTTATGCAATTGCATCAAGAACACATCCTGTTTAGACATATTTCATTTCGAAATATATAAACAGAGCTGGACACGATGTGAATTATTATTGCACATTATCAAGGGGCGACAGAAGACGAAGACTAAACATTGGGCCAAATCAATGTTTAGGTACACGTCACAGGTAAGGCCTGAGAGAGAAGCACCGCCACACACTCTCGACCGATGGTATCCTGACAGGGATAATGGAGAAACCGTGAAGTACGCCTTCAAGTTTTAAACACATCAGTGATGAATCAATGATGGCTTTAACACAGCTTTATTGTCATCATGAAACGACTCCTGGTCGCTTTGTTGTATAAATGGTTATGTACGGCATCAACAATGATGGTCTGGTAAGGATTTGGCCAAAGTGGGCATATGGGGAGGCCGAAAGTGTAGAGGTTGGTGGCCATACCAGGTGTTTAGGTTAACCCCTTGGGAGTATGAAATGGCCTGTCTCCAAAAAAATAATTGACGCTATTACCCCAGCAGGGGGGTGGTGTCAAGTTGTGACACCTCAAGATGGCCGCCAGGCTACACATGTGGGGAGCGTAGGGAGTCTTCAGGGTGTGTATTTCTTCATAGCATACTTAAAATGAAAAATAAAAATGATGTACACCTGCCTAACCATTTCTCTACATAGGTACTTGATACTGTGAGGTAAATAATGTTCCGTACGAATTTAGATACACTGCTGATGTAGCAAATGGAAGCCACCCCTACCAAACAATGGACCACTATGGGCAAATTATATTTAGTGCATGAGGTACCGGTAGCTTGAATAGATACAAACAAACAGAACATGGCCACAGAAACACATGTCCGTATTCATAATGTGCCATTGTTTTCCCCACTCAGTAAATATTATAATGACATGCATGACATTTTGCTTAGGAAGAGGGCTATTATATCATGGTTTATGTCTATAGATAAGATCTGCTTTCTAAGATATATTCACGAAAGACATACCAGTAAAAATATAAAAATCTCTCCCTGACTTGACCTACTGTTACAAATTATGAATTACAAATATTTACAAACAAGCTGTCATAATTGTTTAAAAGCACCTACACCAAGATAAACAGTTAATTTGGAACATACCAATGGTCTTTTCTGTAATAGTAGACTACCTCGATTTGTTTCCTGGATTTGTTTTGTTTTCTGTAATAGTACACTATCTCGATTTGTTTCCTGGATTTGTTTTGTTTTCTGTAATAGTAGACTATCTCGATTTGTTTCCTGGATTTGTTTTGTGAAAATGTCAACTCAATAAAACAGAAACTTGTGTGTATAGTGAATCAATTAATCAATTAATCAATCAGTCAATCAATCAATCAACCAATCCATCAAACAATCAATAAATGAAATAATCAATCAATCAATCAATCAACCCACCATTCCATTACGCATGAACGTTATCAATGGTGATTATCCGTACTGAATGTGTGAATGGAAAATGTGTGTATCGTGAACCAACCAACCAATCAACCAATAAATCAACCAATCTATCAGTCATTTAATGAATGAATGAATGAATGAATGAATCAATCAATCAATCAATCAACCAACCAACCAACCAACCAACCAACCAATCAATCGTTCCATTATGCATTGTTTGTTATTTATACACAGATTGAAAAAATATCTTCAATCAAATATTTTCTTTGTACTGTGATAAACGATGTGTTTACTTTATGAGAAGTTCATCATCTGGTCATGTATTTTTCTAAAATGTATTGTTTGTTATTCATACACAGATTGAAAAAATATCTTCAATGATGATATTTTTCTCGGTAAGGTTCTGTGATAAAAATTGTGTGCGATGTGCCTAAGTAATGAGTAGTTCATCATCTGGTCATATATTTTTGTTATAGATATTACTAGTTAATCATACACAGATTGACAATATCTTCAATCATAATATTTTCTTGGTTCTGCGATAAAAAGTACTTTTCCATTAATCTAAGTTATTTCACTTCTCCAGACTATTTCATGCTCGTTTACTATTTCATAATTTAAAGTTGTTTAAGTAGTCCATTGGACTTAAAAGCTGTTAGGTTTTTGCGATTGACATCCATATAACATAAAACAGTGTACTATATCAAATTTTATGTCTCCAAATGTTGAATATGTAACTTTTATTTAGAAGCAACTAAAGATACATTACCCAATTATAGTATAGATGGTAAATAGATATTGTATAAGCAAGTATCGCATACAGATCTGTTTTTTAAAGTTAAAATGTAATTATTTATAGAGTATATTTACAAGGTTAGTTATCTGGTGCCTTCGGTCCTCATTTAATTAAATACATGTATTGTTAATGTATACTTGCATTAAGTATGTCAGGCAAGGATACTGTTTCACACATGTAAGTTGTGTCGTTCAAATGTTTAAATTACAGGACGTTGAAGAGTTAGGTTCTGTATGATATTATATATATATATATATATATATATATATATATATATTTATTTATTTATGCAGGATAGATGGGAGATGGTGGCAATGGCCATGCATTAATTGGATTGGTTAATGTTGAGGGCTGACATGAGGATGACACTATTTGCATCTGTATTTGATTCGTGTGTTTTATGCCTATTTCTTGCAGTACAAGTAGACATTGTTCAGCATAATCATGATGATAATTTATTTTCTACTCTTATACATTTTGTTACCGTTTAGTATCATTGCCATACATCAAGATATATCATGCAGATTATTGGTAGTGTACAATGTTCAAACATATGTTTCATATACACTTGCATTACAAGTTCTATATATTATATAAGATGTTTATGTTGATTATATATATATATATGCATACTTTAATCCAACATGATTATCAAGCAAGCCTTGACATGAGTCTGCAGCAGCACACGCTTCGTCTTTAACGACACCAAATGGTTATTTGCATTTTCTAAGTGACTATATAAATGATATTAATTGAACTTAATTTACATTACATCATAGATATAATTACCTTTTGTTGATTGGAGGCAACAAAATACTGTTCTCCATACGATTATGGGCAGCAATTTTGTGATTTGTTATTCTGGCATATATCTTATGCATCTCAATATAAGGGGAATAAGTCTTTTAATGATATTTATGATATTACGTAACTTTAAACAATTAAAATTTGTATTCAAACGACTTTTTTTCTGAAATGACATTGCGTCGTTAAATTTCACTGTTTTTTTTTATATATTTTGTTGGGAAATAAAGTAAATACATCTGGTGCAGAAATGTTGTATCCGTTCTTGGAATGCAAGTCATTCTTCCTGGACAAAAACTGGGCCTATCACCTAAGTTACTTTGAAGGTCTGTAGTGCAGGCAAATACACAAAGATATCAGGGAGACAGGCATTTTCAAACCCCCCAGTATATGTGCTATGGTTGTGACATAGTCGTTAAGCTCTACACTTTCGGCCTCCCCAACATGAATTTTAGGGCATTTTCGTGAAATCTTTACCAGACTATAAGGTCGTTTTCTTCTGTAGTACATTTTGGAGCCAAAGAAAAGGATTCGAGTGCGAAATAGTACAAAGGACAAGATTTTGTTGTGCAGTTTATTGCTTTTGTTGATGATATCCCCATAAACTTCTTAACGAACCAAACATATAGGTATTTCTCTTGTCGTATGTTTTGGGTTCTATACAAAATTTTAGAGCATGTTTCATTGCTCATTCAGTTCACTTTGTGCACCAGAGCAAGGCAGATAAAGGGCTTTTTCTGCATACTGAAGGTGCATCACCAGATACTGACGTAGCTTTGTTCTGTGAAGATTATGTAAGAGATTTGAAATCAAATCGGTGTTACAGAATAAGGTAGGCACATTCCATCCATTTTGCAGTTCAGCAATGTGGAACAGAGATTTTTTTGTTCCTTCGGGGTCTTCATGCCTTACCTAAATGTGATCCCACAAATTGTATCTTCTCCTTTGAATAAGTAAAAGCTTTGAAATAAGCTCAGCAAATTGTACATGCAGCCATTTCTTTTCAGGAACATGGCAGAGCAATAAACGCTACACAGCGAGCACACATTGCACGTTCCATCATGGTATGCCAACGCTATGAATAGAACTTTAATTGGCATGGTTTAAACTGCAGGCAATTTTGTCAAAAGAGGTCTAAACATGAGAACCTCCCACCAACAGCTAAAAGTCTGCATGTTTATATTTTTCTGGTTTACTACTAGTGCCTTGTCTGGTGTAGTGTACTTCAGTGGGAGAAACAAGTTCCATCCGCTGAAGGTTGCGGTTGGAAACATATTTGATGAATGCTTGTGTGCACTGCTAATGACTCTTGGTGCAGCACCAAGAGCTTCCATGTAGATTATATCACTTGCCACGGCATATCTTCTCAATGTATTGAAATTTTCAGTTGTTTTGCTGAATGCTTTGTCTGCTCTGTATCACGCACACGTGAGCCGGATGACAGCTCTCAAAATGCACAAGGACAGAAGGGGCATAACAGGTACTTAGATGAGGACACATCTGACGGGGAAAAGTTGCAAGATGGTTGGGCGTTTAAACATGTAATTGGCATTTCAATGTCTAGTCTCACAATGGTAGCATGCAAATATGCCTGACAGGCTGATATTTAAATATGTTTCCCAAACTGTTAGAAATGTGTAATGGTGATGTAGAAATTTTTTTTTCTGAAATGACAACTGTGTTACATGTTTTGGATCTCTGTTCAGTTGATCACCAAAGCTGGGAAACACGTACCTTTAAAAGCACAAGAAAATCTTCGGAATTTCATTAAAGAAAACAATAATTTGTGAGAAACAACAAGGTCACAGAAACGTCAAAGTGTTTATCTGGAAAAGGCTGGGAATAAGAAAAGCGGTTTTCGGTACTGAGACTGTGCGAATCCGGACTGTCGATAAACTATGTATTGAATTTAGGCTTACATTTGATAAACATAAATTGTCCATGTATATGAGTGTATATTTCCACATGCTCTGGTCACCAAAGCAAGCCTTTTGCTCCAAATCCGGAACATTTCCTGCCATAAAATACGTCATAGACATCACATACACACTAATTGCTTTCCATAGTGCTTCAAGTCCACACCCGCTGTGAACTGAAGGCTGAGGGATAGAGCTTTTAGTTGATACAAAAAAGGAATACTAGCACAGTGGTGAAAAGAATTCGTATTTTAATTTTTTCCCAAGAGAATGGCTTCCAGGCTATGATGTTTCACCACCAAAATGTAAGCCAGTACGTAGCATTTGCTTATTGCATTATTTTCGCAACTTATGTCACTTTTAATCTGATGATATTCTTATAAAGCCTCAATTAATTCCGCTTATATGTCCCCGAGAAGAAATCCACAACAGCCTTAACAAACGAAAAGTCATTAAAATAGAAAGAAGTAATGCGCGTGATGATGTGAACGACTCAAGTGACTCTGTGTGCAATACAACAGAACACTGCATCATGATCATCTCCTTGAAAAGTTGGTAGAGCCCAACGTGAGGAGCATTTTGTGTGTAACATCAAAGCTTTCCATATGTCAATTTTGACATTATTGTAATACATGCACTGTATTACTATATGCATGTATGCTAGCAACACTTCCCAAAACATGGTCCAAAAGTTTTATGTCGCATAGCTTAATCTTAAATTAACATATATGCATCATATTTGCAAATATTTGATATGTTGAGTCAAATTTTATTCCTATAAAATTTCAAACAACCCCACATAGGCGTTCTTGAAAAGAGGTTGAAATAACATTCAAACATGGAAGGTCATAGAAATCGATGTACAGAAACACAGTCGTGAAAAAAATCCCTGCAGTCAAACAATTTGAAGAAACTTCATAGAAACCCACCCAAGGCACAGTCCCAATTCCTAGATCTGGGAAACAACCTCGGAGGAAAACACTTAACCACACCTGTATATGTGCATCCTTATAATAATAATAATAATAATAATAATAATAATAATAATAATAATAATAATAATAATAATAATAATAACAATAATAATAATAACAATAATAACAATAACAACAATAATAACAATAACAACAACAACAAACAATAACAATAACAATAATAACAATAATAATAATAATAATAATAATAATAATAATAATAATAATAATAATAATAATAATAATAATAATAATAATAATAATAATAATAATAATAATGTCGGTATACAATATTACTGTATTATTACTCAATTTTAAAGTTAGTACCAATAACGAAAGGAACGAAAGTGATGCTCGTCACTGAACAAATTCGATCAATGAATATTGTATTTTTCATTCTAGTTCGGCAAAAGAGTGGAATATCGAAACTTAAGCTAGGACACCATATGTAAGGGTACAGATATGGGTACGGATACAGCAAAAATCGCGCAAGTTGAAATTACCTGTAATGTTACCATGTGTGCGGACACGGGTACAGTTTCATTTTTGGATACGGGTATGATTTTTTTACCGCACCATGTAGCAATTGAAATTGTATTCATACCCAAATAGGATGGGAATTCCCTCGAAATGATATCAAATATTATATAACTCGGTGGTATTCCCCATGTATTTCAACATTGAAGCCATGCGGGTTGGTTTTAAACTTTCATGTTCCCAGAGGAGTAATGTGCCTACACTGAAACAGAAACTGATTTTCGTTTGTTTGTTTGTTTGGTTGTTTCTAGTTGATTGTATTGTGTCTTTGATATGCTTGAGAGGTGTCAGCTGTATGAACTGTCTTTCATTGCTACCCCAGTGGCAAAAAAAAAAAAAATCATTAGGAAGGATGTAAACAGATGTGTTAACTCGGTGCAACCTGTGAACATTGGGCAAGTTTGGGCCGTTTTGAAGCCTCTTTTTACAAGAACTACAGTACTGTGTGATGCCAGTTATCCTACGTTGTTCTTGACGCTACTATTTGCCGTTATGATAATTTTAACTGAATTAAAACAACTGCGGTTGCAGCCAACCAATCTTGATTCTTGTACTAGTGCATATCTTACATGTGCTGCTCCTGAGTATGTTTTGATGAAAGGTTAGTCAGCAGATGATAAGCAGGATTCGTTACCATCACAAAGCCTACCTAATTTTTCATTGTAAAATGCCACACACAGTCTATTGCTTCCTAATTTGCCTTGAGAGGTACACTAAGAGGTTATATAGGTACCAGATATTCCTCAGGAGCAGAGTTCAGAACCAGAACCTCCAGTTGCTGCTTTACCACAAGAAGTGTCAAAAGCTCCACCCCAAAGAAAAAGAAATACGCCATAATAAGTTTACCTTACATGTGTCTGTGACAGCTTCGAGGTCTCTTGTAAACTTTTCCACAGCATTAGGCATATTTTGGTGTATGTGAATGACAGCAACGTCAGTGGTATTGTCACTTGCACAAGAATAGGGTAAAGTATCATCGGGAGCTTTTTGACTATATCTTCGAAAACGGATACAGAGTAGCAGTAATTGCTTGATTGTCCAAATCCCTTTAGCACGGTCTCAGTCCTCTGTGAGGTAAGCATACACATGGAAACATTGCAAAAACAATTCCAATATAATGCTGTTTGTGCAAGGGATCAATAACCGATTAACTGTTCCTTATGCCACATAGAGCATTCATGTGCTTGATGTTATTTTATTACCGATTGAACGTATTGCGTATAACATTAATATTAGCAGGAAAAATGTCCACAACTTCTTTACTTTAAAAACGTACATGCCCATGACGTACTTCTCAATATAAGGGACCCATGACGCAATTCTTGGCAAATGTCCTTTGTTCAAAGTTTTCACAGTCCATGCATGTCATCCGAAAGACAATTCGTAACTTTCAACAGCTTCAAGTCAGACACATCTTAATATAAAATACTCCATACGTATCTGTATAGATCATCTCCAAGTGACACAATTGAACAACTAAGACAAGAATGGATAATATTACAATAAAATTGAAAATCAAAGTCACGGTTATTATAAAAAGATTTTATGAGCAAGTCATGCGTAAACATGGTAGTGCCTCATATGGGCATCAAAGTGGGTGGTAGTTCCTTGTAATCATATGAAATGTTAAGAGGTGATCACTGTGTAGCATGCGGTTTGGATGCCCAAGAATCCGAAAGTTCAATACTCAAATTCTTCACTTAATTGTCCCAAAAAACAAAAATGCGTCCTCCTGTGTCTTGTGTCGTTGCAAATTCCTACTCAATGGGTTAATAAGTAAAATGATAAGCTCCCTGTTTGCCATCTTTACCTCAGGTAAATAACTATGTTTATCTTTATATATTATTCGTGTACGTGTGTGCGTGCGTGCGTGCCTGTATGTGTGTGTGAAAAAAACATATATTTTGATATACCCATAAATAGATTGACGGTAATGCAACAATTATCCCAGCAAGCCACATAATGCTTATCAGCAATAGCATCCGGTTGTGGGGATTCCATTTCAAAGCCCTCACTGAATAACATATAACCAGGTATCTGTGAAAAGCAAAAATAATAGGTTGTGTTGTTTATTCCAGTGGGCTCCCGGTCAGGTTCCTTTTTGGTGGTCGGTCATGAATCGAAATATGCCATAGGGAAATTGAGACAACGAATATATGGTTATACAAGTTATGTATGGTTATACAAGTTATGTGGCATTTAGAAATCTGCTTTCTGAGCAGTAATGATCTTCCTTATGCTTAATTTCTTATCATAAATAATTGAATTCAGCGTTATGCAGGAAATTGATGCCAATTGTGCTTACATGTGGAATGCCTTTTACACGTTTTGTCTTGTTTCGTTGCAAATTCCTACACATAAAACCAGATCCTTTCAATGAGATAAGTAAGAAAATTCGTATTTTAAGTGGTACCGGATGAGACACTACATTAAGCCTGTAGATACCTGGTATGTTTTGCAGATAACGATTGAAAATATTAAAGGAAAAACAAAAGCTTTTCATTAGAATTATATCTCTTTTGCGGCAGATAAAATAAAAATTCACTACAAGCATTGAAAATGCGAAAAGCTGAAAAAAACTGATTATTTTTTTAGCTCAGCTGACTTGCCAGTCACCTGAGGTTATAGGATGGTCCATTGTCTGGCCCTTGCCCATCCCTTGGCAGTCATCCGACTACAAGTCACATGTTCGACTTCTTGTCAAAAAAAAAAAAAAAAGTATGCCAGATTTACTTCAAACGTGCCGGGGATGTAACTCAGGTGAGTCTATTCTAAGTTTATTCAAATGGTCATGCTCCATTAATTTTTGGATTTTTTTTATGAATTTTTACATTCTTTTTGGGGGGTGAATCTCACAAAAATCTTCTTCCCTAAGACCGCTCACCCAATTGCTTTGATATTACAGAGGAATTTCCAGTTCTTAGTTTTTCACCAGGTGGTGCTGCAATTTTTTTCTAATTTTTTTGTGATTATTTGCGTGTTTTTTTCTGTGTTCGACTTCTTCTCCAGAACCGTCACTCAGATTAAGCTGAAACGCTGTGGATATGTTCCTTGTGGAAGGGTCAAACAAACTTGTTCACTGGGTGGCACTGGTGTGGATGTTTAATTCTTGTTTCTTTTCCTTTTTCAATTCGGGTATTTATCGGAAAGTGCACCTGCCCTATTGATTACTATTTAAGTGAAAGGGCATTCTAATGCCAATTCACATTTTAAATTTCTTCTCCGAAACCGTCATCCACATTGACTTTAAGCTTGGTGCCAATGTACCTTGGGCGGGTCTCTACCAGGTTTTTCAAATGGTCATGCTCCAGTGATTTTGGATTTTTCATGATATTTTTTGGGTTCTTTTTTGGGGCAAAACAAAATATACTTCTCCAAACCGTTCCTCCAATTGTTTTGATATCATACAGGAACACTCCTAGGGACTTCTAGTTCTTAATTTTTTCACCACGTTGTGCTGCAAATGTTTGCTAATTTTAATGATTTTTTTGTGTGTTTTTGCTATTTTTGACTTCTCCAGAGGAACAGTTACTCAGATTAACCTGAAACTTGTTCTATATGTTCCTTGTGCAAGGATGAAGCAAAATTGTTCGCTAGGTAGCAATGCTGTGAATTTCTGATTTTTAACAATTTTTTCAGTTCGGATACTTATCGGTAAATGCAGCTATTCCATTAATTATTATGTAAGTTGATGGGCATTCCAATGCTAATTCACATTTTTTACTTCTTCTCTGAAACCGTCATACAGATTGACTTCAAACTTAGTGGCAATGTACCTTGGGCAGGTCTGTACCAGTTCGTCCAAATGGTCACGCTCCGTTGATTTTTGGATTTTTGGATTTTTGTATGAATGATTGTACAGGCGTTAGGTGTTTTTTTCGGGGGGGGGAGTCGAATTGTAAAAAAAAAAAAATCTTCTCTGAAATCGTTCACTTGATTGCTTTTATATCACACAGGAACACTTCTAAGGACTCCTGGTTCTTAATTTGTTCACCAGGTGGCTCTGCAATTTTATTCTTTATGGGTGTGTTATTGCTATTTTTGCCTTCTTCTCAAGAACCATCACTCAGATTTAGGTGAAACTTGGTGTATTTGTTTCTTGTAAAACGGGTCAAAGAAAGTTGTTCACTAGGTGGCACTGCTGTGGATTTCCGTTTTTTTATAGCTTTTTTTTTCAATTCGGGAACTTATTGGTAAGTGCACCTTTCCTATTGATTACCATACAACTGAATGGGCATTCCAATGCAAATTCACATTTTCGGCTTCTGCTCCTAAGCCGTCTTACAGATTGACTTCAAACATAGTGGCTATGTACCTTGGGCAGGTTTTTACCAGATTTGTTCAAATGGTCACGCTCAAGTGATTTTTGGATCTGTTATGATTTTCTTTGTTCTTTTTGGGGCAAAACTTAGAAACATACAAGAGCACAGGAGTGTCACAGTCCTCTTGTCTAGTATTAACATTAACACTAAATTTTACAAAAATCGGAATGAATAGGTCTTTCTTCGTAAATGAAGCGCCTTAAAACGATGACAATCGGTATTTGCGTGTAATGGTTATGAAACAGCCTGTGTTTCTCTTCCTTCCTTCTGCAGACACCCAATCTACCCTTGTTGCATTACACGTTATGGCACGTCAAAATAGTAGGCTCAGCTTTTACACAAGTTCTTTTGTTGAATATAACCCCCTGTTTTCACATCTAAATGTATTTCTGTCCTTAGAGATTAAATAATTGTTGTTAGGACATTTATCGCGATGAATACAAATATTACATAGCACATCTTGTTTCCTGGATGACATGGCCTGTTTAAAAACTATGGATTCAAACACACGTTTTACTTAAGGCACAGTAGCGATCAATATACTCTGTATGGTATTCCGTAATCTTTATGTAGCTTATGACATCAAGCGAAACGAGAGCATTCAATTGTTCAAACATTGTTGCAGTGCATGTAAAAAGGTTTACAAATGTGTTGTCCCCAAGGCCAACAGGAATGATTGTACAGGCGTTAGGGTAAACACTTACCTTTCTATACTGATGACAACCATCCCAGACATGGAAGAACCAAATGCCATATATTGAACGAAATGCACAAGCTTACAGGCAACGTTTGACAAATTGATGGCGTCTTTAAAATAGTGTTCAATAACCTACAGAAAAGTTTCATTCCTTGAATTGTGCTTGTCGCAACCTTAGATGAAAATCATCATGGCAGGTGAGATACATTTACTGTGGTATTGATGTAGCAAAAACAAGAATTGTGCTTGTTTTGTGTAAATCTGAAGTGGTCACAACATTTGAATAAACTGTGCACTGGCAGTCTCAATTGATGTTTTCGAAATTACATCATGGGCATTATTATTTAGAATATCGACTTGGGCCTATGCGCACTTTCGTATCCCTAGTTTTGCTTATTACGCCATGATACTATTAGTTATTCACTGTTTTAGTGTGAAATACAGGAAGTATCTCCCCCAAAGACAGCTGTATTACCCGAGGCGAATTTCACACTAAAACAGTGAATGACGATTTTATCCCATTTTTGATGATGTAATTTCCTGCCCAAAAAATACACATGCTCGACCCGCTGCTGCTGCAGTTCACTTCACAGTCCGCCATCATGTTGTCGTCTGCAGCGCATCAAGGCTTGTATCGCATGACAGAGACTTCTGGTGGCTGATCGATGCACTAACCAGATAGGGAGATACAGCGAGATTACCGCTGTATTCCCCGGCCAGTTACGAGAATACCGCTGTATTCCCCGGCCAGTTACGAGAATACCGCTGTATTCCCCGGTCAGTTTCAGGAATCGCGCTGTATTTCACCTTTGCAGTAATTAATGCAGAAATGAGGGTAATACAAAGAGTGTACCGGCATAGCTATTAACCAATCAGAAGCCAAGGATTCTATCAAAAGTGGCAACAAAGGTAGAAACCAGTTCAAGACAGGGCAATGTTACTTCGTTAAGTGGTTTCACTCTTGATTTTGATCAGACAAATGCTGTCTTAGATCCAGGTTTTTTAGACACACACATGCACCATAAGTGTAACTGCTTGCATCGGCAAACACACTTAGTTCATTATCATTGGACTGGCCATGTTTGTCGCTTGGAAAATAGAATCAAGGAATAACAGTGTTTGGAGATTATGTCAGCTGTTAACTGATTTGTATTCATTTACTAGCAAGTTCATCACCGATGGGCTGATCCCATTTAAGTTGCATTTGTCAAGTTTGTGTATGAAAATCATACCACATACATGTATGGGTAATAGGAATCCAAGGGGGTCAAAGAGTGATGATGTAGCTTTCACAACTTCTTTCTTAGTGTGAACTTTTGGCAAGTCTTTCAGACTATAGGAAATAGCACAACAGAGAGTGTCTGTGTCGGTATGCCATTTTATATTAAACGTTCTGATTACTTTGGTATTATCATAATTACTATCTGTCTTTGTTCTTCTTTGCAACCCTGGACTGTAAATAGCCCAAAATCTTAGATTAAGTCCACCATAAGACAAAATGTTAATGGCATTTTGGTAGTAGGTGTTTGCAGGGTCAGTATCAGTGGTGCCACTGGTCAATTTGTCTTCATATATGTTATGTTGAAGGACTTGTGCAATTAAGGATGGTGATGATTCAAGGTGCGTTTTGAAAATGGCATTAAGCATGACTGGCAGAATGACTTAGTCAAACAGAGCAGACTTGAATCTGTGAGCATCTGGATCATTTGGGTCTGATGGCCATAGGAAGTTTGTGTATTTTCTATCTTGCTCCTTACGTTACCCATTGGGAAATGATTTTTCAATGTCACTGGAAAATGCGACTGCATGAAGCATAAATTAGAGCAGTATTCCTGACATGTTGTTGGTTAGAGGTGGCCCCATTTCCAAACAGTCATTGAGGCTAGGTTGGTCAATAACTTTGCATTAGCAGTCATATATGATTCTGATTGGGGTTGTATTCAGGTCCTTGTGTACAGGGTGGATCATCCTGATGGACAAGTTTGATAAAATCACATGATTCCTTGTCTTTGATAATGTTGTCTGACATGTGACGTAGTTTTGGAGTCAGTTATCCGACCATAGTACGGGTTCGCTTGCTGGATACCCTGAAGTTTGTAGGTAGGGGTGGGTGGTGACTATGCCATGGCAGCCTGGCAACATATATTACCATTTTGTGTGAGTAAATGTTGCTCATGATATGATTCGAAGTCTTCTGTTTCCTTCCTGGAATTTTCTGATGCCTGGCAACAGGTATTACCATTTTCTGTGCATAAATGTCAGTCATAATGTGATTTAAAGTCATCTGTTGTCTTGCTGGAATTTTTCGATGCCCATTATTTCTATCTAGTGCCCAGTAAAATTTCACTGTTCTGTCATCAAAGTAAGATGAGGCAAGCAATTGGCAAACAATGGTATTCATGGTTGTCACGTTCAAGTTTGTGGGTCCTGATAACAAATACTTTAACTTGGAAGACAGTGCTATGGGATTACCTCTGATGATGTGGTCTCCTACTACGTCCCATTAATAGTCAGCTCTGATGAGTATGTCAAATTGTGAAGTTTTCTTTATTGGGCTGCTTAACAAGTGTTAGACCTTTGAAGTGTGGCAGGTTAATAATACTACTGTTGACAAAGTTCTTCATTGAAGCTGAAATCTAAGGTATTTTGAGGGCTCAGATATCTACTGATGATCCCCCATTGTTCGTAATTGGAATGATGCTACATTCCGGAACCTATGGTCTGATGTTGGGGAGCCAAATTTTGCCAATTATGTGGTTTCATTGCAATGGGAAGATAAGGCTAGGCTGTCTGCACCTCTGGTTATTAACTATTGCTGCGCACCCTAATCGAGTAGCATATTAAGCATACCACGATATTGCTGATTTTAGTCCCCCAGGGACATTAGAAGGAACGGAAATAGACTTTGTTTGCAAACTATTAACAAAATTGACCACTGTTTAATGTTAAAGGTATTTTAGTGGCTTAAATACGAGACATGTCTACACCATACTGAGGTAATTCATATTCTCCCTCTCGTTCAGGCATGAAGAAACGAGGCATGGAATATAACATCTTCAGAATCAGGGAGCACATATTTTTTGAGTCCCCTGCATTTGAATATTTGATTAAATAAAATACATTCTGTCACATATTTGAATGTATTTTCTCACTTGATTAAACTGATTTCATAATATGCTTGAATTCCTGATATATGTTCTTATGAACAAGTGTATTTGATCATACGTTCAAATATTTGAGAATATTTGAGAATTCGTCAAATGTCATGATCCAGTAATTTAAGACTAAGGCAAATCAATTTGAACATTTGATCAAATCGAGCTCCTCATATGATCAAATCTATCTAGTCAAATAACTTGATGTATTAAATCGTATGTTAAAATATATTTGATCTCCTGATCAAATGCATTTAAATACATTGCTTCTTAGGATAAAATGATTTAAATCATATGACTAAATATTTGATCATATGTCTCATAATTTTTAATACAAGAACTGGCTTTCCATTATATATGTGGAAACAATTGGTTTTATTGTTATTCATATTAACAAATAATAATATATTAGTCACATTTGTTTGATGCTAGTGGTATAATGCAAATTGAAAATTTAAATTGCTGGAACAGACTTCCTTTACAAGATGTTTATGTATTTGTGACACTTAACATCAGTGTGTGTGTGTAATTTCTGCAGGTACAAAAGTCATCCTTGTCATTGGAGGTACTTGTAGTTTCCGTCTTTGCATGTGGCAGCGAAGAATGTTTATGTACATGATTCTAAATTTTCTGCAACACAAAAAGAATATTTGTAAGCTGAATGAGAAGTATATACTACTACTACTACTGCTACTACTACTATTACTACTATTACTACTGCTACTACTACTACTATTACTATTACTACTACTACTACTACTGCTGCTGCTGCTACCAATAAGGATGCTGCTGCTGATGATTTATGTAACAAAAGGGTTGAATTGATATGTAGGTGTGTAAAAGCAAAAGCTTCAATGCTGCACAAGCTAGAAACTCTTTGGCTAAGACAATCTGTTCAGAAAAGAAAAGAGTTGCACTTTCATTAAATGAAAGTAAGATAGTCTGATTTCTATTGCAGAAATACCTCAGTCAAAGATTGATAATGATGCATTGTTTAATCAATAAATTTATTAAGACGTTTAAGCAATCTATAGGCAAATAATACAAATATATGTAGGCATATGAAGTAAAAACGTATATTTTGGTGTTACAATTTTGAAAGTAATGTCAAAGTAGTTGTAATTTGATGGTGAGAAAATGAACAAAACCTATCTTAGTGTTGCGTACTTGTATACACATTGACTGTTACAGCATGTCCACATTTCAGCTCTTGTCACTGGCTAAATGTAAAGTGAAAAGGGAAGCAATTGTATTCCTTCCACTGACATTACATAGCCTCCATCCATTCAAGACTGTTTCAGTGCCTCCTCAGGGCACACAGGCAACTGGGTACCTCAACGTCCCAGGTTAAACAGGAGAGGATCGCGGAGTAGCAGTGGGCCCTACAGATATGGTCTCCAGGCCCACTGGCATGTGGACATGCCCTGGCAGCGATCAACAAATGCCCCAACTATGGGTTAAATAGTGCCACAAGAAAACCATTAGCCTGTGACTATGCATTATAGATATTTAATAAAGACAGGTACACTACCAGGAATAAAACTAAAGGCTTATGGGAGGTTTGTTATAATATCTGTTCTATGTGAAAGAAATGTCAGTGAACTACCAGGGCACAGTGGTGACATTGCTGCTGTAAATTCAGCGTGGGGTTCAGTGTTAGCTATATCTCATTGCCTATTTATTAAATATGTATATAATGGCCCAAATTCTGCCTTACAAACGCCTTATTAAGTTAGGCAGCCACATCTGAATGGACAGGATGTGCCAGTGCGAGAGAGCCAAGTCAAGGATGATGGGACTTAGTCATGCGGTTGATGTACAGATTGCATGGGATGTGTACGACATTAGATGGACAATTGCGCCTGGTGTAGGCTAAAGCAGGAAGGTCATTGTATTCCACACAGGGGAAGGGCTTAATAAGATGGTAAAAGAACAAACCTTGGGTCTACATTCTGAAACAAACTGCACATCTATAAAGGTATCTAATCTAGATTGATCTCTGAAAGGAACTGTACATCTATAAGGGTATCTAATTTAGATTGATCTCTGAAAGTTAGACAGGATCAGAATATATAAAGAAACACAGATACATATATGTGCCTGCATCTCAACACATTCTTAGCATAAACAGATAATATAGGTGCAAGTCAATAGTCACCAATGGCACAATGTGGGTGAAAAGAAAGAGTAGCAAAATACATGTGTAAAGCACTAGACAATATGTTGCGCATGCAACAAGCCAGGGCACAGTCAGTGCTGACCTCAGGCACACTTGTAGCCAGAGGCAGCTGGCACCAGAGAGATTCATTTTGGGATCTACAGCAGGAAAATAGTGTGTCAGCAATATTCTGCATGTCCTCATTTCACCAAAGAGATGGACTAGAAGAGAATGGAGCACAGATGATATGGAAAAATTATTGCAAGCAGTGAAACACATGTACAGGACTATACAAACTGCTGCCAGTACTAGAGAAACACATCTATTAGTAACAGAGTTTCGTCAATATATAGAAATAGATGGTGCAACATATAAACTGACATTGTGCGCACCTCTACTGGCTCTCGATTTGGACAATAAGGTCACAGATAATAACAGTATGAATCTCTTGCTAATTGATGCACTTCATCAGCCCTTTTTATTGCAGGATTTTGCTTTTGTGGTCATAGGATCTCACATACCCAGCTACATCTTTGGATTGCTCTGTCAGAATAACCACTACTTTGTATTTGACAGCAACAGCAGGAACCAACCAGGCGTGAGTTCAGCAGATGGCACAGCAGTTCTCAGATTTGCAAATATATACCATGAACAACAGCACATCGACCATTTGGCAGAATCACTGAACATTGGCATGTGGCTTTTTGAAATAGTTCCTGCTAATCTCCACAGAGTAAATGTAGCAAGAGAAGTGCCCTTTAGGAACACAACAGATGATGCCATCCATAAGTATATTTATGACCAGTATAAAAGAATAATTACGAGAGGAAATGAGAAGCTGTCTCATAGTTGTGATTCTGCAAGTAATGCATTGAAAAGATGAATCCGGACAGACAAGGAGAATTTGATAGCCTATGAGGAAAATAGACTCAGAAAGCAATTAAAAAGATCCACACAGACAGATGCAGAGAAACAAACTTCTTATGAGAAAAACAGACTGAGATAGCAAAGAAAGAAATCAACACAGATATTGCTTGACAAAGAAAGATTATACAACAAAGATAAACAGAGAAAGCAAGTAGAAATACCAGTGCTGACACTTCAACAGGAATAGAAAATCGATGAGAAATACAAGCAGAAAAAGCAAGTGAAAAGGTCAACACAGACAGACCAGGGAAAACAAGTTACAACAAGAACAGACTCAGAAAGTAGATGAAGAAATCAATTGAGACATTAAAAGAGAAAGAAATGATGCATGGTAGAGACCGACTCAAAAAACAACTGAAAAGTTCAACTCAAACAGACCAGGAGAAACAGACTACTCATGTTAAAGACTGGTTCAGTAAACAAGGGAAAATATCAACTCAGAGAGACCAGGAGAAACAGACAATTTATGATAAAGACTGGCTCAGAAAACAAATGAAAAGATCAAGTCAGACAGACCATTAGAAACAGACAACTTATGATTAAGACTGGCTCAGAAAACAAGTGAAAAGATCATCAACGAAAGACATGGAAAAATACATGCTATCTCAGCAAACCAGGCTCAGAAAGAACGTAGGAAGAGCTGCTTTGAAGGAAAAAGCAAAAGAAAGACGTATTAATAAGGATAGAATTCGTAAATACACTAAACGTCATCCACAGTCATTTGAACTTCCCATTGATTTATTCTTGCAGCACAAAAAGAATTCTGCAATTTATGTATGTATATGTTGTCACAGATTGTTGTACCAGCTTTCTAATTCTATGTTGCGTTTCAAGGCACAGAGTTCATGCATCAGTGTATTAGTGACTTAACATCAGCAGGATAGATGGAGTGGATTTGTAAGACGTGTCACAACCACTTGAACAGGAATAGAATGCCACCCCAGTGTCACTCTAACAATCTGAATGTAGATGCCGTCCAACCCGTGATCAGCTGCTTAACCAGTCTTGAATTGATAGCAAGAGGATACCCCTTCATGAAAATTGTAGCCCTACCAAGATGGAGCTAGCCTGGTATATATGGAGGTGTTGTCAATGTTCTGGTAACTGCAGAAAATGTTAGCACCAATCTGCCTAGGACACCATCACAAGCAGGAATCGTACCAGTGAAATGGAGGAGAAAGCTCACATACAAAAGCTATGTTAGCTACCAAAATATAAGGCCAGGGAGAGTGAAGAAAGCATATCATCTGCTTAGGCAAATTAACCACCATTATCATGAAACTACAGAAACTGAAAATTGTGACGAGAATAGTCACACTGAAGATAGAGAAACCTGGGGCCGTATTCACAAAGAAATAATTTTGGACTTAAGTTAAAAAAAAAACACCTTAACTTCAGAATTGAACTTTAGTTCAGTTTTGTTGACATTCACGAAGAAATAAAGAATCGATTTTCACCTTAAATCGAGTTTGTTGAGTTCAATTTTCAAGTTCGATTTGTACCTTGCTTAAGTCGAATTTTGAGGAGATAAAATGGCGGCCGTGCTAGGACTTCACAGACGCTGGCGTCGTCGACTGCTAGATAGAACAAACCCGCTGGAGATGCAAAGGCCTGAGGTCATCCGGCAGTTCTACCGGTTCATATCGGAAACCATTCTACATATTGCCGGCGAAATCGAGAATGCCTTGGGACATCAAACGAAAAGATCAAATGCCCTGCCCCCTCTATTACAAATTTTAGTGCCCCTGAGGTATTTCGCATCAGGATCTTCCCAGTGCCTTGTCGGCGAGGTCCTCCACATTTCCCAAAGTTCTACTTCCCGGACAGTGACAAATTTTTGGCACCTATGATGGAAACCCATCAAATAAACTTTCCAACCGGTGATGAAGCCAACACAATTAAGTTGGATTTCTTCCAGATGTCAGGTGCGTTGATGGCAAACTCCTTCTCCCAGATCACACAAAACATTAACGTAATATGAAAATGATAATATGATGACCTCATTCAAGCGATTCCTTTTGTAAATCCAGTCACTGAGCACACGCACAAGTGAAGTCTGTTTTGCCTTGAAACGAGCTGTTGTTGCGACACACTTCGATTGCAGAATGGATCAACAGGGGAGTCACTCTCTGTGCACATTCACAAAAAACATTTTTCGAGTCAACGTATCAGTATCCAAAATATGCAGTAAATGTGAAATTAAAGATTAAATTTGACACTGATTATATAATGAGGAGGCAGATAGGTTTTTTAGGATTTTGTTTAAACTTTTATTTTCGGAGCAATTGCTCCCCAACCTCCCAACCCCCACCCCCACCCCACCTCTCACGAAAATGTTCCCGCTGCCATATGCTGCTGTCATGTCTTGGTAAATTTTAATGATTATGATCAAATTGGTTATCGATTTCATTCATATTTGTAAAGATTACAATCACATATTTCCCAATTGTTGGATTTTAATTTTTTCAGTATCTAGATTATGATTATAATAATGTTATTATTTGGTTGAAATCGCGAAGTATGACTTTTTATAAGATAATGTAAGATGTAGGCCTACCTTTTTTCCCCGCACCTTTTAAGATTTTGAAACCGTGGATTTTTTATTTTTCCTTTTTATGACAGGCGACTTCGTTCTGTAGTGTGATAATAATCTTTTACAATAGTTTACATATAAAAAATTACCCACACGTACTCGTTTTAACTAAAAATTCATAATTTTTATAAATATTTCTTTTTCTATTACGCGTCTTTGGCTAACAACAGCAGGGCAGATGAGATCACGAATGTTTTTTTTCCATAATGACCAGGAAGAAAATAAGAATTACAGGCCACTAACCTGTCCAATAAGATTTGTTCCTCCCTTCTAGTCATGAAAATTTGTATACAAAATTTTAGGTCTTGTGTTGTATTAATATATATATATATATATATATATATATATATATATATATATATATATATATATATATATATATATATATATATATATATATATATATACACACACATAATATAAATGTTTTATTTTTTATTTCCCTCTTAAGATGAAAATATTTTAATTTTCCGCTGCGTTGGACAATCAAAATAACGGGTATTATCGAATTTTTAGCTTTTATTTTTTCATATATGAATGCGGGGGGGGGGGGGGATGACCATTATTTTTGTTTGGGGGTGTGGTGGGAGGATGGGAAGTCATGAAATTGAAATAACCGTTCCGTGCTTTTATGACCCTCAAACCTTTACGACAACAGCCAGATGTGAGCATATAAATGGATATAGATGTATTGTGACCCCCCCCCCCTTCCCGGTTGATTTTTCTGATAAAGGCACCTGTTCGAACCGAGCCCTCTGAAAGAATTTTTAATCAACAATACATAAAAATAAGTTAACATAAAATGTCTAGCAAGTGAAAAAATAAACTGCATGCAGGTAGACTTGTGACCTAGCGGATGAAGTTAAGGTCACCCACGTAGGGGCCTAATGCAATAGCATATACGGAGAAGTGTCCGTGTTCAATTTAAAAGCGATGTGATAAATGGTTTAAGAGAGTACTATAATTTGCCCAAAAAATGATCCCCTCGCAAAAAAATCCAAACATCTTCGTTGTATAAATATTGCTACTAGAACGCTACGAGGTATACACGTGCCAAGTTTGAAATGGATGTTTCTGATGGTTTTGAAGATGTAAAAAAGGTGAATTGCCATCGCAATCCCTTTTGACTTACATAGTAGGCCTAATCAATAGGAATGTATTGTATTCATAAAGCAATAAAGAGAGAAATAAGGAGAGAGAGAGAGAGAGAGAGAGAGAGAGAGAGAGAGAGAGAGAGAGAGAGAGAGAGAGAACACATGCATTAAACATATGTGAATTGCGTGAGAAAGACAGCCCAATTATTAGGCCAAGGGACTTGAGAGCATGTACTTTATGCCCCGAGAATCTTTGTAAAGAACAATTAATAAATGGTGGGCAAGCCTATACATCCACAAGTTCACAACAGGCGCCACCAGAAAGCCTAGGAGAAAGCAAACAATATTGCACAAGCATAAAACAGCCACACAATTTGACAACAAACAAAACATTGCAACCTTTCAAGATATTTATCTTTAATTTAATTCAAAATTTGCATGTTATAGAACATATCTAGACTGACAAATTTATAACAATTGGTCAAAAACAAACTTCCACTATTTCACCTGAAAACTGAACATATCATACTTATAAAAGTTGAAATTTAGAAGAAAGTTTTAGGCAATATTAGCCTTTTCAAAATTGGGTTATCAGCGCGGAAGACATGTTTCGGTGCCATTAATCCCCGGACAAGTCATTGTGCTAACTGGCGGCACCAGGTTTGCATTTCCAATTACAAATATCCCGAGCTGATGTGCTAAGGAATAAAGCGAATATGATGCTCCTCTGTTAATAGGCCTACTTAAAAATGAGGCACACATCACATGAATATAACGAAACTACTTTTATAAAGAATAAGTCTACACCTAACATTCGTGATTAGGCCTACTAAAATTGAATCATAATTATTGCATCATTCAAAGCGAATTTCCACTTAAGACTAAGAGCCTGGATTGCTCCTCTATGGACTAGTTACTTCCTCACTTCTTCCCCTCCATGCCCACAAGTCAATCGCAATGTTTATTTCGCGCCCGAATCATGTGGTTAGCAGACGATCTTTATTTACATGTATTGTTCATAAAGTTCCCAAGAAATGGCGCTAAAATAGTTTGCGATCTAAGCGACAGATTTAGTACAAAGAGAAACTTAACAAACCTCAACAAAAATGTCTCAAACAACAGTCTCGCATTAAATTGCATGGCGCTCACATTTTCGACTTGGCAAAGTTCGACTTAAGGTCGCTTCGTGAATACCGATTTCGAGGTGTTTTTGGTGAGTTCGATTTTCGGACTTGAGGTGGAAAGTTGAACTTGAGCTTAAGTCGGTTTTCGTGAATTCGGCCCCTGGCAACAATTATGCGAGAGGCCAGCAGTTGACAATGGGGAGGGCCATCAGCATTGTGCCAGTTTTAATATAGACATACACCCAGCACCTACAGGTAAGCTTGCACAGACCTCCTAATGGCCCTGAAGAGAGAGAAACACAAAAGGATGAGGCAGACGAAGAAAATCCATACTCAAAACTGAGAGGCATACAGTTAGACACCTGTGTGCAACCAACAGACCCAGCCCTGACATCAGAGAGCATCTGTAGTATTGCTCGAGGTGAAGGAAGGTGACCTGTTTCCATCATGCATGATAAACATTGTGAGGAGCAGTTCTTTCTACATCTGTTTCCTGCAGGCAAGTTTGGTTTTCAAGTGTCCAGAGATGTCAAGTTGTCAGCCAAAAAGTATTTTATTGTAGGCCTTCTCAACAAAGACCCCAGATATGCACAGGACATAAAGTGCCTGTTTTTCAGTCAGTTTATACCTGAATACATACAAGTTATGGACAACATATCTGTGGCTATTGGGCAGGTTAGACAGCAAACAGCTCAAGGAGAGCAGGTGGTAGCAGCTATACTGACTAATCCAACATGGCTTAACAGTATCTTCTTCAAAGAGAAGGCATACAACATCCTACAAACAGTGCGTGGATCACTGCCATACTGGCAGGAAGTAATGTTTCAACTGCTGGCTGCTGTGAAGCAACTAGGAGAGGAGTTGGTTGAGGTGTGTGCACCTATATTAGGAAGTCTGTGAAGAGCTGTGCATGGTTACTGTGTATAGACCCCCAACTTTATCTACACCACAGTTTACCTCGGCCTTCTGCAAGTTACTCAGGGGAGTTAAAAGCCTAGAAAAACCTTCATTAGTGATAGGGGATTTTAACGTTGGTCTCATTGCCTGTGCTCATTCTCCTGAAACTATGGATGAACTGAAAAGATGTGCGCAGTATGTACAATATGCAACACATGCCAGCGGGTCCTTACTGGACCATGTATATGCCAATGTACCTGTGAATATTACTCAGAATGCTGCCCACTATAGTGACCATGGTATCCTGTAGGTCATGCTGACACATAAGAGCAGCAAGAGTGCCCTGTACCTATTTTATAGAAATATTGTGACATAGAGTTACTTTGGACTAAATTTATCAATATAGGCTGCTCTAAACGGCTGATGCTGCAATAACAATGGTGGTACTCTATCATGTTTATTGTTTTGCTGGTACAAATGGAGATTTTGTGGTAGGTGTCTGTTAAAGTTTTTCACAGGCAAAAAATGCGTTTTTCTTCCTTTTTACATTTTCAGCTTTGCTAACCAAAGGTAGGAGACCTTAAATGATCAGTCATGTCTGTCTGTCCATTCGTCAGTCCATCTGTTGGTAAAGTTTTGCTTGGTAACTATCATGCAGGTATTATGCTATTCTTTTCTGTTGTTGAGCACAGAACCGCTGGGGCTCGAACCTGCAACCTGGCATGCTGCATTGACATTCAGGAAGAGAAACACGTGGATTTCTGAGTTAGATCTAAGCATTGCATCAAAAGTATTTGTAGATAATGTATGCGACTTCACCATAAACCACTGTCCATTGATGCCTTCCGATCATGCACCTGTATCTGTGTGCCTAGATGTAAGACTGAATGTATCTAATATAGAGCTTTAATATCAGTGTGCAGCAATGCTGGGAACATACACTGACTTATATTGTACTAGAACATGCCTATGCAGACCTCCTGTCAGATATTGTAGAATTAACCCTGACTCTTTGTTGAGAGAGTTAGGTCGCTATGAAACAACGGATATGAATTTAGAAAACTGTGACACAGCAACAGAAGAGTTTTACGATATCTGTACTTTTGCTCTGCTGGTAGCCAGAAGAAATATCTCGGATCTGATACTTTTGAGTTCACCAAAGAAAGGTGGCGCTGTGTCCTTGATACAAATGACAGTTGGGAGCCATGGAAGTCAATAAATTGGAAGGGTTGCAGAATCAACTGAAGCACCCTCTGATGATGATTTCATTAACCATTTGTAGAGTCTGCTCAACCATCAGGACAGAAAAGAGCTCAATATATCACAAGTTGCATCCGACATAACTATACCGCTTCTTGACAATTCTATTGATTCTAGCAGAGCAGTTGATGTTATAGAAAAACAGCTTAAACCCAATAACAGCTGGGTTCCTGATGGCACTTAAATGGCTTACTCCAGACAAGGATTAGGCAGGCACCCTCCCCAAGCGAAGGTGCATAGAGCATATTGTCTCATTAAGACTGTTCATGGACTACTGCTTTAGGAAAAGACTCAAACTTTATATTGTTTTGGTTGATTTTTTTTGGGTCTACAACTGTGTGCCAAGACCGGCTCTCATGAGAACGCTGCAGAGACTTGGCTGTGGAATTACTATGTTGCTGGCGCTATGTTCTATGTATAAAATCTTGAAGAACATTCTGGGTTTTGCTGTAATTACTGCCATATTAGGGGTACATTAAGGGTCGCCCACATCGTGCTATTTGTTTACTGTTTTTGTAGACAGCTTCATTCGTAAGTTGAAAGAAATGTGTGGGCTAGATGGGTTTTAACCTGCATTCATACACTCATGTTGATGGACGATACAGCCATACTAGCGACAAGCCTAAGAAAGTGTATGGGGAAACTTAAGGTACTGCAAGAATTTTGTAAGCAGTCTGGTATGGTTATTAATGAGACGGAGACAAATATTATGGTGGTTCATGTTGATAAGATTGATGAGGCCCTTTATATAGTCGGCAATGATTCTCCGCTCACGATTCTAAGGTGTAGGTTATACAATTGCCTGGGAATTATTTATACAAGTGATGGGTGTGTTGCCTCAGCTGTGCAACAACATGCCAGTGACATAAGAACACACCCGTTAAAGCTAGTTTCATTCTTTAGTAATAACGTGGACATGCTATTTATTGTAAAAGAGAGAGTGTTTAATGCTGCTTTTACCGCTGCTACTCTCTATGCGTGCGACAGTTGGCTCGAAGTGAGCCTGAAACACGTAGAATCACTGTACAATGCTGCTATGAAAACACTACCAGGTGAAGGATGTCAGACCTCGAACGACTTATGCTTTATGTAATTAGGATACCCCCCTTTGAGGGACCTAGTCAGATATAAGCAAACAATTTTCTTTAGGAAAATGGTCTATGAAAGACGGGGCATGTAAGATGATCTTACCATAATTGCTTTTGACCTTACTAGAAACTGCAACAGTGTTACAGGTAGATATATCAAAGAGTTGATGTCAAATGGTGATTAAGAAGATGTGATGTCTGCATTAAAGCAGAGAGTGAGTGAGTCAGTAAAATCAAAATTCCTGACTCACAGAAATATGAATCCTGACCTGTTAGTGCCTAATGTATACAATAAGGTTCTTGGAACCTATATCCCAGAGCATGTACGAACATCTTTCTCGAGATTATGGCTATTGTCTTATAGACTGAAAGTGGAGACTGGAGGATCGGAGCAAGGACTGTATTCATGCATGAATGGGCACGTATAGAACGAGGCACACTTGCTACAGTTCTGCCTAACTGTTCAAGGCAGAAAGGACAATTTCAACATGGAACTTAAATTTCCTGAATGTATAGTTGAAGCAAAAACATACGAGGACTTCCACCTAATCCGTGAAATTGTACTTCATTTTGATAGGTTATTTGTCCATAATCTCATATGCTATTGAATATTGTTATCCTGTATTATTGAATATGTATGTAAATTTATACTACTGTCAATAAAGTACTGCTACTATTAACGTAGAGACCAATATGATAAAATTAAGAGAATGTGGTTTTCAAAGAGATTTGCAATAATCATCACAAAAGTAGGTTTATCTCGGAAAAAGATGAAAAGTTGGCAGAACTTTGTGGCGCCACCTTGACTATTACACATGATACGTAACCTTTGGACTACAGTCAGAGGAGAAAGCCTCATAAGGTAGATCTCCACTAAACCTGAAGAGGATATGATCAATTGTTTTGGAGGAAACGTCAGCGTCATTGTGGACAGACGATGGGCAACCGAAGAGCATCCATGCCATAAGCTCAGGCAAACGACAAATATACAGGCCAAAAAAATGAACCATCTAACAGCTCATCATACACGGTTCTCTTGCATTCGTGTCATTCATCCACTCCAATATAGCGAGAGAGAGAGAGAGCCACAGCTTTGTAAATGCGCTCAGAAATACAAATTTCATGCATAGGAAGTGTTTACTGACACACACACACACGCACCCACCCAAATACACACACACACACACACACACACACACACACGCACGCACACACATACATACATACATACATACATATATATATATATATATATACATATATATATATATATATATATATATAGAGAGAGAGAGAGAGAGAGAGAGAGGAGAGTGGCTTTTTGAATAATCGGCATCTAGAAATTGACATCCCCAAAAAATCGTTTCATTGGTTACAATTGCAGGATCCATACTGGTAGATTGATTGAGTAATGAGACATAATTTACAATAAATATCAATAAGTTAGTGAAATAAAATATACATGTATACCTTGAACAGAAAGGATATATAAATGGGTTGATAGAGCTGTTTGCCAGTCCCAAAAGATACAAGTTAAATGCAATCCCATATTTCCGATCTCGGGCTGGCATTCGAATGAGCATTGAATCCTTAAGGAAGTTGTATATGAGAGCAGGCCCCCAACAAACAAAAAATATGACAACAACCAGCATCATCATTTTTATGACCTGCAAAATAAATGCAAAAGGATGTATGTATGTACGTATCTATCTGTTTGTCTGTCTGTGTGTCTGTCTGTCCGTCCTTCTGCCTGTCTTGCTGCCTGTCTGTCTGTCTATCAATCCACCTATCCATCCGTCCATCTATTTATCTATCTATTTAGTTAATTGTTCTGTCTCCTATTTGCCTGTGTGTATATGTATTAAATTATAATTTTACACTTGTTCATTAAAAGCCAATATTCAAATATGGTGGGTCCTCTTGTGTATTCGTAACAGGCAAGTGCATTTAATGCAACATGGTGTAGAGTAGAACACCTAAGGGCGTTACAGTCCTATTATTCCAGACATAGGTAATAACCATCATGCTTTGCTGCCAGATCATGGCGCATGCTTCAGTGGTTTCAGTAAAATACATCACCAGGCGTGTGACCAATTATCGATCTAATCATATAATATTGCAGTGTCTCTTGGCATATACTTCGCGATATTCATGTCCTAGACAGTGTTATTACCATATCCAAACGAAACCATATCCTAATGAAACAAATCCAAGTCAATTCCGATCAAAGGCAATGTTGCTTGGCATGTTTAGCTCAATCGCATAAATTAATAGTTCGTCTGTATCCCAAAGAGTCCAAAACGTACATCCAAAGGTCCATAGGGTCCAAAACGCATATTTAGTTTTAACACGAGAAAAAAGCATAAAAAAAAAAAAAAAAAAAAAATAGGCCTAATGCAGTAATTTAATCTTGAACAGGTGCATCATTTATGTGCATATAGGACCGTACAATTCATGAAAAGGGACCAAAATCTGCAGCGCAGTATAGAACTTGCAAGCGCAGGTTCCAAATTTTGTCGAAAATATCAATAAAATTCAGCATTTTAAAATACTAGTTGCAACTGCCATCTCAAAATGATCATCATCCACACAAATCCACAGTGACACCAAGTGACACAAACACCAACATCAATCCATCAAAAAAGCCCTTACGCCTAAAATGACCATCAACAAGAATCTATACAAGATGATAATACAATTCGATGTGCTTTAGACATGTACCTTAAGGCGTGATGTCGTTTTAAAGGACAAACTAAGAGTATTTCCAAAAGAAAAGTTTTTGAATGTGCAAGTATAGTGGTCAAAATTCAATACAGTGTCAGAATTTGCAAGAACACTGGTTCAAATGTCAAATATCAGCCAGAAACAAGTGGCATCAGGTCTCAAAACGCAAAACAGCAGTCAAAAACTGCAAGTACAGTAATCAAGTAGCATTACAATAGCCAAAAATTGTAAGCATGGCAGTCAAATTTCTCCTATGGTTTCCAGAAGTATTTTTGAAAGGAAAATTAAATGTTCAAGAAAGCATAGAATCCCACAAGTCGTCTAATAAAGTAATTTATTAAAGTAAGAATTTAGAGTAAAAAATGTAGTATGCCATTGCAAGTCATCTGCCAGTCAGTTAAACATAATGTACATCTAATTGATGGCTCTATAAAGTTCAAAAGGTCAAAATGTATAACAGTCATAATGATTGTAAAAGTCTACCACATTTATTAGAGCAAGAGTTACATTTTATGAAAAGAAAGAGGGAGACAGAGATTCGTAAAGTGCCGTTGTCTATCATGTAACAGTTTTAAATCTTTTCATTGATAATCAGACATAGGTTAATTTGTCAGTCAGCTGATTTGAATGCTAATTATTATAAAAAAAGACAGAGAGAAAAATGTCAAATGTGTATAAATTTACCCATTTATTGAATGTAACGAAGTATCAGATGCACTTCAAACACTTCGAGCCAACCTGACATGAATTTCACAATAACAAACTATACTCATTAGACAATTATAAAAACAACATCAGTCCACTACATTTGGAACACTTACTGCACTGCAATATGTGCAGAAAATGTCAAAATGTTCAAAATGTTAGCAAAATACATAATACTTCCATGAAAAGAGAAGCAGACAACAGTTTTCAATGATAGTGATGAGACCAAACCGAATACCAGCTGAACCTTGTCAGATCCAGTGTCATTTTCGAAATAGTATAGTACATGTATGTCAGTGACAAGTACACTCTTCCGTATATTGTGATGCTGGTTTCTTCAATGATATTCCGCTATTCATTTTTTTCATACACACCGTATATCATTATGTCTGACACCTGATTACTTTTACACATATGAGGAATCTAAGGAGCATGAATTTCAAGTAACAAATAAAGTGGCTTGCTGAATTTTGGTGATATTGTAATTACCTTACCTTTATTCTTCCTTGTATTGCTGAACTGCCTTGTTTGAGGCAGTGCCCCTGCTGTTTTACTGTGCCTTTACTGTATGAATGAAATAAGTTGGTCAGTGTCTTATGACATAATCATTACAATTCAAGTTTTACTTTTTCAATGTTGCTCAAAAATAAAAACATCCCCCTGATAGTGCTCTGTGTGACATCCTATAGATTCTTCAGCATAACGTACAGAGCACTTGCTTTTATGTAATTGCATCAAGAACACATCCTGTTTAGACATATTTCATTTCGAAAAATATAAACAGAGCTGGACACTATGTGAATTATTCTTGCACATTATTAAGGGGCGACAGAAGACGAAAGACTAAACATTGGGCCAAATCAATGTTTAGGTACACGTCACTGGTAAGGCCTGAGAGAGTAGCACCGCCACACACGCTCGACCGATGGTATCCTGACAGGGATATGGAGAAACCGTGAAGTACGCCTTCAAGTTTTAAACGCATCAGTGAGGAATCAATGATGGTTTTAACACAGCTTTATTGTCATCATGAAACGGCTCCTGGTCGCTTTGTTGTATAAATGGCTATGTACGGCATCAGCAATAATAGTCTGGTAAGGATTTGGCCAAAGTGGGCATATGGGGAAGCCGAAAATGCAGAGGTTGGTGGCCATACCAGGTGTTTAGGTTAACCCCTTGGGAGTATGAAATGGCCTGTCTCCAAAAAAATAATTGATGCTATTACCCCAGCAGGGGGGGGGGGGTCAAGTTGTGACACCTCAAGATGGCCGCCAGGCTACACATGTGGGGAGCGTAGGGAGTCTTCAGGGTGTGTATTTCTTCATAGCATACTTAAAATGAAAAATGAAAATGATGTATACCTGCCTAACCGTTTCTCTACATAGGTACTTGATACTGTTAGGTAAATAATGTTCCGTACGAATTTAGATACACTGCTGATGTAGCAAATGGAAGCCACCCCTACCAAACAATGGACCACTATGGGCAAATTATATTTAGTGCATGAGGTACCGGTAGTTGAATAGATACAAACAAACAGAACATGGCCACAGAAACACATGTCCGTATTCATAATGTGCCACTGTTTTCCCCACTCAGTAAATATTATAATGACATGCATGACATTTTGCTCAGGAAGAGGGCTATTATATCATGGTTTATGTCTATAGATAAGATCTGCTTTCTAAGATATATTCACGAAAGACATACCAGTAAAAATATAAAAATCTCTCTCTGACTTGCCCTACTGTTACAAACAATGAATTACAGGTATTTACAAACAAGCTATCATAATTGTTTAAAAGCACCAAACCTACATCAAGGAAAGCAGTTAATTTGGAACATACCAATGATCTTTTCTGTAATAGTAGGCTATCTCGATTTGTTTCCTGGATTTGTTTTGTTTTCTGTAATAGTAGACTATCTCGATTTGTTTCCTGGATTTGTTTTGTGAAAATGTCAACTCAATAAAACAGAAACTTGTGTGTGTATAGTGAATCAATTAATCAATTAATCAATCAGTCAATCAATCAATCAACCAATCCATCAAACAATCAATCAATGAAATAATCAATCAATCAATCAATCAATCAACCCACCATTCCATTACGCATGAACGTTATCAATGGTGATTACCCGTACTGAATGTGTAAATGGAAAATGTGTGTATAGTGGACCAACCAACCAATCAACCAATAAATCAACCAATCTATCAGTCATTTAATGAATGAATGAATGAATGAATCAATGAACCAACCAACCAACCAACCAACCAACCAATCAATCGTTCCATTATGCATTGTTTGTTATTGATACACAGATTAAAAAAATATCTTCAATCAAATATTTTCTTTGTACTGTGATAAACGATGTGTTTACTTTATGAGAAGTTCATCATCTGGTCATGTATTTTTCTAAAATGTATTGTTTGTTATTCATACACAGATTGAAAAAATATCTTCAATGATGATATTTTTCTCGGTAAGGTTCTGTGATAAAAATTGTGTGCGATGTGCATAAGTTATGAGTTGTTCATCATCTGGTCATATATTTTTATTATAGATATTACTAGTTAATCATACACAGATTGACAATATCTTCAATCATAATATTTTTTTGGATCTGTGATAAAAAGTACTTTTCCATTAATCCAAGTTATTTCACTTCTCCAGACTATTTTATGCTTGTTTACTATTTCATAATTTAAAGTTGTTTTAGTAGTCCGTTGGACTTAAAAGCTGTTAGGTTTTTGCAATTGACATCCACATAAAATAAAACAGTATACTATATCAAATTTTATGTCTCCAAATGTTGAATATGTAACTTTTATTTAGAAGCAACTGAAGATACATTTCCCAATTATAGTATAGATGATAAATAGATATTGTATAAGCAAGTATCGCATACAGATCTGTTTTTTAAAGTTAAAATGTAATTATTTATAGAATATATTTACAAGGTTAGTTATCTTGTGCCTTCGGTCCTCATTTAATTAAATACATGTATTATTAATGTATACTTGCATTAAGTATGTCAGGCAAGGATACTGTTTCACACATGTAAGTTGTGTCGTTCAAATGTTTAAATTACAGGACGTTGAAGAGTTAGGTTCTGTATGATATTATATATATATATATATATATATATATATATATATATATATGTAAATATATATATGTATATATATATATATATATATATATATATATATATATATATATATATATATATATATATATATATATATATATATATATATATATATATATATATGCAGGATAGATGGGAGGAGATGGTGGCAATGGCCATGCATTAATTGGATTGGTTAATGTTGAGTGCTGACATGAGGATAACACTATTTGCATCTGTATTTGATTCGTGTGTTTTTATGCCTATTTCTTGCAGTACAAGTATACATTGTTTAGCATAATCATTATGATAATTTATTTTCTAGTCTTATACATCTTGTTACCGTTTAGTATCATTGCCATACATCAAGATATATCATGCAGATTATTGGTAGTGTACAATGTTCAAACATATGTTTCATATAGACTTGCATTACAAGTTCTATTCATTATATAAGATGTTTATGTTGATTATATATATATATATATATATATATATGTGCATGCTTTAATCCAAAATGATTATCAAGCAAGCCTTGACATGAGTCTGCAGCAACACACCCTTCGTCTTTAACCACACCAAATGGTTATTTGCATTTTCTAAGTGACTCTATAAATGATATTAATTGAACTTAATTTACATTACATCATAGATATTATTACCTTTTGTTGATTGGTGGCAACAAGATACTGTTCTCCATACGATTATGGGCAGCAATTTTGTGATTTGCTATTCTGGCATATATTTTATGCATTTCAATATAAGGGGAATAAGCCTTTTAATGATATTTATGATATTACATAACTTGGAACAATAAAAATTTGCATTCAAACGAATTTTTTTTTCTGAAATGACATTGCGTCGTTAAATTTCACTGTTTTTATATATATTTTGTTGGGAAATAAAGTAAATACATCTGTTGCAGAAATGTTGTATCCGTTCTTTGAATGCAAGTCATTCTTCCTGGACAAAAACTGGGCCTGTCACCTATGTTACTTTGAAGGTCTGTAGTGCAGGCAAATACACAAAGATATCAGGGAGACAGGCATTTTCAAACCCCCCAGTATATGTGCTATGGTTGTGACATAGTCGTTAAGCTCTACACTTTCGGCCTCCCCAACATGAATATTAGTGCGTTTTCTTGAAATCCTTACCGGTACCAGACTATAAGGTCGTTTTCTTCTGTAGTACATTTTGGAGCCAAAGAAAAGGATTCGAGTGCGAAATAGTACAAAGGACAAGATTTTATTGTGCAGTTAATTGCTTTTGTTGATGGTATTCCCATAAACGTCTTAACGAACCAAAAATGTAGGTATTTCTCTTGTCGTATGTTTTGGGTTCTATACAAAATTTTAGAGCATGTTTCATTGCTCATTCAGTTCACTTTGTGCACCAGAGCAAGGCAGATAAACGGATTTTTCTGCATACTGAAGGTGCATCCCATAGTACCAACTCCATTGTAGTTTGGTCACCAGATACTGACGTAGCTTTGTTCTGTGAAGATTATGTAAGAGATTTGAAATCAAATCGGTGTTGCAGAAAAGGGTAGGCACATTCCATCCATTATGCAGTTCAGCAATGTGGAACAGAGATTTTTTTGTTCCTTCGGGGTCTTCATGCCTTACCTAAATGTGATCCCACAAATTGTATCTTCTCCTTTGAATAAGTAAAAGCTTTGAAATAAGCTCAGCAAACTATACATGCAGCCATTTCTTTTCAGGAACTTGGCAGAGCAATAAACGCTACACAGCGAGCACACATTGCACGTTCCATCATGGTATGCCAACGCTATGAATAGAACTCTAATTGGCATGGTTTAAACTGCAGGCAATTTTGCCAAAAGCGGTCTAAACATGAGAACCTCCCACCAACAGCTAAAAGTCTGCATGTTTATATTTTTCTGGTTTACTACTAGTGCCTTGTCTGGTGTAGTGTACTTCAGCGGGAGAAACAAGTTCCATCCGCTGAAGGTTGCGGTTGGAAATATATTTGATGAATGCTTGTCTGCACTGCTAATGACTCTTGGTGCAGCACCAAGAGCTTCCATGTAGATTATATCACTTGCCACGGCACATCTTCTCAATGTATTGAAATTTTCAGTTGTTTTGCTGAATGCTTTGTCTGCTCTGTATCACGCACACGTGAGCCGGATGACAGCTCTCAAAATGCACAAGGACAGAAGGGGTATAACAGGTACTTAGATGAGGACACATCTGACAGAGAAAAGTTGAAAGATGGTTGGGCGTTTAAACATGTAATTGGCATTTTAATGTCTAATCTCACAATGGTAGCATGCAAATATGCCTGACAGGCTGATATTTAAATATGTTTCCCAAACTGTAAGAAATGTGTAATGTTGATGTAGATTTTTTTTTTCTGAAGTGACAACTGTGTTACATGTTTTGGATCTCTGTTCAGTTGATCACCAAAGCTGGGAAACACGTACCTTTAAAAGCACAACAAGAAAATCTTCGGAATTTCATTAAAGAAAATAGTAATTTGTGAGAAACAACAAGGTCACAGAAACGCCAAAGTGTTTATCTGGAAAAGGCTGGGAATAAGAAAAGCGGTTCTCGGTACTGAGACTGTGCGAATCCGGACTGTCGATAAACTATATATTGAATTTAGGCTTACATTTGATAAGCATAAATTGTCCATGTATATGAGTGTATATTTCCACATGCTCTCGTCACCAAAGTAAGCCTTTTGCTCCAAATCCGGAACATTTCCTGCCATAAAATACGTCATAGACATTACATACACACTAATTGCTTTCCATAGTGCTTCAAGTTCACACCCGCTGTGAACTGAAGGCTGAGGGATAGAGCTTTTAATTGATACAAAAAAGGAATACTAGTACAGTGGTGAAAAGAATTCGTATTTCAATTTTTTCCAAGAGATTGGCTTCCAGTCTATGATGTTTCATAGGCTCCGCCACCACCAAACTGTAAGCCAGTACGTAGCATTTGCTTATTGCGTTATTTTCGCAACTTATGTCACTTTTAATCTGATAATATTCTGATAAAGGCTCAATTAATTCCGCTTATATGTTCCCGAGAAGAAATTCACAACAGCCTTAACAAACGAAAAGTCATTAAAATAGAAAGAAGTAACGCGCGTGATGATGTGAACGACTCAAGTGACTCTGTGTGCAATAAAACAGAACATTGCATCATGCTCATCTCCTTGAAAAGTTGGTAGAGCCCAACGTAAGGAGCATTTTGTGTGTAACATCAAAGCTTTCCATATGTCAATTTTGACATTATTGTAATACATGCACTGTATTACTATATGCATGTATGCTAGCAACACTTCCCAAAACATGGTCCAAAAGTTTTATGTCGCATAGCTTAATCTTAAATTGACATACATGCATCATATTTGCAAATATTTGATATGTTGAGTCAAATTTTATTCCTATAAAATTTCAAACAACCCCACATAGGCGTTCTTGAAAAGAGGTTGAAATAACATTCAAACATGGAAGGTCATAGAATCGATATACGGAAACACAGTCGTGAAAAAAATCCCTGCAGTCAAACAATTTGAAGAAACTTCATAGAAACCCACCCAAGGCACATTCCCAATTCCTTGATCTGGGAAACAACCTCGGAGGAAAACACTTAACCACACCTGTATATGTGCATCCTTATAATAATAATGTCGGTATACAATATTACTCTATTATTACTCAATTTTAATGTTAGTACCAATAACGAAAGGAACGAAAATGTTGCTCGCCACTGAACAAATTCGATCAATGAAGATTGTATTTTTAATTCTAGTTCGGCAAAAGAGTGTAATATCGAAACTTAAGCTAGGACACCATATGTTAGGGTACAGATATGGGTACGGATACAGCAAAAATTGCACAAGTTGAAATTACCTGTAATGTTACCATGTGTGCGGACACGGGTACAGTTTCATTTGTGGATACGGGTATGATTTTTTTTACCGCACCATGTAGCAAATGAAATTGTATTCATACCCAAATAGGATGGGAATTCCCTCGAAATGACATCAAATATTACATAACTCGGTGGTATTCCCCATGTATTTCAACATTGAAGCCATGCGGGTTGGTTTTAAACTTTCATGTTCCCAGAGGAGTAATGTGCCTACACTTAAACAGAAACTGATTTTTGTTTGTTTGTTTGTTTGTTTGTTTCTAGTTGATTGTATTGTGTCTTTGATATGCTTGAGAGGTGTCAGCTGTATGAACTGTCTTTCATTGCTACCCCAGTGGCAAAAAAAAATCATTAGGAAGGATGTAAACAGACGTGTTCACTCGGTGCAACCTGTGAATATTGGGCAAGTTTGGGCCGTTTTGAAGCCTCTTTTTACAAGAACTGCAGTACTGTGTGATGCCAGTTATTGTACGTTGTTCTTGACGCTACTATTTGCCGTTATGATAATTTTAACTGAATTAAAACAACTGCAGTTGCAGCCAACCAAGCTTGATTCTTGTACTAGTACATATCTTATATGTGCTGCTCCTCAGTATGTTTTGATGAAAGGTTAGTCAGCAGATGATAAGCAGGATTCGTTACCATCACAAAGCCTACCTAATTTTTCATTGTAAAATGCCACACTCAGTCTATTGCTACCTAATTTGCCTTGAGAGGTACACTTAGAGGTTATATAGGCACCAAATATTCCTCAGGAACCGGGTTCAGAACCAGAACCTCCAGTTGCTGCCTTACCACAAGAAGTGTCAAAAGCTCCACCCCAAAGAAAAAGAAATACGCCGTAATAAGTTTACCTTACATGTGTCTGTGACAGCTTCGAGGTCTCTTGTAAACTTTTCCACAGCATTAGGCATATTTTGGTGTATGTGAATGACAGCAACGTCAGTGGTATTGTCACTTGCACAAGAATAGGGTAAAGTATCATCGGGAGCTTTTTGACTATATCTTCGAAAACGGATACAGAGTAGCAGTAATTGCTTGATTGTCCAAATCCCTTTATCACGGTCTCAGTCCTCTGTGAGGTAAGCATACACATGGAAACATTGCAAAAACAATTCCAATTTAATGCTGTTTGTGCAAGGGATCAATAACCGATTAACTGTTCCTTATGCCACATAGAGCATTCATGTGCTTGATGTTATTTTATTACCGATTGAACGTATTGCGTATAACATTAATATTAGCAGGAAAAATGTCCACAACTTCTTTCCTTTAAAAACGTACATCTTCTACCATGCCCATGACGTACTTTTCAATATAAGGGACCCATGACGCAATTCTTGGCAAATGTCCTTTGTTCAAAGTTTTCACAGTCCATGCATGTCATCTGGAAGACAATTCGTAGCTTTCAACAGCTTCAAGTCAGACACATCTTAATATAAAATACTCCATGCGTATCTGTATAGATCATCTCCAAGTGACACAATTGAATAACTAAGACAAGAATGGATAATATTACAATAAAATTGAAAATCAAAGTCACGGTTATTATAAAAAGATATTATGAGCAAGTCATGCGTAAACATGGTAGTGCCTCATACGGGCATCAAAGTGGGTGGTAGTTCCTTGTAATCATATGAAGTGTTAAGAGGTGATCACTGTGTAGCATGCGGTTTGGATGCCCAAGAATCCGAAAGTTCAATACTCAAATTCTTCACTTAATTGTCCCCCCCCAAAAAAAATGCGTCCTCCTGTGTCTTGTGTCGTTGCAAATTCCTACTCAATGGGTTAATAAGTAAAATTATAAGCTCCCTTTTTGCCATCTTTACCTTAGGTAAATAATTATGTTTATCTTTATATATTATTCGTGTACCTGTGTGCGTGCCTGTATGTGTGTGTGAAAAAAACATATATTGATATACCCATAAATAGATTGACGGTAATGCAACAATTATCCCAGCAAGCCACATAATACTTATCAGCAATAGCATTCGGTTGTGGGGATTCCATTTCAAAGCCCTCACTGAATGACATATAACCAGGTATCTGTGAAAAGAGAAAATAATAGGTTGTGTTGTTTATTCCAGTGGGCTCCTGGTCAGGTTCCTTTTTGGTGGTCGGTCATGAATCGAAATATGCCATAGGGAAATTGAGACAACGAATATATGGTTATACAAGTCATGTATGGTTAAACAAGCTATGTGGCATTTAGAAATCTGCTTTCTGAGCAGTTATGATCTTCCATATGCTTAATTTCTTAACATAAATAATTGAATTCAGCGTTATGCAGGAAATTGATGCCAATTGTGCTTACATGTGGAATGCCTTTTACACGTTTTGTCTTGTTTCGTTGCAAATTCCTACACATAAAACCAGATCCTTTCAATGAGATAAGTAAGAAAATTCGTATTTTAAGTTGTACCGGATGAGACAATACATCAAGCCTGTAGATACCTGGTATGTTTTGCAGATAACGATTGAAAATATTAAAGGAAAAACGAAAGCATTTCATTAGAATTATATCTCTTTTGCGGCAGTTAAAATAAAAACTCACTACAAGCATTGAAAATGCGAAAAGCTGAAAAAAACTGATTATTTTTTTTAGCTCAGCTGACCTGCCAGTCACCTGAGGATATAGGATGGTCCGTTGTCTGGCCCTTGCCCATCCCAAGCCAGTCGTCCGACTACAAGTCACATTTTCGACTTCTTGTCAAAAAAAAAAAAAAACGTATGCCAGATTTACTTCAAACGTGCCGGGGATGTAACTTTGGTGAGTCTATTCTAAGTTCATTCAAATGGTCATGCTCCATTAATTTTTGGATTTTTTTATGAATTTTTACATTCTTTTTGGGGGTGAATCTCACAAAAATCTTCTTCCGTAAGACCGCTCACCCAATTGCTTTGATATTACAGAGGCACACTCCTTGGAATTTCCAGTTCTTAGTTTTTCACCAGGTGGTGCTGCAATTTTTTTCTAATTTTTTGTGATTATTTGCGTGTTTTTTTTTCTGTTTTCGACTTCTTCTCCAGAACCGTCACTCAGATTAAGCTGAAACGCTGTGGATATGTTCCTTGTGGAAGGGTAAAAAAAAACTTGTTCACTAGGTGGCACTGGTGTGGATGTTTAATTCTTGTTTCTTTTCCTTTTTCAATTCGGGTATTTATCGGAATGTGCACCTGCCCTATTGATTACTATTTAAGTGAAAGGGCATTCTAATGCCAATTCACATTTTAAATTTCTTCTCCGAAACCGTCATCCACATTGACTTTAAACTTGGTGGCAATGTACCTTGGACGGGTCTCTACCAGGTTTTTCAAATGGTCATGCTCCAGTGATTTTCTGATTTTTCATGATATTTTTTGGGTTCTTTTTTGGGGCAAAACAAAAAATACTTCTCCAAACCGTTCCTCTAATTGTTTTGATATCATACAGGAACACTCCTAAGAACTTCTAGTTCTTAATTTTTTCACCACGTTGTGCTGCAAATGTTTGCTTATTTTAATGATTTTTTTGTGTGTTTTTGCTATTTTTGACTTCTCCAGAGGAACAGTTACTCAGATTAACCTGAAACTTGTTCTATATGTTCCTTGTGCAAGGATCAAACAAATTTGTTCGCTAGGTGGCAATGCTGTGAATTTCTGATTTTTAAAAATTTTTTCAGTTCGGGTACTTATCGGTAAATGCAGCTATTGCATTAATTATTATGCAAGTCGATGGGCATTCCAATGCTAATTCACATTTTTTACTTCCTCTCTGAAACCGTCATACAGATTGACTTCAAACTTAGTGGCAATGTACCTTGGGCAGGTCTGTACCAGTTCGTCCAAATGGTCACGCTCCGTTTATTTTTGGATTTTTGTATGATTTTTGTTGGTGTTTTTTTTGGGGGGGGGGGGGTGGGCGAATTGTAAAAAAAAAATCTTCTCTGAAATCGTTCACTCGATTGCTTTTATATCACACAGGAACACTTGTAAGGACTCCTGGTTCTTAATTTGTTCACCAGGTGGCTCTGCTATTTTATTTTTTGTATGTGTGTGTTATTGCTATTTTTGCCTTCTTCTCAAGAACCGTCACTCAGATTTAGGTGAAACTTGGTGTATTTGTTTCTTGTAAAACGGGTCAAAGAAAGTCGTTCACTAGGTGGCACTGCTGTGGATTTCCGTTTTTTAGCAATTTTTTTCAATTCGGGAACTTATTGGTCAGTGCACCTTTCCTATTGATTACCATACAACTCAATGGGCATTCCAATGCAAATTCACATTTTCGGCTTCTCCTCCTAAACCGTCTTACAGATTGATTTCAAACATAGTGGCTATGTACCTTGGACAGGTTTTTACCAGATTTTTTCAAATGGTCACGCTCAATTGATTTTTGGATCTGTTATGATTTTCTTTGTTCTTTTTTAGGGCAAAACTTAGAAACATACAAGAGCACAGAAGTGTGACAGTCCTCTTGTCTAATATTAACATCAACACTAAATTTTACAAAATCGGAATGAATAGGTCTTTCTTCGTAAATGAAGCGCCTTAAAACGATGACAATCGGTATTTGCGTGTAATGGTTATGAAACAGGCTATGTTTCTCTACTTCCTATCTGGAGACACCCAATCTACCCTTGTTGCATTACACGTTATGGCATGTCAAAATAGTAGGCTCAGCTTTTACACAAGTTCTTTTGTTGATTATAACCCCCTGTTTTCACATCTAAATGTATTTCTGTCCTTAGAGATTAAATAATTGTTGTTAGGACATTTATCGCGATGAATACAAATATTACATAGCACATCTTGTTTCCTGGATGACATGGCCTGCTTAAAAACGATGGATTCAAACACACGTTTTACTTAAGGTACAGTAGCGATCAATATACTCTGTATGGTATTCCGTACTCTTTATGTAGCTTATGACATCAAGCGAAACGACAGCATTCAATTGTTCAAGCATTGTTGCAGTAGATGTAAAAAGGTTTACAAAAGTGTTGTCCCCGAGGCCAACATGAATGATTGTACAGGCGTTAGGGTAAACACTTACCTTTCTATACTGATGACAACCATCCCAGACATGGAAGAACCAAATGCCATATATTGAACGAAATGCACAAGCTTACAGGCAACGTTTGACAAATTGATGGCGTCTTTAAAATAGTGTTCAATAACCTACGGAAAAGTTTCATTTCTTGAATTGTGCTTTTCGCCACGTTAGATGAAAATCATCATGGCGGGTGATATACATTTACTGTGGTATTGATGTAGCAAAAACAAGAATTGTGCTTGTTTTGTGTAAATCTGAAGTGGTCACAACATTTGAATAAACTGTGCACTGGCAGTCCCAATTGATGTTTTCTAAATTACATCATGGGCATTATTATTTAGAATATCGATTTGGGCCTATGCGCACTTTCGTATCCCTAGCTTTGCTTATTACGCCATGATACAAGACTGTATTTGTTGGATTTTGACGAAAGAGCATCAGTGAAATATAATTCCAAGCTGGATTTGTGGCAGGTTTGCATGGATCACACTGTGAGGGCCTTTGTAATAAAATGTATGGAATCATTGTTGCCTGCAAGTATATAAAGTGCTTCTTTGTCTTGGTGGTCTATGTGCATGTGTGTGAAGTATAACGACAACAAAAAATATTAATGGCAGAAAAAGTATAAATAAATTGTTGCTGATCGTAATGGCGACAGTTTAAATGTTAGATTATGCCTCAAATATGGGCATACTTTAACTGTTCACTATGGAAGCTTGATGTTAATATATGTATGTATATTTGGGAGGCAATGTAAACATTGAATTAACATGTATGATAATGTGATAAATACAGTTATAGAACATACAAATCTTACCGCCCCGTTCTGTTACATCACATTTTAGCTACTTGACATCATGGAAGATGTGTACAGGTGTAATCATGCCCTTACTTTATATATATACATGATAAATATTATGGCATTGCGGTTTTTTTAGTTCAGGAATCCCTGGATAACTTTTTCTTCAGACAGCGCATGCATACATACAGTCGTATATTCGTATACTTCAATATATAAAATTCTGATCAAACAGGACAGGAAATTACCTTTTCAGGGAAGGCAATTAAGAGCACTATAAAATCGGTAAATGCCAAATTCACCAGCAACATATTTGTTGGAGTCCTCATGTCCTTGACACCCAGTACAGTCATGACAACTAGAATATTCCCTGAATCAAATAGGCTCGTCGATTAAAAAGAGATGTTTGGGAATATTTCTAAAGGTCGTAAAAGTGCGTGATATCAATCATTTTGTTTGAAAAGTAAAGTCACAATGAAAATGTTTAACATATTACCATGGCTATATTGTAAAATGTTGTACCCACTAAAACATAGCGCGTTAAATACTGCACGGAAAGATTGTTATGTGCCGATTTATCTTACAATTTTTGTGTATGGTTTTGAGTCCCAAATAGTTTCCATCTGGTGTTACGAACGTCGTAAATGAATTGTTGTGAGGCAATGCTATTTCTCTTATCACAGACAGAGGCCCTTTGATGTTTTTGTTTTACTAAACAAGTTATTTCCTTTTTTTAATTGGCGTATATTTGGTGAAATGTATTTTTGGTCTCGCTAATGTCCCAGCGACAAGGTAGCGTTCTTAAAGATTAAAATGGTAGCTAATTCGAAACAAATGTCTTCTTCACTTGTCGACAGAAATTGAAGTTGGAATTCTCGAATGACTAAGTCTGGAAATTACTATAGCTAATTCGAAACAAATGTCTTCTTCACTTGTCGACAGAAATTGAAGTTGGAATTCTCGAATGACTAAGTCTGGAAATTACTGATTGTTTTCAGCATTTTTTAACTTACGTGCCGTAAAAAATGTACTGCTAATTTATGTCAGCTTCATTCTTGCTTACTTGAGTGCATACGTTCTAGCTTGGAGGATTTTATAAACTCAGAGTCTGCAAGGCCACAGATTACATCGCTAAACTTTATCATATTTTACACTATGTACGTACAAAAAACCCTCTAACTCATATTGAATTTGACACCAAAAAAACAGTATAGAGATGGATTTGCTGCTGGAAATGATGTATTTCTCACTGTCATGATCACTTTTATTTCTTGCTTATAACTGCGTATCTTGGCCAAAAAATTTTTTCTTGTTATTTATTTAATTAATTGATAGATTGATTGATATATTTAATTGATTGATTGATTGATTGATTGATTGATTGATTGATTGATTTATTTATACAGGGTAGCCCTGATCAGCACTCAGGCTGCTTTCCATAGGGGCCCTGGGTACACACACGCATTCATGCATCAATTGGTATAAATATAATATGCTGTAAAATACATGAACAATAGGTAAATTAAAAAAGATGAAAAGGTCATTACTAAAAGTAACTAAAAGATTGTGATTTCATGATGAAACGTCAATGATGTTTGAATATTTTCTTAATGTAATGACAAATTTACGATCAATAATGAAGGTTTTAAAATACGTGAAATCGTTACACATGGTACGTTTTGCAGTATAAAGATTTAAAAACTGTCAGGGATGGTGCTTCTTTAACCTGATCACTTAAGCTATTCCATGTCTTGGCACCTGTAAACCTTAACGCTCTTTGACCTGACTTGCCTTGTGTGTTAGGGACTGTCAGATTAGCTTTACTTTGCCTTGTAAAATGCCCATGGACTTCCGACACTGCTTTAAAGGCAAAACTCAAGTAGGTAGGAGTTTTGCCATTTATAACTTTAAACATGAAAATTGCTCGATGATATTGGTGCCGGGCCCTTAAATCAGTCCAATGAAGTTCCTTAAACATGTCCCTAATTCTCGTTCTACGACCTTTAGAAAGTATTATCCTGGCTGCTCAATTTTGGAACTTTTGTAGCATGTCCAGGTTTTTTGTAGAACAGTCAGACCATGCGACGTCACAGTAATCAAAAAGTGGTAATATCAGAGAATTGTACAGGAGTACTACTGAATCTTTTGACACAAATGGGGATATTCTCCTTAGAATACCAAGACGTTGTGAAATTTTGTTGGAAATATTTTCAACATGTTTGTTTCATGACATCTGCTTGTCAAACCATAGTCCTAAATATTTAAAATAGTCGACCTGTCGATTTGTGTCCCGTCCACTAAAATATTCAGTTGGTCATTTTCTCGAAGTTTCATACTAGTTCCTAATAACATACACTTAATCTTTTGAATATTCAAGGTGAGATGGTTGTCGTTCATCCATTTAGCTGCATTAAACATTTCGATATTTAGTGTCCTCTGAATGTCAAGAACCGATTTAGCAGCAAAGAAAATAGCACTGTCATCAGCATACAATACAACCTTACTATTTCTAATAACAGAGGGAAGGTCATTTATGAAAATGACGAAAAGTAGGGGACCTAGTATTGATCCCTGTGGGACACCATAGGCTATTTCCATTTGGTCAGACAATTCCCCCTTGAATTGGACGCATTGAGTCCGCTCGGATAAATAGTCTCTAAATCAACAGAGTTCAATACCATTGATCCCTAAATATTCAAGTTTTGTCAGTAGGATTTCGTGTGACACAGTATCGAAGGCTTTTTTGAGATCTAAAAAGCACACACCTGTAATTAAACCCTTGTCCATATTGGTAAGGACATAGACATTTACATCTATCAAGGTAGTAGCTGTAGAGTGCAAGGGTCTAAAGCCCGACTGGTTTACGTTCAGGAGATTGTATTCCGTTGCATAGGCATATAGTTGATCGTGGACAATTCTCTCAAACACTTTCAGGGTTAAGTTTATAACTGAGATGGGTCTATAATTTCCTGGATCTGCCATTGGGCCATCTTTATGAATTGCAGATACTTCTGCCTGCTTCCACTGAGACGGTAATTTGCCTGTACGTAACGAACGGCTATATAAGTATGTCAGAGGACCTGATATCACATGCGCACCAGCCTTCAAAAAAGTTGGATGCAGGGGGTCAGTGCCAGTTGTTTTACTGGTAGTAAGTTTTTGCAGGCCCTGTAACACATTATCTTCAGATACCTCTTGGAAATACATTTTAGAATTGGCTTTTTGAAGCTGGCATGTGAAAATGCTGGTGAATGTATCGGCCAGTCTCAAGCCAATAGTAGTGAAAAGTTTATTAAAAAAGTTAGAGATGGACATAGGATCTTTAACTATGAATCCTTCAACCTCTAAAAACTGGGGCTCACCTGTTTGCTTACTAGGTAGAAACTTCTTTAAGGTTTTCCACACATTTTTAGAAGAAGAGTCTGTTAAAATCATCTCATCAGAGAAGTCCCTACGCGCCTTTCTAATTCAATCAGTTACCTTATTCCTGAGTGTTTTGTACATATCATGGTCATGCGTTGTAGCATCAACTGACTTTCTTTTTTTGTTGTAGTAATGTCTTTGGTACATTAGTTCTCTTACATCGTCAGTAATCCATGGAGCGGGTTTACCTCTTACCCTCAATGGCTTACTGGGAGCATGATTGTCACAGATTTTACTAAATATCTTTGTGAAGAAATCCCAGCAATCATCAATGTCATCAAATATATTCATGACCCACCATGGTATATGGCTTAAGTCACTCGCAAATTTGTTTGGATCAAAGTTTTTGAATGAGCGAATATGTGTATACTTTGGTTTTGGACGCAGGATTGTACCTTTACGTACGCAAAAGATCAAATCATGGTCAGATATACCAAGATCAAATACTCCAGAGCTTGTAACTACATCTGATTCGTTAGTGAAAATAAGATCTAAACAAGTTATTGAATGTTCAGTAGTCCTTGTAGGTTCCTGTATGATTTGCTTTAGCTCATGTGCGGAAGCTAAATGCAAGAGTTTTGTTGCAGGACCTGTATTTGGTTTTGATACATCGATGTTGAAATCACCAAGAACATATATAGGGCCTGAAATGTTCTCCTCTTTATGTCTATCTAACATAGAACCAAAATTGTCAGTGAAGTCAAGTATAGATGTGTTTGGGGTCTGTAAATACAACACACAAATACTGATTTAGTGTGGGGTAAACATATTTCAGTCCACACACATTCAAGCTCCGAGTGGTCCATATCAGGCCTTGGTTTTGCTTCAATTTGGTTTGCAACGAAAGGACACACTCCTCCCCCGTGTCTGTTGCGATCCTTACGGGAGACTAGTTTATACCCTTCGATATAGATTTCACCATCCGGGATACTGCTATCAAGTTTATATTTTTTATATATTACACTTATATATTTTTATTAAATTATGATGACGCATACGCAGTGCTAAACTCTAGTTGTTAAAAACATTCTGTTTCCTCGCATAAACATTTCTCATTTTACATACAAAGTGCCGGTCTAAACATGGCTACAGCTTTGCATGTTTGATGTGCGTCACGTATGTGGCATCAGCAATCACCCATAACTGCAAGAGTGATCAACCATTTATATGCAACTTTGGTTCAGCATATTTTTATGTATATTAATGCCAAATATATCTAATACACCACACACACACACACACACAAAGACACACACACACACACACACATACATACATACATATATATATATATATATATATATATATATATATATATATATATATATATATATATATATATATATATATATATATATATATTAAAAAAATTATCGTTAAATGGCCATCAAGGATAAACATGGTGACATTATTGGTGTATCAAAAAGACTTGGCCAACTGAACTGTCGCTTGAGAAACTATACAGACAGTCACACTGGGAAAAAAACTATCTATCCATCTATCTGTCTGTCTGTCTGTCTGTCTGTCTGTCTGTCTGTCCGTCCGTCCTTCTGTCTGTCTGTCTGTCCGTCCGTCCGTCCGTCTGTCTATCTATATATCTATCTTTCTTTTTTCTTTCTTTTTTTCTTTCTTTTTTTCTTTCTTTCTTTCTTTCATTCTTTAAAAACCATAGTTAAAGTAAGCAAGACATCACATACTCTTCGACATAGTCGGAAGCCTTTTCTTTACTAGAAACCTAAGCTTCCAAGCACTCCAAACTCCATATTCAAGTTAAGTGGAGAAAACAGGGAGGTTTGTCTGTTAAGCAAGCAATGGGAAACCAAGCCATTCAGCTATTCTGTTTAGTCGCTAGATCATAACCTTACTGACGCTTTTGCCTGAGTCTGATGCCATCACAAAGCCTTGACAAAGCACAAGTTGCTCCTGTCGACCTTTGCACTGAATATAGGATACAGTAACCTTTCTACATTCTTTTTGTACTAGTTCCCTCTCACGAAGTCTATCATGTCTATTTAATATCAACTGGTGACTGACTGCAATATCTTGGGAAGTCACCCCAAAGCATCCATATAGATAGTGCACTACGTGTCACATAGAGCTTAACTCTACCGTTTAATCTGGATTAACAGGTTATCTTGTCTCCGTTTAAATGGTGAAGTGTTTTACAAAATATCGTTACATTGCCAATTAAGGTACATTATTTGCCTACACTTTGCCCTACTGAGTTTCTGCTCATTTTATGCTTATGCAATATATGCAAGAAATCCAGAATTCCTGCACATTAGGGTTGGTGGCCAGCAAGTGCTTAATCATTCAGATAGCTTCCAAGAACTTAAAATGTTTTGGTTTAATAACTATGAGAAGTTGCAAATATCAGGACATATAGTTCTGAGCTTAAAGGAAACCAGACACTTTAACCTTATGCATAGCATAAGTCAACATTTACAATGATCTTTAGAGCCGATTTTCAACTCCATAACTTTATAAAACCAAGTATCGCTGTCTACATTGTGATTTAGCAATGTAGTGTATTATGACATCTTTTTTCTTACGTGAACATCAAATATCTTATACGTATAGTTGTTATCCCTGAAGTGATGTAATCATCAACTCGGAAAGCATCATCACATGATTGAATAGTGCAAGGAAATTAATATCCTTCTGGCGTTTAGAGTATTGAACGAATCCTATTTTGATTTTAAGAGCTATATTGTTTACACGCCTCTATTGTCTTCAATTTATTACCATGTGTAATATATGCCTAGTATTTGGCCAAAGGAAATATTATGCAAACCTTAAATGGCCTTTGCACTATCAGTCACATAACATACAATACAGTTTCTAGATAGGCCAACACAAAAGAGGAATTACAGACATTTCACATTGAAATAAATCTCGACGAGGATTAGCAGTATGAAAAAGAATTTTAAAAAATGCTTTCCCTTTTGATTCATTCATGTAAAACAATTTTTTAATTTAGGGTGATGGATACGAAACAATACACACTGTTTATACATACATCACCATGTCACATATGTATTACCAATACTGAAAATTAAAATGATCAGCAGAAAGGCAAGTTTGCACGATATCTTAAATTTTGCAGGACAAAAGATATTAATATAAAGAGACAACCAATCAAGTAAAAATGCATGGCCATGTAAAAGAGAAATGACAGGCTTACTTACCTAAAATGCCCAACACGGTGAGAATGAACCAAATTGTCAAAGTTATTGGAAATGCGATTTTATGAATCCCTCGGAGAGAAAATTTAGAGAAAACATTGTTGTATACCTCATCAATAAGTGAACGCTTGTATGTTTTGCAAACAATATCCTTTGATATTCTTTTAATTCCCAGGATTACTCCAGATAATCCACTCAGTTTGAAGCAATATTTCACCGTGTCATTACCACTTGCGTCAAGTAACAGTTTCCCCAGGGTATAATTGTATTCTACTGACCACCAACTGCCCAAATGGAATGACACATAGTGGATCTCATGAAAGCTAACTACTACCATGTCCATATTAAAATTGAAGTGCCTAAATTTGTTTGTTTTGTATGTTGCTCTTTCTGGCGTACGATAAGATGTCATGACTTGATCCAAGGTGTAAGTGCGTTTTGCACTTGTGAATTGAGGTTGAGCAAACGTATTCACTGGCAAATACTGTGGCGAAGGTCTGCTGCCTCCTAAACCCAATATCGGAGTTTCATTAATATATCTGTACTTGATAAACATACTTCAGATAGTAAATTTCTTTTACATAACACTATGTATAAAAACATTGTATGAGCATTAGTTTTGCCCATGTGTTCACCAATACATGTTTCACTAAGCATTGAACAACAAATGTGTCTATTGTAATTTTACGAAGACTACGTATTACTTGGTTATAGCCAATAGCCAATAAAATATTAAGTTTTAAATGTAGAGTTGTTAGAGTTAGTAAATTCAAGTTGGAGGATTACACGTATATATATATATATATATATATATATATATATACATATATTAACTGATCTCTTGAAGGCTTTAGAAGCAACATTTTTGTCAGAAACCCGTGATAATTTGACATCATATCCCACAAATATATAAACACCTCCTTTATCTTCATATGTATAATTTATTTGCTGCGAATCTGCAGATTCTTTGCTTTGAGAACAGTTGTGTTATATTTGGTGGACAATTGTATGTATCAGAATGAAAAGAACAGCATAGTCATGATATTACCGCTTCTCTGAAAAGTACGGGCTTAATGTGTGACTTTGTCAACAGAAAATCTGCAGGATTTTCTCTCCTTGTTTTTTTGTGACATTGCATCAACATTGCTGTTACTTTCCTTACATATGTTATATTGTTTATGAAACATCTTTGGAATTTTCATAAATTTTATTTCTTCTATGATGATAATTGCCAAGTCATTTAATGAGTATTGTGACAGCATAATGAAGCATTATGTCTACAAATTCTTATGTGAATAATGTGGCATAGTCAAATTTACACAAGCAAAGGGTTATCCTGTGATGAGAAAGAGTTGCATAAATTGCACGTCATGGAATACCAATCCACCCTCTCTGTTGAAGCAGTGCATCAGAAACCTGACGTTTGATAAAAGAAATGTTGCTTCAGAACATGTTTGCTTTTGAAATTGAATAAAAACCTGTGTCATGTTAGTCATTTAAATTATATGAGCATCTATAATTATCACATTCGAGGAGAAGACCTAATAACAAAGCATACTTTTTAAATCGCACTGCGGAATTCTGAGTATCTGCATAGGTCTAGTACAACTTAAAGGGCGTGACTTCTTCAGCATTCCAGTTATGGCAGGCAATACATCACGGAGACATGTTATAGCAATGCCTGCGCTAGCTTTTCAAATTCGCTGGATGGTACAAGTGCAAGAGTGCTTTAATTGATTTTTAATTATTGCAATTCAACACATAAAAACGTCCTAATATGTAATGATTGCAATAATTTGTAATGAAAAGTGCAATGTTTTGCCAAAATAGCCTGCGCTACGTGCCAAGGATTTCATGATGGAGGTTTATATCAGACGATACAAGCTGATAATGATGGATACACACACAATCATATATATATATATATATATATATATATATATATATATATATATATATATATATATATATATATATATATATATACATATATATATATATATTTTTTTTCTATATATGTATAAACAGAATGTAAAAAGTAGGATAACACGTAGCTCAAAAGTAAATCTCTACTTAATGGACTACTGTTTTAAGATATACAAATAGGAGCAACTAATACGTATCGACAGATTCAATTCACTGGCAGTTTGTGTTTGTTCGGCATAGGACTCTCTGCCCCCCCCCTTCTGACAATACACCACGGGCATAATACATACCCATCGTTATTTAGCCCAATACTTGAATGTTATTATAAGTTTGGACAAACAAAGACAATCTGAGTCTAACTAAAGACTTCCTTGACTTGGGTCAAGCTAAACACAAATAAATATATATGTATTTATATATATATATATATATATATATATATATATATATATATATATATATATATATATATATATATCCTCTGTCAATTTAGTCTATAAATAATTTATAACTATTAGTTTTTCTTCAAAGTTATTGTTTCTTTTTAATTCTCGGATTTTGTCATTTAATCAAAGAGCAAAATGTCCCACATATATTTCTCTGGATTGGTTAAGGTGAAACTCTTTCTAAATCTATATCCCTCAATTGCTGATTACGGGGATAACGTGTGACATAGAATGTTATTAGGCTTTCTTTTTAATCCCCGAAACTTTTCATCCACCTTATATCAGTGCCAACGGATATAACTCAAAATCATACAGACGTTTTGTTCATTTAATTTCTTTGTTTGCACTAAAATGGGCCTTCGCGATAATGTTATAATGGAGATCTGGACTTTAGGGTAACACTTAAAAAAAAATCCCAATCATCATTTCCCTACACTGTGCTGCTAAGAGAAAGAGAAAATTCCAGATAATGAAACCCAAGGGAAATTTCTACTTCGATAGTGTGTAAGCAAAACATTTTACTTGTTTCGTGGTTTTGGAAAAAATTACTATAATTATACTAAAAGCACTATTACTACTAATACTCATGCTACTGCTACTACTACTACTACTACTACTACTGCTACTACTACTACTACTACTTATTATCATTATTATTATATCTGCAGACCCTTCAGTAAGTGGAGCTTATAACATATAATAAGTTTGCTTCCATCGCTGTTTGTCAGTTAAACTTTATATATTTTCATCTTTTTCAAAACGTTGTATGGAATTTGTGGATTTTGTAGATGGATATTTGCCGTGAGGACTTTTTCAAGTTTGTGAGGAATATACTTGTGTTATTATTTTTCTATTTTGCATAGATTTTAATCTTTTTCATGACATCTTTTTTTTTTCAAAATGCTGTGATTATTTGATATTTGTTATATCTTACGGCTCTATGGTGTGCTCATTTTCACCAAATTATAAAACAAAACCACGAACACAATTATCGCCTGGAGAAATGTTTATATCATAATGTAGTTTTTAAGCAGTTTGATGTCGACCTGGAATCGTTTGAAGATATGTAAAGTGATCTATAGTTTGTGACGTGATGCACCAAAACGACTTTTGACAGGCTAGTCTGCCAGGTTTAAGTACTATTTGACCATGACTGTGATCGTTAATTAACCATAGCCTTGTGTTTTGTAATATTTGGACCTGCCTGGGTATGAGTTATGGCTGGGTGTGTCGACGTAGTGATTTTGATTTTGCTAGAATTCTTTTTCCATTTTCCCTATTTTCCTGGCTATCAGTGTTTCCTTTCTTCATACTTTCTTTGAATTTAATGGCCATATTCTTCAGGTCAGAGTAATTTTACGAAGTGCTGCTTGCAGTATAACGCTCTCCAAGTTTCAATTGGTGTATTAAAGTAAACATTTTAGGGCTTTGGAAAGTTGTCCTGTTAAAATTTATATATATATATATATATATATATATATATATATATATATATATATATATATATGTATATATATATATATATGTATATATATATATATATGTATATATATATGTATATATATTTGTGTGAGTGTGTGTGTGTGTTTATGTGTACCATGCATGTATATATGTATGTGTAATTGTATGTTGAAATGTTTTTTATCTCTTTTGGTCTGAATGTATGTACAAGTTTTAATATAGGCCTGTATAGACATTTACATCTACGTGTTTTGATGAAAATAAAAAAACTCGCTGTAGAATATACCTGGGAGCACAGTATTTATTCAGACATCGTGTAGATAACCGGAATAATGGACTTGGGTTTGTCATTTTGCTGTTAGCATCAAATTTCATGTACAAAGGTGCCACTCTTAAAGGTCTAAAATCATCAGGAAATTCTGACAGTCTCCACGGTAGATCAATAATGTACGTCAATTGGTCACTGACAACATTGGCACTGAGTCGTAAGAGTATGGCACCAATGTTGTTCACGCCCATTGCGGTAATTCAGAGATTAATTGAGCATTTATTGCAAAATTCCCTCCCATCAGTACTGTTAAATGAAAAATATCAGACATGACAACTTTTTTTCAGTATAATAATTATAATGACATCCTGGTTGCAAAATATCTGTTTGGCAGCATCGCTGCAAGTATTGTGATGCTCCAGTACAATATGCTAATTCTCTGCTATATTTGCATTATTAAAAGTAATATCACAAGTTAGATCGTTCCCTCTAACATGACAACCAGTTCCTTTACAATACATAAGGATAAATAGATCACATGAAGTTTTCCAGCGCTTTTGCGGCAAATAGTGTTTTTTCTCTATATGATTTCAAACTTTTTTCACTCTTTTTCTGCCCTTTCTGCATAATAACACAAACTCTCACGCAAATGATATATGTATTGGTTCCATATGTTTATTGACCCTGAATTTATCCCTTTTTACTGATGTAGCTATGCGTAGAACTGCAAAACCATAGCTTGCTCCTCCGCATCAGTCGTATTCGTCTTATAGCAGCCAATTCGTCTGGTCCAGTACCAACTGTAATATAATTTGATACACGACCAGGTCCTTTGAATGCCTTTTAAGTAACAACGTGGTCTGAGAATTATCCTGAAGCTTGCTCGGCAGGAAACCTCATTTTTGTTCATTTTCAGTAATTGAAAAAAAAAGTTTGCTGGACTGATCTTTGAAAGACCTTATAGTAATAGATTTGGGAACATTATCATTAATACTATTGTGAATCATTTCTGATTGGAATGTTTTCTTGCTCTTTGAAACTACTAGTAATTGAAAAAAAAGTTTGCTGGACTGATCTTTAAAATACCTTATAGTAATTAATTTGGGAACATTATCATGAATACTATTGTGAATCATTTCTGATTGGAATGCTTTCTTGCTCTTTGAAACTACTATAAGGTCAATTGCACAGGACGATGGCTGTGTAACTCACCTTTATGTGAATTAATAAAGATTGGTATATAACTACCATTTCAATTTTACTTTCTTGATTAATAAAAATACGTATTTTACAAATTAATATTTACTTTCAGATAATTCTAATCCCTCATCATAACTATTTATCCCTTTCTTTGGAGCAGTCCATGTAGCAATTGGTACTTGATCTTGAACTTCAACTTAAAGTCCGTTCTTCTGGTTTAAAGAGAGCTATGCCCTATAGTAATCCCCCTTGTACATACCAGAGTGCTCAATTTTCATTGCACATGGATTATTTTAGTCGTATCCTATGTATTATGGTACTTGGTCTCTGAAGCACAATGTCTACACGTGATATTTAACCTTTGAGAACTTGATATGCTGTTTTATAACAAAAAACAATGCTCTAATTGTTCAATCAATCAATCAATAAATAGATCAATCAATCAAGCAATCCATACGTCTCAAGCTTTGTGTATATGTTCATAGCATATCGAACAGGTCAGTGCATCATACATAATGTTGCAGGCAGTAGTATTAGGTACACTATTTTTGTGGACTGGACAAATTGGATCCAAGGTTCATGACCCATGTTCAGATTTAAATAACATGAGTTTTTATTTTGTTCTTTCCTTGTATGGAGGAAATTATGTTGATTGTTTATTTATGCTTATTTAACCAAGCCTTTTACATATTGAAAAGTAACACTATCACAAATGGCATGTGTCTTTTCTTCTCGGAATTGATCACACATGTGGGGTATGGTCTTCAACGGCAGTCTAGCAGAAACACTATAAAATACTAATTTAGCCAACTGCACTTATATTGGAGTGTATTACACATGCTTTGCCATGTATTATTGGGATAAGCTGCAAGATGTATGTATATGGAAGAAAGTTGAAGGCATCTGTATTTATCATGGGAAGTCATGGCCCAATTGCTTCACAAGAGTACGCAGAGTAAGACCTGATGATGATCTCAAATGGGTTTTAAACAGGTGTCTTGGCAGAGTCACTTGAACTATTTATCGAATAGCAGAGTCCCCCACAAAGATTCAAAGACAAATAGTATATCAAGTTCAACACTTGCTCAATTTGTGTCATATAGATCAGCAAGTAGAAAAAGATTCATCATTCTCAAAAAGACTTATTGTAAGAGCCCCCACACATATTTCATGTCATTAAGGTTATATATATATATATATATATATATATATATATATATATATATATATATATATATATATATATATATATATATATATATATATACATATATGTATGTATGTATGTATGTGTGTGTGTGTGGTATGTGTGTTTTATACTCTGTTTTTGTCTTTGAAAAAATTGACCCACTTAACATATAAACTACAGCCAAGGTAAAGATGGAACTAAATGCGGATCAGCATTCAAAATACCTTATCAGCTTTCCTTTCTTGACCCGTTGCGCAGCACAAATCAAAATAAACTAAATTGATGAATTAGAATTGCTTTTTAAAAGATTTCTGCTGCCACTCTCTTTATCTGGAATGATTTATATTTTGTGGTTGTTTTGGAAGTAAAATAATCTGTAAATGTACATGAACCAAATCTAATTAGGCCGATCTATGTCGGTCAATATTTAAGTCACGATTCGAATGCTGTTCATTTGAGCGTAGTGTGTCAGAGGTATCGTCCAGGTTTGAGATTCCTAAAAAGTGGACTGAAGACGAAGAAATAAGGAACCCAAAGTAATGGTGGATTTTGTGCTATAGGGGCCCTACAGATCTAAAATGAAGAGGGAGTTGGAAAATGCGATATATAAATAGACAAAGGAATAAGGAACCCAAAGTAATGGTGGATTTTGTGCTATAGGGGTCCAACAGATCTAAAATGAAGAGGGAGTTGGAAAATGCGATATATAAATAGACAAATAGGACAAAAATCACAAGCACGTAGTATAAAGCTTTACTATAGAAAAATAAAATGCTTTCAATTGAAGCACGTGCAGTTATATTTCATACAATATTGTAAAGTGACGGTTGTCTTTATCAGCGAATATTCCCTGTTTGTATAAGTAGTGATGACAAAGATCGGTTATGATAACTCAAGAAACGTTAAGTAGTGATGACAACGATTTGTTATGATAACTTAAGAAACGTTAAGCAACGACCAGTCTGTTGGAAAAATCATGATCTACTACTGGAGGATGGAAATTATTTTACTTATCTCTGATAGCCTATATTCAAAGGACCTTCACTCACGTTTTCACAAGCCTATTACTGGGAACAAAATTATACATGTACACATAACGAAGTATCTTTCTTCTTAGTTGGATTGACTTGATTATTTGCTGTATAAAACTGAGACACTTAAATCTATGAAACTATTCTCGCCAAACACAGTGCACAGTGCAGGAGATGTGTTTTTACATACATTTTTTCCACAATCAAATATTTGGTTCGGTACAATTATTTCTGATTTCAGGAAAACGTGGTATGTGAGTCAGTTTGAAATGTGTGTTAAACACTGCAGTTTTGTTTTCACTGTGCATGTAGTAACTACATTAGGCTTGTATATCATTTAATCTTTAATGTGTTACAATTTATTGAATCTAAACCAATGGAAGCCACATACGAAAAACACGATCCAAGGTATAGAAGCCATATAGGATTCAGCTACTTGCATGGCATTTATCATCAGCAACTGTATCGCATGCCTTCATAATTTCAAATACATCCATATTACATGTATACTATATCTTAAGTCATGTCGGAACTCAAAACAGGTTCCTAATTGATCAAACAAGGTCATCCATACACCTAACACTAAAATCTGTCAGTAATACGAGCAATACAGGATCCAAAAGAGTCATAGCCTGTCTTTCTGCAGTTTGAATCCTTTGGCACGAAAAGTGATTTTCAATAACCAAAACATGTATTTTCATACCAATGAGTTCATTTCTGACATTTTTCACTGTTAGAATGTTTGTCATGTTTATAAAATAATATCATAGTAATATTGTAAGACAAGCATTCGTACAGCCAGAGAGGACTTTCTGTTACTGGTGTTTTAGTAGCAGCCGATGTAAAAGGTAACAGATGATAAACAATGCGAACTTTCAAAGATCATGTACCAAAAGAACAGCTGGTTGATACAATCAAAGACACATAAGGTCATTGACAAACACAGCGATGCTAATAATTTCTGTACATCAATATGCAAGATGTAAAACATAATTAGTAGATCTTGAGAATTAGGTTGCTAAAACGTAAAACCCTGCAAAAAGACTTCATGAAATTTACCACCACAGCTGTGATAAGGACAAAGTTAGACGGAAATTTGACATGTGACCTTGATGTCCTTGGGTCGAGCAATATGGTAATATTTTCCAAACAAATGTCACCAAATCACAAAATACATATACATACATAAGTTTCATGATGACCCATAAACTGTTATGAGACTTGACAGATTGGAAACAACCTCAGCATACATTTTGATGAGGACGATGAGGACTACCAGACTTTATGCCTTTCAATTTTGTCTCCCAGCAAGACAAGGCAATCATGAACGAGGTGCAGGTAAATACAACATGGAAAGTTGTTATATTCTTTTCTAACGATTGACCTATCATCTTCACCAAGCCACCTCATTTCAATGGACCTCTTAAATATTGCCAAATTTAGTAACCGAATATGAAGATTCACAAAGATTCAGTGATTTATACCTTAGAAATTATAATGGAGTAATTATGAACATGGGTGCAGATGTTACATATGTCCTAAAAATACGCATTACGATAGGTGCATATATTGTTTTCGCTCAATAATCAGAGCTTACTTAATGGCATGTGCTGTGTCTGTATTTCAAATTTATCACGAATGATAAGAATGTACTTTGTGTCGTGTGTTGCATCTGTATTTGCGATTTCCATTGTCTCCAGTGCTGGTACGCACTTCAGTGCAACACATTGCATCCAGGAACAGTTCAATTTATGTGATTGTGTGTGTTTCTGAGTGCTCACGGCATACAGAACACTTCATTTACTGGCCACTGTGATGTTTTTCCAGCAGCTGATTCAAATATCTTCAATTATCAAAGTAGACGGAATCATTATATTGGGACAGACATGTGTATGTCCCCATACAGCAGAACATATGCCGATGCTTGTTACATAGGAATTGTACATTTTATTTTTTGGACTACCACAGATAGCCTGTTTGGTTCGGACAGTTAAACTTGTACATTGTCCTTTCCCTTCACTTTGCTTCTGATCGATGCATGCCACAGTCTACGTACCATATAACATTCAACGTTTGCGACATATGCATCAACTAGATGCCAATAGGCTGGAGCGCATATGCAGAACTTCAAAGTACCTGGATGTTGAGCACCATGGGAGTCTGGAACTTCTGGATTTTGACCTAGGTTGCTGAATAATTGAAGTGTTTTGATCATGGATATTTGTTTTTGACTCGGATTCTAGGCGCAGCTTGTTTAACGTAGTTCAAAACTGTTTTTCACTTCTATTTTTCACGAGTCATAATTTCTGTTGTCAATATGACATCTAATCTTCTTTACATGTTCAATGAAAATTGTATTGTTTGAAGGCTATTCAAGTCTGGCTGTGATATCTGGTGATGTTCATGATGGCTGACTTGTCAAAATTTGGAAGGTTTTCATCTTGGACTGCTTTTGCACTGTAAAATTGACACGTAATTGTCCCACCACTATTTTCCCTCTCGGGTAATGTGGATCGCATTTCAGAGTATGAGTTTGATTTTTTGCTGAGGCACATCAGATTATATGTCAGCAGACTTTGACGTTCAAAACCATAAAGCAGATTGTCTTGAACCTTGACAGAAAAGTACCTTGTGGATTTATTAACAGAATTGTTCACTAGTAAGGCAGATTGTCTTGCACCTTGATAGAAAAGTACTTTGTAAATTTGTTAACAGAATTGTTCACTAGGTGTCATTGCTGGAAATTTCTTAGTTTTAAGCAAGCTGATTTTTCAGTCACCTGTTGTTATGGAAGAGTGGTGATCTATTGTCAATCCTTCCTCCTGCCCTTGTGTTCACAACTGTCATTCTCGACTTTCCGAAAGCCGTCCGCTAGTTTTTTTTTTCAAACGTGGTGGAAATGTACCTTGAGTGAATCTGTGCAAAGTCTGACATGAGGTTAAAATGCAGCAATACACTTGTTCATCTTACTTTCATATTTATATATTGGACAGACTTGGTCAAATAGCTGTTGGACGATAATGATATGTGTTTGTAACCCATCTGAGAAAAAAAATCTTTGTATCTTGTCTGGCTCAGTCTTTCAATGCCAACTGTGACTTAAGTGGAACTACTTAAGATGAACTTCTCTCGATTATAATAAGGATTCATATTCCCTGTGTCTGTGACTTTTCATTCAGGTAAATGCATGCCTCTAGTTCCAGAGAATCTAATGCTGGGGATCAACAGCTTCCTTGGGAACGTTTTGGATGCCCAAAGTGTGCCGTGGAAAGCTGTTGAGTCTAAAACCTTTACCTTGAAAGGGTTAACATAAGAACACTTCTAGTGAAACCCCCAGAATTTAATTTGTTGAACAGGTATCTGTGCGAATGGTTTTATACATATATAGGGTAATAACCAGGAGGTGGTTCTGGACGAAAAGACACAAATACAATATATATATATATATATATATATATATATATATATATATATATATATATATATATATATATATATGTGTGTGTGTGTGTGTGTGTGTGTGTGTGTGTGTGTGTGTGTGCGTGTACTTTATCAGCTTTCTCGTCATTACCCATCTTTATATTCTTGTGTTCACTACTTTCACTCCCACTTTATGCAAACTGTCAGCTTGACGCTCGTCAAACCTGCTAGGGATTTAACTTGGTTGCATTGTAATAATCGCGGTTGAATAGTCATGCTGTCATATTTTTTCTCCTGATCTTAAAAACAGTTTGCTAAAGCTCTTGACCAACCACTTCAAAATGTCATAGTAATACTTCTGGCTAAACCCAGGCCAGTCTCGGATTTATTCAGGAGTTGAATTACCAGGTTAGCTGAGGACAGACTGTTCATATTGCCCTTTTCATTTATGTTTATTATTTTTTTTTTGTAATCATGGCGATATATATTTTTCAAATGGCTTATGTCTATTGTCATTATTTGTTTAATTTTGGCATTTCACAAAATGAATTATAACGTAAATTTAACAGAATATTGCATGCCTCTTTTAGACATCGTCAAACCACTTTGATTCCAAAATAGTTCTTCCTTTTGACAAACAGGTTTGCACATATCGGAAATTATTACCACGGTTTTGGATCAACAACCCACACAGGAAATGGCTATATTACCCCCCCCCCCCGCCAGTACCTCAACAGCTACAGGAGAATAATTGTTATGGTACATTGTTGGTCTTTGTTAGCCAAAGGCACCGTTAAAATATATGGAGGGTCATCGCAGGTAAGGATACAGCAGAACAAAATTAGCTTATACACGTATGTTACCCATCTTGTCATAGGCCCATACCCGTTGATACACTATCTTCCAGTCTCCAGTGTGACTGGTAAAACAAGGTCAGGTAATGGCATATCGCTACGTTAATGGCAATTCGGTACCGAAGTTCATTAAGACTGGTTGTATCAATGGCTAGAATTCCCCTTTGGCAACACCCATGATGACATTGAACCTTAAGCCAATGTACGTTCAAATCAGTGGAGCATTTTGAAGAATGTTGTAATGCAAGATATGGTATAATGACAGCACCAAAGAGTATGTGACTCAGTATATTTTTATTAAAACGAATTCATGTTACCCACGAAGAATGTAAGCAAAAAGTAACTAAACTACTTAAATGTTTTTTTAGTTCGGAGACTGATACCCCTAATTCTCTTTCACTTCATGCCTAATACATGCTGGTGTCTGTCTTAAACATGTTTTTGAACACACTTTGCTCACTCAGTCAGTCAGTCACTTACTCATTAATTACCTAACTGAATAAATAAATATACTATTTTCTATAAATTCGGAT